>JBAMBQ010003091.1:0-652657 GCA_037044495.1 Stegana nigrithorax | reverse complement strand
AAATTCTTAAAATAAAACGCCAGAAAACACTCGCGACCCCACTTGACAAACGATGATGATGATGTTGACGGCGACGGCAGAACTTAAATACAAAAGACATTTGACTTAAGCGACAAGAGGACAGCGGACAGACAACAAATCAACGCAAATGTCGCGCAAGACAAAAGTTAACTTCGGAGCAAATGGCACATGAAAAATCTACATTAAAAATAAAAGGTGAACCTTTTTACGGTTTTTGCTTTACATAGAACACAAATCCTTTTGGCCCTGTGACTTGTTTGTTTTTGCCAGGCATAAGAAGCAGCGGCAGCAGCAGCAGCATCAGCTATTGACATAATAATAATCATCATAATACACATAATAACTTTGCGTTTAGCCCCAGAATGTCGTCCTCGTGCCTTGGGCAGGCAACAAAAGCTGAAGACGTCGGGCAAGTCACACGCAAGGCGTTGCGCACAGACACTTGCCAGGAGTATTTGCACAAGTGCACGCAGGCCTGTGTCCTTGCAAGATGTTTGCCGGCCCGTCTTGGCCGTCTGTCCGTCTGGGCTGTGTATCCTGTGTCTGTGTCTGTCTTGCGGCAGCAATTCCACCCTCAATTAGTAAGCTTTTTCCTTCTTTCCTTGTCAACAACCGAAGTTGTAAGTGAATGTGCTCCTTGTTGTGTTTCTTCTTGTAATAATTTTGATTGTTGTGTCTCTTTTGTGGGTCGGGTGGCTGTGGCTGCTTGCTGCTCTTGGTCATGATGAGCCGTTCATGATGCTACCGCAAATTACCCATTGTTTTGCTCTGTAGTGGCATGCTAAGCAGTTTTTGTTTTAAGTTATAAGCCAAGAAAAGTCAAAGACTCAATTGTCTGCTTAAGTTTTCTTAGTCTGCGACTTCCGTTCGTCGAACGGAAAGTGTTCATTTGTTGCATACTTGCAGGCGCATATGCTTCATCTACATTACATGCTTTTGGCAGCGTGTTATCGTTGTTGTTAGCATTTCCCTTCGAACACAACCTTTGGCCAGCAAGGCTCAGTCATTTCTGTTGAAGCGTGCTGCGGTAAAGGCTTATCGATAACTTATCAATACGCATGACTACAGTGAGGTATTTACTTGCGTTATTCAGCTTTGTTGAATTTAGTTTTTGATTTTTTTCTACTAGTATTTGAACAAGAAGCGTGTGCATGGGTGTTAGGCATGGCAGGCAACATGAAGTGTGCACATCTGCTATGCGCAATAGTTTCACTTTACGAACCTAGACTAGGCGCCCCTAAGCAGATATGCTTCAAAAGCCCAGGCCATGTAGTAATCACAATGAGCTGAAACTTACAGTAAACCGATCCCAGATCGACATTCAACACCAACGCATCGCTTAGATGTTCACACACTACCAGAAAGTCAAAGCTTATCAACTTTTTCGAAACCCTTTATGCAAATAGCAAAATAAGGTTTATTTACGCAGTCATCGATGGTGACCTGGCTTCGGCTTTAGGCGACTTAAATTGTAATAAAACTATGCAGTTAAAGCATCGAGTGTAACGGTTTATCTTATCAGCCAGCATGCGTTCACTTTGGCCTGCAAATATGAGAAAGTTTCCACTCTGCCGCCCTGCTCGCCTGTCTAATATCCAATTAAATATTGCTTATATATGTGATTCCATATATGCACACTTGGTCTACTCTAAATTCAATTTAATGCTGACGCCCACACAGGCCGCCACTTGTTACGCGACACACACACCTACTGAGCTGCCATAACACCTTAGAGCAACATGGCGCCCCCTCCTCCTTCGACGCCACTGCCAGCAATTGGTGGCAGCAGCAGCATTTCCGCGTTGCTTGCTAACTGTCAAATTAGACGCTTAATTATTTCGAACACTCGTTTCCGTTTCGCAATGAGTCCAATTTGAATTTACCATTTCTCTTATGCGACTTGCCTAGTTTCCCACCAAAATATAAAAGAAAAAATTATGCACCACAACCCCGTACTTTGCAGCACCGCGTGCAGTGTCCCGGTACCTTAGCGTGTTGCTTTTTCTTGCCAACAGCTTTTCGCCAAGTTTCCCCTGCCGAGTACTAGTTTTTTATTTGGAATTTCCCGGATATAGTTATGCGCGCACAAAGTGTAAACGCCTTTTTCCTTCCGCTTTTGACGCTTATTGCGTTTCAGGGCTTAAAAGGGCTTCGGCTGCGTGGTGTACGCTTTGCTGAGAAAGTGCAAAACTAATGCGGTTACGTGCTACGTTGGCGCTAATTTGTGTTTGCTGCGCACCTTGTTATTGTTGTTGTAGTTGTAGTTGTTGTCTTTGTGGTGGTTCTTTTAAAACGTTTTGAACACGCAAATGTTGAGTTTTAACGATTGGACGATTTCTTAATTGCTAATAGTTTTGCATGCATTGCTGCGGTTGTTATAGGTTTGAGCGTCTCCACTACAGTAACAGAGATCAGAGAATATATATATATATATATATATAGTATAAGTAGTTGTTGTTGAAAAAGCGCCAACTTGGCATTTAAATCGCTTAGGTTCGTCTGGAACTTCCATGTTTTTGTATGGGAACCTAAGCTGCCGAAGCATACAAAACTTATAGTTTGACCGTCTTGAAGAACACACAGTTTAAATAGTACTGATCTTAGCCGTATCCAGTTTTAGACGCACAGTAAGTTTGAGTGTCTTGCGCGAATTGCATGGGAAAACAAAAAAATTTTAATTAAACATATAATTCCGACTTTATTACCAATGAACTACATACGTACAATAAATATATACAGTATATCTAAATCAAAATACATACGTTACGTTATGACCTATACACATGCTGAGTGCCTGATTTGAATTTGTTTAATCAGTTATTTTGTACTATTTATTTAGTCATTGCGTTCACCAAATAAATTACTCCTGTCCCAAAGTAAAAACATGCCGAATTTGATAAACGATCAAAATAAATAAAAATGATACCCCTCCTCAACTCACTCCCTGACCACAAGCGTCACCTCACTTCGTGACATTCTTGCGATGCTCCCCATAGTCCTTATCGTGCAACTGCAGCGTGCGTCTTCCGAAGCGTGCCGTCAGCTTCGAGAAGAACCCAATGCGACCCGCAGGCTTCGTATCGTCGGCAGAGTGTGGCGGCGCAAACGCATACGCAACGCCCGAGTCACAGTCCGAGCTGGGCCGATGTTTGCTGCCCCTGGCTTGCCCAAAGTGGAATGTGGCACGTGCGCCGCTGTTGCGTGAGAACGCCTTCGACGCCGACGAAGACTTGTGCTTCGGCTCCGGCTGTGGCGTATGCGAGATCTTTATGCGATCAATGATGTTCGGGTCCATTGCAATGTGTGAAACCGTTGGCGACGAGGGCTCAGCCTTTTCGTACAGCGTGCTGGGTCGTTGCGCGCGTCCAGGAGTGCCAATCTTCGTGGGCGTGTTGTGTTTGTGCTGCTGCGCGAATTGCCGCTGCGCGCTCAGCAGCGTGGGCTTTACATCGATGGCGCTCATCCGCTTGGGTGAGGGCGCTGCCGTCGAGGAAGGCAACAGCTTGTGCGCCAAGCCAGTATCGACGCGTGCGTGCACAGATGACGCAGGTGACTTACAGACGGAACGACGTGTCGGCTTGGCGGGCGGCAGACCCAGCTGTGGCTCACCCGTGCTCGACGCCGTTGGCTCCTGCTGTTGAGCATGTTGTCCATTGGCCATGCGTGGCGCGACCAGACGACTGTTGCCATTTGGCTTGGCATTGGCCGCCGCGTTGGCTACGATTGCGGCAGCATCATGACGTCGAGATCTGGGCATACCGAGCAGCACATACGTACAGTAGATATCATCGAAACGTTGCTTCTGCAGCGAATGCTCGATCTCGCGTCGCTTGTAGCCCATGCCAATCAGCTGCTCCACACGCATGGGATCGTTCGGCAACGGCGGCGATTCGCGGAATGGACGCAGCCAGTCCACCTCATCATAGCCCGAGTTCAGCCACTTGTCTCCCATGACGGACGTCAGCGTGGTACGTTTCGTCGGATTCAAGACCAGAAACTTACGCATCAGGTTCTCACAGTCCATTGAGATGTAGTAGGGCACGCGGTATTTGCCACGCAGGACACGCTCACGCAATTCCTTCAGCGTGCCGCCATCGAATGGCAACGTGCCGCTGACCAGCGTGTACAGCACAACACCCAGTGACCAGGCATCCGCCTCGGGGCCCGCATACTTGCGGCCCATAAACAATTCGGGCGCCGCATACGGCGGACTGCCACAGAATGTCTCGAGATGCGACTTCGGATCGAATGTGTTGCCGAAACCGAAATCGGCAATTTTAATATTCATACGCTGATCCAATAGGAGATTCTCCGCCTTGAGATCACGATGGACGACGAACTTGCTATGACAATACTGTATCGCGGAGACCAGCTGTCGGAAAACTGTGCGAGCATCTCGTTCCTTCATACGTCCGTTCTTAACGAGATGATCGAACAGCTCACCGCGGCAGGCATACTCCATGACCAGATATAGCGTGCGCTCCGTCTCGATCACCTGATAGAGTCGCACGATATTCGGATGGTTGAGCATCTTCATGATGCCCACCTCCCGGTGCAGTTTCTGTTGTGCGCTCGAGTTCAGCAGCGTTTTGTCGATGATCTTGATGGCGACCTCACGTCCAGTGGGTATATGCAGCGCCAGCTTCACCTTGGCAAAGTTGCCCTTGCCCAGCGTCTTGATGATCTTGTATGTGCTGGAGTTGGCATTTGCGCTGGTGGGGCTGCCATTAGCGTCGGCGTTGCCATTGGCATTGGCCGTTGATTTTGTGCTTAGCGTAATGATGTTGCCATTGTCTGTATTGGCGTTTGGCTGATTGTTGGGAGCTTCGCCAGTCATTCTATCATCGGCCAGCTCGTTCCAGGCAGTGGCAATGGCAGTTGGGGCGGCACCAAGGGGATTGGCAGCGTTGGAGGCGTCGCCGGCTGCTGCTGCTGCAGTTGCTAATGACGTGTCGTTTGTTGTTGCTGCCGCTGTTGTTGTTGTTGTTATTGCTTCAGATTTAGTTGTTCTCAGTGTTGTTGTTGTTGTTTTTGTTATTGTTATCGTTGCTTTTGTTGCTGTTTGACCTGTTGATATTATCGGTTTGAATTTTTTAACTTGTTCATCAACATTTGCCGAAAATGTGTTGAAAACTGTCGAATTTATTGCTTGCGACATTTTATTTTTAATTCCAAATTGACTTCGTTTTTTTTCTTTTTTTCTTTTTAAGTTTCGATTTTTCTTCCTTTTTTGCTCTCTGTGTTTGTTTGTTCCAAACAGTTTCTTTTTGGTTTTTTCGTTTAATTTTTTGTTAGTTTTGTTTTCCTTTTTTCTGTTTTTGTTTTTTTTTTTTTTTTTGGCAAATACTTTTTCAATGACGTTTCATCAGAGGTTCACTTAGAGATCACAGAGCCAGAGTAACGACATTCGCTTTTCAACGTTGCAAGCCACAAGACAGCGGGCAGCAGGAGGAAGACAGCAGGCAGTAGGCAGCAGGCAAATAGACGAAACGCACGTCAGGCACGCGCAATGAGGTTAAAGGTTTTTTGTTGTATTTCTTGTTCTTGTTGTTGTTATTGTTGTTGTCGCTGTCGTTTTGGTAGCAACCCTCAACCACACCGTTGCACATCTGCCACCAAAGCTCTCTACGCTAAGATAAGAACTTTTTCTACTTTTTCTAACCCTCCTCAGCAGCACCCGTTGCTCGCAGGGATCATCAATGCTTGACGTGCCCCGTGTGCTCGCACTCGTGTACTTCGCATCCGAGCCGCCTGCCTGGGTTTTCAACTTCTTTGCTTCTCTTGCATTTATGCTTGTCCGTCTGTCCGTATGTCGTTGACGTTGTCGCTGACGTTGTCTAGCTGCGTGCGCAACCCCTCGCAAGTTTTTATGCTCGACTCATAGTCATCATTATAAATGCGGCACGAGTCCTTTTACGGTTTTCCTTTCGTTTTTGTCGTCGTCGATCGTATGCGTTTGCCTTTTGTTTGAAACTGCCGTTGCCGTTGATGTTGTTGTTGTTGCTGTTATTATTGTAAGGACGCGACGTTTGATTATAACGCTGACGTTGTAGATTTGATCGTGTGCTCGTTCAATCGCTATACGCTTTGTTGTTGTTCGTTGCTTTCAGTTTACTTTGTGTCCTGTTGTCTTCGTTGTCCACAAGGCAACGCGCACAGCTGCGTTCTGTAATGAGAAATTATATGTACATTTTAGTTAGAAGGGTTCCTATGTTGGTTAGCTGCTTCTTATTTGAAAAGATTGTGCATTATTTGTTTCTCTGTTCCCCCTTTATTTTCAAAAGTTCATTTTTAAAAGCTATAATAGTGTAGAGACACATATAAGTCGTCATTTTACCTACAATATGATCTAAAAGAACGTCAAAAATTTGTATTTTACTTAGTTTCATTTAATTTTATAAAACCAAGTATTCCAAATTCCAGCACATGCGACTTCAACTTTTATTTAAATCGAGTCTCAGCTCATTGCCGGAATATCTTTATTGACTGAAACTGGACTGCATTGCCCAAACACTTGACAGCATTTCTGTTTCTATTTCCATTAGCTGAAAAATCTGCGTACAGTAACTGCATGTGTTTGGATTACACATCCTTGCAGATAAGCAAGAACAACAAAGAAGAAATATTTGTAGCCCAAATGAAAACAAGTAAAGAAACGCACATGTTCTCTTTGCTGAGTTGTTTCTTTTCTTTCTTATTCGGCATCAGGCCATTTGCTCACACATTATTATTATTATTACTACTATTATTATTATTATTTATTGTTGTTGTTGTTTTTAAATAGTTTTATTGTACTTGTTCATTTGTTGTTGTTGTTTGTTATTTCTGTTGCATATTTTCCTTTGATAATATCCTGTTTTCTAGCAGTTGACGAACAAAAGCATAAGGCAAAGCAAAGCAAAGCAAAACAGAGGCCGAAAATGAGGCAGCTGCATTATTGAATTCATTTTTATGCCAGTAATTCCAGCGAAGTGCCAAACGTAGCAAAAGAAAAAGAAGCTAAACCAGGCCCTGGCAACGCGCAGGCAAGTCAAATAACAACAACAACAACAACAAAGAAAAACGAGTACCAAACTGCAGGCATAACAAGTAAGCAGGATCAAGGACACATGCAGACAACAGACATAAGCACACACTGAAGGCAGACAGACAGACATGCGAGTGAGCAGAAGCAGGAGCAAGAGCGGTCACAGCGTATAAAGTAGAATACGAAATTGTTACAAGTAGGGAGAAAATGTGTAGAAATGTCAGAGACTGCAAAATGCGAAGAAAACAAAGCGAAACAAAACAAAACTATGAAAAAAAAAGGACGAAATTCGGTTGCGTCTGAGGCTGTTTGCTGCTTCGTTAGTTCGGTTAGGTAGCTGAGATGCAAGATAGAAAGGTAGGTAGATTGGTAGGTAGGCAGTTTGGCTGATTGGTTGTTAGGAAGGGGAAGGGAGTCAGTTAGATTGGAAGGACGCTAGCTGTGACGAGTGACGTAAGCTGCCTGCTGCGTGCATTGCACACACTCAACGATAATTGCGTTAGTGTGCACAAGAAATTCATCAAAGAAGCGAATTGTATTGTATTGCTCATGCTTATTGCTTATGCTTGCCCTGCACAGTGGGTCGAAGCAACAAAATAAAAAAAGATACAAAAAAGAAACTGCAAACAAAATACAAATGAAACATGTACTAAAGTTTTCTAAAAGTGTTGGCTGAAAGAGACTTGCTTGGCCCTTGTGTGTCTTTACTCGGTCTTAAAAGTTTCTAAGCCAAGCAGCAGAAAACTGGCACCGGATGCGGGCCAATCAATTGGCATCGCTTCTTACGCCAACTAAACTAAGCTAAACGTCAAGCAGCAGCAAATGTTGCGACTATTCAAATGAAAAGAAGAAAGAGAAGAAGAAGAAGAAGAAGTGGGCTTTGATTTTTGAGCCAGCTGCTGCGCTGTTTTGCTGCTGACTTGACGAAGACCTGTTTCGTGTGCTGCAGTTCTTTTCGCTTTTTTATGGTTTATTTTCGTTTCTTGCTCATGGTTTGGACTTAATCACAAGCCTACATACATAAGCGCTGCATGCTTTAAACAACGTCAGCTAGCCCCATTAGTTGAGTAATTTGCTAACTGAGTCACATTAATTTTTTCAATAAAAATTCAAGAACAAAGACGTGGCTTGTACTTTTGATAAGCATTTGCGTCACTACATGCAAATATAAAATAATTATTGCGTTGTTTTACAAAAATAAACCAACTTTGACAAATCGTGACGTACACCTAAAACATTCGATTGTTCTTGGTTGCTAGTTTGTAAGCTTTAGAAAATGCTGATTAAACGAATATTTGCTTAGCCTATTTAGGCAGCTTTGGTTAGTCTTTATAGATTAAATGACTTATAGATTAACTCACTTATCTGCAGCAAATGCTTTCCGATCTATGCCACGATGTTGTTCGACGTCCGGTGCAAAAGCGTTAACCGCACAACTGACTGCTGCTTGGCTGTTCACCTTTGCTTGTAGCATGCATAGTGTGGATTTTTTTTCAAATTTAAATATACTATGAATGTTTGTGTGTGGGCTTTGTGGACCCATGCAGCGCTTTATGGCACGAACATGAACAAATTAAATAAACACTTCTACCGCAACGAAAAACGAAACAAACAAATGAAACATATGCGAGATGATCCCAAGCGCAAAGTCAGTCTATGGCAAACTATTGCTGGGAGGCGCCAAAGGGGCGTACTTGCTCGCTGTTGTCGCAGATGTGCCGCAATGTGCATGGTGGCAGAATGCAGAATGACATGACACCAAAGCTCAGAGCATCGTTTTAGCCAGGATGATGCTCAGCTGCAGCAGTTGCCTGTGCAGCTTGTGCGATCATGCCTTCAAGTGCCTGTTGCTGGGCCAACGCACTCAAAACAAAACTAAACTGAACTCAATTAATAAATTCCTACGCTCAGCTTGTGTTTCTTTGTTTTTAATAGAAAGACGCCAGACTTTCTTGTTTTATCTTAAACCACATCTTTGGAAACACTTTCGAACAACATAAGGCAAGGCACTACATACGATGCCACGATGATGTCCAGCTTAGTGTCAGGCTAAGCGTTCATTAATCTTTATAAACACTATCTCGCCTAATCGCACATTTCTCAAATTGTCTCATCTCGTCGTGTGTGTTGGCTTTTGACTTAGCTTAACTTGACTTCTCTACGCAAGATGCGACTCGTCTTGTCTTGTGTTGTCTTGTCTCGAGCCATGCTCGACTTAATTAATGCCATAAATAAAAAATCACAAAAGAAAAAACAAAGACTATAATTAACGCATTACATGTTAGCAGACCCCCAGGCACACAGGCGCACAACGTGCACCGCAGCTCCTCTTGCCTATTACGGCAAACTCTCGCTCTCGTGTCATAGAGTCTCGCTCGCTCTCGCAGCAATGCTCATATGCACGCAGTTTGCACTTTGCTGAGATGCTTACTTTTGTGGCGTTCTCTACACTCTATGCTCTACACACTATTCCGCTTTGTTGCTATTCTGTTTTCACACGATCGTTTATCATGTCTTTCATTGCATTGCACTTCGCTTTGGTTCATTGTCGCTTTTGTTGTTGTTGTTGCAACAGCATAAACGTCATTAGCTGCACCGCTGCGGCAGCAACAGAGCAGTGAATCGAGTTTGTCAATTATGCTTTGCTTGCGTGCTTCTTTGTGTTTATTGCTGCTGTTTGTATTCTTTTTAATTTTCTAGTTTTTGTTTTTTTTTTTTTTTGCGAAGATGCTTTGTTTTTTTTCGGTTTTCTGTTTTTTTCAATGTGTGTCATTCGGGTGTCTGCAGCAGTTTTTGTTTTTCGTCATTATTCCAAGAATCTTTGCTAACAACCAAAAGCCGCAACGTGTGCCGCTGACTCATGCCCATAAACATTTGGCTTTCTTACCATGTTTTACTTCTTTTTTTTTTGCTTCTAGCAGAACTCAAGCGCATGTTTGCTGCTGCTTAAAGCAGTCTGTACTTTAACCGTGATTTGTTTTTATTCGAACAAAAGCACTTAAGCAAACCAAACCCACAAGATCATTTGCACTTAATAATTAATTAAACACATGGAGAACAGATAAAGAATCGATTACGAAAACGCCCACAGATGCCAGCGATCGAAACTAAAGAAGACAAAGAAGATCTGCTGCGCATGGCGTTGTTTGCCCTTAGGGAATTGCTTGGCGTCCCACATTGACGCGGTTATCGCTTAATTACACTAGCAACCTAAACACAACCCAATTTAAGTTCACGCCAAGGTTGCACCGCAAATGTACTCACCAACAGCAACAAGTGCGCAGGATGCGCCAGCAGCAGCTAATCCCAAATGCAATGAATGCAGAATTACAAAAAAAAAAGAAGCAACAACCGACAGCAAATTTAATTGACCTGCACGTACCCGCACGACGGAGCAAAGCGAGCGAACGGTCTTCAAGAAGCGAAACGACACAAAGAACTAAAAGTCGGCAACACAGCTGCAAGACGATGAACTCAAAAAAGTCTACGCGACGCTCAAACTAAACTCATGCTTGCACTCAAAAACTCGTCTTCGTCTTCGTCTCCTCTTTGCCTTCTTTTGTTATTAACAGTTTCTTTATATTCGTCTTTCTTTCTTGCTGCGTATTTCACTCATTTCGTCGTGCGCAAACAACAACAATGTCGACGACCACAACAACAAGTTATTGGCGAACGTTGCGGCGACAACAACAAAGCAAGGTCGTTTGTTTTCCTTGAGTCTCACTCAACTTCTTAGTTTTTACAATTCATATGAGTTTGTCTTATGGCTGACGACTCTGCAAAACTGAAGACAATGGTGTTTCAGACTTTAAAAACAATTGGTTTATTGATAAAAAAAAATCAACAAACAAACAAAAGTATTAATACAACACTCAACGCTGATCAAGTGCAGTTGCGAAGTTGCGCTCATTTTATTACTATTCATGTCTCTTCTCAATTGTAAAACAAAAACAACAATGAGAAATAAAGCAAGAAAGAATGAAGAAAGCAGTGGTGCCAATTTCGATTTCTGGCCAGATTTAGCCCTTTTTAAAGTGTGGTTCCTTCGAAAGCAATTTTGTTTTGAAACAGCGTTCAAAACCTCAGTGCGAGTAGGAAAGTTTCGCTTCATATACAACACTACATTTATTTTGCGGCGAATTTTATGAATTCTCACTCTCTCGCTTATGTTCTCTTTGTTGGTTATGTAGTTGCTCTTTCAGAAAACGTTGTTTTGGTGTGAGTTTTCTTACACACTTCCAAGAAGTCGTAGTGGTAAAGTTTCTTCTTATGCTGGTTTTACGCTCTGGGTATTGTTCTTTCCCGCTCGCACGCACTCACACTGCCTTAGGTACGCGCGTGTGTGCGTTTGCCGGTGTTGCTTGTGGTTGTTGTTGCTTCGTCGGCTTCTTATTCGCCGACAGGTTTTTGTCTTTTTGTTTATCTTATCATTTAATCGGCAAGTTTGTCGGTGTATGCAGCGTGTTTTTTTTTTCTTGCTGTATTTTGATAGGGAGTTCAGTAGCTAGCCAATAAGAAAGGCGAGTGTTGATGATTATTCTTATAAGTATTTTTCGCTGTTTTCTTGGTTTTGAATTGGAAAAAAGTGGCCATGGTGAAGCTATTTAGAAAAAAGAGTACCGCATATGTACATACATTCAAAGTTATATTTAAAAAAACCGACTATTCAAACCGATCTTCAATTTACCTTGGCAATTAAAATTTGAAGGACACGCGAGATTCTCAGGTTTTTAATTAATTGCAGATGCAGAATTGTGGTTTTAATATATTTCATTTTTTTGAATAACCATTTTTATAACATAATTCTGCGCACAGAGACAATAACAAGTTAGTTTTCATTTTTGAAATTACTCATAAAGTAAGTAAAGTGCATATTGCATAATTAATCTCTTTTTGCGCATAATGATAGTCTTAAAACTTTTTAAGTTCTAAATTTAACGATTACTTAGACCTAAGCTTGTTCTTGCGTGTCCCTCTTGCAGCGCCGAGTGATGGTCAGTTTATTGCGCTTACAATTCTATGATTCTAGAATTTCCATTATGTCTGACTGTCATGTCGAAGCCATTTCTTTGTTGCACTTTGATTAAAAAATGTTTTAATACATATTTCTTTATGTAATACACTTGGCCAGCAAAGAAATGCTTTCAACACTTAAAAATCGAAAAACATAAAAAACACAACGAAGACCATTAACAAACAAACAAAAAAAAATCGTTTAATAAAAATGACAAAGTAGGCGACAAGTCAACTGCAAGCAAAAGCAAAAGCCAAAGCAAAGCAAAGTAAAGCAAGCCATGGTAAGGCAAAGTGTAAAAGCAAAGGCGGCTTTATAGATGTTGTTATTGTAGTTGTTGTTGTTGCTGGTGATTTTAATAATGAAAAGTTTCTGCGCCTCACCCTGCGGCACTTACTACTTACAAGTAATTTTTATAGGCGCCTTTGGTTGGTTGCCTTTTCTTTCGGTTTTAACAGATTTTTCGATTTATTTTCGTTCGCTTTTAACGCCCGCCTTGCCTTGCACTGCTCTGTCCCACACTATCCCGCCTAGCATTGCATTTTATTTGTATTTTAATTTATCAAAATGAAAGTCTGTCTGTCGTTTATTTTTTTATTTTAATAATCATAAGCTGCGCGCATCTGACTTTCTTTTTGCCATTGCCAGTTACTTTGTGAAATTGTTTGAGATACTTTGACATTTGCTGACAAAACTTGTTACTTTTTTACTCTGTATTATTATTGTTATTTTTTGTTTTTGTTTTATTTAATTTTTTCTTTGCTGCTGGTGGCGCGTCTTGAATTGCAAAAGTTGTGCGCTAGTTTTTTATGTAAGTTTTACATTATTTTTTGCTTCACTTTTTTTTTCGTTTTGTGTTTGTCTGCATTGATCTCATTAGCATATAAGAAAAGTAGGTGCTCGCACTAGTTACAGTATCTTTTTGCTGCGTAAATACATTTAACGCGACTGACTCAACGACACATGCATAACTCGCGGTCGTCGCTGCTGTTTTCGTAAGTAGGCCAAAGTGAGTTGAGTTCATAATTAAGCGGGTAATTCGACATGCGGCCACGACACACGACGTGTAGCATAAGTGGCACGTTCTGGCATTTGGCAACGGGCGCAGACCCAAACCCAAGCCATATGTTAGTCACACTGTGGTGTGCCTTACATAAGCAGAGCAGCACCTTTTGCCTACTCAGCAGTGAAATCACATTTTGCCAGCAATAGACACGCGCCAGCGACTAAAGAGCACCTGATAATTGGCTGCTGATTTAAGAAAAAAAAAATAAATAAATAAAACAGATTGCAACACCAGATGACGCCGATCAATATGATAATAGACGAGCGAGCAAACAAAGACGCGAACTGCGCCACAACATGCCGGCAACATGCCAGGCCACAAGATCTCAATGAGAAATCGACAGAAGCTGCAACAGCAGCGACAGCGACAGCAGGAGCAGGAGCAGCCGCAGAAGCATCAAAAGTTAAAATCAAAGCAAACAAAGATGCGACCAAGACCAAAGCAAAGTGCGAGTAGAGGCAAAGGCTAAAAAGGGCATTTCCTGGCAAACGTTTTTAACAAACGCACAAAAGACACACAAAATCCTGCATACGAAGGAACACAGAATCAAGAATACAGCAAGCCTTGTTCTTGTACACTGGCCAAAATTATTTGCAAATTAAGATTGACAGTTTCTATTACAGTATTTTTGTGTTAAAATAGAAAAGTAATTTGTTAGGGATCATTTAGGAAATATCAAACTGGCTTGGGTTATCTGCGAAATAGCTATTAATTATGATTAAAAAAATAAATTAAAACTTTGGTATATATCCTAAGTTAATTTATTATTGAATTTTGGAATTACAATATGCAAAACCAATTTTAAAAAAAGAAGTTGAATTGAAGTTTAATTTAAATCAATTGTATACACAAGCAACTATTTATGTTAAAATGATCTGTTTTAATTTTCCATTAAAATGCAAGCATTCAATGCTGCATGCATATGCAAAAATTTCTCTCAGTGCAACAGGATATGCGATATGTGCACTTTTGCACATTTTCCACAGATGAATTATGACCACAGATGAAACTAAGCTGCATCTATAACTGGCTGCTGCTTCTTGAAAATAAAGTAAAAGAAAAAAGTCTACCAGCCAGCCAGGACGATAGCTCCTGCCAGCCAGACAAGCAGGCAAGCAGACGAGCAGCTAAACAGTCAGTCAGTCAGTCAAATGCACATGCGGGTGCATATCGATTACGCTGCGGCATGCGATTGTGACTTAAAAATGATTTGCGCTTTTCTGTGGCTTGCACGCGCGTGTCCCTTAACAGACATGTGTACATATACGACTGTGTGCTCCAAAAAATTTGCACCTTTCGCTGCGCTACGATGTGATGTGCTACGTGCTGCAAATTGTCTGCGGCGACTTAAAATTGAATTTCATTGCGTATGCTGCCACACAGACGCACAGCCAGAGCCGCAGACACTCGGTTCAAAAGATCAAACGTAATCGCTTGACTTGATTTTCGTTTATTGGCAATAATCGTAGACAAAGGCCAAGTTGCTTTTAGATACTCTAATGCTTAAATATGAGCAACTGCCCTGATGCTGCGCATCCTTATACGGCTGCCAAAGGCTACGCATGCGTTTTGTCTAATGCAAAACGTATTTGGTAAATTTATGCCTGAAGAGGTTTCTTTGTTGCGCGATAGGCAACATATGTTGCGAGATATATAGTTTTAGAATTTTGTTTTTTTTTTTTTGTTTTTTTCATTATGCGTTTTAAAAGGAACTTTTATTAGGCAATTGCATATGCTGGAAGTTCAGACAAAATCATGGCTTTCAAGACCGTTTCTTTTCAGAAAAAGATAAGCAACAACAACGTGACTTGTTTATATTGGTTTACTTAATTCTAAAATATTTTTACTTATCTAAATGTCAATTATCAAGAGGAACACAATTTCGGCTTTTGTATTTTTTCACATGGGGTGCTCCTCATACATATAAAGACAGTTGACATTAAGGCGACTAAGCAGCTAAAGTGCATTTAGTTTAGTTGAGTTTTTGCAAGCACATGGCAAATCATTTGCCAAGCAAATGCTACCCACTCCGCCTTTCCCACACATGCCATTCCACGCCACCCTTTGACAAACCTTTTCCCACATATGCCTTTTAGAAGACATAAAATTTCAGCTGCATCAATATCAAACCGCATGTCAGTCAGCTAAACATACAAATTAACCCAATCGCAGACGCCTGCAAAACAATCAAAGATACTCGAGACGCCTTGTGAGCCTTTGTGTGTGCTAAAGCCAAGTCCCACCGCAGCAAATGAATCAAACAATGCGCAGTGCCAAATCAAATGCCAAAGATGCAAAAAAAAAAAACAAAAAATACAGAAAAAGGAATAAAATCAATAGCGAGTATCTTGCAGATATGCGTATTAAAGCAGCATCAGCAGCTGCCACATTTGCGTGTTGACAACGGCTCTCTGACGGTGACGGTGATGGTGACTACATTGAGCGATGATGATGATTTTCGAGGGCAAAACTAAAGAAAAATGCAACACTTTTAGCGGCGTATGTGAACCGGAACCCTTTGCTACGAGATTGCGATGACAATGGCAGTAAAAGTAAAAGTAACCCGGAGTAACCAAATCCAAAGGCAAAACCAAAGAAAGCAAACTACAATACATGCATTTTCTCACTAGGTTTTCATTCTGCATTTCTCCTTTATTATTGTCAATCATTTGTCAAGCTGCGTGTAGGTACGGTACATGAATGCATTCATGAAATTTGCTTATAGATCCTTGCAGTCGTTGATCGTTGCATTCCTTGCTTAATCCTTTGCACTTATTTTGCATCTACTTGAGCGCATTCGATGCGTTCGTACGTCGGTTTGCAGGACATTTCATTCAGCCGTTGATTTATTATTTTTGTGCATTCCTTTCATGGCTACCTGCTGTTTACTTTTAATCACCTTTGGCATTTCATTTCATTTCGCAAGCTAGCCAAAAAGGATGCATTGCCTAGCAGACATATATTTGGGTTTTCTTTTTCAATAGCATTGTTGTTGTTGTTTTTATGTGCATTCTATTATTGTTTATCTGTGCTACTTAAAAATCAAAAGGATAAACACCTTTAACGTAATTTGTTATGCGGGCGTAGGTTATGTGTTATTTATTTGCATTTCTTTTTTTAGACTCATACGCTGCAACAGTTTAAGCCGCCGTCCAGTTTAGCCAGTGTCGTGCAGGCGATACCGGCGGCGTGCTTTGTGTTTTGCCTATTGACTGTACTGCATTGCAAATTGGCAATACAAACTCATCAATGGTTGTTTGAACACGGACTTTTTTTAGGGATTTGCACTATGCAGTTTTGCTGTCTACGTATGGATTGCTTCAGTTTTTAATAGAAGTTAGAGAAATTTGTTGCATGCACAACTGTACCCAGGTACTTACAGACTATGCTACCAAATTGTTAAGTCTAACCCAATCTCTGAACTTAACGACTGAACAGATTTTAAAGCTAAGAAGTATAAGTTGCATTTTATTCCGCAATAAGGGTTCATCACAAAGCGATTAGCTGGTGTTTAGGTTTTAATTGCGACAACCCTGACTTCTGTCAAACTAACGAACAACGTTAGAAGCGACCAACGGCGTAATTGGTGCACTAATTTAAGTCAGTTTGCCGGCTGTTAGCTTGCCATAAACTTAAAGACAATAATTAAAGTCTGCCACTTATCCTTATCTACTGCAACTTGCACACAAAAATGGCAAAGAAATTTATCAGGCGAAAACTTTCCGCATAACATCAAGTGCTGAACTCATGCCTCATGCATGTCTACGATTTGCTATGGCCAAGCATAATTCAGAGGCGCTGCCTAGTCAAACAAAAAAAAAAAAAGAAGAAGAGAACACGCCTGTAGCAATATAAAACTATACACACCACATCTCACAGCCAACTGAAAATTTCATTAGAAGTAACTAAAAAACCCGTGAAGAAATAACTTTCGCAACATTTCGTAACAAAAAAAAAATGTAAAAAAAAAATAAAGTAAAAACAAATATAACACGAACTTGTGCACAAGGCACAAAGTTAGGCGGCAGCAGAAATAAAAATGCCATAAAGGTGACGCTGGCAACTGGGCTGGGCAAGGCAAGGCAAGGCAGAGCGGGGCAGACGAACTATGAACTAACGAAAGTTTGTGGATGTTGTTTCTTTTTCTTCCTTTTTGTTGCTGTGCAAGGGCGCAAGAAAAAAATGATGTTGCATATATTACGGCGTGCGCACAAACAAAAGAAACTGCAAACGCAAACAGCCGCCAACATGCAGGCATAAATTCTTCAAGCTGCAGGCGGTTGCTGTGCCGTCTTCTGCGCCTTCAAAGCAACCCAGCCCGCCCACCCATGCAGTCGAGCAGCGAAGCAGCCACTTGCCCAACTAGCAGGCACAGCAACCAGCTCAGATGCAGCGCACGGCTGCTACTTCTGAGTAAATTAACTGGATTTCTTTAGTGGCGCTTATGGCGCATATTTGGCGGCTCAGCATGGCAAAAAAAAAAAAAAAAAAAAAAAAATTGAAAAATTCAAAAAGCAAATGCAAGACTACCTAGCAGCGAAAAGGTTAACTTGCCTGCAAGGGTTATGCGCGGATTGTTGCGCCGCAAATAGAAACTGTGTGTATGTGTGTGTGTGTGTGTGTGTGTGGGTGGCATGGAATCGGGTATGGGGACGTCTGTTGTTCAAGACAGGTGAGTGGCTGTACTGCTGCTGCTACTGACTGCAGTAAGTTTCATTGGATTTTTTGCAATGTTTTTTTTATTTTTTGAGTACGTTAAATAAAGATGGCAACCGGAAGTCGAATAGCAACAGCAGCAGCCGGCAATGACGACGTCACGACGACAACGACGACGACGGCGACGACGTTGCTGACGAGTTTTTGGCGCCAAGTTGTTGCAGCATGCGACGGATTGGGGGATTTCGTTTGCTTTTGCATGGGTCGAGGGAATGCGGCAGTGGACTGTGAAGTTACAAAACAAGTTTTACTTGTAGAAAATGTACTTTGCGCGCGCATTAATTAATTAAAAATAAAATACGGTAAACAAAACTGGCATGGAGTGGTGCAGAGAGGATTCTGTAAAGAAAGAACGAACAAACGAAGGAACGACGGCGCGTCGTGGGGGAGGCATGAAGGGTTAAAGCGCGCCAAGGCTGCCACAGTCCGTAGTCAGTCGTGTTGCACTTGAGTGTAGCTGAGGGTGTTCGCTTGGACTTGGGCTTGTGGCATGAGCAGGCATGGCGCAAAATGAATGCAACGGATGCGAAGACATTGCACAAAATAAAAAAACAAGTAAAATGAAATTGAAAAAACAAAAAAACAAAGAAACAAAAACGAAAAAAAACCGACCAATGATTGCATGAATGACGGAAGAAATGTATGAAAGGCATGGACAGAAGAAACTGAAGTCGAAATGGACTTGGGGCGCACACATAAAAGAAACGGACTCTGTTTTGGCTGTAGTAGCAGTAGCAGCAAAAGCAATAACAACAATAGCAACAACCACAACAGGAACAGGAACAACAACAATGCATAGAAGTAGAAGGCATTGGCTTGGCCATACAAAACGTGGTTGGAGCACGGCGATTTTTTGTTTTGTTCAAAAGAATTGCATTTATGGTTTGTTGTTGTTGTTGTGTTTCTACCAGCACAATGGGCAAGAATAGGCAATTTAATTGTTTAATCAAAAAAATGATTAACACAACAAAATTCAAGAGTAACCGGCCACAGAAAATTTGAAATAAAATTTATATTTAAAAGGCAACTTCTTTTAAGAATAAAATATAGAAATTTCTTCTTAGATACATTGTTACACCTAAACGCCTGTGAGGAGACTGATTAGAAATCAGCAAAAGGCTGTGACAAATGTCAAACCACTGTGCGTCAGTGACTGCCCAACATTAAGGGCGAACGACGGTGTTTAGTTTTTTTTTTTTTTCTGATTTTTTATTTTTGGTATCTTTAAATACTGATTTGTTGTTTTTATGTGCACTGCTGGCCTCAAGACTTTTGCATGCGGTGTCTACTGTGCACTCGTACGCCGCACCACAACGGAACTGTGTGGGGTAACGCGCATAATGAAATAATGCCACGGTGCTTGAATTAAAACGTCCGACGACTCAACACGGCGCGGCTCGACTGCTGCTGCGTTTATTAATAAATAAAAAAACCGAAGAAAAAAATATAACAGAAAATGTTAAAAAATGTATGCACAAAAAAAGAAGCATTCAAATATAAGCAGTATGCAGCAGCATCAGTAGGAAGTAGGCAGCAGCCAACTCTTGGCTCGACTCAATGCAACTCTTAGCTGAAGTGCGTTATTTAGCAAAACCGCAGTCAGCAGCCAGCAGTCAGCATTCAGGAGCAGCAGCGTCAATATTTACTTTTCGGCTTTGCTGTTGGTCGAGCAGGCGACCACGAAGCGATACAACGACTCAGGCTGCCCTTAGCTGCAACTCTGGGACGCTGCAACGACACTTGCTTGGATCACAGCGGCTTGGGCTGCTGAGGGTTGGGCTCGGCTGTGTTGAGTTCAGGTGGTCGCCCTTTGCTGCAGCAGGCTGCACTACAAAGTTTTAGGCCAACTGCAAGTGCATTTAATGCAATTTGGCTTACGGAAGCCAAACCAAGTCGAGCCAAGCTGTGTATTTGCTCTTCATTGCAATATGCGTAGCTAAAACAACATTTATTTGCATTTATTGTTTGGCTTGCAGCATTTTGGCTTGGACCATATTGTGAAAATGCTTTGGGGGCAAATCATGTTGAATATGCGTGCAATAAATGTTGGCTGGGGTCCTCTTTGTGCCTGTGTTTGTTGTTATTGTTGTTATGATGACTATTTATTGCAATTATTAGCAATTAACAATAAAAGGTTATTATTGAAGTTATGTTTTAAGGGAACTCTCTGCTAACAAAATACATAATACACTATATGGTAAATCCTTAAAAAAAAAACCAGCCATGCAGTGCCACGCTGAAAATTGCTACAAACCCATCCATCAATTATCCTTTTCAAATTACTCTTTAATATTGTTGCTTAACCACTTATGTCAGTTTATCGCTTGCGTAAACAAACATGAACTTAAAAACTACAGTGAAACCAAAAAATACTTTGATGTATATTTAGCAAACGACAAAACTTTAGCTTCCTTAGCAAAGGCCTATGCTGTTGAAAAATAATGACAGACCATGGTTATAGCCTTGAGGTCCTTGAATCTATGTGCAATACTCTGCATATTGAAAACAAAAACACCATAAGAGTCAAAAAGTAGTCAATAAGTGAGTGCCACGACGACGCACCTTAGACAAGTTGGCAGCCAATGATGGACACATGCTAACTGCAGCGGATAGTGCCAATGCAATGCAAGCAAATAAGTTCGGGAAAAAAAATTCATAGAATTTGCTCATAGCAGTAAAATGAAACCAAAGCGAAGAACAAAAACCAAATGCAGCCAAAAGAAGCGGCACTAACTGACGAGAAGCCAACAGCAGCAGAACTTCTTCACAGTGAGACAGACATGCGGTGAGGAGGACATGCTGACGATGAGATAGACAGCGAACATATTGCAATTTCGCAAATCAAACAAAACAAAAATGTGTGCGGCAGTTATAACAAAACAAAAAAAAAAAAATAATAAAAATAAAGCGTAACCAAACAGAAAATACAAAACGAACGGCCAAAGGACGACAATGCTGCACTTGCTTTCCTTTCAGACAACTTCATGCGCTGCAATTGCTGCAGTCAACGTCATCCTCATCGTCGCCATCGCCATCGCCATCGCTAACGTCGTCTGTCTTGCTGCGGCTTGGCTGAGTTTTGGTCTGGCAAAACTTTTTTCATGATTATGCGTTTATTTGTTTGGCAGATTTGTTGTTGTTGTTATTGTTGTTGTTATTGTTGCCCCATTGCAATTGCATTGAATGCAACTGCTGCATACGTAACGTTTCTTTATTTCTTTTTGTTTTGATTTTTTTTTTATTTCACTTTTTGGTTTCTCTACTTTTTTTTCTGGCATGCATGGCCTATGCAAATTTCGCAAGTCAATCATTAGTCCGAAAACAAATCGTAAGCCGAAAACTCATACAGCCCCTAAAAGCAGACTAAAGTACTTATTATCCTTGCGCACATACGAGGAGTCTAGTCCTTGCGCTGCGAATGCAATATCGAATGCATTTTTTCTGCAACTAAACGTAAAAACTGCAATGCAGAAATAAAACAAGAAAATGAAAAAAACAAAACGAAAGAGTGAAACAAATGCAACTTCGACGTGAGTCGGTTCGTTCGTTGGTTGTAAATGTAAAAAAGAAAAAAAAAAGCAAAAACCCCATCGACAACAACAACAGTATGAGGGGAAAAAAGATTTTCAATTAAAAGGAATTGCTGCCTCGGCGGCATATGTGGATTTTTGTGCTTATTAGCCAAACTCAGACTCCTTGAAACGCAAAACCCAGCCCAAAGCAGGCGCACTTGGCCTAAGCATGCCATACCCGGATTCTTTTTTCTACTATTGCCGGTTTTGTTTTTGGTTTTTTTCGCATTTTGCATTTGATAATCAGTTACTTTGTTGTCTTTTTTTTTTCATTCGCTGGCATGCGATTTGCATTACACAATCTTTTGCGCAGTTCTTCTTGTTGTTGTTGTTGTGGCTGCTGCTGCTGTTGTGCTTATTATTGTCGGCATAACGCTTATTAATTGTTGATGTATTACGCGTCGCTATAGGCAGCTAGTGTGTGTGTGTGTGTATGTGTGTGTGACAGTCAGCGTACAGTACACATGTGTATGTGTAATGCGACTCATAACGTGAAGAATGCATTCGCATTTGCATTAGACGCCAAAATGCATTTGGTGGCGTATGGCAGCTCCGCATTTGTGCCATTGGCTTAGGACGTTTTTGTGCATATTTTTTCATTATTTCAAGTAGGCTGACTTGCATTGGCAATGGCTTAGCTACAGCAAAAATCCAATACCAAAAGCACAAAACAAAAACAAAAAAACAATATTCGTATGGTGCAAAGTTGCCGTTTTGGCATATTTTAAGTTTTTACTGTTGTTGTTGTTGTTATTGTTGTTGTAGTTGCTGGTGTAGTTCGTGCGCATTAGAAGCAACTTAAGTTCTATTTGCTTTTGAGGTTAGTCTGCTGTTGAAAGACAATCGACAGACGTGTTTTACAGATTGCTAGTCGAACTCATTATTTGATGCATCAGCATTTTTTATTTTCATTCCTTTTTTTTCTTTGTTTAATTTTTTTATTTTTCTATCTTGTTTCTTTTGTAAGCATTAGACTATATGTATAGTGATTACTTTTTAGTTAGAAAACTGCAACGAAGTGGAAAGCGATTGTGATTTGAGGCAAAGCCGCATACGGTGCTTGCCTAAGTTCGCTTATTGGAAATCATGAACTAAGTTTCCAATAGCTGCTGCACGGCTGCTGCTGCTGTTACTGCTCACACAACTGTTGTTGTAACTGTGTATCTTAGATATTAAAAATTTTATTTCGAACTCACACGTTTCTTTTCTTGCCCAGCAACTAGCAACGCCAGTTTTGCAATATTCAGTGAAAAGACGTAAGGTTTTGCTCTTTTGTTTACAGAAACTAGAGCCAAAGTGGCTCGTTTGCAGTCATGACTAATATAAAACGCGCATCAGGCCTGGCTGCTTTAGCTGCCACGCCCTTCATATGCCTAAGCGAGCGATATGAGGTTCACTATTAATTAACTGCTGAGCTCACTCTTAAATATAAGTCAAACCACAGCACAAAGCTCAACCAATAAATCAAATCAAATAACACAACATAACACGACACCAGAACATGAAAGAAACTTCACACCTATGCAGTCAGTCAGCAGCGGCAGAATAACGCAAGGAGGCGCTGAGGCCATAAGCAACAGCGAAAGCAGCAGGAGTCGCTGTGACTGTGACTGTGTCAAGCGTTTCTGCAACGGAAATGCAAAGAAAACGTAAACTAAATCAAAAGCCATTTCCTTTTCGCACAAAAGTAACGAGCGCAGTGTGAATAAAAATTTCCGCACGACTACAGTTCAGCGACACATGCGACAAAAAAAAAAAATAAAAAAAAAACAAATTTAAAAAATAAAACCAGAAAAGAATCCGAATGTGTGTGTGTGTGTGTGCTGTAGCATGCATACTTGTGCCAAACGCTGCGTATAAGTTTTGGTGGCATGCTTTATGCAGCATCTTTCAATGCAGCACAGCACAGTAGGACAGAGCCGCGCAAAGCAAAGCGAAAGCGAAACGTTGCAATTGCGCCTGTTTCTTTATGCAAATATGCAAACCAAGTCGCCGATGCAGTTGCAGTTACAGTTGCTGCAACGGCATAAGTGGCGCCTCAAACCCAAAAATGTTGCAAGGCAAAGAATTGTGCAACTGCAGCGAAGAAGCAAAGAAGCATTGCAGCAACAGCAGCAGCAGCTGCAATGGCAGTAAAAATTTTAATGATGCATGCAATTGCACTGACGTCAAGTCATTTAGAGCACACAGGCAGCCATGTAGGCAGGCAGATAGGCAGGCAGGCAGTCAGTGCAGGAGCCATGTCGTTTGCTTATCTTAGAGCTGCATACAAAGATGCAAACGGCATAAAACACGCATACGCCACGTTTGCTCAGTCAACTGTGCATTTGTTATGCAACGTCATCATTGCCAACATCGTCATCATCGTCGTCGTTGTCGTTGTCGTCGTCATCGTCGTCTTCTTCGCCCAAGAAGCATTTATTTGCTTGACAAATATCACAGAAGTAGGCTGCATGCCGTGCGCCTGTTCCCATTTAGGCCGACTGTCGCTGTGTGTCTGCATTTGTAGATGCTTTCTTACCTTAGCTCCTACGTAGAAAAGGACATGGCGGCGGCAGTTCTAACTTTTTTTTTTTTTAATTTTGCCTATGCTCGGTTTCTTCTGTATCTTTTCGCCTTTGTTGGTTTTGTTGATTTGAATATTTCCCTTTTTTGTTTTTGTTGTTTTTGTTTATGCCAACTTCTTCAGCTCGAGTGGTTTCCCAAGTTGACGTTTTAAATGTCAATTGTGTGCTTAACTGCATTCTATGCGGTTCGTTTTCACTGACTTTGTTGCCTGCTGCTGCGAGTGCAGCACGTATTTGGGCCTGCATGCGCCTTGGGTAAAGCTCTGACAGGCAGGTGGGGCAGACAGTTTGTCGTCAACGTCTACGTCAACGTCAACATCCTGACTCTTTCTTTGGGCAATTTTGGTTTCTTTGCTGTAACGAATTGCGAATTGCGCTGCAGTGAAAAGGTAAGGCACGGTTTTTATTGTTTAACTAGTTAAGCGTTACACTGTGCAAAAATATGTATTCGGTTCAATGTCACATATTGTTGATGCATTTAAATACAGAAAGAACGGTAACGTCTTATAGTCAAACTTATTTTTTCAAATATATAGATTTTGTAGGCTCTCCCAGAATCTCCTTACAACATTTTCTCATTTATATATGAATATTCTTCTCTTCTCAGAAAAATTGCATATTATATAATGCATTATTTATAATCCAAGATTCAAATCGATGTTGCATTTTATTTTTTTATTTTAGAGAAGTTTTGTTGACTCTGTAAGTTAAATTTCTCACAGTATCATAAACATAAATAAGTCTACTTGTGCATTTATGCAAATAAAAATAATTTCTTTTCTTCTGCCTTTACTTTGTTTTTGAGAAATTGTGACGAAACTGCGCGCAAGGCAATCTTTTGCGCAAGTCGTCTGGCAAAAGCCTGCAACGCACAAACTCAAGCACACGCAAGCAAAATCTTGCCTTGCCTTCAATTAAGCTTTGCCAAGTGCAGTGCACACAGAGCAATGCCAAGAAAGGCAGCTGCAGTCGCTTGGGCGTGAGAGTGGGTGGGTGCGCTAAACCCAATCCAATCCCATGCCAAGCAACCCAAACCAGTGCAGGCAAACCAAAACCCAAGTCTAGTCAAGTCAAGCCGAGCCAAACAGGCGCACCGCATAACCTGAATGACTGCAGTCAAAGTGACTGCACAGGAGAGTGGGCTGAGGGGCGCCTGGTGGGGTTTGTGGTGTTGGTGATGGGCAAACGCAAGTGTTCGACAGTCGACTGACTGACTGGCTGGGTGGCTGGCTGGCAGGCTGGCAGGCTGGCAACTTGTTTCACAAGGCGCACAGCAGCAGACTTCCTTTCGTTTGTGCCAATATTTCTTCTTTGCGTTAAAGTATTCATAACTCAGAGCTCGGTGGCGCAAGGATTTGGATGCTGCAGGCTTATGGTTTGAGTTCACGTTTTCCTTTCTTCCTCTTTCTCTCAATCTCTCTCTTTCTCTTGTGTACTTGCGTTGCATAGCAAGAAGGAAACGCAAATAAATGAATTGCACTTTTTCTTTGCAGAGTTTCTTCTTCTTCATTTCTATTTTAAAAAAGTTGGAAAAAGAGAAAAAAATGCAAAAAGTTCAGAAACAAGAAACAAAAACACAAATGAACTCAATGCAAGGCTCGTTATCAAATAAAAACGAAGAAGAAGAAGAAGGTACGAGTTGAAATAGCAGAAATGATACTCAAAGCATAAAAAGACGGTGGAAAAAAACTTTGGCATTGTATATGCATTTTAATAGAGCAAAGGAAGATTTTTAATTACGCGGCCAACAACATTTTCAACTTTACAAATTCATCATCACTTTATTCAACGTAAAGAAATACAAATAATCAACACAAACACTGCATCATTTTAGGCAAGAAAGCTGAAAGAAATTTTTGCATTGAAATGTTTTTGCTTTTGCCTTTGATTTTGATGCGAGCGCTTGCAGTGCAAAAGAAGTTGGGAACCCTTCCCCGCTTTGCTAATGTTTAGGGGAATTGATTGCGTAAGATGATTTAAGTATTTAATAATGTAGACAATATTTAAATGTATTCATATTTATTTATTATACTTCAACTTCTGGCTAGCATAGAGAACAAAAAAATACATGGAAAGATTAAAAAAAAGTATTGACTAGGTAACTCCTAACTTAACAAATTTTTATGAGAAAGTTTTTGCAAAGCAGTTGCGATATACGAAAACTTCTCAATTTGCAAATATAAATCAAAATAAATTTTTATTTTTTTTTATTCCCTTCTTTTAAGGCGCATAGGACACATATGCCTTTAAAAAAGCTCGCAAAAAAATGCGCTAAATATATTTATCAAATTAATCATATTTAATTAAAATGCAAAAGCAACATTGAATATGCCTTGAAAAAAAAAAAAATCAAAATGAAGTAAATCCTTATCATCAAAGCACTAAACGCAGACACT
The DNA here is from genome assembly GCA_037044495.1 of Stegana nigrithorax. Lineage (NCBI taxonomy): Eukaryota > Metazoa > Arthropoda > Insecta > Diptera > Drosophilidae > Stegana > Stegana nigrithorax. Next base: position 626,278 of record JBAMBQ010003091.1, on the reverse strand, counting down.
TGAGTCGCCGCGCATACTTAAACCATGGCCAAGCCAAATTGTCGTCGTTTATAAGGATGTAAGCGCGCCTAATGAGAAACCGCAACGCAACGCAACGCATCAAAACCAAACCACAAGAAACAAGAAAAAAAAAAGAAAAAACTTAAATAAATAACCATGAGTAATGCTTTGCGTACTTTGCATTTCTAATCGTTTCCATCTCTCTCTCTCCACATCTCTCTGTCACTTTTTTATGGCAAAGTTTCATAAGTGGCGCAAAAGTCAAATTTCGTTGACGGCTAGAGAATTTCTGCACAACCCTTTATGCCCAACGCCCGTTGAAAATTCATTTAAAAAATGTGAATTTATTTTTTGCGCAATATTAAATCTTCAAGTTAAGCGCTAAGCGATAAGAACTAGCAGAAGAAGCAACAGCAGCAAAAACCAACGATTGAGTTTATATATGAGCACCTTGCTAAGCCAGCAGCCAACTCGAAATCAACAGCAGCAGCAGCATCCAACAACAACAACAGCAACATCATCATCATCAACAACATGAACATGAACCACATGATGACGAGCAGTCGAAACTTCGTCATCGTTAGCCCGCCCTCATTATCTTTAGCATAATTTCTTCGTCTCCTGCAACACTTGCCGCACACTTGGCGTCCTCGTCGTGCGCTCACTGTCCATGCGACTGCACTTTGAGGTGTGCCAACATGTACAGTGGGCAAAGCGCAATGCTCGCACTCATGCTCAAACCTCTTTAATATTTTTAACATTTTTTTTTTGTGTGCGCTTACATTTTTTTTTTTTGGCGTAAGTATTTGTGGCGCTTGGTTGAAACTTGCTGCCGATGCTGCTGCGGCTGTAAAAAGGGTTGAGGCTGAGTCTTAGACAGTGAGTTCGCCTGCTGCTGCTGCCGGTGCGCTCTGCTTTGGCTCATGCCAGCCAACAAAATGCAAATCTTGCAGATTTTTAATTTCTTTTCAACGAAAATTTTATTTTCTGTTTGCATTTCTTCCTTTATTTTTTTACTGATTTTGATAGATTGTTTTTTTTTTTTCTCTATATGCTTTTGCTGCTGTAAAGTCGTTTTCAAAGTCTTGCCTGCAATCATTAAGGTTCTTGTCGGTGTTTGGCAACCCTCATTTTTTGGCTTTAAAAAAAAAAAGGAAAATGAAAATGTAGAATGAAAGCATTTTATATATTATAGATTCATATTATGCACTTTTAATTTCTTTTGTCTCGAGCATGTCGACGACGTCGTCAAAGAAGCTGTTATATGTAGATTTCGAGGTTGAAGAAAATCTATGCATAAAGAAACGCATTTGCTGTAGACAATTCACCTTGACTACGAATCTCAGATGCGCTACGAAAATTTTTGAGAAAATGTATTCATTGTACAGAAGCACTTAGCACAGACTAGTCACAATATGCTGAAGATAAAAAACTATTAACTTAATTTTTTAAATTTTATTTTTTCGTAGATTATTTTCAATTTGTATGATTTACAGCTAGCAGCGCTGCACATAGCGCATTAAATAAGCGACCAAACCAAATGCAAATAATTTCATCTTGGCATGTTTCTGCAAGTATTTTTGTAAAATTAAAAATTCGCAAGTATGCGCATTGCAAAATCAAGTGGGCTGCAACGAATGTCCTTGGCAGGCAGCATTCAGTAGTCAGCAGTCAACAGTCAGCAGGCAGCAGGCAACAACCCTTTAGCCCAGCCAAAGCCAAAGGCGCAGCTCCCTACTTTGGCTGCGTTATATGTGCGAGCCCGCACGTTGGAGGTGTGGGTATTCTTATGAGTGGTTACTGTAAGCTTGTTGCATTCGAAGGCACTGTCAGGCAGCAGCTAGCTACAAGTTGTTGTTGTCCTTGTTATAGCTGAGAATGAGATTGCTGTCGTTGTTGTTCTTCTTAATGTATGTTGGCCTCTGCGTGGCGTAGGCGGCGTGTTGCAAAATAATTTGTTTTTTTTTTTTGCTTTTGTTTCTTTTTTTCATTTGCTGCAAGACACACCAAGCATAAGCTGAGAATATGTTTTTGGGGGTGTTTATGTGCAATTTGTCTTAAGTTGTTTTTGGCAGACGTTCTTTGCGGGCAGGGCAAAATGTGTTGGCTGCTTTGTCATTGCAATCTGATTTTTATTTTATACACATGCATGTGTGTGTTTGTGTGTGTGTGTGTGTGTGTGAGTATGCTTTTAGGCATATGTGCGCTTTTGTTTGCGCATTTCGCATTGTGCTTAATGAAATGCGCCTGCAGCGGTTATACAGCTTAGAAGCAACGCAGCCAGGAAGTCTGGGTGAGAGTGTAAGTGGAAATCGTATTTAAGATTTGCCTTAAGATGTGCTGAAATAGCAAATAACACGCAATTCATTTAAAGTGCAGCAGCCAGTCCATTATGCACGCGGCCAACCTAACAGCAATTTTTAAGTCCCGACTTTGAAGTGCTCTGAAGCAGAAAATCAATGACATTTGAACAATAAGCAGGCAACATAATGCAGCCTAAAAAAAGAAACAAAAAACACCCTTACTACTTACTTAGCCAAATGTTGCTGCTGCTGCTGCTACGGTTGTTGTTGTTGTTGCTGCTTCGACAACTATTAACACAAGTACAAGTACAAGTGCAAAAAGTCGGCAACTAATGCTGCTGCTGTCAGTGCTGAGAGTCTCCGCTGCGCGGGTAGCATCATTATCAGCTCAATGCTTGGGGCTGCAAAACCAAGTGACATTTTTCCTTTTTTTTCGCAGCAAGTTAGCGGACTAGCGTAGGATAATAAATGATGGTCAGCGAAAACTTGCAGCTAAAGTTCCCGACCATTGAAAAGTTCTTGAAAATGGCAGCATGGCACTATGGCATAAGAGAAAATGAATAGCGCAAAAAAAATAGAAAAAAAATGATTAAGAAGTAGCGGAATTTAACCTCAAGTACTGCCTGAGTACGCCAGCCACATTCATTATGATAATTATGTAGCGCAACAGAAATATAAAAATGTGCAGGGTAAGAATGAGTTATGAAAGAAAAAAAGAAAAAAAAGTAAAAAACTTAAATAATCATTGCACTTCACGTGCAGATGTCGTTGGCGAACTGCATTGACATTTGAAGAACTTTTGCAATGTATACGATGCAAGAAAATTGTTCTCAAAATGATTTACAACAAAAAATTTGCATTGAAATCGAGGGCAGCTGTTAATGTCAACGAATTAGCAGATTAATTTGCGGAAAATTACTTGGTAACATTTGCTTAGGTCATGGGCTGTTTGCTGTGAATGCTAAGTGGGAGTTGGACACTCCACTTACTGACTTAAGCTTGTAGCTAATTGTACTTGAGACAATCATTGAGTTATGAGCGAAATATAAAATTAATAAAGTTTCTAAAATCGAAGGCAAAAGCATGCCAAAAATATAAAAACACAAGCTCTTTAAAGAATGAACTTTGTTAGATTATTAAGAGACACTTGGCTTTCTAAAGCTTAAAAAAGAGGAAAAACTCAAACTTATAAGCAGCAACTATTTATATGAATAATTGACAACCAAGTCAGGTTGCCTACGAGGCAGACATTGCACCGTGCCACTTGATCCACTTGCATGTATGTGGATATGACACTCCCTGCGATACGCATCCGAAGCAAAACACGTGCGCACTTGCTCTGCCCTCAAAGTCAAGCTGCTGAACACGCTGAACACCAGCACAGATTTACAAATGAAGGCAACTCAACATGCAACACGCGCTAATAACTCTGGCATGCCACTACGAGAAAAGGTCATGAACGCATGATTATTGTTTTTATATGCGCCACTATTTATTGACATTAAGTTGAAATGAAAACAAAAAACAATAAAATCAAAATAAAAAAAAAACAAAAATAACAAAAAAGAAAATGCATTAATAGCGCAAGTTACGCCCTCGCTGCAGTCATGTCCGCCGCTATGACAGCTCGTCATCTGGCATCATAACTCAGCTCAACTCACTCAACGCACTCGACTTGACTTAACTCGAAGCCACTCAGTGTGCAGCACAATGCGTGCAGACCAGCAGCAACAACAGCAGAAGCAACGACAACAACAGCAATAGCAGCAGCAGCAGCGGCAGAAGAAGAATAAACGATAGCAGCATATGAAGTGCAACAAAACTCAAAGCAGGCTCTGCTGCTGCCACGTATGTACATACGACGCATCGACGATGATGAACGAACAAAGACAACGCGAAGCCGGACTTAATGAGCGCATCCGGTGCTGCGGACTATTGTTGTTGTACGCGACACCCGCTCGTTCGCTTACGCACCCAGTCACACTCACGGCTGATCGACCGACTGGCTAAGTCCCGTCCACCCAACCAACGGCTGCACACTTGCCTCTGCTTCATTGCACTTTTGTCGACGTCAAAGTGGCACCGTGCGACATCAACAATCATTACGCGGCACTCATACTTGCCGTGTTTCCCTCTTTTGTTTTTTCGTTTTTTGTTGAGGGGGTGAGGTTGTCTCTAACAGCGTTCAAACATTAATTGCCGTCGATATGCAGTCAATAAAAATAATGTAATATGCCTAATAACACGCAGTAGGTGAAGGTGTCATCACTTCACGCATGTTGCCTTGAAATTCATTCGCTTACTTCTTCTTCTTCTTCTTCTTCTTCTGGTTCTTCGCATCCATATGCTGGCTCGCTGCTAAATGCGTATCTTAGCATTGTGTCTTGTCTTAGGCTCGTAGCAGTTTTTCTCAGGAAGTGAGCCAACCGCCGTGACGTTTCCTTTCTTAATGTTGCCCGCTTTGCTTCTTGGCCTTCTGCAGTTCGTTCTGCTGCTTCGATGCAATTCAATTCAATTCAATTCAATTTATGTGTTGTATCTGCTTTGTTGACTTTGTTATCCGCAGGCGCATTGGTCGTTATGCTTTGTTTTTGTTTCACATTTAATGGCTTTGTGAGTGCCTTCGGCTCAGTTCTTAGTCTTGACCCATTGTTTGGTTTTGTCATCGTTGCCTGTGTCGTCTTTGTTACGCCGTGGTGCTTCATTAAGGAAATTTGAGACGTTTTAATTGTTACCGCTGCTGCTTACCGCTTGCCGTCCGCTGTCCGTTGTCCGTTGTCTTATGCTCATTGCATTACCTTGCTGATGTTTTGCAGTTGCATGGGAATCTTTCATTGCTTTACCTTACACCGTTCTGCCTTTGTCATTAGTCTTGCGTTAAAGGGTTGTACATTGTAACTCAGGTGATATTGTTTTAATTTGATTTTGTTCTCAAGATTTTTCCTTAGACTGTGACATTCATTATTACCTTAGGTAAGTCGACTTTCATGACACCTAAAGGAATCTACACTTTTCTGTGGCTATCGCAGCTGACCATTTGGTAGTTATTCAACTGAGTATCGTTAGCTGCATATGGGTTATATACCCAAGCCATATTAGCTATATTTACTAGAATTTCAAACCCTATACCATTGTCGAAGAACCCACTCGATCGTGCCACCATTAAAAATCAAATAAAAAACATAAAAGCACAGATTGATTATATAATCGTCACTTTGCAGCCAAACCATAAAACAGAACTGGACCATCAATTAAGAAAGCCTTCAAAGCCATTTATAGATCTCTTGTTTTTTTAATGAATCGTTGCTGTGCAACTGTTAAGCAGACACGACTCGAGAATTAGTTGATTTATGAATTGTGACAATGTACGATGAACGATGGACAATGGACATTGGATGTTTGCAGACAACATGTCTCATATGTGCTTCTCTAAGCTGTCTGCCGGATATTCTAATAAAAAAAAAAAAAAAACAAAAACCACATAATGAACGTATAGGCAAAACTAAGCGAGGGTCTGAGACGCAACACTCATAAATGTATACAACAAAAAAAAAAAAAACAAAAAGTGTAACTAAACGATAAAAACAATAATGCAGATTTAACACTTCTTGTCAGAAATTGATTGAAGCAACCCCCAGTAGCACAGACAGCGGCACTCATGGCAGTGGCCACATGATGGACATGATGTCGAGCGTGTGTGCGTGCGTGAGTGCGTGCGTGCAGACGAAGAAGCTGCCGCGCAGGCGCATCTGCGAGTTAGCAGAACAATTTGCGTGCTGTGCATGAGAAAAAGGAACCAGCAATTGTCAAATGCGGAACTAGTCGTTATCTTTATGCAGATACGCTCAACGCATAGAGTTGACATTTTTCATTCATGCTTTTCTGTTTGTTTATGTTCGTTTTTGTTTTTAAATAGGAGTGGGAAATTTTCATTTGGCTGGGCTGCCGTAGCCAAAGCTGCAGCCAAAGTTTGCATTGTTTGGTCCAGCAGAACTTCAAATTAGTGCAATCAAGTGTTATCTTGTATCTTGTGTATCGCATGTGCATATCTTTGCATCTAACACCCAACTCAGCACAACACACACACACACACACACACACATATACAACACATACCATACACCATACAGCGCAGCTCAACTGAAGTCAAGTCAAGTTGGTCAGACTCGGTGGGAATTTGTTGCATGGCAATTGTCTGCACAATTGCAGATGCAGTGTGGCAAATAAGGAAAAGGAAAAACTATTTAACTAAAGGAAATTATTAAAAATTATTGCTTGAGAAAATTGCTGCTGTTCTTGCGTAAAGTGTTACAATGTTAACCCTCAGCACACTCCACTCATAGCGCACCGTGTGAAAAACTGCACCCTCGCATGCAAATGTGAAAAGCAAAAAAACCAAAAAAAAAATAAAAAGAGAAAAAAAACAGAATTTCCTTTAAAGTTTCTTTCCTTGCACGTTAACGGTTCTGGTTCTGCTTCTGCTGGTGGTGTTGGTGTTGCCGATGTTGTTGGTGGTGCTTTTCATTTCCTAAGTGTCCTGCCTTTATTGGTTTCGCTTGAACTAATCGCCAAGGTACGCTATGGGTCAGCGCTTAAATAGCTTTGCATGATTTTGGAATTTTTAATTAGTTTTCGTTTCTATATGGAAATTATAAGAACTTTAGCGTTGGTTAGCCGACTTCTCATGCTCGGTATGTTGTGTGTAAATGATTACTTGCCAGTAAGCCAAATGCTTCTACGCTCAGCTGAGTATGATTGCGTTTACTTGCCGTGAACCTTGTCCTTGTGAGAAAAATTTAAGGTATGTATTTTTACTTGCTGCAAAAAATCGTGCAGGGAAAAAAAGAGTCACTTACATATGATTATGGTAACATAACTTGAGCATATTTTACAGAATAACTGTAAAAGCACTTTACTAAAATATATTTGAAATAATGTTGAAATATCAAACTTGATAAAATTACATACTGTAGATACTAAGTATGTAGTGCATAAATTGTGCAATTGCGTTTCTTAAGTGAATGTCTATCTACTAAATCTTTAAATTTGGAAAGCTATGTCGGCATGTCTGTGTTCTACGACTTCCGCCCAACCAAATAAAGGGCTGCAACATAAATCATATCAAATAATAATTCGCCATAAATTTGCACATTTGCAATTGCTGCTGCAGTTCCCAAGCTGCTTGAAAGATTTTCTTTAATATTTTCCAAGAATTTGTGCAATACAAAACGCTTTTTCGCACATAAATCAACATTCAGCTGCAGTTGCCCATTGCCCAGTCGCCCATTTGCCAATTGGCCATTGCGGCTACACATAAATCCATTGTTTGCTTAAGAAATCTCTGACAGCATAACGTGCAGCATACGTCTGCCCCATGGCCGGTTGTCGGATGCCGTTTGCCGTTTGCCAGTTGCCGCTTGCAAACAATTGAAATTGAAATTGAATTTTATGCTTTACAAGATTTCATTACGACTTTCTGGCACTTAACTCAATTTATTATGTATGAAAACAAGCAACACTTCGCATGCAGACAACTCTAAAGTTTGCATTGCCCCACCGTCACACTCTCACCCCTACACACCCCTCCGCAGAGCAAAGCAAGCGTCACTACTCTGCTCCGTGTGCTGCCACACACTTTGACTTTAGTTGGTCATTGTCTCAGCAAACGTTCCACTTTATGTTTATGTATGTGCGTTTGTGTGTGTGTGTGTGTGTGTACGTTCATGATTGGCTTTATTAGTTGGCGAGCAGTGAAATCAATTTAATTTAATTTTTCAAGTCAATTTGTTTTTGGTACAATTTCGTTTGTGTGAAGAAAGGGGAACGCACAAAGCATAGCATTGTCTGCCAAGTATTGAAATATATTTTAATGCAGCTAAAAGAATTAAAATTTGCTTTAAACTGAGTTTAACTTGCGCACATGTACGTGCAATTGGGTCAATGGCTAGCCTAATTATGACTGCTTGAATAGCATAAAAATCTGAATATTTCGATTATCAAACGCAGACTCATGTCGTTCCAAATTTGTCTGCATCACAAAATGCCATAAAACATGCCATTGTCACCATTTTTTTGTAACTTATAAGCCACAATGCCCCTCAAAAATTCCAGCATAGCATCTCAAAAGCTTGCTGCGGTTATATTGTACCGAAGCAATCTCAGAACTCGCATGACTCGCGAAATGTCATGCATTGCACTTTAACGCAATTAAATTAAATACAATTTCACTTTGTTTATACGCAAATAAATTTAAATAAATTAACATACGAGTATTGTGCGTCTGTGTGTGTTAAGTTTATTTTCCATTCACACACATACACAGAGGAGACAAAGACGTTGGTTGGTTGGTTGGTTGGTTGGCTGGCTGGCACGAAAAATCGCTTAATTCAATACAATTCATGTCCGATGATGACTCAACCATTTTTAAATGACGGCCTTAGTCATTCCGTTGAAATTAATGACACCTAAGTGCAGTGCGAACTTTTTACACACATCCCAACATACATGCATACACATACAAATATATATATATACATATATATGAACTTTTACGTGCATGAAAGTCGTTTACTTCGGAGTCATTTTGGTCTCAGCCGTCGCGCTGACATGCGATATGGTTTTTATATTGACCAAATGCCGAAGAACAGTACATATAAAAATGCTATGAGGCCGTCATTAACTTACTTGTGCTGTGTGGACAACAGAAAATATCCTTGATATACAAATAAAAATTTTAATATTGGCAAAGTATGTCCACGCTGAGTTACAGTGATTCGTATTAAAAGATAACAGCATTTAATATTGCTGACTGACTGACTGAATGATGAGAAGGGGCTCAAAAGGAAAAGATATTTTTTTGTGTTTATGTATAGTTGGCAGTTATTACACAAGTCAATGCTTCGCTTGCCCAATACACTTTGTTAGCAAATTCAATTTGGGCGTTGTTGCTGTCTAGAGAATCTCTAACTGACTTGTTATTTCACCATACTTTGGAAAATTGGCTATCACCCTATCTGAGACCGCTGCTGCAGTCATTTCAAGTTAAGCATAAGTTGTGATTAACTATTCATACAACTAATGCGCAAACCACCGGCACACATTTGATATTGATGCCTAACCTAAACACGCAGCTAACTCAAAGTGCCGACTGTGCCCAAGCAACCCATATGCACATATTTTGTTATGTACTAGCTTTGCCTAAATATTAGCATAATCAACGTTTACGCGCATTTGTCATAATAAAAGACAGCAAAATACCCAGTCTTGACTTGTCTTGATAACGCAGCGGGTCACCTGGCCAAGCTTGAGCTTTCCTCTGCTAAAGTGTAGCATAGGCGTAGGCGTTTTATTAAGGAAATGCCGTGTTAAATGTTAATTGCCGGCACATATGTCAAACTGTAGACGCCCAACGTAAGCCGTGCCGAGCAGTCAGCTTACACAATAGGGAAGGAAATGTTTTGCTTATTAAGTTCTCTGACGTAATTACCCAAAGTGATTATGATATATACGCGTGTATACGACGTAGTTGCAGTCGTGGCATGCGTTGTGGGTGGTAGGGAAAATTGATTGAATTATACGAGTTTTATTTTTAGTTCTTTCTTAGTTTTTTTTTTTTTTTGTGACATATGTTGTAATTTGCTTGTATGAAGTCTTCCGGTAAGTGTTGCGTGTTTGGCCAAGACGACACTTTTGTCAGCTTTTGACAAGTTTCTTGGTAGTTTCACTAAAAGTAATTGAAGTAACCAGGAAAGTAAATGTAAGTTATTTTGAGTGCAGGCTTGTGGTTTTTTATGCTTTTACTTATAAAACTTTGTCTACATTATTAGAAAGGGGTTTTATGAGGAAATTCCACGGCAGTTCTCGCGTGTTAGATTTTGGAAAGTTTGTTGAAGGTAAACTTAAATACCAGCAAAGGTTTTTTGTTTCCTATATGTGTGCTTCCGGTTGGCCACTAGGCACATTGTTCCGTGCCTTATAATCTCATCAACGTAAACTCAACACCAATCAATACTAAAAAAATCCCAGCTAAGTAACAAAAAACTTACCCTTAACTAATTACCACGCATTTGTGTATCTCGAATAGATTGCAACAAAAGATAAGATACACGGTTAAATAAAATAAAATCAAAAAATACATAAACAAATACACCTTTGCATATGCAACATGAAAACACTTTTATGCCTGACTAAAAATTTCCTTTTTTTGTACTTAATCTTTATAGGAACATTGCCATATGGCGCCTAAATACAGTGTATAGATAGTCAGATACATTACTACAAGTTTTTTCGCTCTATTCATGTAACAATAAGAACCGCACTCTGCATATAGCATATGCATATAGAAAAACTCAATGGGAAAAAACTTGCAAGTATCTACGTGTCCAAAGATTGGCGTGTTCCCATGCATTATGCCAAACGTCGCGTACTTTTCACTACACTACAGCGTGTATCTTTATGCCATATATTTTTTTTGCTCTGTCGTTTTTATTTGTATTTATTTTTTTTTTTTCTTGCTTTTAGTGTGTGTTGCCATATAATCACTTTTTATTTTATGCGCTTTTATTGTCTTTAGTTCTTTCTGTTGTTGTTGCCGTTCGCGTTGGTGTAGATTAGATAGCCAGTCAGAGCGCACACGCTATGGAGACAACGGCAATGGGCCGGCATTAGCTGCTGTCGTGTGTAAGTGCCCATAAGCAGCGATAGAAGCGGCAACCACGACGACAACGACAACGGCAACGGCAACGGCGACGACAAATAGACATTGGACTGACGCTCTTTGGCGTCCATTTCTTTATTTCGTTCATTTCGTGCTGCATACCAACAGGCGCTGTGCCTTATTACCTGTTGTTGTCGTCGTCCGTCCATCTGTCCTTATGACCGCCCGTTCATTCGTTCGTGCCTGTCGTTCGCTTATCGCGTTTTTCATATCGAAAAGTGCAGCTTAGCTTAGACGTATTGTATCTGCGTGTGTTTGTGCCTATTGTCGTATCTATCTATCTGCAGATATCTTTCCATATATTTACTCGTACGTATACGTGGCATTAAAAACATTTTCATTGTAATCAAGCGTATGTGCTGCTTTTCTTTTATTATTATTTTCCATATTGGCTGACTGACTGTCGTCAGACCAGTCAGCTAGCTAAAACCTAACGACGCAAATTACTCAAACGTTGTCGCCAGATACATTGCTCTGCCAGCACTCAGCACTCGTACGACACCGACTAGAGCTGCATGAGCTAGGTGTAGTGTATTTGCTGTTTTTTGTTTTTTTCTTTTTTGATTTTTTTAGACTGCTATATCGTGCATTATTTATTGATCGCGATAAGCGACACGAAGCCGGGAAAATGATACAACTTAAGTGCGCGTATTTTTTTCGAAACGACTCGAGGTCAACTTCAATTTTTTGCATTTGTATTTGCTTTCATAGTTTTAGACATGTCAGGTTTTTTGGGGTACAGTTTTTAAAAAACGTTTGCTTAATTACTGAAGCTCGCTTATTGATTTTTTTCTTCTCAAATATGCATTGAAATCGGCAAACATATTCATATACTCATAGAATAAAAAGGTAATCATCGGATAGAATAAAGTTTTAATTGATGTGATAATGAAAATCTTTGGAGACATCCGCAGCGAATGAAAGTTCTTAGTAAAATTCGGTTTTGCTTATTTTATAGCTCTTACTTTAAGCAACGTTTATGGATTTCAGTGTTATGCTTTAGCAGACAGATTTGAAGTCCGCAAATGCTTGATAACTATTTCCATTTCTTTGACATTCCCTACATATAAAAAGAAACTTTAAAAAGTCAAAAAAAATAAATGATTTTATGTCATTTGCTTGACCTTTTATAAAAGAATTGCCCTAGCCAAGAAGACGCAAGAAGCCAAAATCAAAAGCTAATTGCGGTGTACAAGAAAACTACCAAACGACAAAAAGGTAAATTAAAAAATACGTTACAAAAAATATTAAGACAGGCACAGAGAGATAGACAGTCAGACAGTCGCGTTACTCGTATTGTACATGCAATGATAAGGCGAACGTACAGATGTGCTGTGCCTTACAGTTCCAAGTCGCTGAACTTTAAAGACGTTTTACTTTTACGCTATGTAAGCAGGCACCAGGCAACAGTCAGTAGTCACCAGAGGCAAGAAGGCAGGCTTTGTTGGCCTGGCACAAGCCACATGGCACATGCGCAAGGGCCGAGATATGAACGTCTACTGTCTGCAAGAACGCATGCGTCGTCGCAGTCTAACGTCTTTTGTGGCGTGCGACTGCTTGAGTTTTTCTTTGGCTGTGGCAAGAGCTTCTTAAAGACATTTTCATATTACATTATCATTTATGCATACATTTGGGGTGACTTATGTGCGTCATGACAAAAGTAAAAAGTTTCACTTGATAATGTGTAATTAGAACAACATATGCGACGTTGTTCCCGGTGCATGCGAAGCAGTCGCCGGGGAAGTGTGTCTTCACGCAGTGAGGGGTGTGCATGTTGAGCTGATATGCAGACGATATGATATAACGGATGAGTTTAGGCTGAACGTTGGCACGCACCAGAAAGGAAGTCGCAATCGACTTTTACTGCCTTGGCTTATTGAAATATTTTTGAAGCGTGTTGACAACATGTCTTAAAAATAAACAAAGTCATTTATAAATGTAGTGAAGCTTGCTGGATTAAATACTAACAAACTTAAAATGTATTGGGTAACTCAAGTGAAGCTATAACATATGCATACAAGACACATACCTTAAAACTCTAGAATCATGTCCTTCCCACGCCCCCTACTTAGACAAATGCTAGGGAGTTCCTGGTAAGGCAACAAAAGAGTTCAATGGACTTATCAACGAACCGTTAGCACATTCTTATTTTCACCTTTTACAATAAAAGGATATGAACAACCACCCTAACCTGAGCAACCTTTCTAAATGTTGTACGAGTATCCTTAATGCAAGAAAATAAGAAAACATATGCCAACTTTTCCTTGGCGCAGGAAAAACTCAATAGCACTATGCAAGCAACAGTAACTGCAATAAAAATAACAAATAATAACAACTTCAATACATTATTTTATTTTCTATTAAAATTTCTGGCCATTTTGTTTTTCTTTTTTTTTTTTTTTAAATAAATTTAAAATAATATAGCAAGAAAGGTAACGTACATTGTGCCTAGTTCAGCATAGCGTCAAAACTATCTGCAAGTAATGTGTGTTCTCTCGATCGCTTGCTGGCTCTCTCTCTCTCTCCTGCTCGCCCTCTGTGGCCGCACTTAGTTACACGCCCGCTCTTGAGTCGCTTATGTGCTTTGGCATGTGGTATGTGCCTTCACAGCTCGCAGCACACGGTAATGTACGCCGCCGCACAAGCTGCGCCTCGCTCAAGTGCTCAGAGTTCCCTTGTTTCGCAGCTCAACTGTGCTGGGTGAGATACTGTGTGCCGCTTTGGCATGTGTTCTCATCAGCAGCTAACAAAAAATGCAGCGCACGTTATGGCAGGGTGTCATCATTAAAAAAAAAAAAAAAAATAACAAATTTCTTTACATATGTACATGTCCACATAATGCCGAGTTATAATGAAATACTAAATGCGGAGGCAAGTGTCGCCAGCAATATAAAAATATGAGCAGAGGCACTCGTTGCTAGAAAATAGACTTTACGGTCAAGTGACTTTAAAATCCGTTAAAAACAAAAAACTCCAGCACACGCGCATAGCAAATGAAAAACATATTAAAAAGATAGAGAAAGAGAGAGAGAGAAAAAAAAAAGAAAATGCATGATGTGTTTCATATTTGTGCTTATAAAATGCAATTAGGCATTTACGAGTCTATAAAGCACGCGCAAGCGATCTGCTGAGATAAGCTTAAATTGTATCATTTCATTTTTGGCCTCGCGCCCAATGCTAACAGCCAGTGAGCGAAGAAGGCGACTTGCGCCAACTTCACTTCAGCAACACTTGCCAGTACAGCGCAATAATCCTTTTATTATACACAACATATCCTCGACATAATCGCATACAGAAACTCACAACGTTTTATTTCCTTAGCCACATACGCGCATGTGGCCGCTCAAACCAAGCCAAGCAACTACTTCTAGTCTTGGAGTCCTTGCTGACGGTCGCATTGCTCGGAGTCAGTTACAGTCCTGCTGCTGCTGCTGCTGCTACCATAGAAGCCTTTATGAGCCTTTGGCCAATTTAGCAGAAACTTTTTCGCATAAACATTAAAATGTCTTCTTGTGCATGTCGCCACATTCTGTGTGTGTTTGTATGGTGTGTTGCTGCATAAAAGACTCACATAAAGGTCTACAATGCTGTAAGAATACATTTTCTTTTAGCATAATTTTCGCTTCAATTGTGCCACAGAGTTGTACGCAATTTTCATAGAAATGTTGCTTATGTAGAAAAGTTTTTCGTATAATTTTAATGCGATTCCCCGTATCTGTGTTTCTGCTGCAAGGATTATGCAACTTTTATGCTGTAGTTTGTATGCAAGCCAATAGTTATGCTATTGTCCTTTAAGTGACTGGCGAAGGAAACATAGAAACAATGGCTATGTGGGTATTGTTAATTTTTCAACTGAAGCAGTGTATACAATTTTGCAAATGTGGTGATGGGACACACAGTTTATATTGATTTTGTAATATTAAGCGAATGCATTAAATTAGGTAAACTATTTCTGCTTTAGCCTGCTAATAGCATCTTTAAAATAAAACCAACGCTGCTGTCAACACCCGCATATAGGAAACACAACTCAACCTGAGCCAAGTCAAGTCATAACTCGCGCTAATTGCCACTAAGCAGAATGAAAGGTGTCTGCCAGAGTCTTATTCTTGCATAGCATCAGCATACCAGCAACAACAACAACAACGCAAAATTCATAAAGTCGATGACGACGTCGACGACGAGAAAGCCGCTCATTCAATCCCAACAAACCATGCCAAACTATGAAACCAAAGCAAAGTAAATGACAACAACAGCAGCGGCAACATTCTCAACTTTTCATATGCCAACAAACAACTTCCTACATCCGCTGACTGTCGATTGCCTGCTGCCTACTGCCTTACGCAGTCCCGTTCTGTGTGTAAATCTCGTAGCACACGCGCAGGCACCACCTTCAGCGCAGTTCAGTTAAGTTGAGTTCAGTTCAGCCGCAGCTCTGAGTTGTGAAGTTCTTCAGGTAGAAATCATGCAGCAAGCAGCGACGTTGTCGACTGCCGAACCATATTCAACTGTCAACTACCACCGACCGAACAACTGAGTGGCTGACTGAACGATGGACTGCACAACCGACCGAGAACACAGCACCACGATGCCGCCCCGAGCGACAGTCACTTACACACAACGCTTGGCTTCTGCGCACGCGTACCGAGGCATAAAGTCCAGGTGTGCAATGCGAGCACTCGGCGACTGCACGATCGTTTGATTGCACGGCTGCAACAGCCAACTTATGGCACGTACCTTGGCTGGCTGTTTTCTCCATCTCAGATGGTCACCACTGTGCCACGATCAGCGGCGACAGCAAAGGCGAACGAACGAAATGCATACGAGCATCAGGGCGAAATGTTTTTATACCGGCGCAGTCAACTGGCCTGCCTGCCTCGCTCATGTGCACGATATTCATGCTATGTTCCTGCGTTGTCTTGTCTACGTAGACTCATGGCAGACAGCCAGCAAAGTCGCACACCGAAGATAGGGGCGCCCTCCCTACTGCCTATATCATGTAGCTGTCTGCGCCGCATGAGGGTTGCTTAAGCCTTGACTTGAGTAGAGTCGAGTTGCGTACGCCGCATCATTGCGACTTTTTTGACGAGATTTTTCTTCGACTTATCATTTCTTCTTCGTTTCCTTGCCCTACCCGTACATAAATAAAATTTTAAGATTTATTTTTGCACAAGCATTTTCGCACAGTGCACTTTGCCAGAGTCATACTAATTTAATATTTTGTCTATTCTTTACAGGAAGATTTACGATGGACGACAGAAAAAAATAACGCTTTGTTTGTGGTAACTATGATATGATATAACATACATTGTGTACATTAATGCCTAACCTTATGCAAAGCTACAGTGCGCTTACTTCACTGTACCCAGTGTACTGAGTGTACCCACTGTACCATAGGCATCTCTTGACTAGCCACTTCTTGATGTATTGGCATTTGCCCACTTCGGCACTGAATGCATTGCGCCTTCTGTCCGCTTTGGCTCGGGCTAAGGGGTGGTGACCGGCTTAACTTGCTTGCTCGCAACTGATCAACGGTGGTAGTTTTCCTTTCAAGCAATGCCACTCTATTTTTTGTTTTTTTTTTGTCTACACTTACTTGCCTTTTGTGTTTATATACATTTTAGGAGGTACTGTACTGTAGTGCGCCTGTGCAACTGTGCATTCAGTTGTGCACAGTTGGCATTGCCACAAATTCGCTTGCTGTTGCCCTTTACCGTTTCTTATCGGCATTCCTGCACAATAACATATTTTGATCGTGTATATGCTTTTAGCTGTCAATAGACGCAGGAATGTTTGCTGTTGCCATGGCAATGCAATAATTGCTTTTTTTTATTTGTTTTGTTTTTTTAGGGAGCTTTATTAATTTTAATCATATAATTGATTAGTTTAGTATAGAGGCATTTAAAAAAAAAATTTCTATTGGATTTTTTTTTTTATTAATTCAAAATTACGAACTATGCTCCTTAAAGTTCAAGCATTTTTTATTCATTCTTCCTTTGATTTTTTTTTATTTATTTTTAGGTGTACCTTTATTTATAAAAGAAATTTATTTGTGCTTACAAGCTAAGGTACAAACTTGTCTTAAAACTATGACTTAGCTTTACATCTTCAACAGATTTTTCAAAGACTTTATTTATTTAACCAATTTCTTAATTTCTGGTATTGACTATAATATAAGTTGTTTTAATTATTCTACTTGTAGTGTAAGTTTACTTGGGTTGTGGGTATGGGGTGGGAGGATTTGGGAGGGGGATTTTATAATTTCCATTAGTGGTTTGAATAATTAGGAGTAAACCATTGAGTGGTAGTCTGTAATTTTTTGTAATTGTTTATAGTACATAAGTTAGTTATTTCTAATAAGTTTATTTTTTATTGATAGGAAATGTATATAGGAGGGGGGTTTACTTTGATAATAATGCAACGTGTTGGTTGCACTGTCATCGTAGAGCCGAGTAACTGCATTATCGTCGAGGTTTAACTTTTCAAAAAATTTAATGCTATAGGTTATTAGCTCCCTATCTATTGGGTTTAGCTTGCATTTGCTGTATAGCTGACTATTAATGATCTTCCTTTGATTTATAATGGCTCCTTTGCTACTACATGTCAGTATTTATTTTTTTAAATTACTTTAAAGTACTTCGAATTGTTTTTAAAGTTTTCCAACTGGCAAAATAGAGTCCTCAGCTGAAACAGCTTTAAATCCCTTGAAACGTAATCAATTTAATTATTATCCTCTGAAGCACACATTGCACAGCGTGCTGCAGCGCCATTTAAGTCTCATTTTGGGTTCAGCAATTGTCAGTGGCTACCTTTGACATATTTTTAACGCTAAAACTTCGTTTGTTATTGATTATTTTTTCGACAAAAGACCATACGCAAATCCACAAACAAAGTAAGTCAAAGTTTCAGCGCAAAAAAAAAAAAATAAATAAATAAATAAAACAGGCAACAAAATGGTTCAACTTGCAAACACTTTTATATATTTAGAATCACGCATATACATACATACAATGTAAAGCTATAAAATACTTTATACCTATGTACAACTATACACATGCATATGCTTAAGCACATTCGCCTGCAAACAAAAAGAGAAAGTGGAGAAATTAGATAAAAACCTGTTATCAAAAATAAATCACAACAACTACACACACACACATACTCACACTCAAACCCATTCACACTCGCAGAGCTTTAGAGGGAGTACGAGCATGAGTTGGCACGTATAGTATAAATGCGTATAGCTGAATTAAATCAGCACTGCCAAGCACGGCCTCTTCCCATCCTACAGCCTCAGCCTCAGCGTCAGCGTCAGCACCACAAAAGCCAAAGCAAACCAAGCGCCCAATTGTATGTAAGGCGAAATGGGTGGCGGGGGGAGTGTGGCTGACTGGCGTTGGTGTTGCTCGCTGAATGGTTCGGTAGCAGACAGACACTCGGACTGACAAGAGCGCTACAGATAATAATAATTTTTGTATAGCTCTGTGCACAGGTTCAACTTTCAACGCTTACAAAGGTCAACACACAGACCGGACCGGACCGACAAGCAGACAGACAGTCAGACAGACGGACAATCAGCCACACAGACCGACATTGAGACGGCGAAGCAGTAAGCAAGCGGACATTGCGCAAGCCACACCAGCCAACCCTTTGTCCATGTGACGCCCACCCTGCGACATGCAGCCAAAGTGCGCCACTTTTACTTTTACTTTTAAAACACCGAAAATGTTTTTTAAATGCTTACATTTTTTTCATATCTTATATACTTGTTTTTTACAGAGAGACTTTTGAGCGCAAGCAAGGAGAGTTATCAAAAAGAATACGTAAAAAAAGAAAACCAAAAATCCCAAACAAAAATTAAATAAAAAAATTTAAAAAAGTCTTGAAAAAGGAAACTTTTTTTTGACTAAAATCAAAGCGAAATCGAAGCAAGTATAAAAAACCATAAAAATAAACGACTTAAGACAAGTAAACAAAACATATTACAAAAAAAAGACAACAACATCAACAAAATTTGAAACAAATTAAATGCAAAGGACATTCGCATGTGTGTGGTGGTGGAAAGAAAATTCAAAACAAAATTCACAATTAGAAAACGCAGAAAAAAACGTCGAAAACGAAGAAGAGGAGGGGAAGGCAGTCAAAATCAACAGCAGCAGCAGTAGCAGCAACAAGAACAAGGAACACGTTGGCAACAAAAACAGCAAAAATAACGTAAAATATATTTGAATAAAATACAAGTTGAGCAATACAAAAATTCAACGTTTGGCGCATTAAAGTGAAAACTTTGAGATTTTCTAATCGGAGCAGCAGCAGCAGCAGATAAAGCAGAGCAAGTGAAGACTTGGATCGGTGGCGACATTACACACATTGCAAGAAAAAAACTAAAACTAAAACTATAAGGGTAAAGCAAAAACAAAAACAAAAAAAAAAAAAAACATTAACGAGGAAGAAAAACCTAACCGGATTTGTCAAATAGCAAAAGCTAAGAAATAAAGTATACGCCGTATAAGCCGTACACTCAAGTAACTAAACGCACTGGTACTTCTATAAGTCGTTTGCTATATAAAAGAGAGATAGCATTGGTTAGAACGAGAGCAAACTAAACCAAAATACAAAAAACAAGACTATACAAGGTTTACTTTGCAGGAGAAGCAAAAGTAATAGCAACAACAACAGTATTCGACGACGACGTCACGCGCTCTCTCGCTTTGCATACAACTAATGCGTTTGTGTTTGTGTGCGTGCAAAGAAAAGCAAAGCCAAAGCAGCTACGCCAACAACAAACACAACTAATAAAGGCAAGCGAGCCAATAGCGACATAGACGCTCAAGACAAAGCGGAGAGCGAAACGAAGCGTAACGCAACGAGGAGAGTGTCTGACGTTGCGTGCAAAGGAGAAGTGCGCTGTGTGCTTGTGTGTTGCACACATATTTATATATTCATATAAATATATGCATGCGTTCGCTTGGTTCTTTGTTTGTGTGCTAAAAGTGTTTGTTATTTGTGCGAGCGCATAAAGCGACACGGGCGAGAAAGAGAGAAGCGTGTGTTTTGCTTTGCTTTTGCTGCTGGCATCTTATGATGTCATCAGAGGAGTACACAGACGATTGTTTTGGTTTGTACAGTGTTGATAATGTGCTGCTAAAGACAACAACAACAACAAAAACAGCCGCAGAAATAAAGCAAGAGCTGAGCACGGAGCACAAGAACAAACAACCACCAAAAAGTGCGACGTCTGTCGTACAAACTAACGGCACCGGCGAAGGCAGCGGCGACGTCAAGGAAAACGGCCACGAGCGCAGCAATAGCGTCGAGGACGAGCACGAACACGACGTAGACTTCATTCACGACGACGACGATTATAACGACAACGAGAACGAGAACGACGTCGACGACGAAGAGGCAGCGGTCGGAGCAGCAGCAAAAGACAACGACGACGACGCAGTTGTTGTTGCTAAAGCGGAGAAAGAGTGCGCTCTCGAGGCATTCGGCGAAGAGAACATTATCAACAACAACAATAAGAGCGTCGACGACGACGACGGCGTTATTGACGACAACGACAACGGCGACGACGACGACGACGACGTTGTTGTAGTCGTGCTCGAAGGCGACAAAAGTAAAGCACAAAGTTCGTCACCGAGTCGTGTCGACGAAAGTAGTCAGTCTGCGGCCGTCAGCAAGACAACAACGTGCGCGGCTAAAATCGCTAACAGTGATAAGTCGACAACGTTAGCGGCAAATAAGAAGAAACATAAGCCGAACGCGTCCTTAATAACATTCCGTAAAAATACGAATAACGTAAATAATAACAGCAACAGCAGCAATAGCAAGCATACGAGTGTTACCAACAATTGCAATACAAAAAATTCAAATACGAAAAAAATTGGTGGAAAATTATTTAGCAATATTAATCAGAATACAAATTTAAATAATCATAAACAAAGTGGTGTTGCAGGCCAAACAATAAACAATCTGAACCTGAATCAGAATCAGAGTCAGAGTCTAAAACTGAATTTGAATTTAAATAATTGTGCGGCACGCAAACGTTCGCGTTCAAGTTCATCGACAAATTCGACAGCATCAACGCAATCGTCAGCATCGACACAATCATCGACATCGTCCACATCAACCACATCGGCGACAACGTCAACGTCGACTTCATCGACAGCATCATCTTCGGCAGCACCGACAACTGCAATACTCAACCAAACCAATAACAACAGCACTAACAGCAGCAGCAGCAGCAAGCATAAAAATCGCAACAACAAAACCAACAGCAACAAAAGTGCAACGTCAACAGTTGCTGCCTTCATGAGTAGCGCTGCTGCGGCTGCTGCGGGTGCCGCTGGTGGAACTCTATATGGCGCCTTATTGAATCAACAACAACAGCACCAACAACAAACAACAAGTGTTAGCACAGTTACAGCAACAACCGACAAATCAAACGCAATAGCAACAACAACAGCAGCAACAGCTAAAAATTGCAACTTCAACATCGCCTCCTCACCAATAACCACAATCAATTCGGCATCCTCATCGCCCACCACCAGTGCCAGTGGAAGCACGAACGCATCTGCCACAGCCAGCGCAGCCGCTGCCGCAGCTGCAGCCACGTCCCTGCTCACAGCAAACAATTTACAAGCGGCGCTTGGCAATTTATTCGGTGCGAACGGTTTCGGCTCAGCCAAGATGTTAAATGAACTTTTCGGACGTCAAATGAAACAGGCACAAGATGCTACCAGCGGTCTGCCCACGACCCTGGACAATGCAATGCTAGCCGCGGCCATGGAGTCGGCCACCAGCGCCGATCTGCTCAGCGCCGCGGGCCTAGTGAACAGCCTCAGCTTGAACGCGACCAGCAAATTGCTCAACAATAATACGATTAACAGTTTGAACAGTCTAAGCAACGGCGCTGGCAGTGTCCTCAGCCAAGCCAGCAGTGTGACGACGCCAACGACGGCCTCGGCGCCAACGTCGGCCACGTCGACCAAGCGAGACACGCACACGCCGGAGCAGCATGTGCTGGGCAGTGCCAGCAGCTTGCACTCGCCCCCGGGCGCCGGTCCAGTGAAGGCGGAACGACGCATCTCACACTGCAGCGACAGCTCGCTGACCGGCGATCTGGTGGCGCGGGATGCGATCGCCAGCGGTTCGCCGCCGCGTGCAGCCTCTGTGAGCTCCTTGAATGGAGCCGTGGGTGTCAATCACAGCCACAGCTCGGGCAACACGTCGCCGAATTTGCAGCAGCAGGATTTGGCGCATCACATGCTGCGCAACATATTGCAGGGCAAGAAGGAGCTTATGCAGCTGGATCAGGAATTACGCACCGCAATGCAACAGCAGCAGCAACAACAACAGCAACAGCAGCAGCAGCTGGAGGCGGCCAAGGACGGCACGCACAACCTCAATAATAATAATTGTGTGGCTGCCAACAACAACAATAATAATCACAATAACAACAACAACAACAATAACAACACGGACAAACTATGCAGCAACAATGTCATCAACCTGATCGAGGAGTCCATCTCGGATATAAAAATCAAATGTGAACCCAACAGCACGCCCCTGAACAGCACACACTCGCCCCTACGTCGCAAATCCGCCGACTCGCTGGCCTCCTCGCATGCGCCCCTCGACGAGGAGCAATGCGCAGGCGAAGCCGAGGAGCACATGGACAACGATCACAGCGTGGATCACGATGTCGATGCACAGGAGCAGCACGCACTGCCGCATGTGACCAAGAAGGAGGCCGACGACTTGCTCGAGGATGTCGAGCTGATGGGTCTGAACTCGCGCTCGGACCTCGATTCGCTTGCCTCGCCCAGCCAGTCGGACATGATGCTGCTCGATAATAGCAAGGACGCGCTCGAGGATGACATGCTCGAGGACAAGGACGACGTGGTCACGGCATCGCTGTCGCTCAAAAAACCCGGCATGGATTTGAAACGCGCGCGTGTCGAGAATATCGTCTCAACGATGCGTGCGAGTCCCTCCGCGCAGCATCAGCCGCACCAGCTGCAAGTGAACGGCTGCAAGAAGCGAAAGCTCTACCAGCCGCAACAGCACGCCATGGAGCGTTACGTGGCCGCTGCGGCCGGCCTCAATTTCGGACTCAATCTGCAGAGCATGATGCTGGACAACGAGGACACGGAGTCGAATGAGCTCGAGTCGCCGCAGATACAGCAGAAGCGCGTCGAGAAGAATGCGCTGAAGTCGCAGCTGCGCTCGATGCAGGAGCAGCTGGCCGAGATGCAGCAGAAGTACGTGCAGCTGTGCTCACGCATGGAGCAGGAGTCGGAGTGCCAGGAGATCGACGACACGGCCAGCGACAGTCTCGAACAGGATGACAACGGTGTGACCGAGCTGTCGCCCTCGCCCTCACCGACGCTGACGGGTGAGTCAGAGTCGAAGCAACGCGGCGAACTGACCCAGCCACAGGATGAGACGGAGCGTGCCAATTCCGCATCGCCCAGCTCAGCGCTGAAGGAGCCAAAGGTCCTGGGTGTGCAGAATCCGGCAATGGCGGTGCTCGACAATGCGCCCAACATGCTCTCGCAAATGATGAGCAAGATGATGTCCACCAAACTGCACAATCCGCTGGTCGGACATCCGAGCATGCAGCAGAGCTTCAATGGGCCACTGCCGCTGTTGCAGCACATGGGCGACATGTCGCATGCGGCTGCCATGTATCAGCAGTTCTTCTTCGAGCAGGAGGCACGCATGGCCAAGGAGGCCGAAGAGCGACAGCAGCAGCAGCAACAGCAGCAACAACAACAGCAGCAGCAACAGCAGCAACAGCAACAACAACAGCTGCAGCAGCAGCAGGAGCAACAGGAGCAGCAAAGGCGTTTCGAACAAGAGCAGGAGCAGCGACGCAAGGAAGAGCAACAACAACAGCAGCAGCAACTGCAGGCACAGCAGCAGCAGCAACAACAACACCAACAGCAATTGGCACAACGGCAACAGCAGCAGCAGCAACAACAGCAGCAGCAGCATCAACTGCATCTGCAACAACAGCTGGAGCAGCACACGCCGCTCACGACGCTGAATCAGCCCACCAGGCCACAGCTGCATCACAACCGCCTGCCCACGCGCCACGCCAATCACTCATCGCTCAAGACGGAACTCTCCGAGAAGTTCAACATGCTGCGCTCCAACTCGAATTCCATGATGCGCATGTCCGGCTCCGACCTGGAGGGTCTGGCCGATGTGCTCAAGTCGGAGATCACCACCTCGCTGTCGGCGCTCGTGGACACCATTGTCACGCGCTTCGTGCACCAGCGCCGCCTCTTCAGCAAACAGGCGGACTCCGTGGCCGCTGCCGCCGAGCAGCTGAACAAGGACCTGCTGCTCGCCTCGCAGATACTCGACCGCAAGTCGCCACGCACCAAAGTCGCTGACCGCTCGACTGCTGGCAGCAATAGCAGCAACAATGCCAACAATAGCCACAACAACGCCAACAACAACAACAGCGCCAACAATATCGCACCGAATGGCAACGCGGCCGTCACACAATCAGGTAATAATGGTTCTCTACTGTTAGTTAATAGTCAAGTAAACACAAGCAGCAGCAATGCGGCAGCCAATGCCAGCAACAATGTAGCTGCTGTGAATGCATTGCAACAGCAGCAGCAGCAGCAGCAACAACACCAGCAGCAGCAACAACAACTGCAGCAACAGCAGCAACAACACCAGCAGCAGCAGCAGCAGCAATTGCAACACCAACAACAACAACAGCAGCAACAACAACAGCAGCAGCCACATCTGCAACAACTGCAAGCGGCTGTCAGCAATGGCGGCAGCGTTGCCGGCCCAGGCGGCGTCAATGTGCCGCAGCATCCGCTGGCGGCCGCTGCTGCTGCTGCTGCAGCCGCCGCTGCCAATCAAAATCAAACGTCTCAGGCCATGTCAGCCATGGCTGCTGCAGCTGCTGCCGCGCAGAATTGCCAGAATCTGATCGCTGCGCCGCGTCTCAACGGCAATCAATTGTCATTCCCCTCGCCAGCGGCCGCCGCAGCCGCCGCCATGGGCCTGCAAATGCACCATGCTGCCGCAGCGGCAGCCATGTCAGCAGCGGCCGCACAGAATCAGCAGAACGCGAGCGGCAACGTCGACGTCGGTCCGAATCTCGGCCAGAATACTAACAATCCTAGCAATACAACTTCTAACAATAGCTTAAGTACCCTTAATATACCACCACCTCATATACGTCCTTCGCCCACAGCGGCAGCAATGTTTCAGGCACCGAAGACGCCGCAAGGCATCAATCCCGTCGCGGCAGCCGCGCTCTACAACTCGATGACAGCCGGCGGGCCGAATCCCTTCTGTCTGCCCGATGCAGCTGCCGCAGCCGCAGCCGCTGCGGCCGCCGCACAGCAGCAACAACAACAACAGCAGCAGCAGCAGCATGCACAGCAGACAACGCAGCAGCAGCAGCAGCAACAGCAGACGCCCACGCAACAGCAACTGGAACAAAACGAAGCGCTCAGCTTGGTCGTGACGCCCAAAAAGAAGCGGCATAAGGTCACGGACACGCGCATCACGCCGCGCACGGTCAGTCGCATACTGGCGCAGGACGGTGTCGTGCCACCGAATGTTGCGCCCAATGGCGCCATGCCGGGCCAGCCGGGACAGGCGAGTGCCGGCAGCAATTGCAATAGCAACGTTCTGATCGGCGGCAATGCCAATGCGAACAATACCACACCCGCACAGAGTCCTTCGCCGCGCTCGCAGGCGTCTGCCTATCATCCGCCACCACCACCACCACCCATGATGCCCGTGTCGTTGCCCACCTCCGTGGCCATACCGAATCCTTCGCTGCACGAATCGCAAGTCTTCTCACCGTACAGTCCGTTCTTTAATCCGCATGCGGCGCCGCCGCCACCGCACGGACCACCGCATGGCGGCACGCATGCGCCGCCAACTGCCGCGCAAATGCATCACATGAAACTGTCGTCCAGTCCGCCAGGCGGCCTTGGCAGCC
The DNA here is from genome assembly GCA_037044495.1 of Stegana nigrithorax. Lineage (NCBI taxonomy): Eukaryota > Metazoa > Arthropoda > Insecta > Diptera > Drosophilidae > Stegana > Stegana nigrithorax. The sequence continues at coordinate 600,273 of JBAMBQ010003091.1, read as the reverse complement.
TCATGGATTCACGCGATTCACCGCCACTGCCACATCCGCCAACGATGCTGCACCCCGCCCTGCTCGCCGCCGCACACCATGGCGCATCGCCCGACTACAGCGCACACCTGCGCGCTGCCATGGACGCACAGGACCGCCAGTCCGACTGCAATTCGGCCGAAATGCAGTTCGATGGCATGCAGCCTACTATATCCTTTTTAAAACAACACATGATGTGAGTCACGCGCCAAGCACGATTTGTCTATAACAGAAACTAAAGCAAAAACCAAAAACGAAAAAAAAAAATCAGCAAAATAATCAAAAACAAGAAAAAAAAACAACAACAAACTTATTGGCTAACTGAAAAGTTCAACAAAGAAAAAAATCAAAAAAGCAACACACACACATACAGATGTCAAAGGGTGTACAACAAAAGTCCTGTTGTGCTCCCAAAGAAGATATTCCTCCCGCTTTATATCGCACAACTCGTGCTTAGCCAGATGGCAGACCCAACTCAACCTCAACGGCAGTCGCTGCTTAACCCTGCTGCCACGCTGCGCATTTAGAGTGAGCAGCTAATCTTTGTCTCCTGGTGCAACTTACACACGTCTTTTCTTAACTCCGCCCCTCGCGTTACGCATGTGCTACTTCAGCACAGACGACTTCCGTCAGCTTAAACCAGTCCAGTCCAGTCCAGCCCCGTCCAATCCAATGCAGCGCTGCAGTGTCAGCTACCCAAGCGAACCCCCAGCGCATAAGCAACTTAATGCCGTAAGATTCATTCAAAACAACACGGCAAAGGAAACCAATCAAGTGTCTTTATTTTCTATTTAAACTAAATTCTTTTTATTACAAAATGTAATCAAAACCTTATTTCCACATTCGTCATCACCAACATCAACAACGACATTATCATCATCATCGTCATCATCACCATCATCGCCGTAGACAGCAGCAGCAGTCGCCTCCGACTCTGAGCATGCGTCTCTGCCCATGTGGCTGGACACCCCGAGTGCGCCTCAAGTCTCACTTCTTGAGCAGTTCAACTCTTATTTGATTTTCGCTGCCCACAAAGACCCCCATGGCAGCAAGTAGCTTAAAAAATCAATGCAAAGCATGGCGTCCAAACTGTATTGGCATGCAATGCTCAAGCCATGCCACACACCCAACCACGCAACCACCCAACAACCCAACCACCCAACAACCCAGCCATCCGACCAAGCAACCAAGCAAGCACATAACCTCACAAAACAAGTGCAAAAAAAAAGGAATTAAAAAAACAAAAGGCAGGGCAAAATGAGAAAACTGCATGCGCCCAATTCAATGGTGCTTTCAATAGCAACAACAACAACAAAAACTGCCACAATAACTACTACAAAATGTTCTTGCCCTTCTGTATATGTGTGTGTGTGTTTTTTTTTATGATACTCTGCAGTTTCTCAATATTTTTTGTTTGTTTTTTTTTTTAGTTTATTGCTGAATTTGTTTGCTGCAACACTTCAAAGTGCAACAACAACAGCAAATATTCGGCAACTTGCATATGATTTTTTTTTGTTTTTTTTTTGGTTTTTGTTTTTTGTTTTATTTATATATTTATTTATTTGTACAAAAGCAAATATCGTTTAACAAATTTTAGCAAAACTTGTGATTCCTTAACTCCGGTGCACTCGTCAACATTGACCCCGATGCACCTGCGCAAGGCAAAACTGATGTTCTTCTGGGTGCGGTATCCCAGCTCGGCGGTGTTGAAAATGTATTTCCCGGATATTAAATTCAATAAGAATAACACAGCACAATTGGTGAAATGGTTCTCGAACTTCCGGTAAGTCAAACACTCATCTCTCCTTTACTCCTTTACTTATCTATTCTAAGGCATGCACTACATTAATAAATAAGTAAATTGAGCAGACTGTTTTTATTTAGTACAGTCAATAAGGTTCATTGTAATAGTTAAAAATATGAAATATAAGCAGGAACTTAACACTCTAGACCGTAACTGAGCCAGCAACCAAGTCAAGCTGAAGTAGTTTGCAAATAGCGCATCGTCAGACAAAGCTCATATGCATATAGCGAAACCTTCCCATACCCATACTAACACACAAACGCAGACAGTCAGTCAATTTATCTTTCAATAATTTAGTTCAGTGCAATTACAATAACAACAACAATGCATTTTTTGGCACTTTGAAGAAGTCTGCTGAGCTGTCATGAGTTCGCATATCGCACGTAAATGCAATTACACTTAAAAGTCGCTGGCTCGTCTCGCTGACGCTGCCACTGCACAATGCCAGGCAGCCAGCCAATCAGTTAGCCAGCCAGGCAGCCAGCCAGCCAGCCAGCATATGTCTAAGTCTTCACGGCAGACACTGTTCGCTTGTCAAGTTGTCTATAAAGAAGTTGCCAAAAAATAGCAGCCAAGCTGTCAATAAATGCAAAATACGAATATGCCAATGCACCCAGCAACTCAGCACAGTCCATGAGAACCTTACACGTCTGCTCTGGCTGCCGCTGATATTGCATCGCATGCCAAAGTAGCGCCTAGAAGCAGCTATTTGAGTCGTGCACATAATGCAAAGTGCTAAGCAGTCATCGTGTTTGCTTGCACTCACGACGTTGCCGCTGTTGCCTTTGGCCCGCATATGCAACTGTCAGCACTGCAATAAACGACAAAGCAAGACACAACAGCGACAACGAAAGTTACGTGCGATACTCGCAAGATAAGAGCCAAATTCATGCGCTCCTCATACCCCTGCCGCAGCGCATGGCAATTGCAAAATTGTGTAATCACTCACACTCATACTCGCTAAGCGTAGCCAGCCACACGCATCACGCAACACACCACACATCGCACACCATACCGCACCACACTCCATTCGCTACACGTTGGCTCATGACTGTTACGCGCCAAAAACACACACAGCACAGCACAGCACATCTGTTCGAGCGCATGTAGGCATAGTTCACCTGGCCACATGGCAGGCAAGGCAGGCAAGTCAGGCCAGGCAACCCTCAACGTTAACAGCTGCTGCTGCTGCTGCTGTTGCTGCTCTCGATGTTGTGCTGCCTTAAATCCAAGACAAAGTCGCTTAAGACGTTCGTGCCAGCGTCTTAAGACGTTGCGCAGACAATGCCTATGCTGCGAAGTTAGGCGGACAGCGATTTGCTGCTTTGTGCTGCGGCAGGTAAGGGTCGGCCTCAGTCCCAGTCTTAGACCTTAGTCAATGCTGAAATCATGGCACGTACGGGGTTTTTCCCCGCATGCGTGCACGTGAGTTGAACGAATTCATTTTCATTTGCCTGCATGGCTTTGTGTTGGCATTTGCACCTTTTCTCTGTTCTCCGTGTAGTTGTTGTAGTCTTTCTTTTGATTTTTATTTTTTTCTTGCTGTTGTTGTCGCTGGTTTTTTTGTTTTCTTTTTTTGGTTTTTGTTTGAATTGCATTAAGCGTCCTTGTTTGCGTTTGCGTCTTGCAAGACGTTTTCCCTAAAGCTAAGGGTTGTTCTTAGGGGTTGTCATCGTCGTCGGCTTAGCAATCGTACAAAGCACTGAATAGCACAAAAACAAAAACGAAAACGAACAAAAAAAAAAAAAAAAAATGAAAAAGAAGTAAATAAAGAATCGTAAACTACTTTGCATGGGAATTTCTTAGCATTTGATTCGTTTATGCGTTTTCCTTCGTTTTCGCATGCGGCTGTGGATCTTATCTCGCGGCGACTTCGACTTTGGCTAAGGTTAAAATGGGTGGGAATATTTTCTTGATTCCGCTTAAGTTTCAGCGTGTTTGTGTTTTGCCTTGGGGTGAGATGCAATAAAAGTAACGGTCGCTTTATTTCTACTTTTTGCTCGTAGTTAGGAAAAAAATCATTTGAGAAAACAACAAAAGTGCTTTTGCGCAGTAATTAAGTCTCTTATCCTTATGCTTTTCATTTTTTTGGTCTCATATGTTTTAAAAATGTATTTTTAATACATCTATAGTTTGTTAACTATTTCCGTTCATATATATATTTTTATTTTATTTTATTTTTTTATTCGAGAAAAATATTTTATTGCATTTGAATCAAATGATCAGCAATATTGAACATGGTTCAATTTCCATTGGCAATCTCTAATAGCGTTGTTTAGCCTTATAACGTCAAGACGCCCCTATTAAGGCACAGATATGTTTTGTTTAAGTTTCTTAGCAAGTTTCTGCTTAACTCTAAAAGATTTATGCGCCGCCATTATGGCCAACCTCGCCAAAATCAGTTAGGAAAGGTAGAGAAGAATTATTTTTCGTTGCTTTTTTTTACATAATAAAATTTTCTATTTGATTGGTTTATGCCAACATAAAAACGTTTCTCCACAAAGGAAAATGCAGCTAGTTGCAGCCCTACACATTTGCAGGTCCTCTTGGTAGACTACTTTATTATACTAAGCAGCAGCTTAAAACTTTTATCATTACTTTTAAGCCACACTTAGACCGCTGCACCCTAAATGCATAAAGTAGCACTTAAGAAAAATAAAATGACGCTTAAGTGCATACTAGACAGACACTTGACCACTTGCCTCACGTGACAACACCCAGATCCCCCATAACTCAAGCAACCACACATGCACAGGCAACAACTTCACACACATGATGTGTGAAAATATGCAAAAGACTCTCGGCCACTTGTGAAAAATAACGAAGAGAAAAGGAATACTTAAACCGAAAAGACAGCAGCAGCCGAAGCAAGAGCCAAGTGGCAAGTAGAAAGTCGAAAGTGGCAAGTGGCAAGTGGCGCCGCCTTCTACATGCATATATGGCAGTCTTGCAGGCGCCGAGTGAAGACTAGAAGGCACAAGACTAAGGCATTGGCAATGGCTGGCCAAAGTGCAGCAGGCAGAAGGGGGTTGCATGTTATTAAAAAACTTGCTGCCTACTTCTAGGCAACTTTATGCATATGCACTCACTCGCCGTTGTGTTCATTGTGTGTGCGGCTTTTGTTTGCTAATTAGCAAAGAATATCTCAAGTGACTATACAGCCGAGTCAAAGGCGTGGCACTCAGGCATTATGCACTTATATAATTGCATTATAGCCATAGCCAAAGGCATAAAGAAAGCCAAAGCCATTTGCTGTATGGCAACATCAAGTGTGTCAACAGCAGGCGAAAATAAAAGGAAACAACGTTAATTAGTTTATTTAAGAAAGCAGCGCGCCTAGCTGCTGCCACTTTGGCTACTTGAGGCACACACATGCATACGTGCCACACAAACCTGGCTAATCAAACCAGCCAACAGCAATAAAAAAACAAAAAAAGAAGAGCAGAAGAGACAAATGCTCAAGCAGCTACATCGTCAGCAGCAAATGAAAAACCGAGTAGTGAACAAAAAAAAAAAGACGCGCGCGACTTTAAGTAAGCCGCAATATCATATCGTATGCACATACGTAGCTGCCTGCCTTGCCACTTGGGTTCCGCAGCGTACATTTGTTGTTTTGAGGTTAAGTGTACTTTGCGCTTAGGCGCAACTCGAGTGAAAAGATCTTCGCAGGTGGCAGCACTGCAAGAAGTTGAAAAAAACGAAAAACGAGAAATATGAAATGAGAAAAACGAAAAGTGTTGCCAATTACTTCATTATACGATAAGCGCAGCATGCTGCCTGCCTGCCTGCCTGCCTCTCTGCCTCCCTGCCAATGTTTAAGCTTATTAATATTGCATGTACAGGCGTGAATGCATGTGTGTGTGTGTGTGTATATGCAACGCAGCAGCGCATGTGAATGGCACTTGTGAATGAAGAAAAACTGAAGAATACAAGTCGCATGTCGAGGGCGTACACCCAACCATGGCAGCGCAGCCACACACTTGAAAACGCTTGCCTGGCGCCGCAAGTAGCAGCTACTCATAAGCGCATATGCGCGCATAGGGGCCGCTTGCAGCAACCGGCAGCCAACAAGCAGCCGACAACAAGCAGCAGATATGAGCAGATGTGAGTGCAAGAGTGCACGTGAAGTTCTTGTTTAAGAAGTCCCTGGCAATTATGGCTGCGTGGTTTTGTATGCTGCGGCGCAATAATTAGCCCCAAAAAGTATGCAATACATAATATACGCAAACTAATTAGTTTAACTTGCATTTCCGTGCACTGCCGAGCCAGTTGCCAGTTTGTTTGCAGCTATTTTATATTATTTATATGCATTTTTATCTGCTAACGGTTTTTTTTTTTGTTTTTTGTTCTTTTCATTTTATTTTCTTTTATTAACTAAAAATTAAGTGCCGCATCACACACTTATGACAGTTTTTGCCGCATTGCCATTTCCTTTTCCTGTGCCAAGTGAGTGCGTGGGCCTGTATGTGTGTCTCACAATTGACACATAAGAGCAACCCCACTGCCGGCGGTAGCTTAGGTGCGAAATTAGCTTTTGCCTTTGCCTACTTTGCGAAATAGAAATAGAAATGAAAATAAAGCAAATCACAATTGCAGGCATGTGCTGCCAGCCGCAGGCTTTGCCGTTGTTATAACGCAGTCAGCACACAGCACAATGCCTTGCGCCATATGCCATTTGCCATTTACCATTTACCATTTACCATTTGCCACATGCACGCGTGTGCCAAGTGTGACTTATAATGGTGTTGCCTATTATTTTATTGTTTTAACGCGCCTAAATCGTTTTAACTATAACATTAAATAAATGCGCTTGAGCTGCTGCTTTGGTTTTGTGTGTGCCAACAATTGGCAAGAAATGACGCAACAGCAATTAACAAAGATTTTGCAAAAAAAAATGGAAAAAAAAGCACAACAAAATAAAAAATAATCTCAACTGCACTGAAATGAAAACAGGCAAAGGCTGTCAGCATTGGCGTTGCTTTGCGCTTATAACAGACACCAGCAACAATGCCAGCGACAAATGCCAAAGCAAAGGCGGCAGTAAATGCAAACAAAACAACTTTTATTATTGCATACTTCTAGGCAGGCACATGCTAGCATGTCTTTTGCAGTTTCCGCGTGATAACTCTTCTTTTTTTTTGTATTTTTTTTCTGCTTGGTATTTTTTTTTTTTTCATCGTCGTCAACGTTTTGTGCAAACATTCGCATTGCGTTTGCGTTGTATTACAACGGCAGATTTCGAACGAAAAACACGCTAGCATGTGAGTATGTGTGCGTTTCTGTATGTGTGTGTTGATTATTGCAATTGCAGCGAGCTAAAAAAAAACAAATAAAACTGTAGCATACAACACAGCGGCAACAGTCGCCACCAGCCACCTGCCACCAACATCAGCAGCAGGCAGCACCAGCATCGTCACTGTTTAAGTAAGCGTACAAGTCAACGCTTGAGACAATATCGCCTCCGGGGAACTTGCGCGCAGATTTAGCAAACTGACATCAATGTTGTAAGAGTTTTCGCTTGCAATTTTCTATTTACACATTGCATATTGTTCGCAAAAATCAACAGCAACAATAATTGCAGAAAAAAGACAAAGACAAAAAAAATAAAAAACAGAAAAGGCTGCGATAGGCGCATGGCAGCGAGGAGTGTAGCAAAGAAACATTTGTGTGGCAAGTGCAAGGCATGCTACTGGGAAATCTTGAAATTAGCGCGATTATCGAAGCATGGCAATGGCACAAATGAGTGACAGGCTGAGGCACGCCGAGGCAACCGGGGGGGAGCAGCAAAAATAATACAGCTGACAATTAGTAAAGATAGCAAGTGGCAGCAAGTCGACTGTGTGCATGCACTTAGGCGCTTCTCGCCGTTCTGTTTGCGCTTCGGCGTAGGGAGACTGCTGAGCAAAGAAGTCCTTGCCGCCAACGTGCATTATAATGTAGTTTGCCAGGCGCTTGGCATTAAGAATGTGCACAAATCACTTAGCTAAACAGGCCGCAGCTGAGGCTAATTAAAAACCACAGTCATAGTCACATTTGCAGTCACGGACACGCAGCAGCAGCAGCAAGAAGGCACTGGCGAGGCTCTTGGGCGTTTGTTAATGTGCAGGCAAAGATTGCCAATGACGCTTGCTGCTGCGGCTGCTGCTGCACATTTGAGATTTATTAAAAATTCTTTGCATTGGCATAACAATAAGAAAAGCACACTGAAGTGGCTACTCTCAGCTGCTGGGCATGGGGATGTTATGCTGCTTGGCTGCTTGGTTGCTTAGAGAGTTGCCAAGCCAAGCCAAGAGTTTGCACATTTGCGTATTTTTTTATTTGTACTTTTTTATTAGGGATTCAGTGTCTTTGTGCCATGACAAAGATTTGCTGCGTTGCGTATGTGTGCACATGCTTATTGCAGGCAATTATTAATAATGTCATATCAAACGGCAACCCAGCCAGCCAATATAATGCATTAAGTCTATAGGCAGTTGGCAAACGTGGTATACTGCAGCGTAGCATGTAAGCAAGCAGGATGTGAGCAGGAGCAACGTTTATTAGCAAAAGCCTTTGACTGCTTATGCGCTGGCATTATTTGTGGGATTAATTTGTTAATTTGGCTGCATTACAGAAACAAAAAAAAAAACAACTGTGTTTAATCCTAAGTATGCCTAACTCTTACTTATGCTTCACTTGCAGAGAATTTTACTACATACAAATGGAGAAATACGCGCGTCAAGCGGTTACCGAGGGCATCAAGACACCCGACGATCTGCACATTGCCAACGATAATGAGTTGTATCGCGTGCTCAATCTACACTACAATCGCAACAATCACATTGAGGTAGGTGACCACATGTCCAAGTTGATAAAATAATTGTACAATGTTAACTTAGGATTTAGTTGCTGTTTTTTTTTTGTGATTTTTATAAGCTTTTATTAAAAATTATATTAAACAATGACAGGTGCCGCAGAACTTTCGGTATGTGGTCGAGCAAACGTTGCGTGAGTTTTTCCGTGCAATACAAGGTGGCAAAGACACCGAACAATCATGGAAGAAGTCCATTTATAAGATCATCTCACGCATGGATGATCCAGTGCCCGAATACTTCAAGACGCCTAATTTTTTAGAACAATTGGAATAAGTGCCGGAGAAACCGGCAACAGTACCGGCAACAACGTCCAAACGGAAAGCAAGGAACCGAAAATAAATTTACGTAAAAAATACAAACGGATATGACACACAAACCACAACAACAACAAAAAACACAACACACACGAATCACCACACCACAATACAAAAGTAAAATACAGCAAGGAGCAGCAATTAGCAGCAGCAACAGCATCAGCAGCCGCAGCAATTGACAACGCAAACGAAATAAATTTTAGTTTAATGTCTAAGGAGCAGCCAATTTGATACGGTTGCAAAATCTAGATACTCGCGTTTAGGCCTGCGTTTATGCGAAAAGTAAACTTATATATTAAAAATAACAAAATCATAACCATTCAAGACAAGAAAAGCGAAAGCCAAAAATTAAAAACCGTAAGTTTTTGGGCAAGATTAATGAAATTCTTATAATTTATTATTTTGGTGTTGGGAAAATATTTTTCTAAAAAATTTCGCCGCTATGCAACTTGCATTTTGACACAAAAGCAATGAAATGAAAGTAAACACAAACACAGACACCAACACAATACAAGTCACAGTCTAAGCAAATTAAATACCAAACGAGACAAAAAAAAAGAGTCAAAAGTAGTCTGCGCTCAGCGCGCAAAACTATGCTACAAAAAAACTGCAACAAAGCAAGCAAACATAGTGCAAATTTTAAACAATAACAAAACAAAAAAAGAAAACAAAACAAATAAAAGGAACCAAATGAGACTAGCGAACAAGTGTAAACTGTATTTGCCGTTGGTCGAATAGTTGAAATTTTTTAAATAATATTTTTTTATTTAATTGTTGTCTATGCGCACCTACATGTATGCGCAATACACGAACACAACATCAACACCACAAAACAATAAAAAAACAACAACATTAACATAAACACTGACACACTGTCTGCTATTGTTATACAGCGAAATGAAACATGCGACGTGTGTTTTTTTACGTAATAAAACAAAACCAAAAGCAATTGTATTTGAGAAATTTCGCAACGAAAATTTTTGAATATGATTTGTTTTTATTTGCATTGTTTTTTTTTTTCTATTAAGTTTCCCTTTAAGGCTTACGCTTGCACCTTGCCCCTCCCCCACACCCGCGCATTAACAAATATGCTATGCATGCCTTCTAAAGGCACGCATAACATTTTTGTTTGCAACTTTAAAAATAAAATTTCATTAATTAAATATGAAAAACAAAAATTAAAATTTTAAAAAAAAACTACTTTACGCGAGTTGCTTAGTATACGTTTCAATGTCAATGTCTATTTTATATACTAAAAATAAAATAAAAAACAATTTGCAAAATAATTAAGGCAACATACAATTAAGGAAAGGGCGTCTAGGCTACTGCACAGCGCAAAACCAAAGTTAAATATTTAATTAAGCAAGCAAACAATAATTTTTATTGTTAATTACGTTTATTTTTTATTTACAATTTAAGTTGACACTTGCACGTAAACACATGCTATTGTTTTAATTAAAAAAAAAAAAAAAATAAAATAAAAAATAAAAAAAAAACAAAACAATTATATTAAAAAAAAAACAACAAAAAACAACACACACACACACTAGTCTGTTATTTTTCACAAGTTAGTTTAATATTAATGCAATTATTTTAATTTTTTATAACTTTTAAATAATTTTTAATTGTATATATGAGAAAGAGATAACTTTGGCATGCAAGACATCGAAGTTTATCTTTTAAAAAAATAAAACAAATACATTTTTAATATTATTATTTAATTGAAGTTGTATAGCAGTTTGATTTTATTTACTTAAGCCAAATATACGCATATACTGTATTAAAATATACACCGAAAAAGAATGATTTTATTATTTTTTATCATATTATTACAGGTTTCTTTTTTCAAATATTATTTTGGTTTTTGTTTGCTTAAGCAAATATATTTCTCCGCAAATGTTCGTTATGCGCACACAAAATTAATATTGACAACATGCAAGGTATGTGGGCGGGTTAAGCGGGCCAACTTTGCCTTGCTAAATAACAACAAAGCAAGGCAAAATCAAAAAAAAAAAAAATTATATTTAAAAAACATCTCAAAACACGCACAAACACATTAGAACATTCCAAAATAGAAACCCATGCTCAAAAGTATGCTTTAAAAAATTCAACATGACACTAAGCATTTCGACAACTTTTCGAAGTTAAGCCAATTCCTTGAACCCAAAAATTTGTGGCCATGCCACCGCGTAGCAACACATTTGCGCAAGCGCCCCGTGCAGCTGGCAGAGCGTCACATTGAATGTAGCCTCTATAACTATTTATATATGTTTAAACAAAATTAAAAAAAAAGAAAATTTGAAAGTAACTTGAATTAGATTAGAAACAAAACTCCGCATATGCACAAAACCTTTGGCGTCTACCTTAAGCAAACAGCATAAACAAAATTATTAACAATAGTAAAATTTTAGCTAAAACTAAATGAAAAATTTAGGCATACAAATGTTTCGGCCAAAAACAAATTAACAAAATTTACGAAATTATTATGAAAAGCGACACAAAAAAAAATCAACGGTGAGTTTCCTAATCTAAACTTAATTATTTTGCTACACTCTTAACAAGAAAAAGTAAATGCGAAAATGCAAAATTGGCAAAAAGCAAAATTACGCATATTAGTTTTAGGTCTGTGTACAAAATTATTGACACTAAAATTTAAAAAAAAAAAAAAACTAAATTTATTAAAAATTCAAACAAAAAGAAGCATTTTCTACTTTGCTACCGCAATTATTCTTTGAATTGACTTTATTTATTTATATTTTGTTATAATTTATTGCAGAATAACGCAACAGCAAATATCGAAATAAAAATTCGTTAATTGTTAAAGCCTTGCAAAATTTTAAAGTTGATGAAATGAAATTGAAACCTTAAAAAAAAAAACAACTACTACATAAATAAAGTTTGTTTAACTACAAATGTAACTGATTTTGTGATAAATTTTTGGCGTATTTTATGATGCGTACATTATTGTTTCGGTTCATGCCAATATAGCGCGCAAACTGGCTGTCCCTGGCACTTCCCTTGCGTGCAACCAGTTTGCGTCTATACAAAATTATAAAAAAAATAGTTAATGTGAAAATTATAAAAAGAAAAAATACAAAAAAAAATTACTTAAACAAAAAACTTTTAGGCAATTTAAGGCATATTAACAATAAACAAATTAAACCAAAAAAAAAAAAGAAAATAAAACGTTTGGATAAAAATTTTAGGCAAAATTTATGTATATTATATAAGAAAACGTAATGAAACCGTTTGTCAAAATTCAAAATTAATTATATAGCAAAAAATTAAAGCAAATCATTCCCTCATGCTACATACAACTTTTTTTTCGAAGCTCTTCAGTTATTTTAGCGGCAGTTATAATTGTCCTTTTCTTATAATTTTTATGCGAAAGAAAACGTAAAATAACATGTAAAACACACTTACAAACAAAAGTCGGTTTATTAAGCATTTATACGTATAAATGAAACACTGCAGTACAGTACAAAAAAAAGTTTATCTTGCTGCTCTTACCCAGAAAAAAGCAAAGCAGCAATGGGAACAGTAAACTGCACACAAATATGCAACACGTACAGACAAGCCAAGCAAAGTAAAGCGCATACAAAAAATGAAAAACAAAAACATATTTACATAATTAACAAATTAACATACAACTACATTTTTATATAAAGTTACATATTTCATACATTTATACATTACATAAATCTTAAGTCAAGCAAATAAAAAAAAAAACTTAAAATAAAAATTAATAATTGGTTAATAAACGCAAAACATACGCAAAAAACAAAAATTCCACAAAATTGTTTGCTTCTTTTTTTAAGCGCCAAAATATTTTTTATTTGTTTTGCTTTCATTCTTTTTATTTAAATTGTTACATGTTTTAAAACATTCGGCGGCCGTTATTGTTTTATATTATTTGTTAAGTTTACGTTTTTTATAAATATTTTATTTTAAAACCTCTTTTGTTGAAAAATTTTCCAAGCCTGTTGCGCTTAACTCTTTCGGCATAACAAAATTACGCAAACGGATTGGCAAGCGCGCATGCAACCCATACACAACAACAACAACAATAAGAACAACAAACAACACTCGCACACTGCAAAAAAAAGTACGCAAGGGTAAGCTACATATTTTTATCAACATATACAGCAATAAAACATTACTTCTATATATTATATAAAACGACACGGTCATATTAATGTTATATATTTAAATAATTTCCTAGGCTGGCTACGCAGCGTTACCCTCTTTTAAATAAGCACAACAAAACATTTCGATAGTGTTCTGAGCATATGGCAAACCAAAAAAATCTACTTTTTTTGCTGCGCAGATTTTTGGTGTTTGAAAAATTAGACAAAAAAACTGTAATTAAAGAAATACAACAATAGCATGAAATAATATAAGAATATGTTTTGGTAACTGCGCGAGGGCCTACAACTTTGCTGACATATAGCCACGGCAAGCAAAACAGTTTACACTTAGAAAAAACAAGCAAACGAACAATTATGCAAATGACAAAACGTATGAAAGCCACAAAAAGCCGAAAAGTAGCAGTTAATAAAAAAACACCAACAGTTTAACTCAAGTAAATGCAAACAAAAATCATTAAAGCAATAATGAAATCATAAAAAACAAAAAACAGAAAACCATTTTCGTCTCGTCAAAAATTAACTTTATGACTTTGTTGACTACAAAAAAAAAAAATAACATTTTTTTTTATTGTAAACTGCACAACAAAACACTTTTTCAGTGTATTGTTAGTTTTCCATTTAAAGCAGCGTTTTTCGTAAGCAAGTCAACCAAAAAATAAAAATTAAATCTTATTAAAAAATTAAAATAATTACAAAAATTAACCGCAAGCCAAGCTAATGGCTGCCAATTCATCCAATGATGATGCGAGGCAGCCCAACTAGCCAGCCAGCCTAAACAACAGAATATGACAACTGATAATAGCAATGACAGCAACAGGCACAGCAGCAACAACTACAATTACAACAACAACAGCAATAACAACAACAACCAGCCAGCAACAATTAATAGCACCAAAGACAGTAAAAAATAAAAACTTGCATAATGCTCCGCAGCGCAGACACAGGTAAATCTGCATGCGGCATAGCATTATACAGTACTCCGCCAATACAATGAACCCAAAAAAAATTGATGAATGCGCAAGCATAAAATAAATGGAATTTTAACTAGATTTAAACATATACTTACAAAACAATGCCGCCGCATACATCAAATTGGTCAAATTTGTACATAAAAAAAATAATAAAACAAAAAAGAAAACAAAAAAAAAAACAAATAAGCATAAACCCAAAAACAAAAAACGAAAAAATGAATACTAAATGCAATTTTAATAATACCAAAAACATTATTATTAAACAGTTAAGCATTAAACTTAATAGACAAAACCCCATAAGAGGTGTGGGGTTTTAAAGGCTTCAGGGCAATGCAATTGTGCGCAAATAATTTTCATAATTTAAGCTTTTTGTGCCAAATCAAAGTGAATATATATCAACAACAACAACAGCAGTAACAGCAGCAACACACAATAACAGTACTTTGGCTAAATGAATTTTAGAAGCAAAAACAAAAACAAAAAGAAATCAATAAAATACAATTTCAGCAAAGGTTTAAACATATTTATAAAAATAGTAAGTACATGTATTTTTAAATAAACTTTTTTTTAACATTAAACATCCTAAGTTCTTAAAACGTCTGATCACAAGAAAAAATAACGTACGAAAACGATGGTAAAGAAACAAAATAACAAAAAGTCGCAAAAAATCAAAAAATGCAGTTTTGGTAAATAATACATGAAAAGAAAAGAACACAAAAAAATAAAAACAAAAAAAACAACGATTAAAAACAAAATCGAATGAAAAACAGCAATAAAAATAATTGCGTTTTTTTAGTAGCAAACGCGATTGCAACAATAATAAATTCAAAATTTTTCACTATTTTGGCAAACTGAACAAATTTTGCAACACTGAATATTGAAATTTTAAAAACATTTTTATCACTTATTTGGCAAAAAACAAAAAAGAATAAAATAAAAACAAACAAACAAAAAATCCAGCATACTAAAGTCAAAGAACAGACAACACGAGCAAGTAAATTGTCGACAACTTGTGCAAGTTGTCCATTTAATCACTCATTTACAAACTGCAATAGTGCGGCACAGTGTGCATATATTTATGGTAAGCACTGTGCCTCAGCAACCGGAATAAGTTAATGACAAAATTATTCATTTTTATGCGCAAGCATAAGACTTTTTATTTATGAAACCAGTAAGCATCTTAAGTTCTGAACATTTTTATTTTTATTTATGAACTTACAAAACAAAAAACAAATGAAACAAAATTAAAACTATTTGATGCAAAAGTTTTGGCTTTAATTAAAATTCCAAATTAAATGATATATATACATGAAATTAAGCATAAAAATATAATATAATAATAAATTCAATAAAATAATAATAGTAATAATTGAAAGAATGTAATAATAACATAAAAGATAAAATAATGAGCATTAATAATGTAAAAACAAATTACACTTAAAACAAATGCCAACAATTTTGAATTTAATTTCAAACAACAATAGCCAGGGAAACATTCGCAACTCGAATGTGATATTTTTTATTTTTAACAAATGTTAAACAAATATTTATACAGCAACCGCAACAACAACAAAAAAAAACAAATAACAGTAACCCCATACAAATGGACAATATATAATTAAATTATTAAATAAACAAATAAATAATAATAATTAAATACAACAACAGCCACAAAGCACTTCCAACAACTTCTTTTGGGTTGTCAACACATATCAAAATGAATTAAAAATAAATAAATAAATTATAAATTATATAGATACATATATAAATGCAACCGCAGTTTTACGTTTTACTTTGTGCCATCCTAAGTTCAAATTAAATAATAACATTAAATAATATAATATATAAATAAATAAATAAATTAAAATATTAATAGTTAAATTTAATAAAAATTTATACCAGTTATGTTGCAATAGTCAAAGTGTGTTTGCGTGTCGCATGCATTTTTTGTTGCATGCGATTGCGTAAGCATACAAACCGGGATAATTTATAGTACAACAACAATACCAAATCAATTTTATAAACATTAAAACACAAAAAAAAAAGAAAACAATAAATAAAATTGACATATATTTTTATACTAAAATCAAAAGAATATAAAGAAACATGCTTAAAATTTAATATAAAAATAGTAAAAATAAAATTAATATAAAAACAAAAAAAAAAAAGAAACAAAAAAAGACAACCGATGCCAATAACTTAAACTAAGCCAAATTTTTTAGTTAATTTTCTTAATAAGATTTTTTGTTACAATTATAAATAGCAACAATTATTTTTGAGTTGTACCACAAGCCGCAAAATATATAAATGCGCTCACAGCTGCCGCGTGCGCTTGTGCTTGGCAGACGGCGTGCAGGCAACATTCAAAAATCACAACAACATATGCAATAGTACCACGAAACGTATACGTAATCAAGAAGAAGAAAAAGAAGACTCGAAGATGCCTGCCTACTTAGAAAATTCACGAAAATTAAACGCGCAACAAAAAACTTCGGACACTGCCTGCAATGCCAAAGCCAATGACAAATGCACACGGCAACAATACAATTAGAGCAACCACAGAAACATAATAAGAGCAACAACAACAGCAACAAGAACAACCACAGAAATAAGTGATAAAAACATTTTATTTAAATTTTTCACATTATTAACAATTAAAATCAATTATAAAAATTAAAAGAAATTTCATTGACAACTTAGCAGGCTGCACACACACACAGAGACAGTCAAGCAGCTAGATACAATTGCGCGTACGTCACTGACAAATTTGTGTAGTTTAACAAAGCGCCACCACAACAATTTCCTAAGTTATATTATAAACGTTGCCTGTATTTTAGTAAATATGGCAACACTGCAAAACAATCGGAGCACAAACCAAGCAGGCAAAAGCATTGCATACTTTGCGTAGCAACAGGCGACTGCAGCAGACCAGCAACGTTTTTGGTTTATACGCAACACACAATAAAATAAATAACTATTCTAAGAGAAACAAAATAAATTAATGCAAAATCAGCAGCCAAACGAAACAAAAACTCAACGTGAGTGAGCAGCAACGCCAGTCACAAACAATAGCCCAGAAATATTATTCTTATTTTTATTCGTGGCTCTTGTAACGCCGCGAGGTGTTAAGAGTGCACAAAACGAGGAGCGGAAAAAGGAGTAGGAGTAGGAGCAGCAGCAGCAGTGAACAGTACAAAACTTAAACCAAACAACAATTGGCCAATAAATGTCGAATCTCTTTACGATACTTGGAAATCTTTTTGCTGACGGTCGCCAGAGTATGCAATATTTTTGCCAGCACAACAAAGCAAATATTTGAAAAGCCACAACAATGCAAAAAAAGCAAATGCAATAGCAAAACGAAATTAAATCATACATATATGTATTTATAAATAAATAAATAATATATATATATATATATGCTAGTCAATACAATAGCCCAGTGAATTTAAATTTTTTTTTTTTGAGCGCTTTGTGAAAATACATGAAATTGCCAGATCGCTAAGCAAAATTCTACAAAATTTTTTTAAAAACTGTAGAGCAAACGAAAAACGCAATTGCAATGCAATGAATATTTTATTTCAATTTTTTTTTTATTAGAAGAAAAGAAACAAAAAATAAAATTTTCTTATTTTTTACTTTAAACAGAGAAGTAAAAAACAAATATATATATAAAAAATAACAAGAAATGCATAAAAGCAACAATATTTATACAGAGACTGCAAACAAATGTGATCAGATATTTTATATATAATAAATAAGTTTATATATATACATATATAAAAAAATACGAAACGACAAAATGAAGCAAACACATTTAAGTAATTATTGCATAAGTGTTTATACGACAAACAGAGAAAATAGCAAATCAAAAACCAACAACAACAACCACTGTAACCTTGTATAAAAACAACAATTATCAAACAAAAAACAAAAAACTTAAAAAAAAAAAACCGAAACAAAAAGCAAAAGCATCTAAGTCAATAGTAACATGTAAGTAAGTCCGTTTACGAAACGAAACGAAAACCAAAAGTATTTATAATAATATTTTTTACAATAGCATATACAAAGAAAACAGAAGCAGTAACTAAAGAAATATTCAAGCGGGGAAGTTGTCGCGCAAGCGGCCGCCAACCGCGAACAAAGTGAGATCTGCTGCGCCGCCCACAAGCGGCCAGCGGATTTCGCACAGCAGTTGCCTTTCAAACGTGTTTTTACCGTTTACGTTAAAAATAGTGAAAAAATAAACCAACAAAAAAACAAAATAAAAAAAAAAAACAAAAAACCAGGGTGACCAGCAACGCATGTGCAAAAGCCAGCGCCAGTCAGGTGCCCGGCATCGCCTTGCGCCGAGCTGGTCAAAAGTTTTATGCCAGTCTTATGTTGTTTTTTATTTGAAATCGTTAATACAAGCAAATGTTTCAGTTCAACGTTCATACAAAAGTTTTATTCAGTTCACGATGGTAATGAGTAGATGAGCCCTAGCCGAGCAGCGTGGGTTGGGATGGTGTAAGAGTTTAAACTAAGCAAACATAATCAACGAACAATTTTTCTAATAATCAAAGCGTAATACGTAAGACAAACTTGATTAGTTAAGATATTTGTATTAGGTTACAGATTTTATTTTACTTTTTTATTAATATGCTTTACAACAACAACAACTTTGGCCATTTTATGTATTTTATGTTTGAACGATTTTACAAAACAAATCAAATCACAATTAATCAGTTGAGAACAATAGTGCCGGATATATTATTATATAAGTAACAGGAATCTAATACTTAAATAAAAATAAGTATTACATGCATAGCTACAAAAAAAAAAAAAAACAATTTCAATTTAAAAACAAGACAAGCCTAATTAAGTAAGTAAGAAAACATGAAAAAAAAAACAAAGAAAATAATATATAATAAAAGCAAGAAAAATAAATTTGAAAATTATTTGCGCACATTTTTGAAAATTTGAGTGGGAAGAATTGTTTGAAGCTTTTAAAAAACCAATGCAAGCATATATTTCAAGCTAAATAAAAACAAAAACCAAAAATCATGCAAACACGCTATATAACTTTATAAATATATATAACTTATTAATTATATAAAAAAACAAAAAAACAAAAGAAAAATAAAACTTGGTAGACGATATTTTAAAGATTACATTTAAAACAGCATTCAACTTGAAACTTATTAACATAAGTGTTAAGCAAGAACCAAATAAACCAAATTAAAAGAAAAAAACCAAAAACAAAAACTCAAAATAATACGGAAATTTAAATTTATGAAAAACAACAACACACACTTATAAAATATTGCATACATAAACTCATGCGTAACATAAACAAAAAAAAAACAATTGCAGCCGAAAAGCGCCGCAGCACATTACTTGCGAAAAACATCTTGATTTATTTTAAATACGCATAAAAACATAATTTAAAAAATAAATACAGTAATACAAAGCCAACAGACAAAGGAAAATTGTTTTGTTGCTAACAATTTTAATTTTGCACACACACCAAACAATGTATTTGATTTTACAACCGAAATCCAATTACAAAAAAAAAATATATAAATAACACTGAAAAAATTAAGTCGTCACTTCAATGCATAATACGCAATGAACAATAAAGTCAAGTCAATTTAATTGGCTAAAAAAAATAATAAACAAAATCAAAATAGCTGCGAAACACAAATGAAATAAATATTAAAACTATTTCCGCCAGCCAAAATTAATTAAAAAACATCAATAAAATCACTTAAAAACTAACAACAAATCACACATACAGTTTTGAGAAAATAAGCCACTAAATAACGAACGAAAGCAATAAACGCCTAAGCAAAATACATGTGAAGTTCATTTTATAATTAATAAACGTTTTCTGTAATTGTCTGGTTCTGATTTATAATATTTTTTTTCAACACAAAAAGTGACATTTTTGACAAGCAAACGGTGTAGACACTTCTTCGTAAGTGAGACATTTTGCAAGAGTCAAGATGAGATAAAAAACGATGCTGGATTCTGTTTAAACTATTCTTCATTTCATTTTAATAATCTATGCCAGTACGTTTGTCATAATGCCATAAAAACACATTTAACAATTTAAACAATTAAATACTGTAGAATGCACAAACTTAAAAAATACTATGTATCTATGAAGATTTGCAAGTTAAATAATTAATTGGCAATCGTTTAGTTTCAATTAAAATAATAATAAATGCATAATCAAAATCATAAATATTGACCACTTTTGAACAGAAACTTTTCGGCTAAAAAAAGACAAAATCTTTGGCTACGACATGTTTGAGAAAGAAAAATAAATTGTGAAACCAACAACAACAACGATGAACAACAAAACACTATAAAAAAAAAAAATTAAATGAAAAGTATGACATGCATACAAATTAAATATAACTCTTGGCGAATTAAGAACAAAGACTTTGGCCTGCATTTCGGTTAAAATGCGAAAACAAACTTGAAAAAAATAAAGTTACAAAAAAAAAAAAAAAAACAAAAAATACTAAGACGAAGGATATTAAAAACACGCGGTACTCGTAACGAATACTTGCCAATGCTGATTTTCAATAGCAATTTTGCAAACCAAAAAAAAGTTAAAAAAACGCAAAAAATATAGCAAAGCACAAAAAAAAATGTTTAGGTGTAAGTGTAAAATTATATATAAAAAATATTTCGGTAATGTTCCTATATATTATAGCAACCAAAAAAAAATAAAAAAAAAAACAAAAATTAATAAATATTTAGACTACAATTTTGGAAGCGCGTATAGTAAAAATTCAAAATTATAAACAATTTTGAACGCAAAATTAAAACTGAAAGCTAAAAAATTGCAAAATTGTGGCTATTGAAAATCTTGCAAGTATTTGTATAAATATTATTACTAAAAACAAATGATTGAAATAATAATATTATAATTTACAGGCAGAACATTTTTTGATTTTTTATTTTATGTTCATTCAAAAACATTATAAAATAAAGTATCTAAATCAAATTTTAATTTCATTCTTTATTTAACGTTTTTTAATACAAATTCCACTAAATATAAATTTAATAAAATTGTACTTTTAATAACAACAACAAAAATAAGTAAACGCGGTTATATAAAAAAAAAAGAAAAAAAAACGGATAATGACAAAATTAAACAAAGCACGAACAAAATTTATACATCTCGGCCATGTTTGGATAATTCTCTCTCGGTGTAAGTCCAGGACAATTTACGAAAACAAAAAACAAAACAAAAAAAAAAACAAAAACTCAAAAAACAAAATCTAAATCCAAAAATGAATGCAAAATTGCAAATTTTGACGACAAAATTTCGTAACGCAAAAGCAAAATACTAAAAAAACTAAATTAAAAAAGAAAAAAAAAAAACGAAATGAAAACATTTCACTTTTGAGCAAAGAATTGTAAAAAGGAAATTTTATAATTAAATCATTAAAAAAAGGTAATTAAAAATAAACGTGAACAGATTATCATGAAAAAAGTACAAGCTTATTTTAAGCACCTTCGCGCCTTATCTTTAAGAAACAAAAATAAAAATAAAATTTGACATAAACTTAAATTAACGAAAGAAAAACTTAAATTAAAAACAAAAAATAAAAATTGTGTAAATTTAATGTTTAAAAATTTGCATACGAAAGCAATGCGAAAACAATTAAAATATTTCGAGTATAGTTATTAAATAATTTAAGTCTGAGCATTTGATTTATTTCGAAAATTTCTTTCTGATTTAATTGTTTCTTATTTTGAAACTAATAACAACAACAACAACAAAACAAATCTGCCTTAAATTATATTTTTAATAACAACAACAATAACAACTACCAAGCAAACAAAAGAAAAAAAAAACCAATAAGCGAACAAAAAAGGAAGCTAACATAACAAATAAAAACGACAAAATTACAACAAAATTCAAAAACATACACAAAAGAAAACAAAGCGAAAGAAAGCAAATGCATAACAACAACAACAAGTAGTAAAACCAATACGTGTAAAAGAAATTCAAAAAAGGAGCATCAAATGCCATACGATTTTGCTGCAATCGTCCCCTGTCGACGCAGCAGAACTCGTTTGTGTGAGAGAACAAAATTCAAAATCATAGCGAAAGCTGAAACAGCGGATTTCAAAATTCAAAAATTATAAAAAAATGTTAGTACTTTCAATTCTTATTAAACAAATTCACAAAAAACAAAAATAGCAAAGGTGTATTCTACGTTTCACAAAATATGAAAAAAAAAACAAAAATAAATCTTAACTTATTTTCAATTTATGCGTACACGAACCAAATCACAATAAAATCTGAAAAAAAAAACAAAAAGTTATTATGTCGATTTATTTTGAAATCAAACAAATATTTGTAAATTTTCGAAAAATTTGTAAAAATTATTTAAGTTAGTACTTTGTGAAGTGGTAAACTATAAAATTAAATTTAGAAAAAGAAAGGAAAAACAAAATTCTATAGTTGTATGGTAAGTGTAGACATTTATGCATGTATAACAAAATTATGAGAAATCCCCAAAAAAATGAAACGAAAATAAAAAAAATCATTAGTTTTAATGTCAGAACAAAAATTAACTAAACATGTGTATATTTATATATTATATATAAAACTAATACTTAATTCCGTAACACTTTTATAAGTCGTGGCAAAATTAATAAAAAAGTAATTTTCAGCATAATTCTTAGCGCCCAACTTTGGAATTCACTTAAGCAGAATTATCATTTTAAAAAACCGGTTTTTGGTTAATTTTAAACGTTTTAACGGCAGTTTTTTGTGTTTATTAAGTTACAGCAGGGCATATACTATATATATAAAAAAATAAAATTTAAGTTTTATGTAAGAATTTTCTGTTTATGTAATTAACTTAAAAGAAAGGGAGCACATTTGAAAAATGTGTTGATAGGACAGAGTAAGTTAGCTGATATCCCAGCCATGAGACAAAGCAGGAACCTTGTATGGCACATGCCATAAAGGCAGCAGCTGCACTTGGGACTGTAAGCAACTATTGCTTTGATCCAGCAGCTATCCCCGAAAGGAACAAAAACACAACAAACAATAATTTGTGTGCCAAAGCAAACTGTGAGCAGTTATCAAATTGCAAAATAAAAATGAATGCCCGAGTAACGATTGCAAAATGCTGAACGAATAAAGCGAAGATCAAACATTTTCAAAACAATTTGAAAACAACTTCGGATGCACGGCAATCGTTATGAAGGCATGCAATGTCAGCCAAAACCGTTTGAATCAATAGCACTGAAGGCAATACAAAAATCTCTTGTAATATATCCGGCGAAGCAACAACAATAACAACAAATAATTTTTTACGATTTTCAAAACACTTTTGGTAAAGAATTTCGAACAATTTTTGGCGAAAACTTTCGAGCTAAAACAATTTAAGTATATTTATTTGTACAGACAATATACACATATACACGTGCAATAACAACAACAACTACAACACAAACACCCAAAAGTCATGAAAAAAAAATATATATAAAAACTCAAATGGGGCCACAACGTCCGATCTAAAGTGCCTTCAAGTAAAGAAAACAATGTTGATTTTTTATGTAACAAAAACAAAAAAGTAAATTAACAAAAAAAAAAAAACATAAAACACTAAAATTATATTTAAAAATTAAATATAAAACAAAAAAAATATTAACTAAAACATGGGCCCCAAATAGACCGTATTCAAACAGAACCAAAACTGACGCACACTTGCCTTGGCACACTTTCTTCGTATTCTCTTGCGTTGGCACAAAAACGAGATTTTTTATTTTAGCAGAAATCAATGAATAAATAATATAATGGGCGCTAAGAAGCAGCAGCAAAAAATTATGCAAATAAATTAAATAATTATTTAGTTATTAGTTTATGCGGAAACGGAAACATTTGTAATTGTTATATTAAATATTAATTTTAGTATGCATAAAAATAAAAACAAAAAAACGTACTCATAAGTCTGGTGGCAAGCAAATAAATGCGCATATTATATAAAAACTTAAAATTATATATATAAAACATACCCTTAGATGCAACATGTGAACTTTGGCTAAAGCATTAAAGTGAGAATAAATTAAAAAATAAACATTTAATTGTATTGCATAAACACTTAAAACATACTTGAGTTACACCTTTTAACAATAATTTTTATATATTATAGTATTGAGAAAAAAAAGGAAACGAATCATAAATACCTACACAACAGCAACACACCAAACACATACATGCTATAAGTAATTTAGGACTTAGGTGGAAATAAAGTATTAAAATAAATCTTAAAAGAAATACGAGCAAAGCGGCAAACTTAAAACAAAAAAACATCAAATGCAAGTACATTTAAGAACAACTTAAAAATAAAATATAAAAAACAGAAGAAAAATTATACTACTAAACAGAAAACTAAGCATAAAAAATGTTTACATGTGCATGCAGCCAAACATTATTTGTGTGCATATTTAAATATGAAAAAAAAAAAATAAATAAAAAATTAAATTTTAACACTAAAAAGACTTTCAAAGTGAACAAAGGAAAGAAAACGTTCCTTTAAATATTTATTACGTTTCATTTTGTTTTGCATTTATTTAAATTTAACAATTTATACATAAAAAAAAAACAAAAAACAAAAAAAACTAGCAAAAATTAGCAAAATTAAAAACGCCATTAAACGTTTTGCGAACAAAGTTAAATCAATTGATTTCCAAACTAAAATTAATGCTATAATTTTCATTAATACACACAAATAATTGGCAATTTAAACAAAAGAAAAAATAAGAAAACATTTCGCATTATTTCTGGCGAATTCCTTTGAACATGACGAAGAGCAAAGTTTTTTTTCCAAGCATAAGCGAAAAGGGGTTTAATTAGTATTTAACATATTCAACTCATTTCGGCTAAATTATGTAAACAAGAGCAAATATTGGTAGCTTAAACGTTTAAACTAAAATTAAAAGAGAAAAAACTAATAAGAATTATTTTCAAAACGCAACACATTTGGCGCGCGTGTTGCGTTTGTGCATAATTATTATATATATAAAAACAATGCACCATTATGCAATATTAAACGAATTGAAAATTTCCAGTTCTGGTGTAAAAATTGCAATTTGAAAAATTTTGTTAAATTATTTATTTATTGTATAGCATATAAAAAAATATATTTCAGTTCAACTGCAATAGACCGGAATGATTTCCAAGAAATAGTACAAACAACTTTAGGATATAACTTTTATAAAGTAACGCTAATAAAAAAAAAAAAAAAAAAAAAACAATAAAGTAACTTATTAAATAATAATAAAAAAGAACGCGCCACAAGCAAATTACATAAACAAATTTAAAAAGATTTCAACATCAAAAAAATAAAAAGAAATTTTAAGTATACAATTGGCTAAAACAAAAAATACAAATTTTGGCAAAAACATTTAAAAATTCTTTTTTAAAAGGCTTGCAAGGCGCGTTCGCATAACAGCAAACAATATATTTAAAACAAAAACCAAGTTTTATTTATTTTCAATTACCTTTCAACACAATAAGTTAAATTAAATAAAAATGCATTAAATGGCAAAATTAAAACAAAATTCAAACGAACTTTTAGCAATTGTGTAACAGCCGATTTGGTAAGAAATGTAAAAACCAAAAATTCCAAAAAAAAAAAAAAAAAAAAAAAAAGGAACAAAAAAGCGTATCGCATATACGCAGATGCTGTAAAAAGCAACCCTGGCGCTAAAAATATTTTCGAAATTCCAAGTAAACGATTTTATTTACCGTAAATTATGTTCGTACACCTATGATTTTCGTGTTTCTGCTTATTTTCTATGTTAACGTAAACACAAAATTCCAAACAAGCAACCAAAGAGGACGACAACACTGGCAAGACAAATGTTTCTTAACTTAACCTTAACTTAAAATATGTGTAAATGTTCATTTATGCTTTGATTAATTAAATTGCATATATATTATATGATTATACGATGAGACACTAATTAAATAAACTAAATACATATAAAAGCATATTGAATTCTTTTCCAACCATAACAATGGAAAATACAAGCGAAGCAAAGAAATCATTAAGAAATATTTAAAAAGTAAGTATATATGTAATAACAATAGAAAAACAGACCCCGAACATTCCCCCAAACAAAAAAATAAATAAAAATAAAATAAAAAATAAAATCACAAAAAAAAAAAAAAAAACGTACTACTCCCACAATATAAATGTAATATCAAAGAAAAAAAGAAAAATAAAATAAAATACAAAATAAAGCAGGCAGCAGCAGCAGCAAAAAGCAACTACATTCATGCATACGTACTAACTTTATATATTTAATTTAAAATAAAATAAAAAATATATATTCGATATACGCTCAAAGAAAATAGACAGACGTACTCGTTCATTTTTTCACTACTGATTTAATTATAATCATTTTATTTTGATACACAAACAGACACGTTTTTTAACTATTTGGAATTTTCGAAAAATTTGTCTGGCAAAACAAATGAAAAAAAAAAAATGCATTAAAAGAAAATTGTAAAAGTTCGCGAAATACAAAATTAATTAAGCATTAATTAAAAAACCAAAAAGAAAAACATGTGTTGTATATTTAATTTTGTATTTATACAAAAACAAAAAACGAAAAAGTATTTAGCTCAAATTATGTATTTTTTACTTTAAATTGTACATTTTTATGATACTAAAAATGAAAAAAGCAAAAACGAAAAAAAGAAGAAAATAAGACACATTTGTAAGTAACAAAATTAAGTATTTGGCATTAAACTAACATACAAAAATTACACATATATATAAAACTGCATAAAAATTAATTAAAAAACAAAATCGAAAGCCTATGGCAGATCAACAACAACAACAAATGAGAACACGTCTTAACTAAAAAAGTATGACATTTTTAATCGTAACTGAAATTATTTTATTGACAAGAAATTATGTAAAATTTACTAAAACAAAAACAAAAACAAAAAAAAACAACAAAAAGTATATTGTTTATTTTCATCTTGAATAAAGTTTTAAAATCGTATAAAAATAGTAAAAAAAAATGAAAATTGTTTTATTTCTTCTCCAATGGAGCAGGATTCTTTTTAAATGCATCGTGGTTATGCATCAACATGACTGCCAAGAATTCGGGTCCAAAACATACATTATCTTGCTTTAACTTAAGTTAAGGCACAACCAACAGTTTTACAAAGGAAAAGCACATAGAAAAAAAGGTCTGTCGGAATGCCTAGATAATGACACACAGTGTAAAATTAAGAATTCACTTCCTTGCGAAAGTTGCGCCATGTTTGCTGACCAGGAAAGGTTGCGTGACACATGTGGGGGTACGTACCCATATTACGCAATCCGTTTTTTACAGGTGTTCCCCCCTCGGTGACCTACCGTAGTATAACCAAGACTTGAGACTATAAAGATAAAATAAAACGCATTTCATACAAACAGCATTTCAACTCCGAATGACAAAATTAGGCAGCGGCGGGCAACGTGAAGTGGAATGCATACTTAACTTGCAAGAGCAAATTAAGCAATATGTGTAATTTATCATTTTTATTTTACTACTACACACCGATTTCTTTATTTTTTTGTAATTTGTTGTTAAAAATAGCGATACGGTAGCTGTTCGAGTGTAATTGGGTTTGGCCTCTATATAAATCATCTACCGGAGCATGACCGCGCAATGGGAGCGAAAGAGAGATTCGCAATGAGAGAGGGAGAGGGAACGCGTTCCGCATTCGCGTTCTTCTTCTTCCGCGCCTTATATGCTATTTCATCGCGCTGCCAACCTTTCCGTCATCGATTGTGAACTTGAACACCAGATGGCGGTAATTTCTTCCACAAAAATATGTTTCAAGCGCCATCTGTACGACATCGTTTGACTTTCTCTAGTAGCAGCCCCTTTTCTTCTGTTGTTATTATTTAAAATAACACAATATTTTATTTCTTATTTATCATGAATTTTTTTTCATGGAAAGGTGGTTATTGAGTTGGCCATCTTTTTCAACGTTTACTGTATGGCACTAATAGAGACCGATGTTTTTTGCAGAAGGCTACAATAGCTCAAATGTATTTTTCCTAGTTTTTATTATTAGTATTAAGTTTAAAGTATTTATAAATTGTTTTAATTATAAATAAAACTAAACTTAATTTCAAGAATACTTGCATGCTAGTATTAAGAGAACTCAGATTAGCTGATTCGGTGAATTTTAACGTAATTTTTTAAATTTTCGTACACAGGGTGTTGCATAAAAAGGTACTATCAGAGTTGCAAACTGGTATTTTCTGGTACTTTCTCCGTAATAATCGAAATAAAAGCGACCATTCGATTCCGTGTTAATTTGGTTTTTTGTTTCCGGCCGAAATTTCTGCTTGTTGATTTTGAGGCATGTGCAGTAAATAAATAATTAATATTTATTAATAAATAAAAATTAAAAATAACCAATACAGAAATAATTTTACAAAATTTAAATTTGATTTTTATACAGTTAAACTTCTCTATTACGAACTTCTATACAACGAAGTTTTCTTTACAACGAATTAATTTCTAGAACACTGCAATTTCGTTAAATTCTCAGTACGTTTTGCTCTCCTTATAACGAATTTACTTATTTCCTTATAGCGAATTTTCCTACGATTTTTTCCTACGCCCATAACTCGAATTCTCATACTTCTTCGCATATGTCAATCTCCCTATAGACATTTTATTTCGATTTTGGTTTCTTACCAAAACGAATGTAAAAATGTATTTAGGGGAAGTCCCGAACTATGTATTATACATATTCTCTGCACATACATATGCACACAAATGGCAACATCTGCTGTACTATCGGTATGGTGCCGAACAGCTGATTAAACACAACATTACGAAACGCGACGTTCGGCGTTCAAATTGTCAAGTTTGGTTATTTTTTAATTAAAATGTCCCTGGCAAGCGTGTTTTCTCGGTAAGAGAAGTGTCTTCAAGGTACAAGACCATTTAACAACTATCCGGAATAGGTTAACATTGCAACGGGCGTCTATCACGCGCTGCCTGCACACCACACCAATGCTTTGCGCAGAGCCGCTGAAGAAAAAGAAGAAATTGGACCCACAGATCGTCAAACAGCGTGAGGACCGCCGTAAAAAGAAATTAGAGAAGCAAATCAGACGTTTGGAGAAGAATGCGCGTCAACTGAAACCAGTCGAAGAGCTTGAGGTGCCTTTGGAACTAATCGACGAAAAGGAGTGAGTATCAAATCACGAATTGGGCTTGGTGTTATTGATGATACAACATTACCCTTTACTTGTCCAGTAAACGCGTACGCAATTTGCCTCCCATCGACGCCGCTGAATTGGAACAGCGCGCGCTATTAACGAAGCAATGGGCTCGCTATAAACACAATGAAAAAGTCGCAGACTTTCAGATCATCGATCGACTATTGAGATCGCAAAGCAAAGCGCTTGAGGAACTGCGTCTTGAATCTGAAGAACTCTACCAGGAAGCAATACAACTCGATTTACAGCTGGTGCCAGTATCAATGCAAGGTCCCGTCGCAACGCCGCCAATCAAAGGATATATTAGTCCTGACGGTGATTACATACACCAAGCCAAGAAGTGGGAGTAGTTTCATTTTTGCATCAGCGTAAAAATAAAGTATTTCCTACATTTTTCCCCGAAGATGTTTATTTCTATATTATATGGCAACTACTTTTAGGTGTAAGAATCTCTTTCTTCATCGGCTGACAAACGATGATTACTTTTTCATTTTTAGATTTTTATTGAACTTCTACTCAATGAGATGACAAATCAATTAAACATGCCAAACTTTTCCGTTTCATCAAATAAATTCATCGGTTCGACTTTTTATTTTGTTAAGTACTTGAAATTTATATATTCTCGTTTTTTATGACTTCAACACCAAGTGTATATGCTACACAATTCAACTTATCTTTGCAAATTAACGCAGCATTATTCCTTAGTGTAAGAATTTTGAATCCATGTACTATGAATGTTGCACACATTGACGTGAAAGCAATACGAACGGATGTTGCAGCAATGCGTTTATGAGCTTGAAGATATACTTTAACATGGTGACCCTCACATGCTTGTCGTTTTTATTTCTAAAATTGATAAGAAATTTAAATTAGAACCACATTCTTCCTCAAACCCCCTCCTAGGTAGGAAGCGATAACCTTAGAGCTTAGCATAACCGAAAAATCTAGCTTCCAACCGTTTCTCAGAATTAGTTTTGAATTTCAGCTTTTAGTGTATACACGTTTAGTTTGAAATGAGGTTCCAAAGTTTGATATTTGCTTTCCTTGCATTTGCGACGGTCGTTTGGGGCCTTAAAAGCGGTTTGTGTTGACTTTTTAATAATATAACAGATATGATAATTGAAGTCACTAAATCTGACAATTGTTGCAGAAATATGTGGCCTACCGCATTCATCCGATGGCAACGGCAAGGCCAGGTGCATGGCATTCATGCCGCGATGGTCCTTTAACTCAGATGCAAACGAATGTGTTGATTTCGTTTATGGTGGCTGTGGTGGCAATGAGAATCGCTTTCCCTCTCGTGAAGATTGCGAGGCAAAATGTTTGGAATAAATACTGATTTGAGATAAATAAATAGTTTTCAAAATTAAAGCTTTATAAGTAGCCGACCAAGCTTTTGAAATTTTTCGTTTGTTAGTGTATAATTTATTTTTTTGTTTTTAAATTCTCTTGTATTTAAAATGCAACAATCATTGTTTCATTTTTGCTGCTTTTGAATTAAGCATTGAAAATATTAGAACGCACTGCTGCAGTTTACGCTTTGTTTAACGTGTTAAGATTGTTTAAGAAGGCAAAAAATTGTTGACTTTGTAAAATGCTAACGATTACAAATTGTTCGAATATCATGCACTTTCCAAGCTAAAGAAATCTTCATTTTTCATTTGCTTCCTCTTCATTTAAGATGAGGCAGCGGCAGCCGATTTTGCGGCAGCTTGACGCTTTTTAACTCCCCAGTTGTAAACACGTGCCATATTCACTTCGGTTGTTGTGATTTGATCTCTACGACATCCAAAAAAAAGAAGAAACATAATTTGAACTCCATGCCGATGCAGTAATCTATCTGGTACTCACCTAAGAAAATCCTGATCGTGCTCAACTGTTTTCAGATTGGCCACTGCGGATGTCATGTTCTGTTTTAGTAGTTCTTCGGCCTCGTCGAGCGGATATTCGAGCATAACGCTAGCTCCGAGCCACAGGTAAACTGTTTTCGTAGGTGGAACCAGAGTCTTAATGAACACCTGGTCGCTGAGCAGAAACTGTGTTTCACGCTCCTCGGTCTCTTTACGAAGCACATCGACCATTTCGAGGGAACGCTGCAGATCTGGTATTTGCGATTTAAGTTTACGTCGTCTCGCTTCCAAGTTGAATGCCATGAATCTGTATTTGCCATGCTGTTCGTCCAGACGCTGCAGCACCTTTTCACAGTTCTCCTCATTTTCTGGCTCTGCCATAAAGCTGTCGATTTCCTCCTGCAGATGTTAATTGGAATTTATATATTGTTTCTGTTTACATTAATACTTGAAATGATCCATTCATTTTAATTCAACGGATTGTGGTGCAGGCAACCACTTTTGTTTTAGGTTATGTTGTCGGTCGATATATGCGTTACTCACAAGAAACTTTGCTTCTGGTATGCCGGCAAAGGATTTTTGATTTTCTGGTAATTTCGGCATTTCCACCGTGTCCATGATGCCCGTCATTTTGTCAGAACTTTCTTTCAATTGATAATAAATAAATTGTTCACAGCAGTACTTCCTTTCTCTCTTTTTATATTTTATATATTTTTTTTATGTTGTCTGAAACGAAAAGCATCTAGTGCCTGAATGAGAAGGAACAGTTTCGTGCTCTGCAAACTCTAACAACTCTGATAGGGTTGTCAGCATATCCAACCCAAATGTTTTGCCATATTCACTAAGGAATTTTCTATGAAAAATGTAGAAATTAGACCAAAGAGCCATTTACTGATTACGTCATCTCTCTAATGAGAATGACACATAACTGTGAAACCTTGGCAATACCTTCTTTTCTTATTCACTGAATATAACTGGTCAAAACTATTCTGTCTTTCCTCAGTTCGTGACACTCTTAAGAGAAAACTACAAAATTTAGGCATCAGTTCAGTCAAGAAGAAGCAAGGTGCTAGGAACCTTCTTTTTGAATAAAAATCATTCCAAGTAAAACTTGCTATATCAAATTGTTGCCACAAGCAAGAAGAAGACAAGAGCACAGCATAGTTTTTTTTGCAGAAGGCCATTTTCAGGTTAGTCTATCTTTCAAAAAGGTAGTTTGTTGATTGTAGATTCCAGGTGGAGGCGCCCAAATTATTCGGGAACTGATACTCCCAGTCAGTTTTCTTTGCCCTTAGGTCGCATTTGGTCGCATATTTAAACATTAAAGTTGTGCTCTGCACCATGGCGCTGCAATTTCCGAATCCCTCTACCGAGTTGGTGAAGGAGGTCTTGATGACCGAACTGGAAAACTTGCTAAGCTGTGATAAGCAGCGAATGGATTATGCGGAGGAACGAATGATACAATTAGAATACACAGCAGGTAAAAAAGTTCTCCGCACCCGCGACCCGTGGGTGTGGCGTGTTTTCTAACTGTAAATTATCTTATGAATACACACTTTGCTTATTATCCAACAGGGTATGGAGTCTACCTTGCCGAATTTGTTATGAACCAGTCCTTCGAATTGCCACTGCGTCAACTCTCTTGCATTATGCTAACGCGCTACGTTGAGAAACATTGGATTGAGTATAATGAGGATGGTAATCGGATTGAAAAGTGCAATGTTACAACTGACCCGGCAAAGCGGGCCATACGTAATATCTTGCCCAATGGACTCTACGATCCCAATTCGAAAATACGCAGCTCCGTAGCGCACACAATTTCTACTATTGCATCGCTTGATGATCCCGCTGCCTGGTCGGATCTATTTGATATTGTCATTAAATGCCTCAGCGGCAATGAGGATTCCATACACGGCGCTACGTTAATCCTTACAGACTTCACTTATGATGTTAATATTATAAAGGAAAGAGGACCCACGGTTGTAAGAGAGGCTTATCGCGTCTTTATAACGAAAGGATACTACACCGTCAGGACACGTGTTGGCGCCTTACGCATACTAAGGACACTGTTTTCTGCGATTTCATCCCTGATCACCGATAAAAAGGAGCAGGCCGGAATGGCGCACTCGATCCTATCAAGTTTCATGAAAGACTTCTTGATCTATTTTAGAATAGATAGTGATGATGCTACAAGTTTACTAATGCGCTCAGAGATTGCCAAATGTGAGTGAAATTGTGGTCTTATTATATCAATATATTTATTTTGTGTTTTCAGTGCTCACCTTTGTAGCAACTGAGATGCCCAAGCATTTGAATCGTTATATGCCTGATATTATGCCCATTGTTTGGCAAGTGCTTACACATGCGGCCGATGTTTATGTCAAGCTGACAGTTAACAACACCATGCCATGTCCTTTTCCGCCAGGCACGGACGATGACAGTTCTGAATATTTGCAATTCCACAACATGATAACACAAGTATTGGAATTTGTGAATTGTGTCGTTACGTCGCAAAAATTGCATAGTCATATCGAACCAGTACTGGAAGATTTGATTTATATCACCATCGTTTATATAGAAGTGACTGTTGAGCAGATTGATATTTGGCAATCTAATCCTGATAAGTTTGTCGAGGATGAAGACGAAGCAGGCTTTGAGTTGACTGTACGCATGTGTGGCAAAGATTTGCTGATGGTGTGTAGCTTTGAATTTCAGCCTAAAGACTACAATGACACTAATTCATCTTTTCGCACAGGCAATCGCTGAAGAATATAGCACTAACGTGCTTAAAAAGCTGCAAGCAGCCTTGCTTCGCCACTTTGCCGTTGCCAAACAAGAGTTGCACAATGGCAATGCGAATTGGTGGAAGATACACGAGGCCTGCATGGTTGCTGTGCATATTTTTCGTGATATTATACTCGAGAACCCTGATCAGTTCGATTTACTTAACTATTTAACGATTGTACACGATTCGCTCAGTCATCAGGAAGCGCCACATTTAGTAGGACGTGCACTGTGGACGCTTAGCATATACTCGAAATCGGAGCTCTACAACCCACAAATGTTGACCGAGATCTTGGATGTTACACTTCAGAGTCTATCCCCCGACAAATCGCTTGTTCTGCGCATTAGCGCTGTGCGGTAGGTTTTCCTGCTTTATTGTTGATTTACGGAGTAATTCATGTTATAACTCTTATGAACTGCACTATAGAGCAATACACGGTTTCCTGCAGGCACACGAATCGTCAGAGGGGGAGAAACGCGCATTAATTGTATCCAAATTGGGCGAATTCTTCGATGGCATTATATCCATTATACCGGGTTGTAAAAGTTCAGTATTATCGCTGCTGCTTGAGTCTCTTACGACAATTGTTACGGTAAGTCGTTCTACTCTTTGAAAAATATGTTTTTTGTTTTTGTTTAAATTTAAAGGAAACACTTTAATCATTTTATTATAAAGATGGGTTTGTTGTGATATATATATTATTATACTACTCTGAGTCAATGCCATTATTAGAAATTTGAAGCTAATATATTAATTTTGTTTGATTAGCTAGAAGTAATATTCCATAAAGAGATCTTACCACTTTTCGGAGTTTCTTTTTTAGAAAAAGTAGTAATTTTGAAAGCTTCAATGAACATTAAAAATATACAAAATTCAGACTTCAAACAATTTTGTTTTTTAAAAAAAGCTTACCTTAATATTAAAAAAAATATCTAATTTACTAACAAATTTTACAAATTAATTAAATTTGACGTGAAAAATGCACGAACAATTGTGCGAATTTAGGCAACAAAACAAAGTAGATCCATCGATAGTGTCTGTGGGGTATTAGTCATAAAGAAAATACATCTTTGTCCACTAGCATCGTTTAATTTGCTAATTGTTTCTATGATTATTTATTATGTACAGTTTGACGTCGAATTCGCGCAAGCAATACACATGAAACTCATACCGATCATACTCGATGTCTTTCTCAAATATCCTGATGATCCCTTCATATTGGAGTCCGTGCAAGAATTGATTGCAGCGTTGTGTAAGCACAAGGAATGCCTGCAACAGCTTCATGAGAAATTCACACCAATAGTTGTCGAAATTTTGACCATGGAAGGTGAACAAAATAATACCTCCAAGCAGGACATTGCATTGGATGTTCTTACGCTTCTGGTAGGTCACTCGGAGCCACCGTTGCCGAATGCTCTGATTGAAAACGCTTTTCCTGCTGTGATTAACCTCATGAAGCTCACCGATGATCACTCCGTCATGGTTTCTGGCGGCGAATGTCTACGTGCTTTTATATACGTAGCTCCAGAACAGATCACTAGTTTTCAACAAGGTGGAGCTCTCACCAGCATAATGGAAGTGACCACTATGCTACTCAACCCGATGCAAAACGAATTGACTGCTGGTCAGGTTGGCCGCTTAGTCATAACTATCATCACAAAAATCGGTAAATCATTGGGCTCCGATATTGATATGCTGCTGAAGGCAGCTATAAGTAAAATGCAGCTAGTCGAGAGCCTAAAGGTCATCATGAGCCTAATTGTAATATTTGCGCATTTATTCATTACACAAATGGAAGCTGCTCTAAATTTCCTAACAACTATCCCCGATCCGACCGGTGCACCGGCATTGCAATACGTGCTAACCAATTGGGTAGCCAAGCAATCGTCGTTCTTTGGCACCTACGAACGCAAGGTAAATATTTGAAAGTCACCTAGTATACTAAAAAAATATTAATGAAAAATCTATTATAGGTCACCACAATTGCACTCTGTAAAATTCTAGAATATGGCATCACAACCAAGGACTCGCGTCTTGCCATAATTGTGTTAAACGAATTGGCCGATGCACCGGCCGAAGTCATATCGGACGGTGTTCGCAGACGTTCACAAGCAGCTGCACAGCAGTGGACTGAGGTGCCAATGCTTGTGAAGATCTTCAAAGCGCTCATGAGCGAGTTATGGCATTTGAAAGAGGCAAAATTCGCCGATTGTGAATACGATTCGGAAGAGGAAGAGGATAGCAGTGCTGATAAAGCGGGCACAGCTGCCAAGCCCCGCTTCATTTCCGATATGTTTTTCGATGACGAAGACGAACAAACTGAAGACGATCAGATGCTTAAAGAGCTCATGCAGGATCCCCAATTTCAGGAGTATCAGGATATGGAAAAGAGTCTAACAGAGTTCATGCAAAAGTTCTCAAAGCACGAACTCTTCCCTATTTTTTACGAATACCTGTCACCAGCCGAACGTGATACGTGGGGAGTTCTCGTACCGGCTTAAAGAGCGCACGGACCTAACTTCAATACGAATTACGCAAGCAGTTTACATACTTTGTCAGAAATTATACCACCAGATTTGATGTATATTTATGATTGAAAATAAAATAAATAAAAATATATGTAAAGTGAGCAAAATTGCGGAGTCTAAAATTAGTTAGAGCATTCTTGCCTGTGCCACAAAGTGAAGTGTGCCTCTTGAGACGCCAATCACCGTGCTTCAGTTATTTTCGTTAAATAACATATTTCAAGGTTTATTTTTAACATACAATTTTATTCGTTTGGAAAATGATTTATATTTATTATATTAATGCATTATAATATGTTTTAGCGTTTTTTATAACTTTGGATTTTTTTTTATATACGTGTTTCTATATAATATGTAGGTAAATATATTATTAAAATGCACTTAAATGTACGCATGTGTGTGTTTAAATGAGTAAATAATTTCAATAATTACAATATTCATTGCGCTCGTCTTCTTTAAGCGAATCAATTTACTTTCATGCAAGCACGAGACGACATTTTAAATGTTAAAAACAATGAAAAGATCTTAAACAGTTCGAGCAAATGCTCAAATATGCTGCTCTGCACTAAAATGCAAATAATTACAAATGTAACAACTACACAATAATAATTGCCTGCCCTAATATTTTCGCCTTTAATATAATGTTAATTTAGAAATTATACGCTTATTAACTATATACAAAATTCCTTAGTTTTGTGTCATTACATAATGTTTAATAATTATTATTATAATTTTTTTTCAAGCAGCTTTCGTTTGTTTCACATATAAATATAAAATATAAACTTCGTCAGGCATCGAACAAAGCACGAATATCGCAAGGCACAGAAGCAAAATCATTTTGAATCAATTAATTATTACAATATTTTTCTTTTTTCAATTATTTATTTTCTGCATGCTTAGGCCTAAATGCTGGCTGCTCTTTTGCGTATTTTTTTTTTTAACATTTATCGTGGAATATGTTTTCAAATATATGCTAAAACTATAAAACAAATAAACTGTCGCGGATTATTTACAAAGCCCAATAAACACAAGTCAAACAGAAACAACATGTGTGGGTGTGGGTATATGTAAATGTAGATATCTCGTCCTGTCACATGTTTCCTTTAGTTAAATATTCGTTTTACTTAAGTATAGTTTAGTGCTTCTAGAAGTGGTCGACCTTAACCGAAACTGTATGCGCTGCCGCATTACTCGGCAGATCGATGTTGTCCCATTCGGTGTGCAGATTCTTTTCGCTGTCGGTGGCCTTCAGTGCGAGACCCAGAGAGGCTGTGCGTCCGGCACAATGCGGTATATTGAGTGTGACTGGCACCAGGAATTCAAGTCCTTGCGGTCCGCACATAACGAGTGGTGACAGCATTGTTTCACCTAATAAAAGCAAATAGTTGAAACATTTTTTTAAAGTCCAAAATTGGTTCTTTTTATTATAACAAATAAGTAATGTGATTTTTAATGGTGTAAGTTTTCAGAAATATACAATAAAGGTGTTGGTGTAATTTTCTTTTGTACTTGGTTGAAAGTAACAGAAACGATAGTTGACAGGTTGTGAAATTTGAAAGTGAGTGATATAACAAGAAAAATGCGAGTTTAAATGAAGCATGCTCAAAAATAATAAATTAAGTTTAAAGATTTGCTATCAACACAGTAATGCCAATGTCAATTTTCTGTATGATTGTATAAGAATGTCTATTTTTTAGTATATATCAATATATATATATAAATGTAATTTTCTAAAAATATTGTATCCGAGTTGCCAAAAAAGAAAGCATACTTTTTATGTATGCAAATCTTCACTGAACTCCTAAACGGCTGGACCGATTTTGATGTAATATTTTGTGTGTGTGTTTGAGTGGATCCCTGGATGGTTTGGATTAACGCCGCAGCTGGGTCCAAGGAATATTTTTTATTTCTTTTTTTTTTTATTCAACTCAACCCCAAAATTGCACTAATTCACTGATTTTTTTTTTTGGGCAACAACAAATCAGACAATGATGAAACGAAAAAAATGTCGATAAAACTTTTGCTAAGCCCGCTAAAAACATTCAGGCAGGATAACGTCTGCCGGTTCCACCAGTTTCATATAAAATCTTCATGTTCTTCGCGATATTGACAAACCTGGTATGAACTGAAAAACTTAAATCTTCCATTATATGAAAAATACTGCAAACCGCATAGCGACTTCATTTGTCAGTTTTTTAATATTGTTTATGCTATGTGGATATGATAGCATCTGATTATAGTGGCGCCTTGCTTAATGTTTGTTGAAATTTTTTGAGTTTTGGGATTGGGTTTTTGGGTTTTTCAAGATGAACAGATTTTAACATAAATAAATATATATATGTACATACTATATAAACATTGTTCACAACAAATCAACTGGCATACATTATATGAAGAGTGGAAAATATGTCCAAACCGAAAAGAAGAAATATTAATGAATTGAAAACATGCAAAGGCTAACTACAGATTAGTAAGAAAATTCAACATGAACCAAAAAGTGATTAGTAATATACGAAAACACAGAACATAAATACTCCCAATAAACTTAACAAATAATTTACATAAAAAAACTTGCAGTCACAAAACAAAAAAACAAAAAAATCTTATCACAAAGGAGATTTGTGTGTTTCAGTGTTAAAGAGTGTAAGAGAGATTTTTATAAAGAACCAACCGTTTTCCATGTCCAACGGTGGACCACCAACCGCCTGACCCATGCGTGGATCACTGACTGTGAAATAGATCTCCTGACGCACACCGGCCGCAATGGCGCCGGGTGGTATCTGCAACGACACATTCCAAACTTTATCGGCCAGTGTGCCGCCATTTGCATCGAAAATGCCGCGAGTGGTGGCCGGCTCGCGTGGCATGATCGGGAATGGCCCATTCGCTGCTGAGGCGGCAGCAGGCGCTGATGTCGGCACGGGGCCGGCGATAGGCAAAGACATGTTACTGCTGAATGGTGTGCTCGTGGCATTTGGTGGCCCAACTGGCAGGCTGGCCTGTGATGTGTACTGCGTCTCAATGGAAGTGCGGCTATCGCTGATGGTGGGTGGCGTCGACGGTGGTGCCGTGCGTTTCAGTATATTTGATATATGAAAGGGAGCTCGCGACGAACGCGGCGTCAGCGGTAGTGTTGGCTTGGGCGGCGCAAGTGCCTCCAGGGGTGGTCCCTCGACTACAAGTGGCGAGGCGACTGCTGCTTGTGGCTTATCAAAGACATCATCCGAGACGCTTTGTGTCGTTTCATTTGTATTGTTACAATCTGCCAACATGCCTTGGTTGTGTGGATTTTGTTCGATGGCGGTTGGTTGTTCCTCTGCTGAGGACTCAACGGCCTCGTCGTCTTCTTCGTTAGCATCGTCATTGGCATCAGCATCAGCCACCACGTCGACGTCGGTTTCTTCGCTTTGCACAAGAGGCGCTCGTCCGGTTTGCGGTGTCTGGGGCTTCGTATAGGCCTGTATCACAGTATTTTCAATGATCGTATCTGATGATTTCTGTAAATCCGACCGGCTGAGCGACTCCTCGTCTTGATTGATTTCGACTTGTATTTCGGTTTTACCCTCCTTCTTCTCATCCGTCTCGTTCTCCTGCGACTGCAGTATGCTCTCCTCCTTCGACTCGTAGATCGGCGCTGGCCGTCCCATGTCCCGTTTCGAGACATAAATCGGCTCAGCCATGCTATCCAGCGCTTCACGTCGTGTCTGATAGATCTGCTCACGCAGCTGCGTACGCGTCTTTAGCGCGCTCTCCTTCACCTCTCGTCGACTCTGATACACGGACTCGGTATGCTCCGAACGCTCAGAGCGATCATCACTACGTTCCGATTGACTACTGCTCTGTGGACTGAATTCGCGTTCGATCTCGCGCTTGCCCTGCGTTATGCGCTCCTGCATCTCACGCCGCGACTGATAGATGTGATTCCGTTGCATTTCACGTTGCATTTCGCGTCGCGTTTGATAGACTGGCTCCTCACATTGCTCATTTGCGGCACCGGGATAGAATCGTCGGCGTGTCATCACCTCCGAATTGGGCGCACGCCTGTGCATGGGTTCCATCATGTATGCCCCATGTTTGCTCTGATAAACATCATCAGCTTCGCCCTGTTGCTCATAGCCCGGACTGGCAGCCAACATGGGACGTCTGAGCGCACCACTATTACGATCTGCTGTCGTCGTGCTATGACGTCTTATGATTCGACGTCCATTTCTAACGGCAGCTGCTGCCGACGCTTCGGCTTGTCGCCGCTCCAAGTCAATACAGGCACGATTCGCATAGAGATCATCGTGCACATAACCATTATAAGCCTCTGGACGTGGCATACTGCCTCCTGCAACGCTGCCAATGTTACCATAGATATCCTCACCCTCGAGATTCTGGTATGTACTGTTTATCACATCCTGCGGCGCATATGAGCGCCCATAGTGCGGATGCGGTTGCTGCTGCTGCTGCTGCTCGTGATAATACTGATCATGTGGCATTAAGCCGACGCTGCCGGGCGCACTGCCGCCACGCGCAAACTGCCGATCCTCGAATCCTGCCGGATACGTGGGATACTCATCTGGATAATAAGGTCGCTGCATGCCACGTTCCAGCATGGAGTGCTGCCTGCGCAAACCCTTCGATTTCTTGTCCGGCTCGACCACGCTGTTCATGCGTCGCAGTGGACGTGTGGTCTTGATCAAGGCATTCTTTAGTGCCGTCAGTGGACTTTTCAGCATGGATTTCTTCTTCTTATGGGGTGGCAAGGGTGGTGGCAAGGACTTGACACTCTCGTCGTAATACTGTTGTGCTGGTGGGGGTAGTGGCTGATGCAGATTGTGATGCTGTGATGCTTGTGAGTTGGGATAGTTGTAATAATTTGCATCCTGCATGTGCTGCGGTGGCCGTTCGTTGGGATAACGCGGCGCTGAGCGTGCACGTCCTGGATGACCAGGGGGTGGTGGCGGTGGCATTGAATAATAATCGTCGTACCTAGTATCATATGGCTCCATTTCGCTAAATAATTTGAATGTCAGGCATTAGGTTTGATGTTCATTCATGTTGTGCGCTTTAATCGGGATTCTTTACAAACTTAAAGGATTTGCTTTTAATTGGCTATTAGTATAAAGAAAGTTGAACTTCAAAGCTTTGCATGCTGCGAGCCTACACTCATCACTATTGTGATCATTTACAGCTAAAGACCCAAGCCTTACAAATATAACTATGTGACTGAGTTATAATCAAAGCACTGGGCCTCTAGTCCCATACTGAAGTTGCTCATGGAGTAGGCAAGGACAAACACTGATTGCGTGCCTCTAGTAGTAGAATTATAAGTCTTTTAAGTCGGTGAAAGACATTTCAGTAATTTTATATTTATTGATCCTTACAACAGAGGACACACTACCAAGCAAAGACATGGCTTTTAGTTCAATTTTCTTTACTGAGCCTCAAACATACTAGATCGAGAGATTCAAAAGAGCTTTAAAGTTTTCAATTTATGCACTGAAATTTTCGCAAACACACAAGAGCGCAATGTACGAGTATATGAACTTATACTTAAAAAATATGCTAGAATTATATAATATTTTGCAAGTAAACCATTCTCAGAATTTTCTCAAAATACCAAAAGTTATTACAAAAACCGTATACCAGCCTAAGAGGTTTGTTTTCAAGTTAATTTTTAAACTAGTTTAAAATGTTAGTTAAGGGTTTTCTCCTTTTTTTTGCTTTTGTTTTGTTTTTATGTTTTAAATACATTCAACAAGTTATTAAACAATTTTTCTTTGTAACCCAGAACCGAGCACCGAGTAGTCTAATAATAATAAAAAAAAAACAAAATCAAAAATAGTTGGTAGATTTCAAGACTTTAGTAGATAGAGTTACGTCGCAGAGAAGCATGATTGATTGTAAGCGTTGATTGATGTGAAAGAGTTTTGTAGAGGCGTAAAAGATTTCGAAAATGTTTTGTAAAGTTCGGAAAACAAGAAGTTAAACCGAAAAATGTTTTATTTTCGTTTTTAATTGTTGAGCTTTTTTATTTATTTTTTTTTTTTTTTATTATTTTTCTTAATTGAAAATTTGTATATTATGGTACTAAGAAATTCTCGTATTTTCTTGGTTTGACGTTTGTACAAAAATAAAATACGTTAAGCATTGTTAATAATTTTGTGGTTATTGCAAAATACAATATGATCTTGTTTCTTTCTTTGTTTTTCGTTTTTAAATAATTTTGTAT
This sequence comes from Stegana nigrithorax, assembly GCA_037044495.1. NCBI lineage: Eukaryota > Metazoa > Arthropoda > Insecta > Diptera > Drosophilidae > Stegana > Stegana nigrithorax. The sequence goes on along the minus strand of JBAMBQ010003091.1, from coordinate 557,521 downwards.
ATATTTTATTACTTTTTAGCGTTTTGTGCGTTCATGAAAATTTCATAAAGTTCAGATTTGTTTAAATTCCAATTAAAACAATTTCTGCAATAAAAAAATGACCAGCAACCGCATGAAAAATGTGACTTTTTGGCAATGATGAGCATTGATTGATTAAACGATCGAGCAATTGAATGATTGTTCATTTGACTGACAGACGTCTAAGCGAGTTTTTAATTACAAAGTGGTAACACATCGTTGTTTTTTTTTATTTTTTTTTATATAGTAAACAAAATTAAAACATTTTTCGTTAACACAAAAGATTTTTGTTTGTTGGGTTTTGGATTTTGTAGTATACAGTGGAAAGTGGCATTGAAGTATGCGTTTTTTAAAACTATTCTTTGTTTTGTAATATTACGCGTTCTAATTCTTTTTTTTTATTTCTTTGTATTGTATGTATGTATGGCATGAGGTTTGGGGGATAGTGTGGGTCTTCATCAAAATGTTTGCTGCACTTACCTCATGTTGTGATGGTGCCCGGCGGCGCCTATTTGTGGCTTGCGATATAATTCAAATGCTGAGCCACGTTGCTCACGACTGCCGGCCAGATCAAGGGCGTGGCGTTCCGGCGTATGTGGCGGTAAATTGCCTGCGTGGAATGAGGGACAAAAACGTTATTAAGAGGCAATACAGTCGTATATGTTGTCTAGCAACTACCTATGGGTGGCGGCATGCCACGATGTGGCGCTATGTAGGGACCAGTACCACTGCCGCCATTGTAATGGTGACTATTGCCATTATAGCCATTGGCTGTGTTATACTGCTGCGTTGGAGGTGGCCCGGTTTGTCCGTAGTTGCCGTTATTTGCGCCGCTGTACGTTGGCTGCATGGTACCGTTGGCATGGCCCTGATGCGGTGAACCTGGCGTCTGCTGGCCATAATGATGATGCGATGGCGTTGGCGGATAGTAAAAACCGTTTGGTGACCGTGGTGAACCAGAGTCCTACATTAAGTAGAAATGTGCATATTTTTAGATTTCATTATGATGTCATATATGACATATATGTACTTACGCCATTCTCCCAACGTTCGCCGGGCGTTGCCATGCCATTGCCGCTGCTGCCGCCTTGCATCGGTGGTCGGTAGTTCTTCGGTTTCGGCGGCGGCACAGGCTTGAATGGGCCACTGCCGTTGCTGCTTGGTGTGCCGTGGCCGTTGCCGTTCATGTTGCCATTCAGATTCGGCGGTGGCACAATCATGTGCGGATTCTTCGGTAGTTTGCTGTAGTCGGCTTGTGAGGCGGAATTGTTGCGACTGTTCTCGACAGACGCGGGTGACGTGTTGTGTTTTGTCGGATTGGTTGTGTTGTGTTGTTTACGATTTTTGATTATGTGTTGGTGATTGTAGCATGTGGCAAGTGTCATGTTTGGACGTTTGTTGAAATGTTCGTGCGAAATATTGAAAACGAGTGAATAAGACAATTTGTTGACAAAAAGATATACACACACACACGACACACACGTAATATACGAAGCACAAAAAAATAAGATAAAAATGAAATTTAAAAAAAAAAAATTTATTAAAATTAATTAAACAATTATGCAAATAAAACTTTAAACCTATAACATACAAACTAATGCAATTAAAAAGTAAAAAAAATAAAAAATGAAAATAATCATGTTAATAGTTTAGTAATTTATTAAATAAAACATCGTTTAAACTTATTTACAAGACATTTGATAGTTCGTTTGATTGCTGCGGAAGAAGTACATTTACACAGTTACAAGAATGGACGACTTTTACTTTGGCATGGCATGGCACAAATGAATAGGAGTCGATTTGGTTTTAATTTCGGCAATGGCATTAATTTTAGACGAGCGTATCGCAGGTGTACGGCACATTGGACACAACGGGACACAATAATGGACGCATGCGCGTGGACACAATTTGCTTATTGATTGTGGCACACATGTGGCTATGCAACTGCGCCGTTGTGGTGTTCAGCATGGGTAGCGGCATGCGGGGCGCAGCAAGGGACATTGGTGCACGACGTGTGTAATGCATGTGCACGGGTTGTAAATGCAAATGGTAACGTCTGAATGTTTTATATTTTACATTCGTTTTTAAAATGTATTTTTATTTTATTTTTTCATATTTACGTCGTCGATTTTTATCGCATGCAGTTAGTTTTTTAAAAGGAAATCATAAAAAAAGAAAAAATAGAATATATTTTTTTTTTAAATTTACATTGCTATAACATTAACTAGAGGATAAACAGGGGTAGTAAATTTCGAAGGAACTTCTTTAAAAAACCTTTAGTCTAAAATTTACACAAAGTAAAGTTAAAAGTTGAAGTTCCAATTAATTAATTAAGAGAAAATAAATTTTTTATTTTTAAACGTCATTTGTTAACTTTTCAGTTAAAAACATGGACAAACTGACAAACAATTTTGGAGTTATACTAAATTTATAGAAAAATATCTTGATAGCTAAAATGTCAATTTAATTTTTAGTTACACTCTGCTGGTTAGTTTTGGTCATTTGAAAAAACTCTTCACTAATGCAAATCACCCTATAAAATCTGATGAACCACAAAGTGTACATTTATATTATCGACGCAATTTTTCATTGCAGTTAGTAAATTTTGGTTAGACAATAGTTTCTTCTAAGCCTAGAGCAGACAAAAGCGCACATACCTATATTTGCCATAATCCGTTTTCGTCTCGACCATTGCTTTGCGAGGACTGCTTTCCAGGCCCAGATTGGAGGGACGCTGTGGTGGACCATTGCGTGGATCTGCGCATATGTAAAATACGCCATAAATATTTAATATTCAGAAGTGAAAAATTTCACATTAAAGTGCTCACCTATATTACGTGCTGCATTCATATCATGATAGTGCTGCGGCCTGCCTGGGCTGCTCTGGCGATTTAAATCGTTTGCGCCGGCAAAGCCACGATGGTCGTGTGCACTGCGTGCATAATCCGGACCGGGCTGGCCCTGCCCCACAGGCGGCAATGGGCGACCGCCACCACTGCAAAAAAAAAAGGATATCAAAATTTAGCATTAATAAATTAAGTGTTTGCCAACAAATTGTTGACTTACTTTGCATTTGGCACTGACTTGAGATCGTCGGGCGCATTGGGTCCCAAACGGCCCAAATTCTGCATAGCCGCCAACTGCGCATTGTTATACGAATCGTAACTGGACACACTGTCATAGGTCGAGCCATTCTGCTGCTGCTGCTGTGCCATGGCCTTGTTCTGCGCTGGACTGCTCATGGCCGCATTCATGCGTGCCTGCCGCTCCAATGATGCATGCTGCTGACGCTCCATCGAATCGGTGTTGGCGACGAGTGCATTGCGTGTCATATACTCCGCCTGTACATCTTCACTGACAATGGCTTTGCCAAAGAGACGCTCCTGAGCGGAGCGACCCAATGTGCCGCCACCGCCAGCGCTGCTGCTATTGCGTGACGTAGTCGCTGTGGCCGTTGCCACAAGAATCTCGCCCGGTTTCGATTGACGATCGATGCGTGGCGGCAGATCCGGTGCGTTGATGCCATACAATGACTGTGGCCGTGTCGTTGCAGGTGTATGCGTTTCGTTCAATTGCTGCTGCTGTTGTTGTTGTTGCGCGACGGTTGCCGCTTGCTGACTGCCATAAATGTTATATTTGTTGGCTTCGACTGTCTGACGACGACTCGCGGCCGCATTTAAGCCATGATCATAGGGCACCTAGAGTCGTTTTAGCGGGTTTTTTTTTGTTTGTTTATATGATTTAGTGTTGATTTTTTTAAATGATAAGAAATAGATTAGTATTGTTATTTGTGGAAAATTCAGCTTAAAGGAATTATTTTTGTTTTTTACTTTCGTTTTGCCTGGTTTTTTTTTTTTTTAGTAAAGCATGCAATAGGCATTTATTATTTATTTAAATATTAAATGTCAATTTCGGTTAAAACTCATTCAATTTTATTTTATTTAATTATTTTTCTTTTTTTTTTTTGTAATTTTTCTGTTCGTTTTTGTTTTGGTGTTTGCTGTATGCCTCTTACCGTATATGGGGGTGGCAATCCTTCACCAATAATGTCTCTATCCCTATCCAAGTTATCCTGATTAGTGGCAATCGATGGATCTGAGCTCGCTTTAACCAATTGCGGTAAATTGCCAAGCGACAATGATGCTGATGGCCCGGGACTTAATTCCAAGTCGGATTCGGGACTTGATGCATACGACAAACGGGATGTGGTCATTGGGAATAGGAAATCATCGGACAGGGATTCAACGGGCTATTAGGCGTTTGTTTATTTTTCGTTGTTGTTTTTGATTTTGATTTTTTACGTTGGCACAGGTCAAAAGCATTTTAGTGTGTTTGTTGTTAGTGGATAATATTATATTTGCAAATAGTTTTGGCAATAATATTAAAAAAGGTTATGGTTCGTGTAGAATTTTAAAAGGTAGCGGCAGCGTAGGCGCGAATTTTGTTCAATATTCGTTTTGTGGGAATAGCAACAAACGGATTTTGTTTTTTTTTTTTTTGCGTAAAATTTCAAAATAAATTATGGTAACAATTAAATTGCATATTAACATAAACAAAACAAAAAAAAAAAGAAGAAAATTAACATAAATGACGGAGACGATTGTACAATTGTACATAGTTTGTTTGAACAGTAGACATGGACATTACGTTTAGATTTGCCAAGCATAAATTGTTTTTTACGTGTGTGTGGACGAAGACAAGTTTGTGTATGCAAACGATATTTGGACGTAAGACAAGTGATATGGTTTTAATTATTTAATTCGGTTTATTAGATTTGATTTTTGATTTTGGATTTTGTTTTTTTTAAATATTTGTTGGGATGATTGAAGCAGGAAATGACCATGATGATGTTGTTTTGGTATGTAAATAAAAAGAAACAAATGAAACAAAAAACATTTAGTTAGCAACTTTTGTTTAGATATTGATTTTGTATTTTGTATTTTTTTTTTTAGCAGCGCTTTTTAAAATGCCGACAGTAAACATTTTAATGCATTTGTTTTTTTTACTTTTCTGTTATGTATATATTTGGTTTTTTTTTCGAATAAAATGCATTTAATGCAGACATTTTATTGCTTTGACAAGCGCTTAAATTTACTTAAATATAGTGTAGTTTATTTTATTTTTTTGTAGTGATGTGTAAATGACGTCTACATGCGACATTAGGTTTTATATACAGTTAGCTGATTTGTAGTTTTAAAAAGCATGCATACATTACGATAATATAGGATACGATTACATAAATAGATTTCGGATTAGTCAAGAATGGCAACGACTACATGCAGGTAAGTGTTAAACAAAAGACAGATTCAGTTGAATGGAAATGGCAAATCTCAAATTGGGCATCAGCGAAACTCTGCTTAGTATGCGCATACGTTGATGCTTTTCGAAAGTAAGCGAAAGACAATTTTGGAAACTTGTCAGCATTCATTTATTGACACAGGATATTTAACTATGAACTATATTTGAGTTGGCCTTACTTAAACTAAGGCCCTTTTCATTACTTGCTCTGTTTCGCACTTCCGTTGCGCATCTGCGCATACAGCCGGCGCACAGTCCCTGCTGAGCCCACAACATTTTGGATGTCGACTTGCGTCTTTTCCGTTCAACTAAATCAACACCGATTCTCATGCAATGCATTCGTTACTATGCCCAACATTGTTGTTGGTATCATCACTATAGCTATGACTATTGTTGTTGTTGTTATTATTGCTGCTGTTGCTGTTGTTGTGGTTGTTGTTGTTGCTACCATTTAACTGACTACTCGTATTAATTAGGTGCTGACTTATTGTTATTGCAGTCGCAGTAGAAGCAGCAGCATAGCTTAAATTTCTAGCAGCCGGTATCGGATTGAAGCCACTCTCATCGACCAAAGTGCCAGCGCTGCTGCTGTTGCCATTGTTGAGCAGATCACTAGAAGAAGCATATCTCGTATAGCCACCACCACCAACACCAGAGCCACCGAATGCGGACTTCGTTGACGCAACGCCAATGCCACTGCCAGCGCCATAAGCGGTGGCCAATTTGGCAGCAGAGTGGCTGCCGTTGCTGCTGCTATGCAGCTGCTGCTGTGGCTTAGGGAATGGCGCACGACTGCCAACACCAACAGCGGCGGCGGCCATAGCTCCAGCTGAACGACATTTGGCTGCATTGGCAGCATTCATGGCATTGCTAACAGCGCCAGGACTTTGCAGTTTATAGCTAGGTGTGGCATTGCCCTCAGCGCTAGACTCTGCTGCCGGTTTTTGCGTCTTGTTTGCCTCTTGCAATAAATTCAAATTCGAATCGAAGACATTCTTCTGCAGCAACTCATGATAGTAGTAGGGTGTGGTGCGTCGCTCTGTGGACGCAGCGCGATTGTAATAGCGTGTGTGCGCCGCAGTGCCTGGGCCGGCGCCTGAGACTGGGCCACCGCCGCCGAGACCATAACCCAAATGATTACTGTTTAGCGTGAGATTCGATTGCGTGGATGATGCGAGCGCTGTGCTGGTTGTTAAGTTCGATATGGATAGGCTGTCGTGCTTGGGCGTTGTGCCACTAAGGTAACTACTTAAGAGATTCGGTTGTGAACTATGATATTGTGAGGTCGCATCATCCGTTGCCGCCACGTCATCAAGTACACTCGCAATGGCTGCTCTGCTGTCACTCAGCGTGGTGTGCTTGGCTGCTGCCAAGCCGCTTGGCATGGAGCTGGCGGGTTTTATAATGGGCACCATTGTGTACGATTTGAGTCGTGGCGGCTCGGTGGCTTGGGGCTGCTGTTGTTTGCTCGGTATGCTGCGTACATTGTACGATTGCTCGTAGGCAATTGGTGGTGGTCGCGGTGGTGGCGTTTGTGTGCATTCATTGGACAGAAGCGAAAAGGAATTGCGCCGGCCAGTGCTGTAGCGTGGCACTGAGGTGGATGTGGGCCGACAACAGGGAAATTTGCATGGCTGTGCGATATAGGGTGGGAATATCATTTCGGTTGGGGAATCGGGTAGCTTTTGTGTTGTGATTCATAGTTGTTGTTGTTGTTGTGGTTGTAGTAGACGTAATTCGGTGTTGGAAAGTGTTTTGAAAGAGTTAGAAAAGAAAAGTTTAGAATAAAACCATTACCAGTTGGGCGAATAAAATTAAAGTAAAGAAAATTATTAATATTAGATCTAAGAAAAATCTAAGCAGTCGTGTACGTAGAATTAAAAGAAGTCATAAGAGATTTAAGAGATCATGTTAAGAGATATGCTATTAGCATTATACATAGTGGCGGTGTTTAAGAATCTCGTATAAACCAGCGAAATCCTAAAGCCTGCAATATTCTTTCAAGTATTTTTAAATATATCTATGAGTGACTGATAAAATAATATTCAAGAACATAGCCTAAGCTTACATTATACAGATTTTGTATGACTGAAGCCAAATCAAAGAAGAATATAAAAAAACTGCAAACTGATACCAACTAAACTGCTGCTATATATAACTAAAAGAATAAAAACAATAATAATAATAAAACAGTAGAATGCATAAGAATCCAAATAAAGACCGCCACCAGTAGAATTTGTATTTTTAATACCTAGGAAAGATTAAATGCAGTTATTACTCAGTACGGTTGACAACATCCAGACTATGTTAACTGAAATGCGTTTAGACTTTACGACTACAACGACTAAACAACTATACAACATCGAGTATACGGACGATGACAACGCAGCACTCACCTTAGACTCAGACATCCAGACGGCGCCGCTTTGCTGCAAGTCAATGGCATCGCGTAACTTACGATACCACGAATCCTCATTGTTCAAGATTATCTGCGTGCTGAATATATGCGACCAGACACGCTCCATTTTCTGGCATTGCTCCAACAATTTCTTTGAGCTCTTATGCGCCGCCTTGGGCAGACCATGACGCAATTGCTTGATAACATGCTTGCTATCGGTCTTCAGGAATATGACAACGGGATAGAATTGCGCATAATTGAGCCGGTCGACGGCATTCGGTGTAATGTCGAGCAGTGCATGCTTGCCGCGATCCATAATGTCGCGTATATTCGATAGGCGCACGATGCGACACTTTGCGTTCGATTTATCGTCGTCTTGCAATGGGGCTGTGAATTTATCTGCAAAATCTTTTGCAAGTTTTTCACGTGCCAAATCCGAAACGGGACCAAAGAGCACGACGGGACGCACAAAACCAGGATGACGCAATACGACACGCTCGTACGCTGGGAACTTGGAAATGCTGTCCGAGAAGACAACATCGTCCCAGTTTTCGCGTGACAAACTCTTCGAACGACGATGAGTGGAGCTGTAAAGGAAGCGAAAAAGCCAATTACAATTACAAGCAAAAATTTGAAAATAGTTATTCAACTCACCGTCTCCTTCTGAAGAAATTGCCACGTGATTCGTTTGCATTCATTTCCTTCTTTGTTGCATTGAATTGTGCCGTTGCAAGTTCCTCCGCACGCGATTTGTTCGGTATAACACCACGTTGCATCTCCTGATGGCCACGGCCGATCTTTAGAACTTGCCACGAACCAACAACACCATTATGCAATGTATCGATCACACGGAAAACATCGCCCGCCTTGAATGCCATCTCGCCCTTCGAGGGATTATCGCAGTGGAAGTGTGTCTTAATGTGGAATGAATCGCCACGTTGATTCGTCACGACCTCATCGTACTCCTCCTTGCAGTATTGCACTATGAGATCGATGCGGTCCTGCAGACTGAGCAGAAAGAGCACAGCCTCTTCGCGTGTAACGCCATGCATGTCCATATCATTGACTTTGAGTATCTTGTCGCCTGGCATTAGACCCTGCAACGAAGCAGGCGAGCCCGGCTGCACGGCTGTCACGAAAATGCCCGCCTCATTGCCACCGGTTAGACGTATGCCGACGCTGCCCTCCTTTTGGAATGAAATGAAACGTGGTTCGGCCGATTGACGATTGCGCGCCAGCGTTTCCTCCTCATACAGCTGACGCCGCGAACTATAGAAATCCTCATTGCCAGCGCCGCTGCCGCGTGGCGGTGGCGGTCGTGGTGGCTCATCCGTGCGTGCCCGTCCACCGTTTGTCGGTGACACCGGGCGATCGAGTTGTTGCAATGAGACACCCTCCATAATGGGGCCACGCGATCGTCCACGTGGCGTTAGATTGCTCTTCTCATCGTTTAGACCATTCACTGGCCCATTCGATGTACGCGTCGGCGGTTGCACGTACAAATTCTGCGACGAGTAACTTGCGCCTCCGGGCAAATAGGGATCATCCAAGTTATTACTGCAACTTGACACTTGTGCCTGGTGTGTGGTATATAGATTCGATTGATTATTCGAAGAGTTGTTCAATTGGTTGACCACCGCTTGGTTGGTGATGTCACGCAACACGACCAGATTCAAACGTTCCTTACAGCCATCGATTATCTTTTTGGCCTCTTTGAGGCTCATGGTATCACCGCAATTGGTATTGTGTATGCGCGTTATGATATCGCCCTCCTGCAGCGAATAGCCATTGGCAGCCAACTGTTCACGCGCCTTCGAGGAGATCTCTTTGACAAAAAGGCGACAACCGAGCACGACGCCATAGTCATCCTTTTTATTGCCCTTGGTCAGTGTGACCTTTATGGGTTGGCCAGCGCTGGCGTTTTGCACCAAAGAGGAATTCAACGAATTCGGCTGACTCATTGAGGTCATTACGGCGCTGGCCGACTGATTGGCCAGACCAGCTACGCCGGAGCCATTGGTCAGACCAACCGAACTCATGCTGTGCGAATGTTGATGCTGTGCCGGAGTTGGTATTGCGCTGTTGAGTGGCACACGACGTTTGACAACGAGCGTCACTGTGTTGCCACTATCACGTAGCACCTGTACGGCTGTGGCATATTCTACGTTCTCTAGCGAAACACCATTCACGGAGATTATGCGATCGTTGACTCTGTAATTAAAGAAAGCGCGAAATATTTAGTTCAAGTTTATACGAAATTTCTTAATCGGATAAGGCTTATCGAAAATCAACCTAGGAGTGTATACTATCTCAGCTTGAAATAACAACTTATATACAATAGTAATTTGCTATATGATGATCAAGCTGCTACTTGTCTCTTGTCTGCTTCTTCCAATTGTCAAATATACCATAGGAGTTGTTATCTTTATAACATAATATTTAGTTGCGATGTTGTTGACCGCTTTCACCAGTTTGCAGATCAAGTTGATATTTGTTGTTGATTTGCTACCACAAACTCGTTACTTGCCGATGTGTGCATTTCATTGATCTTTAAAAAGATAAATTTACGTTCGGCTGCACCCTACTTTCAGTTGTTCCAATCAACATCTGTTTTAACTTGCCAGCCACACGTATATTTAGCGGCATAATTATACAACAAAACACAACCCGAAGTTTCCTCAATGAGCTGGCATTTTACTTTCGTTGGCTTTATGCAAGCATTGAGCGCAAAAAATGCAGGTCATTAAGCAACGACCTTGCATGGAACCGATCAAGCAAGCGATTTACTCAACTAATAATTAAACCATAACTAATGATGTCCACAGTAGCATACAAACAACAATAAAAGCTTTTAAAACAAAGAAAACGACAACAACATAATTATAAGTTTATATACGTATATAAAATAGTGAAAAATATGAACATCAGTATGCACAAAGTTGGGGGTTACACCCATAAACCTGTGCAGAAACAGACAAACACACAAATAACCAACCCAGGCAGCCAAGTTAACCAGGCGTGCAATCACGCGTACCGTACAATCCGACAACAGAAAAGTAACTTACTAACTAACTAACCAACTAAGACTTCACTGACTCTGCCAGAGTACACAACGCAACGTAACATAATAGAGAAATCAGGTTAGACATGGATCGAAGTTATACGCTTATAGACACACAATTGCCTGTAGAAAATCACTAAAGACGCTAACATGACTAGACGTAATTTCTGCTGCATGCGGAATGAACGCAGGCAGCAAAAGTGGCGCAAACCGCCTGCAGAAAAAGTTACTGTTAAAGAAGATGTCCACAGACCAAAGAACACAGACGGCCTAGACGCTAAGCGGCTTCGCCATATATCGTTGCGTATTCTATTGTGTGTTGTGTGAACACGATTACCTACAATTCTTGGAAACGTAAAAGTGCGCAAAAGCAGAAAAAAATAATTTATATAAAAACGAGAAGAAAAAACAAAAATATTTACAAGTAAATAAAGCAAGAAAAAGTAAAAATATTATTGAAGAAATAGCACATGACGAATTAATGACAAGAATTTTATAAATGAAAAAAAAAAAACAAAGACGAGGCAAATCATTTAAGAGTAGAAGTGAGCAGTTAGGCTGGGTTTAACAACAACATGTAAGAACACAGATAATTTTAGTTTACTCAGGCAATTATGTTGTGCATCAAACGACCAAAAGTAAAACGTGCAGTCTGACAACTTTATAATTTTTATACCATGCATCATGCAAAAGCTTTTCGCTGCACATATGTGTGTATAAGCTGTTGATTTTCACTTTTCCACACCACCCTAGACCGTAACCATACAGTTGTAATTAACTCGTCTAAGAGTGCATGAAAGAAAAGTTTGCCTCTTTATGTGCCCCTGTTGTGCGTGTCTAGCGCAAAGTATAGCGGCAAACTAAACTCTTTAGCATCGCTCAATGGTGACCAAAGCCGTTGGGGGAGTTAGTGCACCGTAACCGCGTACACAGACCCACAAACACACATTCACACTTACACACATACACAAGATACCCATGTAGATAAATATGACAGTTGTGACAACTAAGCGGGTATTAAAATTGCGGCTGTGCCAAGTCAGCTTATAATTAAGCTACGAATTCAGCGTTGAGGGATTAACACGGCAGCGGTGAAAGAGACAAAGCAAAGAAAAAAAATGTAAAGAAAGCCTAAGCGACAACATTCCAATGTTGAAATAACTGAAAAAAACTCAAGCCTGTCTGCGCGTTTCTCTGATTGTTCTTGGCTTAAGTCGGCGTCGCTGCTTACAACTCATCAGCGAAACTATTTAGTGTTATGCCTGTTGTTGTTGTTGTACGTTGAAGTTTCTCGTCATACACATCATGGCCTTTTATGTGCAACTAATTCACACTTGTCGCCAGGCTTCGTGTTCGTGCGTTTCTATTTACTATTTATTTCTCTCATTTTACTTGGTATTTTCCATCCTTGTCTTATTTTCTCCTCTTTTTTTTTTGTTTAATTGTAACAGGAATGTTATTATTAGTTGTTATCTTTTTTCATTAGACGCTGTCTGCAGCAGTGACACACAGGTAAGCGAACTCCGCGGTGGCTGTGTTGTGTAAATATAAATTTCTTTGGAACAGAGATGATGACAAGTTTTTAAGCATAACACCAGAAAAAGATAGACGAACAGACCGACATACAATCTGTGTACATGGATGCAATCGCGCAGTTCTGACAGACAGGCAAACTATTGAAAAACGCTTTGGAATTTTTACAATTAACACAATGTGGCAAGTTAGACCTTGAGCAGGTCGCAGCTAAGGTTTTATGTCTGCCTGGCTGCCGCCTTGTCTGTCTGCCTTGTGTTGTAGTACGCGTAAACCGTGCTAAAGTTGTTAGGAACTTTTAATTTTGCTTGTTTTTTTCTTTTTTTTGTGTTTTGTTAATGTGCACATCACATTTTTGTGCTACGCACACACACCTTTGTAAGCTTGTACAAGCATAGATAGGTATGCAGCAGCTAGACAGCCCAGTTCCAGCTTAGCCCCATGGAAATGTATTTTTACAGATGTTCTAAGTTATGACTTAGAAAAGAAAAAAAAATTCACAAAATATGAGGTGGTTTAGGGTTAAACTGTAAAACTATTTGAAAGGCCATAAATTAGTGAAATAGAATGCAAGGGTTTTGAACATTAAGTGTGATGCAATGGCATTCCTGCTTATGTCTGCAGTTCCATGAATAAATTTAATAAAAACTATAACCATAATTTGTTTATAAACTCTTGCATAGATTCACATAGAAGTGATAAAATTGTGTGGTAATTTGAAACCAAGTGTAAACTGTGCATCTGCATCGGAACGCGCTTTTTAATCTCAGCGCACAGATCAAATATAGAAAAAGGTCTTATAGGAGATAGAAGCATGCAGCAAAGCAGCAATTAAAAGCATAAATCTGTGAATCTTAGATAAAAGTTACGATGACCATTACGCTAAGTGTTTATATTTATGTCTTTGTGTCAGTTTTATGCGCTTGGCTACTATTTTCTAAATGCTGGAGAAAACACTTTCGCGCATAGCACACTTAGTTTTCTAATTTATATAAAGACTTTGCTTTAACAAGAATTTAACAAAGAAGACACAATTGCATAAATTTGAACAAACAACAGTTTGAAAAAGACATGACAAGCCTTTATCGGCATTAGCACAAAATACAAATTTTATTTAAAACATGTACATATGCTTACCATAAAAGCATTTAACATAAATAAAACATTTGCGTAGTAGCAACAACTTTATATCACTTTTTATTAGCCGACAGCTAAACACAACTTCACAATAACCCAAAAAAAAAAAAAACAAACTCGGAAAAAATAAGGAAAATTCATGTTATCAGTTAGTCAAGAAAGAAATAATAATAACAAAATACAACAAACAAGCAAAGAAAAAGCGGGTCTAGTCATGTTTGCTTAAGCAAAATAAAGACAAATATTTACTCTCGCAGCGGCAGTGAGACAAAGAGTCGGACGGACAAGTCACACTGCGGCAGACGTGGAGAAAACAGTTGAAACAACGTAGGTATGCTACGCGTAGACGATGATCACGATGATGATGATGATATGCATATAAAAATACGATTTCCTGTAGCAAACAAAATCAGTAAAAAAAAAAAATAAATAAAACAAGAAAACTAAAAATTACTACTGCTCTTTACTTTTATGTTTTGTTTGTTTCCACTCTTTTTTCTTATTAACTTCTACTTCTGTTATGGTTAAGGTAAACAAAGAAACAGAAGCAGCTGATATAAGAATCAGGGGTACCCTGTCTAGCGATTTTAATGGGGCGGCAATGAACTCTGTATAATAATAAACTTCTATAAAAAATTATGTGTTAGTGTGTGTGTGTTACTTACTGCAAGCGATCCTCAGCTGGGCCGCCCTTGAGCACATCACTCACGGCAATCGATGGATCCCCATTGGCAAAGTGCGGATTATCACGTCCACCGGAAACGGCAATGCCAAAACCATAGCCAGGCACACGCGTCACTGAGACCGTATGATACTCCCATGTGGTGCGATCGCCCTGCAAAAAGAAAGCAAGAAAGAGACAGAGATATGTGAAAAAATGTTGTGTGCATGAAAGAAGAAAAGAAACGCAACTCAAAAAAAAGTTAACAATTTATTTTAATAAATTTTAATTAAAAGTAGTTAAGGAAGTTTTGCTTTTGCTTTCGCTGTGTGCTTTACTGTTGAAAGTGTAATATTAAACGGAAATGCATATACAACTTCCGGTTTGTATATGTTTATTTTTTATTTTATGTTGTTTATGTTTGTTATTTTTTAATTTTTAATATTTTCTGTTAAATATTTTTAATTATACACAAATATTTTTGCTTAGCAATAAATCATGCACCTGTGCATAAATTTTGCATTAATTTCGTGCCTTTTTGGCACTTTTTAAACAGAATTTAATATTGCTGCTGCGTTTTGAATAAAAATCAAATATTATATGACTTCGTTGGGTGAATCATCATTTATACTATTTGACAATTGACAAACAGACATAATTCAAATTTGTTTTTAAAAGTTGTAACATCTTTTATTGTGTTAGAGGATGTTTTTCTATGAAGCTGTTAATTAATATTTGGAGGTAGGAAATAAATAACAAATATCAGTCAATTAGGAAACAGGAAGTTCCATATGTGAAAATTTCATGCTACATAAAACAAAAATAAAAACGAAAACGTTTTCAAAGGCAACCTATTGTCTAATAAAATGCAACCAACCAATCAAAATGGTGCAACATGTGTGCAACATTTATGTACGTTGCTTGTTTTTTTTTTTTTTTTATTATACTCTTACAAATAATAACTCACAATGGGGGGTGCGCGCTGCATGCAATGCACTTAAATAATTTGCTCGAAACCATTTTGATTACTGTACTACACATCATTAACAACAAAACATAACAAAATAAAACATAAAAAAATGTTTGCTTTGCACTGCTAACACACAAAAACTCATATTGTGTTTTGTATTTAAAAAAAAAAAAAAACGATTGGCTGCAGTTAGCCAAATAAAAGAAAAACGATAATAAAAGCATTCGAAAAAAAAATACAATAATAAAATTAATTTAAAAATAAATCCCATTAATGTCGAAAGCAAATCAATTTATGATTATGCACGCAGACATTTTGACACTCATCAAAAGGAGTCTGGCTGCTTGTGAGATTGTTTGGCTCTTTGAAGCACATTTATCAAGATTCACATTCGCAATCAATTTTGTGTATGTCACTTCATTAAAGAATTACAAGAAAAATACCAAAATGAAATCACAATGAATACAACAAAAAATTAACAAAAACAAAATTAAAAGCGTTAAATGCAGACGTCTGCTTTAAATGAGACGATACAGACACACGTCGCTTGTCTGTCCTATGTCTGCTATAAAAAGTGAAAAATGTATAAAATTAAATTTCAAAAATATACAGAAAATACAACATTCATTCAGCACAGCATACACAGCACACACGACATACTCACGACATAATCGACGTGGCTCATTAAAGTTTGTTTTAGTTTCCACGCGTCATTTTGCAGGTGGGCGCTAAAATTAACATTAAAACTTGCTGAGATGCGTACGCAAATGTCAAAAAAGAAGTTTCGAAATCTTTTTGCTGCTCAAAACTACTAAAAACTAAAAAATACGTTTTAACAATATGAAGCAAAATATTCAGCTGTATGTGCTGCTGTCGCCCCAAGGCAAACCTCGACGAGCAAATCGTACATCTAAAAAAAATTTGTATCTTGTTTCTTTTTTTTTTTGTTTTTTTTTTCGACAATGTTACACTACGTGGGCAAATGCGTGGATGACTTAGTTGTTGTTAATTTTAATGTCTGTCTACCGTTGCAGGTGTATACATTAGGCGGCATAACTTACACTCCCTACATTTGCGTTAGTTATGTTTTTTATTGAAATTTTTTTGGTCTTTTTTATCTTGGCTTTGGCGGTTGTTTTCTTTGTGCGCTGCACTCGCGCATTCGTTTGTGCACACTGGGCTTGGTTTATGGTTGTTTTTTTTTTTTCTTTTTTTTTTTTGTATTTTTTTGTAATCATTAAAATATAATGCTTGCATAAAATTATTGTAGACAAATTTTTTGTTCAAATTATGTTGGCATCTGGCATGTGGTTCGGTTTGTTATAAGTTGTACATCTTTATTTAGTTAATTACTAGTGAAATTCGGCTGCAATGCGTTGGCGTTGAAGTTTGTTTGAAGAAATGAAATTTGTTGATTTTTGTAGGTGTGCAGCGCACAGTGAATGCATGCGGCAGCTAATGCACTTGCATACTAAAATCTAATAGGCTGTCTAGGCGCAGGCAGTAACCAGTTTGCTTGCCTGTGTATATAGAAACGAAGCAATTTAAGTTACACATGTGTGTAAGCAGTAAACCAACTAAAACTTTTGCATAAACATGCTTAAACAAAATGAATAATGGTTAAACTTCAGCAGCAGTTGTCACATAAATCGTCGACTTAATGCACTTCAACACGTTCGAGAAACCATAGACAACGACATGAATTAGAGACAAAAGTCAATAAAAATGTTAGCAAGGTCAGCTAAAAGTGGTACGAAAAAGAAAAACACACAGGCGAAAAGTCAACGGTCGACAGACATAGTAAATGCAGATTAGAGTTGTGCCAAATTTCCATATTTGCACTCTATACATGCATGCACATTTTTGTATTATCAATCAACAAAAGCGGATCTTAAAAATAAACTCAGAGCAATAAAATTGAAATGATGTATTCGTTTAACAACCCATTGACGCAGATAACTAATCAAAAAGTTAGTAAAAAACTTTAGCTTAGGCAGTCAAACTTTGTTTCCAGCAAAGAAAATCAATCAAAGACTTCTACTGCACTGCAACATATCGTACTCACTAAATATTAGAATTTTCTAAACTTAAGAAAATCCGTTTCTTAAATATTGATATCTGGGGATTCAGCTCATGTCAGCATGGCTTTACGGTAACTGCTTAACAATCTATAGATAAAAGCTCTTTCACCTTTATGGATTAAACGTGCCTTTCCCAGGCCAGCACAGTAAACACATAACTTACAAACTTACAGTGTGGCCTAACTGGCACATGCGCATGCCAGCCTGCTCATAATAGGTTTTTACAATGCAGCCAAAAATAAACATGACTACTTTATAGGCAATGGATTTACGATCGCCAATAAATTTTACGATCGACTGTCTCACAACTAATTCGAGTCGCGCAAATGTGCGCATGCGTAAGCAAGTTGTCCTATAGACAAAATCCGAGCGTACATTAGGCTTACTTCAGCTAATAATTAAATAAAGAAACAAGAAAAAAAAAAAAAAACTAAAAAAAAATAAAAGAACAAATATGTGTTTAAGCGTCGAAATCAAATCATTAGCACATTTCAACCCACTATAGATCGAATCGACTTCGTAATCGAATTTTAAGCGTATCTATTGCCAAAATATCACAACTTAAATAGTTTTCTATTGTCATGTTTCGGACTGATTTATAGTGAGGTAATAATTTTATTCGTCGTTTTAATTGTTATAAATACACAATGCCACAAACTTTACATATAGTATTTTATTAATATTATTTAAACAAATAATAAATGTTAACTCACCAGCATATTATTTGGTATATACTCAGGAAATTTCATTTTTGGTTATTTTTTGCTCTTTTTTTTAATTTGATTCTTTATTGGTGTGTTGAATATTTATTTAAATTATTAATTAAATAAATTTATATTTACTATTTTTAAATAAATGTTTTTATTTTCTTTTAAGTTTCGTTTGCATTTTTTATGCATTTGTTGACACAACTTTCCTACGTTATAACAACGTAATGAGGTGCTGCGGCAATTCAATTTTAAATAAACAAACAGCAACGTTAAAAAAAAACATATTCAAAGTAAATAAATAAACAATTACAAGTGAAATTCAAAATATTTAAAAATATAAAGGCAAATAAGCTGCACGCGCGACGTAATTGGCTGATGTCACTTGTATGGATTTAAAAATTTCATTTTTGAACTTCACGTTAGAAAAACAATAATAATAATAACAACAACAAAATAATATTTTATTATAAATGTGCAATTGTGTAGCAATAATATCGTTATTGCTGTAGCTATTTCTGTTGTTGTTCTTGTCATAATTGATTTAAAAATTATACACTGCACTTTGTTTGGCATTTTACACTTTTTCAATGTTTTTAGTGTTTGCCCGTACGTGCTCCACACTTGAGATACTTTTTGCAGATAACGAATCTATGTATGTCAATATTGACTTAGTAAGTGGGCATGTATGTGTGTCTGTCTGCTTTACTGACAGCAACCATTTGCATATAAAATATGTATTTATTTTTATGTGCACCATAATAGTAATAAAAAGAAGCAGAAATATTCTGCTTGGCCTTAGCAACGTGGCGCTGTAAGCGTTTTTGTGCTTAACATATTTTTTTTTTTGCTTCACATTCGTGTTTACTTCCTAAGTGTGGAATTGTGTGCGCTGCGTGCGTTGCCATAAATGTGCGCATCTGGCTTGTCAACAGAAGATCTTTTTAATTAAGTTAAATACGCCTTAGCATGCTAATTGTTTGTTTTAGACTGAAAGCGTTGTTTTTTTATTGGTGTAACACAAGGCTGCTGTTAACATATGCATACATTATATTAGACTCAGTTGTGGCTTCCTAGAGCACAAAGGAGTAGGCTGAAGCGTAATTATCAGACGAATATTGACATGAATATGCTGCTACCTAAGTTGTCTGC
This sequence comes from Stegana nigrithorax, assembly GCA_037044495.1. Taxonomy (NCBI): domain Eukaryota; kingdom Metazoa; phylum Arthropoda; class Insecta; order Diptera; family Drosophilidae; genus Stegana; species Stegana nigrithorax. The sequence goes on along the minus strand of JBAMBQ010003091.1, from coordinate 538,505 downwards.
TTCGCCGTCTATGCTGATGATATACGCACTCAACGCGCTTCTGCTGCTGACTTGATGATCTGTCATATGCGCCATGCTTGTCATAATCTTAATAAATTATTATTCACATTTCTCAAGTTTTTGCCTATTTAAAAATCTGTTGTTGTCGAGCGGCTTTTTATAATTGGGTTTTCCTTCAGTTCTTGCGTAATTTTTTATTTTAAAAATTTCGTAGTAAAGTTATTGATGGGATTACGTTATTTATACTGCAGTATACACGTGTCTAAATGCTTGACCCATACTGTGCGCAAGTCACTCTCAAACAATTTGCAAGTGATTTGTTTATCAACGCATTTTGTCTAAATCTGTTTATGGCTTAAAGCTTTTAGCAAACAATTTCCGTAACTAATTAACAATTTCTTTGTTGTCATGTTTATAAAACGCGACGCTGCATAAATGTATCCGACAACAACAACAATAACAACCCCAACGTGATTGCAGCCAAGAAAGAAAAAATAAAAAACACAAAGTTGTGAGTTAACTCTTTGCCGGTATTGCGAAATTAAATAAATACAAATGCGAATTGAAAGCGCATCCATTGTTTACGTAAAACAAAACAAAAGTTGTTTTAAACACGTCAGTACTAACAACAAATTGCACAGCTTAGCTACAGAAACACCCATTGTAATTGTTTTTGTTGCTATTGTTGCTTTGTTGTAACGAATCCAAAATGCAATTTATTGCAACGAAAAACGCGCACGACAGAGCCAATGACCAATTGCGTTGCAAATTTGGAGCGCTCTCGACGCTGCACAGCACAATTCAACACATAAAAGCATCGTAGGAAATCATAGCCAAGAAGTATAAAAACTAACCAATGCAACGAAAGTGAAATGCAGGCGGCCGTAGCAGCAGCAGCAGCAGCAGCGGCGTGCAATGAGTAACGACAACTCCAGCAGCACTTTTATGTGTACAACACGTACGCTGACTGACTCGCTGGCTGATGGCTGACTTGCTGGCTGCGCTTCACTGACGTTGCAATTTTTATTTATTTCATTTTGTTTGCTTGGCATTTCTTGCTGTTGCTTCCTGTTACACACACACATACATATGCCACTATAAAACATACGAAAAATAACAACAAACTGAGTGCGCAATTTTACGAAAAGCGACGCATAGAACAGCAACGCATCCTCTTGGTGGCTTATTCTATGCTTATTTGCACAGCTGCACTAGCTTTAAATTACTTTTTCAAGCAATTTCATCACGACGAGTAAGTTAAATAAGAAAACACGACACGCCGCCCTACTAGTCGCCACCGTCATCGACGCTCTCGTCCTCTACTACATTCACGGCGTCGTCGTAGTCGAGGTAGCTGTTGTCGGCTTGAAACACGATTTGAAACTACTTTACCTACTACTGCACGCTTTTGTTGTGGCGGTTGTTGCCACTGTGACAAGATCCAACATGAACCAACACGCGCTCTCGCTCCGACGCTCTCACACGAACGAGCGCGCAAAGTAAACAAACCGATGAACATACCAACTAAACGCGTTTGTAGAGGCGGCATCCGCTCTTTAGTAAGTGTGCGTCCACTCTCAGCTCTTTCTGGCCGATGCACATGCGGAGCAACAACAAAGGAACGCTCTTGCCAAAGAGAGAAAGTTGAATGGAGTTTCTGACCACACACAAAATCGTTAAATTGGCATCACTGTCTGCCAACTTCATCAGCAGCCAGAAGATAGACAAACTGTTGGTGCAGTTTTGAAAATGTAAACAAAATTCCTGTAAAGAGCCACAAAAAGATATAAGATACTTATTTATATGCATATTTACGCCTCGACGTGACTACTGATGGCTATGAATGGCTAAGTTGGTTGAGTTAGTCGTCGGAGTGTTGCATTAGGAATTTACGTTCCACAAGAGAGAATAGACACACATACACAGGCAGCAGTTGAACGTAAACATGTTTTAACATGTATCTGATCAGTGTCTCTTGCTCGCCTCAAGGCATCCTTTTTTAGGGCTTGCTTGGCTCACCAGATACCTTTTTTTTTTTTGTATACTCAAATATCTAAAAGCAAACTCGAAGAACAACACACACCAACAGGCCTCTTCTACCTGAAGTGTGCAAGAAGTGGTGTTTTTTTTTGTTTTGTGTGGAAGAAAACAAAGGGGCGCCGCAGCGCAGCAAAGTAAAAGATTTGAAATTTTAAGATTAAAAAATCATTAGGCCGTTGATAAATTGTTTCTAAGCGCGTTCTAATACGAAAATCGTGTAGTATAAAAAGCAGCAAATGAGGTGTTGTGTGAAATTAAATCGTGCTCCGCTCTGCTTAGCGCTGCGGCAGGAATTCCATTTAATTTGTTGCAGTGGTGGGAAAGTGACTATTAAGATAGCAGGGATGTGAGCGATTGACGTTTCTCTCCTTTTTTTATTTTTTTCTTTGTGCGCTTTTTATTAAAATTTTAAGCTATCAGCTACATGGCCTTAGCGCGGCATAGCACAGCTCGGCTTAAATAATTTTCGTACGTAATTTGAGTATAAAACACGAAATAGAATTTGTCGATAAGCAGCAGAAACTGGCGGAGTGGGAGCAGCAGTTAGCGTCAATATTTGGTTTTGTTTTACTCAAACCCCAATCGATGGCAGACAGCGCAGCTAAAAACAACAAAGCCGTTTGTTGTGATTTTAATTTTCGTTTTTTTTTTTTAGTCTATTTCTATTTGTCATGTACGTGCTTATGTATGCAATTGTGTGTATGTGTATGTGTGTGTATGCAAGTACAGACTCTATTGAAGCCATTGTGTAAGCCAATGCCTCATCGTACTCCTAAAAAGAATTTCGCTTTATTTGCTATTATTCGTGTCTAGAAATTTCAGACTACTTTTTTTTTTTTTGGCTATCGTCTGTTTGCTAATAGCTTTGTAGTTATTGTTGTCGGTGGCAGGCTTCTCATTTTCAATATTGTCTTTTTTTCTTTGTATGAATTGGCTTCAATTTTGCATTAAAATATGCACCACAGACGTCATTTACAGTAACTGTCATCATATGTCATGTGAAGCGAATTTTATGTGCAGACGCTATGAATGACATTCAATAAAATGGAAGTAATGCTGTGCCGATATTAAACAACTTGCCATAAGTGCAGTTTGAATTGATATATAAAAGAGTATATTAGGCGAAACGATACCAGACTTGACTGTTGCTTGATTTAAATAGTTAAGTATAAATCCCAGAGGAGTGCTTGAATCTTTTAGATCTATTAATATGTGTACGGATTATAGAGTTCTCCACACTGTGTCGTTCCAACTAAAAAAATGACGATTGAGTGCACGCCAGTATCCAATACCCAATTACAGAAGATATTGCCTAAAGTGCAGCAAATCCAACAGAACATAGTAAAAATTAAAATAATGAAGTATTAAAAGTTTATAATATATGACTCCTAAAAACTCAAACATGTGTCAAACTGTGATGGATGCCACTGGCCTTTTGACAAAAATTCAGTTAGCTATGAAACTTTGCGTAAAACAAATGACTCGCCTTATATGAAAGTATCGCATGCAGAAATGCTGCTAACCGCCCTGAACAATGAAGCTACTGCTACGCAAATCGCTTCATCGCTAGCTGCGCAGCGGACAGCCGACCAAGCAGCTTCTGGGCACAACACACAGCACAGAACAGAACGACATTAAAGCATTTTAATGCCCGTCGTGTGGATTTAAAGGCCAGCAGCAAAAAACGAAAGCATAAAAGAACATTGCAAAAAAAATTATCATAGTTTATTCATGCAGGTTTGTTGGTTTTTCTTTTTTCTGCCTTTTATTTTAATTTTTTTTTTCAAGTTGTCAGTATTTTTGTTACTCGTTGGCGTTAAATTTAATTCATGGAATTCAGACAAGATACTTTGCATGCACAACGGAAGGTAGCAGCGCGCTGATGCCCAGCAAAAAGAGAAATATGCTACAAAAACTACGAGAAATAAGGTGATGGATGTAACATTTCTTGCTGACCATGCTCAGAAGAAGCAGCAGAAATCAGCAGTTTGCAGCACTTGTCAAGTGTCACATGCTTTTTGAACGAAGTAGCAACGTTTCAATTGAATAAGTGTTGCCTCTGCCCGCATGCAGCATGCCGCCGACCTCCGCCGCCTCTTCTTATTGTGCGGCGGCGACTGCTGTCGGTTGGTTTGCAAAGGAAAAGAAACTGCAACGTATGCATGAGTGGCTTAATTCAATTTGTGTTGGTCGCTGTGAACTTTTCAACTCACGATAGATGATGAGCGCAGGACGCTGGTGCGGAAGGTCAGTTGTGCGCATTTACTCGCATCCAAGTGAAATGCCTGCCACAATCATGGTCCACACATGGGCAGATACTAGCAGCTAATTGAAGATCGTCCAAGTGTCAACTCTGCATTTGTCTTTTTATTATCTTTTTGTTGTTATTTGTCTCATTGCCTAAATGGGCACAATAATTTCAAATATTTTCAGCCCTGCCCTTTTATTTTCACTACCAACAATTTGTTAAAAGATTTTCGATTAGTTTTTATTTTTATTTTTCATTTTCTCTTGTAGTAATTCGAGACGCACTTCAACGCAACGTAGGCCGCCGCGACATATGCCACTTACAAAGGCATTGGAGAAAACAGACTGCGCCGCTTATCGAGTGCAGGCACGTAGCATATGTCTGCATAAATAGGCGTACTTCTATTTTATGTCCGTCTAATGTCTGCCAGCTATCTGCCGTGGAAACGCATAACGCACAGCGCATGCGCAGCCATTATTAATTGCAGCATATACGAAATTGTTGTCATGGGCAGCATTCACGCTAAGTTGCTTATTTATTTATATAGAAAAATGATAATCGTCAAGTTAATTATGGCTGCATGTGCGTGTGCAATCTGCGTGCCTGGCATAGCAGACGCGCCCAAAATATTATGAAAAACACTATCAAAAATGACAACGTGTCCGTTGTTCGCTTGCAGACATTCCAGTATGTGTGGCTAAGCAGACCGACGGCATTTAACAGCATTTCGTGGCCAATAAACACAGACGTGTGTTGCCTTCTTTTGTATGTGTATGTATATGTGTGTGTGTTAGTGAGTGTAGCTCACCAAAACCCTTTGGAAAGTGTTTTTCGTTCAATAAACGAACGTAAAAGCCATGTCCGGCAACCACAGCTGCACAGTGTAGCACCTGATTGTACATGTCCTTTTTGCCGTTGCCAGTCATCAATCTTTGTGCGTCAAGTTTTTGCTTTGCTGGTACTTACATAAATGCCGCAAACAGACAACGCTGCGCACATCATGTCGCATGCCACAGCATATGAGCTGCAGAGAAGATTCGACAAACTCCGCACGGAAACAATATCGACCTGAGCAAGGTGAGTGGGAGGGCAGAATGTTGGTTTGCTTACATGTCGTCGTCGTCGTTGTCGTTGAAGTTGTCGTTGCCGGTTCGTTTTCGTTCTTGTGCTTTGCGCACGTTGAATTTTGTAAGTTTAACCTGACTTGCATACGAAATATTTATTTGTGAACCATCATCACTATTCACAACAACATCATTATCATCATCATCATCATGATCATCATCAGCATGCGATGCGCACAAGGTACCCATGCCGGCAGAGCCAACGTCTGTCGACAACCAAACATCAGGTTGGCACCTACTTCGTACCCTGCCAAGCTCTCTGTAATTTCGTTTGCCGGGCTAAAAAGTTTCAACTTTTGTATCGCATTAAATTTTCATTTACATAGCTTTTAGCTTAGCTTTTGTGCAAGTTGTGCATATATTTGTGCGTGTGCGCTGTTTATTAAGCGAAAAGTTGCTACTCACAAGAAGTTTTCTTCAAAAGTACCCACAACTAAGAATATTAATGTCTATCTGCATACTGTTCCATGTAAGTTAAGCAAACCATGTTAAATGCATGCCATACCATATGTTTGGTTCGCTTTTTATGTATTTTAGCTGCCCATCCACAGTTGCTGACTTATTAGATCAGTCTTAGCAACAATTGATGATCTTGGCCATGTTATATAATAAACCTTAAGCTTATCTTCAAGCATCAAAGCATTTAAATAATGGTCAGCATGAGGGTTGCCTGTTGCCTTTAGATCCTCGCCTTTAAAGGACACCTAAGAGTCTACTAGAAGTTGTTTGTATTCCAAAACGGCTTTAAGCAAGCATTAATGCCGGCTCGCTGCCTTAAAGGCAACGTCAAAGACAGTTCAAAGCACCAAATCTGTCAAGATGCTTGCATAAGCTTTCACTTGTCAGTTGGCAAGAATGCTTCACTTTAGCCTTTGGCTAACTCCTACGAAAATTTTCGCTCCGCTGCTGTTACTGCGTTAATGGCAGCATAGTTAAAAAGAAAAAAACAAAAAATAATAAAATGTATGTAAACAGGAAACGGGATACTCTTGCTAAAGTAAACAGTTTCAAATGAGTGCAGCAATTTTCTAAAGCAAACAGAAAGGGAAATGCAGCGTAAAACAAAAGCACATAATGGTCTGCGCATTCAGGCGTGCCATATGACAGTTACACATTGTACGAATATACACATGCATGTATGTATGCATGCTTGTGTGTGTGTATCTCAATAATGCATAAGGCATAACGTACGTGTCAAAAGTCCAACAACTGAAATAGGACACAGTGGTTAGATTCTTGTGTGTTTTGCTTCTTTTAGTTTTCTTTTTTTTTTTAATAACGACGTCAGACAAGTTAAAGCGCTGCGCATGTGTGTTTGTGTAATTTGAGCATTTAAGTTTTCATTTAGTTGTCATGGCGCGACTGAATCAAAGTGCGCTGACGCCTATTAAAAAAAAAACAAAGTAACTGCCTGATTGGCATACATTTGCCGCTTTTTATCTGGGTTATTAGGGACATTTAATTTAATAGCAATTAATTCACAAACTAAACGTTTGGCGTCGATTGCTTGCGCTAATAAAATAATTGTATGCACATAAAACACAATATAAGAAACGCAAATATGCCGTCATAAGCAAATGCTAAACAAACACGAGTCAGTAATAAAAGCCCACGCTAAAGCGTTGAAAGCCACTTCGGCTGACTGCTGAAGCAGTTGTGCAAGTTAACAGCAATAACAACGACAAAAAATAAACAAAACAAAACAAAACAGAAACCTGCAGAAATGTTAATTTTGTTGTAACTTTTGCATTACAGCAAACTGCAAGTTAAACAAAACGCTAACTAAAAGAAAAAAAATTGGTTGACACATTTTTTCCTTTAATTTTTTTCTTGTTTTTTTTTTATTGGACAATAATTTATGCAAAATATGTGGCAACTCTATTAAAAGCCCACACACCACTGCCTCAAATTACTTAAATTGTTTCTCAATTGTTTTTTAGCGCTGCTTGCTTGCAATTTTTGCATAAGTTTTTAGTCGGCAAGAATTCATTGCAGTGGAAACAGATTAGCTGAAGTAATTGCAGTCTCCAATTGCCGCGTGGCCTTTAGACTGCTTAGCAAGCATATTTTTAAGTGTTTTCTTGCCTTTGCCAATCGCTGACGTCACAGCGATTTTTTATTATTGAAAAATTGCTAATTGTTTTATAATAAATTGTTGTCAAGTTTAACCTTTGTTTGAAAAAGTAGACAAATTGATCGCCTTGTTCCCAGGCAGGCAGCGATAGGGTCAAACTGCTAACATTAAACCTCATCCTTAAATGTCCTTAGGTACTATTGACTTGTTGAAAGGCTCTCTTCAGTATACATATTTAAAAAAACTTCAGTTTGTGATTTACTGATTTTTTTTTCTTTAATTTTCTGTTCTTTATATATTCTCTATCTAGCGTTCTTTAGCTTAAAAACCTTTACTGCCGCAATCTTAACTACTCAAATCTGCTGCAGCATACACTTCAGCCATATAAAAAGGAGAAACTAATGCAAACAATTGCGATGCACGACGAGTTCAACTATCTGTTGATTATGTTTGCGTGCCATACAGATTCAATTATAGATACAGATACAAAAAACAAACTAACTGCCATAACTAACCTAGCCAAACTGGTTTAAAGCAAAGCCAGCGCTCAGCTGTCATAGTCACACCCTTATGCGACAAGCCTGCCGCTGTCTGCTGCTGTCTCCAGCTGCCTGCGCAATGCAATTGAATGCCACTGCGGGCAGACTCACACACACACAAACACACACAGATACACACAGACACACATTGTGACTGCAATGCATCATTGACTTCTGCCACTGCTAAATAGATGCAACGCGATGAAGCACGATGAGATGAGATGTTATGCGGCAAACTATGTGCGGGTATGCAGACACGAACAAACGATGAAATCAAATGCAATTATCTGCATACACATTACATTTTGTTATTAACTAAACAGAAAAAAATTGAACTCGAGCAGCCGTGCTGAGCAGTCAAGCAGAGCTGCAGTTATGCATTCATGTGGAAAACACAAAATATGAGCAAGCAGCCTGATAATGTAGAAGAAGAAAGTAAAGCAAAAAAAAAATCAGATCATATACATTTCCATAAATCTTGCATAACAGCAACAAAGTGTGGAATGCTGAGATTCAGTCTGTCAGTCAGTTAGTCAGTCAGTAAGTCGGGTACACTGCTTCCGTGCGCTAATGATGTCGCCTACGTCGCCGTCTGCATGGCATATGCAATCAGCCAACTTATTGTCGCCTCTAAATGAGTTTATAATCATTTTAATGAGTCGCCATGTCGCGCACTTATGTGTGCTAAACGTAGAACATTAGGCAGCAGTTGGCACCTCAGCCATATGTCTACGATTTAGTAATTTATCATGTCTGGCTGCCGTGGCTTCCTTCTTCTATAAATATTTCAATTTATAATCATTCTGCGGCACGCGTAGTTTTGTTTGATTTCTACTTACGCAATTACATATTAGGCAATAATCAATTAGATGTAGCGTTAAATTGACTTACCTAAAAAGAAAGAGAAAGGAAACAAAAACAAATAATTAAAAAAAAATTGCTCAATAAGTAAACAAAAAAATAATAAAAAGTGCTGAGCAAAAATGTTGCGATAAATTCCATTTGCAATAGCAAAAACATATAGCGGAATCCGGTCTATCGACTTAATAATTAATGCATAAAAAATGTTATTTGCTCATTTTTGACATATTTTCACATACCCGCATACACCTCACCACATACACAGACACACACATGCATAGTTAGATATTTTCGTATACTGCACAAAAAGCGCGAATCAGGTATTCTTTGTTAAGAAATCAACATTTCTGCTGTTACCTTTTTTGTGTTTTATTTTGCCTGCCATTCTCTTTGTATACAAACGTATATCGATGATTCATAAAAAATTTATCTTATTGTATGTAAACAACAGATCGGCGGTGAAATACCAAAAACTGTGACAAAAAGAAGAAAAAGAAGTCTGCACAGAAGTCCCAATTAATATGCAAAACCCATAAGCATTGTCACTGGCTGCGCAGCATACCAAAAGACAGCGAAAGGTTTTACATTTGTCTTTTCTTTCTTTACTTTGCAGGTTTTTATGCAAAATTAGCAAGATTTAAAATGATATTTTAAACAGGTTAACTAGTTCAAGACTTTCACGCATGCTATGTGCCTAGATAAGCCGCTGGATGCAAATGTTCTTGAAAATTTATGTGTGAAAGTGAAAGGTTGTGTTGTGCTAAAAAGCAATGTAAATCAAGTTCGATTTATTTAATATTTTTATTTTTGGAATTAGGTTTCAGAAAAAAAATCAATTTAACTAAAAGATAAAAAGGTTTTATTTAGTGTTTAGCATTTTTGCCGGCTTATTAAAAATTATTGCTTAATTATTTATAAGTGCCGCTTCATAATCGACGTATAAATTATATAAAATTGATTAATGAAGTTCTAAGCGATGTGGCCAACAGCAGCATTTAGCATAATGCTTTATAATAAGTCTGCAAAATCTTCCAAAAGACTTGAACATGGGCAACAAAAACAACAACAAATTTTAAATTATATGTTTTTCACTTAAGGCGTGAAAATGAGATGCGGAAAATATATTAACCACAAAACGCAATCAAGCATAGTTTTTCATCAATTTTTTATTTTATTGCATAAAAATGCAAATGTCAAAAGTCAAAATTATGCAAAAAAAAAAAATCAAATGTGTATATTGTATTTATGAAAATACATTTAAACATTTATCACAATTGCAACTTTTTGCTTATGAACAATTTTAACTCAACTGTCAAGCAAGAAAAAGATTGGTTTCAAATTACAGAAACTGCATTGGTTGTGCATATTTCGGTTAGCTTGCTAGAATTTGCATTTAAAACAAACATCTAAAAGACAAAACAAAACAAAAAAAAAAGAAGTAAAATACACTAATCGAAAAAGGCAGTAAAATCGGCAATTCAAAATTAAAATGTACATGTAAACATTTGTGTTAACAAAGAAGAAAAAAAAAGTCAAGTCACGCTTTCTGCATACGTTAAGTGGCGCACAAGTGCATTCCAAATGTAGTTTGTAATTGATTTGCAAAAACAAAACCAAACGAAAAAAATAAGAAAAAAAAATTACAATTCGCTTAGTGGCTTTTTAACTAGTTTCGCAAGTAAACAACAACAACATCAAAAACAACCAATGCTGCGCTGTAAAAATAAAATGCAAAAAAATGCATGTAAAAAAATGCGTAACATTTTTTAACTCTGCTCCCAACCCGGAAAGCAGGCATTTGGGCTGGTGGGCGGGCCGACTGACTTCAAGACGTAACAAGTTAACGTCTGTGAATGCGCACATGCGGCAGCATGGGTTAATTTTACTGTTGTCAGTTGTAATATTTAGTGCTTACATTTACGAATATAAAATTCATTTCTCCCACATGTAAAGCGTTGTTGTTGTAATCCGGTCATTCATATTTGGCTTTGCTAAGCTTTCGCCTTTAGTCGAATTCAAATAGAGTTTGTTAAATTCTATAGTTTGAGCCATTAAGTAAATAAGTTACAGCGTGATAATTGGCAAAATTCTTGTCAACTATAAATAAACAAGCAACAAAGGTTTCACTGTTGCCAGCTAATGCCACAGATAGTCAGCTTAATGACTCAATATGTGTTTACATATGAGTATTAACGAAGTAAACCGCAAACAAAGCACAAACTGTGTAAAAGCCATAAATTATTCTTATTTGTTTTTTTTCTTAAATTTTTTTTACATAAACACAAAATCACATGCAATGACCACAAGTTGGACTCAGACTCAGTCAAATGCAAACGCAAATGCAGGTGCTTTGTATAACAGAAACTGAAACTGAAATGTATTCAACTGCAATGGAATGCCAAAGCAGCCATGTTCTGCTTGATTAAATGCGAGTTGTTGAGTTTTTGCTGTTGTAGCGTGAAAAAAAAGAAACTAATTTAAATAAAATAAAAAAAAAATTGTTTAACTAAAAAACGAAAAAAGTTAAGCACGCTGTTAAGTAGCTGAATATCAAGGATATTGATTTACAGCCAAAATAAATAAACGAAACTAGTTTCTATTGATTTTGTTTATGCTTTTGTATGCAAACAATTACAGAAATGAATCAAAGTTAAAAAATGTGCATAGGCACTCTTTGGCATGGGTGCGCCAATGCCTGCCACGCAATGCAAACAGACGGGCAGACAGACGCATTGTCAGATAAGCCAAGCCAAGTCAGCAGCCAACAGCCAAAAGCCAACACTCATGCCGCATGTGCGAGATATAAAAGTGACAAGACAAAGTCGACAAAAAGATACACAAATATCTGCTAAACACTCAAAAGTTAATGCTACCCGTTTTCATTTACTTAAACGTGAATATTTCTTAATCAAATTGTTCGCTTGTTTGGTACTTTATATGCGTATATGTATTGGTATATTGGCTTAATTGTTTGCTTATATGTTAGCAACAAATGCAGCATTGCGGTCAGCCAATTGCGCGTTTGATCGTTTACAGATACAAACAACAACAAAAATAAAATATCCGGCTATTAAAATGTGCAAGAAATAAATTTCGTAACAATAACAAAAATAACAACAACTTAAATAAGACGTCAACTGCATTCTTTGGCCTCTTGTTACAAAAATCAGTAAAAATGCGAAACAATAAACTATGTACGACAATTTAATTCAAAGCAACTGCAAGCCGCCACATTTAACAAGTGACGCGTAATTTGGCCAAGTGTATTTGTTACTTTATTGGCCATGTTGTTTATTTTGGCATTTGTGTGCTGTGCCTTTGTCAAAGATTTATCTGCCAACGATTGTCGTTTTAGATTATTTCCATTTTGAATGTTATAAATCTTGCCTAAATAAGCTCATTCATGGAAATATTCGTTCAAGTAAATTGTGTGAATGAAGTCTCTTATTCATAGGCCTGAGAAGTGGCGCAAAGTAAATTTTTTTTTGTTTGACATTTTTTTTTAGTTGATTTGCTTATTGTTAGTTTGTTTAGTTTCAGGTGTTCGATGAAGCAGAGAGGGTTCGTTCAAATGCTACTCTTGACTATTGGGAAATCATAAAATTTTAATGAGTTATGTACAAACTGCCGGCGAAAAGTTATTTTATTGCTTTCCGTTATTACAGTGAAGTGTAGTGAACCCCTTTTTGAAATTTCACGCTTCAATAGGTTTGACGGCTTGCTATGTAAGATAAGTAAAGAACATTTAGGGTGTTTTTCTAATTACTTTCATTATGATTTGATGCGAACATTTAAAAGTCAAAGGGTTCTCTAGCAAATGACGTTCATGCACAAAAGGTCGACGACATTTTGTTGTTGTGAGATTGACTATAAGTACAGCTATAAATATACTTTATAGTTTAGTCCTAAAAAAGTACCTTTTCTTATCTTATTAAAAATAAACTTTCTTTGACTTATAAATATTATTTTATATTATATAATCTAACCATAGCTTAGCCATGTTGACCGTTTTCAATAGTTCAAACTTACACAAAATTTTTGTTTTTGATGATTTTTTTTTTGCTTTAACGGGTAAAGTAAAATACTAACAAGCAAACACCCCCCGGCGTGGCTTATACTAAATACTTAATATGTACTAAATATAGATGCCACAAGACTGGGACCCACATCTCACATCGTAGGTGCGCATACGCGATCAACTTGACCTCAACGTCCAATTATCCACACACAAAATCAAAGACCCCAAGCTGCCAATGATGCCAAACATTGAACAGCAATAACAACAACAACAAACAAGAGTAGCGAAGTAATCAAGCAAAGCCAATAATAAAGTTAATTACTTTTGAAAGAAAGAATCATTAAAAAATCAACTTCATCATAGCAATAAGCAGCAGTAGGCAGGCAGTAGAAGCAGCAGTAAACGCACGTGACCAAGAAAACAGAAGCTAAATTAAAAATTTTTACAGCTTAATCGCAGCAAAAAGTCAGCCAGAGAGAGCCAGAAACGGGGAGGGATGAAGTACGAAAAAGAAGTAAATAATTTGTAATTTTGAAGTAATTTAACGTAAGGCAATCAACACAACTGCAATAAGAGTTATGAAAAAGGGTTTATAACAAGTAAACAATTAACAACAACGACAGCCTAGCAACAATCGTTGCAAACAATCCACTCTGAAGGGGCGTAAAGCTCAGATTGAGCCAAGCGATTATTGCCACGAATATAAAAGCGAATAACTCAAACTACATTAGGCGATTTACTTGTATAGGCAAGGTAATCACACATTTGTTGCAACGTTTTGTGGCGTGACTGCGCTTGACTTGGCCTGGCCTGGCTTGCCTGCTGTTTCGCGAGTGCAAAGCTTAGACACATACCCGCGTACCCACATAATGGCGTTAATTTTCCAATATAAATCAATGCGCAGAGACGAAAAAAAAATTTATTTACATTCCTACTGCTATATGTATATATATATAAGCACAATCGTTTAGAACCTGCACCCGCATAAACTTGGCTAAAAGCTATCGCAGAGCATTAGTATAGCTTAAAACGGGTTTTCACATTCACAACCATTAAGCAAGCCAAAACAAATTTACTCACTCAGCATGTCGCAAATAAACGCGTAAACATGCGCGCGTTTATAAACGCGAGTTAACTAAAACACTTGCGAACAAGTTGCATCGCATTCAGTTTGATTCGAACATGTGCTATCGGCACTTCCTTTTTTCTTTTCATTTTCTGCTATTAACGGACGATTCCTTTGTGCTCCTTGTCCGTTGTCCGCGCTGCCAACTCAGCAATTCGCCAGGAATTTCATCGACTAGGCTGGCTGTTTTGCCGATCATGTCCCAGTCGCGTGCAACACAGATACATATGTTGCAGAAACATCATGTTGCTATCTTAAACGACGATGTTGCGCAACATAAGTAATAGCAACTAGAATATTATTACATGCATCAATGTTCCTCCCCCACCCTAAATAGACTTAAGTTGCAACACTAAGTCTGTTTATGTACAAATAAATAAATAAATAAATATATATATACATATATACACATGTATCTTCAACAACCATAACTACACAGGCCTATGGGAAGAATTGGCAACATGTTTACAACTTCAAGCGGGAGCATCATAAACAACAAAAAACTTCTGAAGACTTTTTCTTTCTTTATAAGCCAGTTTCTTTTTTGTTGCTTTTCTATTCAATATTATTTTACTTTTTATTTATATACACACACAAGATTATGAGTTTATCGCTTTTATTGAGCGCAAAATTGAGTGCTTTTCAGCTAAAGTGCTGAGTGGAGTTTTTTCTCAAAGCTTGCCCCGCTGCTGCTTGCCACTTTCGCAGCATCTGGCGGTGATCTGTGGTCTGGTGGCTGGCTTACTTAGGGCGACATTAAGGCATACGATACGTGTTTTTGTGTTACCTTTTTCTTACCCGTTTGTTACCTTTTATTATTTATCTGTTTTTTTCTTCTGGTTTCTTGTTTTTTTTTTGTTTTTTTTTTCTTGTCTTTTTTTTTTATAGACGCTTTCGATCTTGAATGCTGTGGGTTTTATCGTATTTGCTCTCTGCACTGTGAAACCAGTTTCTTTGTGCGCATATAGAGATTCTTTATGTAAACTCTGATTGGCATTGTTGTTGTTCTTGTTCTTGTTGTTGGTGGTGGCGGTGGTGCTCTTTTAACAGCGCAGCACAGCGCACCGCAGAGTTGGTTTATTTTAGGAAATCGGTTTAAAGGATTTAATGCGCGCACAGTGTGGCGCATCATGTGAGCTTGTCTGATTTCTTTAGTAATTATAGCAATTAAATATTTGTGTTTTTTCTGTTACTGTTTTGCCTTTTGTTTCATTTTTTTTAAGTTTTTGAATACAAAAACTAAAAATAAGTAGGCCTAACAATAGCTCAACTTGACTTTAATCAGCAGTCAACGCCCGCCGCCAGCCACATCAGACAGCCAGCGTCGCACGCTGCCAGTAAGACGATAGACACGCGATAGTGACGTTGATTCGTGTCAAAATAATCTGCATGATAATAACTTCAATTTACAGACCAACTTTATTTGAAGTTAAGGTCTCGTTTAAAAAGTCAGTTATGTGCACCTCACACATGAAGCGTGTCGCACACTCGTGTCGTGTAATTTGGCTCTAATGAAACTTTATACAACTTGACATGACACTTGCAGCCATTGCCAACGAGATTTACAAGAACTGCGCGATGTTATTTGATTTGATTTTTCTTGTTTTTTCCATGTGTCTTTTTTTCCAATTTAATATGGTTTTTGTATTTGTTGTACGATGGTGTAAAAGTGAATGCCTTGAAATACTTGTTTAATCGCTGCTACGCATTGCATATCAATGAGTTTTGCTCGCTTGTTGCTCACTCGACTGCAGCAGCAGCACCACCAGCAACAACATAAACAACAACAACAACAACAACAGCAGCAGATTGTTATGTAGATAGTTATTTTGATTAGATTAAGAGAAGCTTATACGGCAACAAATAATCAAAAGATGGCTGCATGCCTATGCTGTTATTGTTATTGTTGTTGTTGTTGGCGTTGTCGTTGTGTATTTTTTAATGCCTTTTGGCTTTTACGCTAAGGCTCTGTGTTGAGCAGATGCCAAAGCCGCAGCAGACTTTACCCGAAAGTTCTTGCATAGGTTATGGCATAGTCGACTTTCGACTGAAGGCTGTTCCGTCGACTCTTATAAAGAGTTTTATTTTATAGCGGGTGTTTATTTTACGACCTATAAAACTGTCAATTAACAAGTTGGAAATTATAATTAGGCAGTATTGAAATTCTTCTAAATTTCTTTAGTTAAGAAACAAATTCTAGTTTGCTCTTGACATTCCTTAATGCAGACATAGTTTTTTCATTACATTCCGCAGCAGTCAATAAGCAATCGAAGCGAACAAAATGTCTTTTTAGCAAATATGATTGTAGAAAATTTATCGATTGAATAGCAGATGATGTTTTACATCATATTTTCACTTTGGTATTTGCAATAAAATACTGATCCATCTTGGTAACACGGAAACTGCCTTAAACTTAATGTAAAGCTAAGACTGTGCACACATAGGAACGGCAAATAAATTCCAGCTCCATCTGCACAGTCGCAGTCTCCCATCTCAAGCGCTCTGGTCATAAGGTTAAGGTTTGCGCATTAGTCAGTGTCAATACTGCTTATTTTTCGATTGTGAAAAGTTCAACAAGCAAAATTCATAAAGTTCAACTAAAAAGTGCAAATGTTGTATGGGTAAAGCAGAAATCCTAAAAGTGCAAGTATTCACTTTAGTGAGTGAAAACCTGAAATGCATAAAATTGCATGTAAACTTGCTTAATGCAAAACACCATAATATTAAAAACTTAATAAATAAACGGCACAGCATTGATTATGCATTTCATTACAGCAAGGAGGACGCGATTGCAAAAATAAAAACAAAAATGCAAAAAAAAATATTCGAGACCAAACCGAAAAATCACGAAGTTTCACTTTTCAGCCAAAACCTAATTAATTTTACGAGTATGAGTATGAGTTAGTGTTTTTTTTTTTGTGTCGTAGTTGCTGTGGCAAATTTTTGTTGTTTTTATTTTTCTTCTGTTTTTTTTTTTTAGTTTGTTTGCTGATTGCAAATTACGTTGCAGGTTGTGTGTACAGCTGAAAAAAAGGAGAATGTTGTTGTTGTTCTCTTTAATGAAGACAAGCACAGCTGCTGCTGCAACAGCAGCCATAACAACAGACAAAATAATAACAAGTAAAACTACGTATGCAACAGCATAACTGTAATTTTATTTTATTATTTTCAGTTAACTTCGACGGTATTTTTTTTACGGTTTTTTGATGGTTTTTCTTTTTACGATTTTTTGGCCGATTCGAAAAAAAAATTTTTTTTTGTAGTTACAAAAAAGTAAACAAAATTCGACAAAAACAAAAAATAAAACCAACAAAAAAATAAGCAAAAATATTGCGGAAAATTAACGTGCATATTTGTTAAATTATACACTTTATGTTAATTGACTGGACTTTGCCTGTTGTTTTTATTTTTGTTGTTGTCAGTTGCTGCTGCTGTTTGTCATTGCTGTTGTCTATGTTGTTGTTGCTATACAAGATATTTATCAAGCAACGTTTGATTAATACTTAGAAAGTATTGGCAGCTTAATAACAATAGACAACTCGGACTCGTGTCTCGTTTGCTAATCTTAGCTGCTTTAATCAAAAATACAACTTTTAATTTTTTTTCTTTTTTTTTTTTTAATAAAAAATTGTGTTTAACGTGCATGTCAGCAGCTATGACAAGCATTAAAAAGTTTGTTTAATTTATTTTCTTTTTGCAACTGGAAATGAAAAGTTAGAATTTTAAATTATTTAGCAAGTTTTATTTCATAAAATAAACTTTCTAATGTAAAAGTTTTAACGTGTCAGTTGTTTCTCTTCTTTTTCTGCGCTCTCAACAATTTGTCAATAAAAATTTAATTAGTAAACTGTGATGAGGCAGTTGCAGTTGTTGTTGTTAATGTTGTTGTTGTTGGTTTGCTGTTCATTTAGTTGACAGTAATAAATTGTTTTGCTTTTAAGTCTTTTCGCATTTTGACGTTGTTGTTGTTGTTTTTTTTTTTCTTTATATCTTTTTATCTTGCTTTTATTCAATTAAGCAATTTTTAATGGCCATAGGTTGCATTTATGGCCACAATGTCCATAAAAACAAAATGCATTTCACTCAATGACAAAACCGTAAAAATGGAATTTTTGCAGTGTGCAAATAATTTACCAAATAGGCAAGGCAAAGAGAAAAATACACAAAATATGTATGTGAATGTTGTGCAGTGAGAGTTGACTGTGCAAATGTTTAAATAATTAATATTTCCATGGAAATTTTAGGGGCGTGTACTATTAGTTGTTACTGTATTTGCTGAGTAGCTGAGCAGCGGCTCTTAATCTAGATTTACGCACATATTTTGTGTTGGCTTGTCTTTTGCCTTGATTAATGCGTTGTTGATGCGATAATTATCAAAAAATAAAAACCAAATTATGTTTAAAAATCTTTAGCTGGGCGTGCTTCAGCTGAAGTTTAAGTGATTTACATTTTCAACGGCTCAAATCGAATTACTGCCAAGCAAAGTATGCAACAAAAACCAATGCTAACCTTAAGCTATGCTAATTTAGGGCTCACACCGATTTTATGCATATAAACAATCTAAAAACGCATAGCGGTCATGGGCACATTTCGATTGCCATAAAACACAAAATACAAAAATTGAATTACATTGTTCACAGATTGAACTAAAAAAAAAAGTAATTCAACAGTGCGCTAATACTAATAATAATAATACAGCCAAGTGCCAGACTTAGTAGATTAATTAAGAAAAAAAGCGAATGCCAGCAACAGCTGATGCTCAGCAGCTAAAAACAAACGCGCCTAGAGATGAACTACACAAAACCAATTTTGTTGTTGAAGTGTAGATCTCCTTGGAAACATTTCATTTTGAACTTTTGCTTTGCACAAGGACACATGCAACATTTTGGAAAATATTTTCGATGTGTGTCTACTTTTCATTTGCAAGCTAACTAAAAGACAATAAATAGATTTAAATATGACAGGTTTCATATTTTGCGAGTTTTAAAATTTTTTAAGTTCAAACACATGCGACTTCATAGGTATTAGCTGTTTTACAGTTGTGACAGGCAACTTATGTCTGGATTTGCCAGTTTGGCGTATATGATGTGTAAGACAGTTTGACTGACGCCTTAAGTGCAATGGCTTATATACATACACACATACATAGTTTGTTAACAAGCAAAGAAATAAATAAAAAAAAAAAAAATAAATCTATTGACAGAAACATATGTCTTTAACAATTTATATGGCTTTTATATTAAGTGAAAGTCTTAAGTTTAGTTATGTGTATTATTAAAAAGTACTTCGCTATATTTTAGACAATGACACTGAAAAACATAGAATAGCCGATTTTTTAGGCTTAACTTTTAATGCTCATGGTTAATAATTTCATTGTCAAAACTTGCTTGTTTAGCGAAAGTTGATTCGTTACTAGATCGAAACCAATAAATTCATGTATAAAAAAGAGCATCAGACTTTTTGTAATTAAGATGCTAATCTTGAAATATTTATGGAGTATGCATAATTGGAAAAGCCTCTTGAAAGTAACTTGAAAACGTTGAAACAGTTTGATGCGATTAGGCTTACTTATTATATGTATACATAGACACGCTGAGAGCTAAAATCAATAAATTGTGTTTAAACAGACAAATGCGAACCAAGATATTAAGTTACAGTTTATTTATTAAGATCGAGACAAATAGTAACTATTGATTGTTAAAAAATTATATTTGTATGTATCAATATTTCATCTTCTTTTCTAGGGAGCTGTGCTGAATGGTTTAAGCTATGCTATAAAAGTGTACTCGCCTGCTGTTTTTTCAACATAGTCAATCATAATAATGACAATCTTTTAAGGTTGATAACGAAGTCAGTAGAGGCATACATAGTCATGTTCTGTCGCTGTTCGAAACTGAGAAAGATATAGATTTTTCTGTGATATTACATACATATGTACAAATGTACAAGACAGTTAGTTAGTCATAAGCAACATAACATAAAAATGTTATAAAATTATATTTTTCCAGCAGTTAGCAAAATTCTAAAGTCAATCCGCTGAAACTGAAAATTATCTTGTTGTGTTAATGATGTTTATAAACTTTAATAGGCGCAAAAATCATGCGCACACTTTTGCTTAATTACCATGTAAGAGTGTCATTAATTAGTTAATTACCTGCTGCATGGAGGAGTCATGGCGATAGTGATTATTCGGCAATACCAACTGATTTCCACCGCTTGGTGTTGTACCCACAATATCCATTTTGAAGCGCAATCCACAACACACTTTTTTGTTAGGTAGCCCACGAATTTTTTTTATTTTATTGTGTATTTAATGTCAACAAATTTGCAACAAAAAATGCGGCAACATGTTGTGCGATAGCGACAACAGAAAAAAACCAAAAAACACACTCACACAACATAAGCTTAGCAACAGGCAACAGGCGACAAGGTACACTCTGGCACGGCGGCACTCACACTGCGCCAAGTTTGGTAAAATTTGTATTTTCCGTATTTATTTTGGGAAAATTATTTTTTCGCTTAATTTAAACAAACGTTGTGCAAAACTAATTTGTATGTGTTGCTCTTTGCTTAAGTATTTGCATGATCATGTGTGTAGCTATGTATTAATGCATATGTGTGAGTTTGGGTGTGTGTGTGTATATACATATATTTATGGCAATGAGTGTGCGCAACAGGTTCGTACACGGCGAAAAATCGACTAAGGCAGCAGCAACAGGTAGTTTGTGTAGAATTGGCTTTGATTTTATGATTACTAAGGAATTTTTAATTATTTGCATGTAATTTGATTTCTTTTTGTTTTGTTGCTTATTTTGGGCACTTGTAAGCACTTAAACGCTTTTGGCTTATAATACTCTTCTTTAATACGGCACTCGATTTCCGCAACGATTTTATGTTTTTTTTGTTGTCTTTTTTTTTTTTTTTTGGCAACACGCGCTAATAACAATTACAATAACAACAAATCTCAACACTACACGACACGATTATGGCAGACGTACAAAAATCAGGCAGACACGAACGCCTTAAGCAATTTAATGTTTTTATTGTTTGTTTTTTTTTTTTTAACTTTTGTTAAACTCTGAAGTGCGCTAAGTACAATTTTTTGCGGTTTTCTTGCTTTTCTTTTTGTCGACGAACTCAAGTTAAGTCAAGCCCAGCCACCAAGCCAAGTCAAGTTAAGTTGCTGTGCTCGTGCGCCAAGACTATAATGGCACGAAAAGCGCAGGAAAATTCAACAGCCGAATAAAAACCGAAAAGTACAGATACAGCAAAGGTCTGCGGTCTGCATATAAAACGACGACGACACGGGCGCGCGCGCACTAACGACGACTCGCGTCCAAAACTCACGAAACACTCACACAGGCACAAACGCGCAGCAGCACTATGTGCAACAATACAAAAACAACAAACAAAAAAAAAGTTTATTTGAAAAATCAAAGTAAACGAAATTTATACGATTCGATTTCATCCGTTAATCGCGTCCACTCGCCAGCAAACGTTGTCGTCTTTTGAAATGGACGCCGATTCGCACTGAGTCAGGCGCTTTGAGTCAATCGTACCGAAGCGGCGACGTTCTTCTCGCACCTAGCCGCAAACCAACGAATCGAGCCAAACTTCAGCTGAGCCCGAAACGAGCTAAGCCTGCTCGAACTACACACAAAATATGCTCAAAACTATACACAGCCGTGCTATGTAAGTAAAACAAATCACAAGACGCCGTCTATACGTACGTACGTATGTTTATATGTAAGTATGAATGTACACAGCATGGTAGACCTTTTTGTAGAATTATCAGGTAGACAAGCTAAGAGCCACAAGACGGCAACATGCTGTAGCAAAAATGTTGCTAAACAACTTTTTGTAGACTTCGTTGCTGACTTATGCTCGGCAACATGGGACCAGTTTCGTATGTCTACACGCGCATGGTTTACCTTTTGTAGACTTGCTGTCGAACAGTCGCCGTTTCACTCGTTTACCTTTACGTACACGACTCACTCGCATGCGAGTGACTTACTGTGCAGCGACACAGCGACAAAGCTGCAAAAAGGCAAAGGTAAGTCAGCATAAACGAGTTTTCAATGAGGTTTCTTTCTCTCTCTCTTTGCTCATAAAATAGAGAGAAAAAGCTAAGCGACACAGCTACCAAACGGATCCCTTGGACCCGTAAATTTAGGATTTCTTGATCGATCCCGACTTGCCGTTGCCGATCCGACTTATGAACATATATGTAAGTACGTGTGTGTGACACGAACAAAATTTCGTCCTTTCTCAGTGTATTGATATACAAGTGAAGTCGAGTAGTGTGAAATGTTATTTATAGAAATGTCCTGCAGTTTTGTTGTTTTTAATTTAGAAATCAAGGTCTGCCTGTGTGCACTGTGAAAAATATGGTTTAAGTTTGATATGGTTTAATTTGGTTTGATATTTGTGCAGGTCTTAGTAAGTTGAATAATATAACTTGGAGCTAGTATATAAGTGCACTTTATACCTTAAAAAAAAAAAAAAACAATAAAAAAAAATGAAGGTATTCGTTTAACAAACTTTTTGTGAAGCGGTAAGTAATCAACAGGTATAGGAAGGAATTCTTTTTTGCTTTGAGCATTATTAACATGAATCACGCGTTGCATGCACACACCATGCTCTGCGCTTGCGCGAATGCTTTAGAAAATCAAACCGCTGCATTGTGCACATTTTATTCTACTGCTTATCTGAACAAAGGCTTTAATTGAGCCACAACAATAACGACGCCATTTTGGCTACAAGTTTTAAAATACAAGCCAACGTGCCAGCCAGCCAGGCAGTTAGCAGCTGCCCTGCCCTGCCCAGCATTCGTGTTAAGCTTAAATTACCAAAAATCCGCCAAGTTGCCTGCCTGGCCATAAAACCAACAGCTGTACCTTGTATCTGTGTATGTATGTACGTATGTACTGTGCATAAAATAATGCTAATAATTGTGTCAAAAATGCGCACAGACGACTTGCCGCAAGTAATGCACGTGCTCATGGTTATGACCACAAAAAGCGAACATAAAAACACATTAGAGCTCTGCCTGGCAAAGGCATCCATTAAGTGCCACAGTGCTAACTCGCACTCGCTGCTTAAGTCATTAAGCCAAATGCTTGCAAAGCAGTTTACTATTTTGTTAATGGCCAACGGTTAAAGACAACACTCGCAATAAAAAGACTTCAATAAACAAATTGAGGCAGTTGCTTACGTGTATGTGTCGTAATTTATGTACATACATACATACATATGTATGTATGTATTTTATATTTTTATGCAAATACTCAACATAAATTTAAAGTTTTAATTTCGATTTTTTAACAACAACAACGACTTGACACAGCCAGTGAGACTTGGCATTTTTTTAATTAAAAACGCTAAAAATTCTTCGGCACATACCAAGCATATCTCATGGCTTTGACATATCTTTGCTTTTGTGCGCTTACAGCACAGCACAGCAAAGCATTTCAAAATCAATAGCAAAAAATACCAATGAACAGACTCACAGATAGATAGATAGACAGATAGACGGACACACAGACAGTTAAACAAAAACATTAGCAATCCGTAGTCGCACTCGTAACCTACCATAATAATAAAAATCTTGGCTGTTGCCTTGGAAAATACCTTTTCTTTCTTTTTTTTTCTTTGGTTTCTCCGTGTCTATTTGCGGGTACGCTTCGTCTGCGTCTGCGTCCTACGTTGCCGACGTGCTTATTCATGCTCTTGAAAAGGCTACTGCTGATAAATGCAGTGCGAGTGTGGAAAAAACGAAATGCACAACTTACAACAACAAGAAGACGCATGGCGTCTTGTGACGAAGTAACGTACGAATGTACGTACGCAGGAATGCACATAGAAGAAGGCAGACGTTTATGTCGGAGCGTGCACGACGAAGGCGAACGTGTGAGCGAGAGGCAGACATTCAGAGGCAGACATGCTCACTCAATGACAATAGATTTTCTCCAATGCCATCCCACTTTCATTTACCAAGTGCTTATAAGTATTTAAGTGTGCCTTTTATACAAATTTTTTCATTGTTGTTTGTTGCATTTGTTATTGCTGTTGTTTTTGTTGTTGTTGTGTGGTTGTTGCTAGTATAAACGTTTAACGTGCACAGTGTATTGACTTTTGAAGTGCAATACTTTGATTTTAGTGGCCAATGCCTGGCTCATAGTAAAATTGCAAAAATGTAACGTTGTAAGTTGGTTTGCCTTGATTTTGTTTTTCCCTTTTTTTTTCGTTTTTTTCTATTTGTTGGATTGCGCACGTTTATTGGTTTTGCAATTATATAGGTATTACAAGAAGAAATATTTGCGAATATTGAGTTTTGCAGTGTGCTCTGTTTCTCATTTCCTTTTTCAATCATTGCACAATGTACATCGTCTGTGGCGACATGATAACATGAACATGGAATAGCTCAGTACGAATTTAAAGCACCGGGAGTTGCAATTGTGGGGTAGGGTCAGCTTTAGCAGCAAACTTACTGCAAGAGCAGCCAGCGTTGTCAAGTGACTCAAAAGTTTTAAACGAGATCCTGCCATACGTAAGTTGTACAATTAGAAGCTGCTTATGACAAGCAGAGTGTCCAGTTTAAGCAACTTTAAGCTGCAAGGAATTCTGGCATATTTTTTGTTTTTTGTACAGTTAATGAGTAGCAGACTATTGCATGTCATAACAGAACTATGGCAAATACAATTTTATTTTATTCAACTCAAACTTTTGTTGTTATACGGTTAGAACGGACAGAAGAGGCCAGACAATGCGTTCGTGTTTTTAACTGCACAACAACACTTTCCGCACACGAACGAATAATCTGCCCACAAAGCATTTTCAAATTTCCAAGTGAAAATCCGGCACGAGATAAATATCAACATCAAAATCTATGAGTGCTGCTGCACAATTCACATTTAACACGTCCACTGTGAAGTTTCCAAGTGCTTGCTCACGTTTTGACCTCCCCCACCAACTGCTTTGAATTTCAAATAATAAACAAAGTAAACAGTTATTCAGCTATGAACTCAAAGCAATCGAAAACAAGTCAGTTGCCAAAAAAACAACAAAAAAAAAAAAGAAAATAAAAACAAACTTCACTGATTACGAAAACAAAAATCAAAATGCACAAAATTTACTCAAGCGCGCCAACCAACAATTTGAAAACTTATTTTTGGCACTTTGCCGATGACGATGACGATGGTGATGGTGAAAAGTGTTCCATGAACGTGGTCTGGCATTCGGCGTGCGAACAGCGACGCAGACCAAATTGTAAGCGGATCAGATAGTTTTCAATGCTATTGTTGCTGCTGTTACTGATGTTGTTGTTGGTGTAGTGACTTGAAGCGATATTTTGGCACGTGACTGCACAAATTTTGCACTTCTTATTCATTTCTCTTCTTTCTGCTTCTGAGATTCGTATCAGATAAACATAAGTTGTGCACAAAGAAAGCCAAAAAGAAAGGCCAAAACTGTCAGATTTATTTTTCTGTTTACACATAAACGTAAAACGCATCGACGCGTCTCCTGCCTGGTGGCACTTTCTTTCGGGGGATTTCCCCAGCCAAGACGAATTTACATCAAACCAAGCCAAGCCCAAGCAAAATCATTATGAAATGAAGTAATTCACAGAATGCTGCTCTGCAAATGCCATAATGCCAGCAAAAATGTTGAATTTATGGCCAACTGCAGCGACGTTGCATTGAAAGTGTACATCATTTGCATATTGGGGCAGAGAATGCAGAGCCATGAAGTGCAACGTAATGCAGCGCATGGCCAGGCAAGGCGAGACGTTGCCGCAAAAGGGCCCACCTTGGATTTGGTTGACTGGCATGGAGTGGACGTTTTGCGTGCCAGTTGAAAATTCATTTCATATTTAAGCTTAAATTCTGATACAACAAAAAGCGAAGGGAAATAGGAATGTTTACATATATTTAGGGATTTAGTTTTCTGCCTTTCAGCACAATTCAATGCATTCTGGTCGTTGCTGTGTGGCTGCGTTATTCGCTTTATCAGTTGCATGCGCAATTCAGGGATTCGCTACAGGTAAAATTTCAAAGATACCAATTTAGTGTTTCCTTCTTTTGTTCTTTTTTTTTTTATTTATTTAAAATTTATTTATTTATTTTTTTTTTTTTGCGCAGTTCTGAATGGGCTTTAATGGCATTCGCTAAGCGGAAGTTGAGTCACTGGGGACACAGTGGTTGCCATTAGCGAGTGCACAAGCGAAATTTTATGAATTTCTGTCTTTGTACATCAGTAGCAACATAAACTGAATTATGCAATATCTGAGCCGTAGTCATTAAAAAAAAGACAACAAAAAAATTGGAATTTTCATGTTTACAAAATTTATCAGATCCTAGAATGTAATTAAAAGTCATTTCGATATTGTGAATTCAATGGTTTTTTCCATTTCTTTTTTCTACTGCAATCGGCTTGTTAGCCCACTGTACCCATACCGACTACAGACAATCATCAAAACCAATTTCTCAAACTCAAATGCTTTTGAGAAACGAAACAGAAGCGCATAAATTGTGCCCACGGCAAAAATATACAATATATATGTTATGTTTGTGTATATAAATATAGGTATGTCTGCACGTGTATATAGAAGCACTAATGATGATAGTGAAACATACGCGCGACCACAAACAACCAAGCCTTAGAGGCAAGCTGGCAAAGACAGCCGCAAATGAAACCAAGCTAAACCGAGAGGCAACAAATCGCGAGCCCTTGACAAGGTTTGCCTTTGCTTGCAAAAGAAAACTAAAGACAAAAACCAAAAGAAAGAAGAAAAAAAAATTATAATAAAAAATAAAAAAAAAACAAAACTGCAACATGCGTCAAATAAATGAACAAGCCAGCGTACAAATGCACAGATTGAATGAATGGATGAGCGAATGAGCAAGTGGGCAAGTGAGGTTCACTCAAGAGTGGCAACAACCCCATACAAGGCAAAACTGTTAACTCATGCCGCAGATGCGCGACCGAGTCAAAGTCGAAGTCAAAGTCAAACCCTTTGCGATGTCTTCATGGCTTGTGATTGTTTTTAATTAAAAATCAGCCGCAAAGTGCCATCAAGTAGCAGCAGCAGCAAGGGCAAGTCTGGTTAGCCCAAGGTGAAGCCGAAATTAAAATCATTTTCGTTTTGCTTTTGATTTTGTTCTTTTGCAAATAATTTGCAGAAATTCGTGCAAATTGTGGTCCGTTCCGTGTGTGCGCCGTGTGCGCGTGTGAGCAGGTGCCTTTTCGTTGGTAAGTCATCAACAAATTAGCTATTCATGTCTGTGACTTAGAATCGTGCTTTGACGGATGGTTTCAGTGCGCCGCAAGCCAAAACTTGGAACATCATTAATTTAAATTTCTTAACTTTGTCAGATTGACTTCACTTTGCTGCTTGCTGCTTCTGCTCGTATGCCAGCACTCAACTCCGTGTAGGCTTGGCTGCGTTTTGGACACTCCAGATGCGTAGCCCTTGTCTCAGGGCGTAACAAGTCACTTCCTTAACATCGTCTGTATGACTTGCCTAAACCATGATGGGTGTGTGTGAGTAATTGTACTTTTTGGTAATTAAAATTGCGCATTCCATTTTCAGTTAATTCGCGCGTGAAATATTTGTTACTGATGATGTTGAGCAACACAACGCACGGGGCTGGCAGAGGTGTGTGCAGTTGTTGCTGTGTTTGATGAAGGTGAGGGTCAATGAGGCAAATGTGTAACATGTAAGTTTTGTTGGTTTTTTGCTGTGTCGTTTACGGCGTAATAAAGCAATTTGAACTTTTTGTTGTTGCTGCTAATTTTTAAATGTTTTATGAATTAAATAAAAAGGCCGTTAGTAATGTGTTATGTTTCAGTTGAAACGCAAGACGTCTCATTTGCACCTAAAGTCAGCATAGGCGTGACATTAAAGCTGTAATAAGCATTTGCATGTCTAAATAGTTTTGAAAATTTTTTTATATTACAATTGTAAATTTTAACAGTTAAAAAAAAAAATAACAATTCACCTTTTTTTAAACAAAGTAAACCAAATACTTCATTACGAAAGGGCATGCCACAGGACAGACTCTTTGATCGATTGTGCCCAACAACAACAAGAGCAACACAAAATTTCTGAATGTGTTGCAATATTGCACACCTTTAATTGCATACACACACACACACACTCAGAGACGAAAAACTCACCTTCTTACGGCGACGATGCGACGAATTCGAATGTGGTGTGCCCCGACCATTTTCGTTAGTTTGTTTGTTCAACGACTGCAGCAGGTCATCAACATTGCGTATACAGGGACGCTCCAAGGTGCCACTTGACGTTGTACAGCCGCCCAACGCACTGCCACTCCCATTATTGCTCGTGCAGTTCAAGCCAATGCCGCTCCTGTTGCCAAGACTGTTGCTGCGCGAACGGGAACGTTGCTTCTGCAGCCAGTAGGCCTGATTCGCCAGACTAATCTCAGCGGCTGCTTTGCGCGCATTACGACGCGTCAACGTGGCCTGTGAGTCACCATTGTTGCCATTGGCCAAGTACTCGCCAGAAATGTGCACCTTCGGTGTCGTCACCAATTGCAGCCCTGTGGCGCCAAAATGCTCGGGGAATTCGTGCAATTCCAGTGGAAAACGTGGGTCCATCGGCTGCCCTGGCTGACGTGGGTACATATGTGGATCACGTATAAACATTTTCGTTGTCGTATAGACACGATCGTCGATTTGATAGAGGCCATTCGCGCCGGGCCCTTCACCGCCTCCGATGATGCCATTGCGTATGAATGCTTTTGGTCGATAGCGTATCAGCGGATTGTTCACATTTGCTTTCAGCGACGGTTTGCTTTTGTTGAAACTGCGTCGCCGTAAAGTTGACTTAATTATTTTCATGTTTGTTGTATTGAGTTTTACTTTGTCTTATGCACAAAAGTATGCAATGGTTTTTTCAAAATATAACTGTATGCGCGTTTCAAGGGGAACTTGTTTTACTACAGTCCACATTCGATTACACAATGAAAAAGGATAGAGCAGGCACGTGGACTTTGTTCTGAGCCCGGATTATAAGTTAGCCGTGGTGAGAATGATTTTCCATACAAATTTACTCACCAAAATGAAATAAATTTGTTGAAATAAAAGTGGTGAAACAGATCTAGATGCTCACACTTTCATTTGTTTTAAAATACTTTCAGAGGAAAAATTTTTCGTATATTTAAAAAAAAAATAATATAATTTTTGTTTTGTAACTATTTCACGCGCATTTTGCACGTTTTCTATGCGCTCACTTCAACTTGTTCCGCACTCGTTCGATTTTTTACTGCAATAGTTTGATTTTGTTGCAACAGCACACAATATTGCAATATGCAAACACACACACAATTACTCACTTTTTCACCCGTTCATTGATTCATTCATTCACTCATTATATGCACACATAATCCAATTAGTTCTTGTTTTTTTTCTTCATACGCCTTTTGTATCATGTACGCCCCATTCATGTGTTGTGTTGGCCGTTGTTGGACACTTTTCTTTTTTACTTATGTCGTTTTAGTTGGGTTTTGTTTTGTTTTTGGGCGCACAGCACAAATGCACAAGGTAAATTTTCCAACGAATTGACACAGTTAACGTTTTTCTTTAGTTTAATTGCAGTACGACGATGGGTCGACAGCTAAAGTTGTTGATTTATTTTTACGCTTTTCGCTTTCGGTTAAGTAACACGATATTATGCTCTTCAAATTCTGTGCTAATCTGTCAACTTACTGAATCGGCTGCATTAATTCCGTCTGATTTGTAAAATGTTGACTTAGAAGCGACCCAAATACTCGGGTATAAAGTTAATGCCGTGCCATTGTCGATACTGAAACGCATATCTATTGGCTACTAAGTTGCGCTGAGGCTTTGAGTTTGCAATTTTAAACTTTGTTACTTTTTTATTTTTATTTTATTTTATTTTATTTTAAACTTGTTTTTTTTTTTTAGTGAAGATAATGGAATTGACGCCCCTTTTGCGGCATGTGCTTTGGCTGATGTGGTGAACAGTTTCTAATAATAACACATAATAATAATATTTTCAGTGCATGCCTCGAAAGATCAAATAGTGTTTTAAACTTTTATGCGATTACCAATTTATAATGCACATAATTTGACATTCTGCATTGAAATTGCATTTAAAAAAAAAAAAGAATTTTCTGCATTATAAGAGTGCAGCTTAGCTCCTGTTCATATGTGACTTTTAAATCCTTTTAAAGTCTGTATTGTTTCTTTTATCCTATTATTCAAATAATTTCTTTTAATAGTTTCACAAACCACACAAAAATTTTTATCTACCCAACTTTGCTTGAACACTTCCGTTTCCGTTCGCGCGCCTTAACCGAAAATGTATGCCACGGGTCGCTGTATAATACACAACTAAAAATGCGCGGGCAAAACATTTTTGAACAAGCTACAAAAGACAATAACTGAGTAACCGATAAAAAAGAATACAAAAAAAAAATTAAAAAAGCAGAACAATCCATACGACAGCAACAAGCACGAAATTGTGATAAAATGACGATAAGTAATGCAAAACAACAAAAACAATAAAAATCATCAATAGGCATAAGGGAAGTCAAGGGTTAAGGGGCCACTAAGACACCCCCTAAAACCAAACTGACCGTAAGCGCATATCGCAGCAGTAAGTACAAAAGTACCGAAGAACGAACGAAAGAAAGAAAGAGACATAAAATAAAATAGAACGAAGTCTAATAAGTGTCAACGCTCACGCTACAGACAACAAATTCGAACATGCATACAAAATGCATTAAAAGTTCGTAAACAATTAAATTGTTGCACGCATGATGACGGCTGGCAGATGCGTCTTTAATTGGATTTTGCACAGAGACACATCATTCGCATGACAGACCGATATCACGATATCATACGATATAAGCCTATTTAAGCGGCTCATTCAATTTTGTAACTTTTTATTTTATTTTTTTTCATTCGTTTATGCTTCGAACAATGTTCAACAAAGCAAGTTTCAACCGATTTCAGCACATTCAACAATTATTCGGTACAATTTAAAAAAAAAATATGTACATACTGTATAGTATCGATAATATGTAAATATGGCTGAGCAAAATTTTAATGTGATTAATATGATTCACATATATCACTATGATAAATTTGAAATATCAAAATTAAATAAAAATAAACTACATAAGCAGCCTTCAACAGAATTGCTTATGTAACTTAATTGCTGCTAGTATAAATAATAGCTAAATAGAAAAGAAAAATCGTTTTGATACTTACAAAAAACTCATCTTCGATCACTGGATCCGCGAGCATTTCAATTGCTTCAGTCATCGAACGGCATGTGCGGTTTGTGTTCTTCTTCTTCTTGAGTTTGCGTCCCAATGTTGCTGCATCACTAAACCGATGCAACAACTTCTCCCGCTTCCGCACCGCAACCGGACTCGCCATCGAACTGGCATGACACAGCAGCGAGGAGTAACCATTCGTAGAGGAGATCGTGCCAGTATTGGCATAAAAATTCTGCGGCTGATACTGCGCCGGCGCTGTCAATGTACTATTCGAATCGATTTTCTGTATCAGATTATATTCTGATTGTGGAAATTTACTCGGTATCGATGAGCCATTCGATTGTAACGATGATTTGTTGCTCAACGCCGGTTTCGGTGGCGGCGGCGGGGGTGGCTCCTTCATCAACTGCACACGACGCGGTGCAGCACGTGGTATGGTCGCCGAGTTATGCTTGGGTGAACCTATATCTCCGCCATAACTGACAGCGCGACGATTGCGATCGTTTTCCTTTTCTCTGTAAAACAAGCAGCAGAACAAAAAAAAATGTATCTTTAAAATAGCTTTCAAGCATAAATTTAAAAAAAAAAAAAAACAACAAGAAAAACAACAAACAA
Organism: Stegana nigrithorax; assembly: GCA_037044495.1. Taxonomy (NCBI): domain Eukaryota; kingdom Metazoa; phylum Arthropoda; class Insecta; order Diptera; family Drosophilidae; genus Stegana; species Stegana nigrithorax. Next base: position 506,584 of record JBAMBQ010003091.1, on the reverse strand, counting down.
TAATAAATAAGCAAAAAATGTTTGGTATTAATTAAAAAAAGTCAATTTTCTATGATGAAGAGACATTTGTTAGACATGCTCTACGCCTCGCCCACCTATTATAGCGACGCCGCAGCATGGGCGGACTGAAGTAGCAATTCGGCGCCAATGGCACAAAATAGCCCCACTGTGGCGGCGCACTGCCATTGCCTGGCTCATGATAGGCGCCCAATTGCGGCGTCAGCTCACGTGACAGGCCCAACATGGGCAATGAGACGCGCTGCGACATTTTCGGACTCGCCGCCTCAAAGTATTTCTTATGGTGATATTTATGTGTCATATGCCGTTTGCGTAGTATGTTATTCTCTATGGATGAACTTGTTGTCGCATCTGTGTCTAATGTGCAGGTGCTGCCGTTGCCGCTGCTGTGGCTGCCGCAATTAGTGCCCACCTCAGCCTCGTAGCCGGCATCATCGACAGTATCATGTTGTTGTTGTTGTTGTTTTTGCGAACACTGGAACACAGTAACGTCATCATCATCGTCTTCGTCGCTTGTGCATTCGGTTAGCGTATAGCAGGTGTAATTATGCGCTGTGTAATCGATTTGGGACATGTTTTCTTCACTTTAATTGTTAAATTAATTTCGTTCTTATACACTGCTTTGCTTTTTATGTTCTTTTATATTGCTTTGTATTTTTATACACTGTCACACAATTAGTTCACTCACTAACAATAATACGAATAACTATAATAATAATAATAAGTGTGCGTATAAAAACAAAACCAAAAAATTAGCTACATTTGCCTTATTTCCGCCATGTAATTAATTTTCCACAAGCTTTTTCTTTCCCACGCTTCAATATGTTTTATGTTCTTATTCTTATTCTTCTCTTTCTGTTTCTGCTTTTTTTTTACTTTTTTTTTTTTTTTTATTTGATTTTTTTTCTTATTTTTTATTGAAATCTTCTGTCAATTATTTGTTACTTTTCTGCTTCTCTTGCTCGTTTTCCACAATTTTTCGTTGTCTTAGAATTATTTAATTAGTCTGCTACCGTGACATTTTCGAAATTGTCTTTACTTTGATAAACGACAATTTAATGTTCTAATTACTTTTCCAGTCTAAATTGGTCAAAAGTATTTCGTGGTCAGTTGGTAAACGGTCAGCGTTGCCACTGTCACAATTAAAACCAATTCGTGTCTCATACATTGCCGTAATTGTAATTGGGTGTTGAGTCACTTCTTGTGCACTAAACGGTCTGCCACGGTTTGCTGCTGCCAGCCATTGTTTGCCATAGTCTTGGTCTCAGCGCACGCAAAGCTATAATTTTCATTTGGGGTTAGATGATTGCAAGAAATAATAGCTGTCGCATAGGATTAGCGGCACTACAATGGGAACTTACTATAATTTACTTTTGCTCAAAATATATTACGGTAAAATAGGCTACAAATAAATTTGGTGTGGACTTTCTCGAGCACAAAATGATTATAAGAATAGCAGCAAAAAATAGTTTCCATGTAAACTTTTCACCTGGGATTTTCGTAGAACGAAAATAAAAGCGCTAAAATACAAGCATTTTATTAAAGTTCCCGTGATTTGTTTCACACCGTTGAAAAACACGCATAAGCGTCATAAACAAGCTAAAATCTAGCGACATAACTTTTACATGTTCCGCTTCTTTTTTTTTAATGATAATCGCTTGCTGCAACACAAAAAAGATTTCAAACTAACAAATCACCTGAAACTCAGTGTGTAACATTTTCTGTCTTAAGTATCTTTTTAATCTTGCAGCATTAACACTTCTAAGCAGGACAGAACAAAGCCAAGCAAAGCGTTGAAAGAAATATCAGATTTACTACAGTGTGATTAATAATTATTTGGCAATACAAACTAACGATCTGAAGTTATTTAGATATGCATGTTGTATATTTAAAATAGTCAAGAGTAGAACGCATAACCCAAACTACTGAAGTAAAGTATATGACAATTTAAACGCGTTTTTGCAATACATTTCAACTGCTGAGAATTGTCATTTATTTGCAAACGGTTTTCAATTATTTAGCGAGTTCTTATTTATGCAGCATTTCCGCGCAGTTCACAAATAATACAACACATTAACGTGCAGACATGCAGCACCCTACCCAACCCAATATCAGCCCTACGCAATGCATAGCGTACGTACGTGTAGGCACTCGGTAGCATAAATTAACTTAAAAGTTCATTAAGAATTTATGAGAAAGCAAAAGTGTCAACAGTGAAATCCATCAACAAACCAATTAAAATGTCAAGCAAGTGCAAAACACCAGAAGCAGCCGCATTCGCGACGAGTGAAACAAATGCGCAGAGCAGCCCAATAGCAACAAAAAAAAAAAAGAAAAACAAAAATGAGCATACAAAATATTGGCAACTACAAAAAGAAAAAAAAAACCAAACCAATGTTGAAAAACAAAATGAAAAAGCAAAAAGTGCGATGAGTGTCTCGCTGCGGCGGCTTTGTCAAAACATTGCGCAGGAGGCAAAGGCAAAGGCAGGAGCAGCAGCAGCAGCCGATGAAAGACAAACTGACGCCGGGTTCTATATTAAAATTATGAATTGTTGATGAATTGGTTATGCTTTCTTTTATTTTTTATTTTTTTGCGGTTTGCTTTTTTATTTTAATTTTTTTGGCGCATAAATATAAATATTTGTAATTGTGAAAAAGTGCATGACTAATGCAGGGCTTCTGTATAGTGGTCTATGCTGGAAGCTGCCATTTGACGTACCGCAACCGGAAAGCATATTGTGGCAAATTTGTTGAGGAAGTTAATGCAACAAGCGCAATTAGCATAGTCATAGTAATTTTCATGATTATTATTGTCGTTGTTGTTGTTAATCTTGGTGTTGTTGTTTTGCGTTGTGCTGTGGCTGTGGCAAGAGCAATTTCTCATAAAGCATAGCCATGATGTTGGCAGTAAGGGCATAAGGAGGGTAATGCAGCAGACGCATTGCATTTGGTGTTAATAACTGCATGAACTTGCGTTTTTAATTTTCGAAATGTTAATTAAGAGAAAAGAAAGAGTGCAGTCGAAAAACACGATTATGCGCGTCGTTTTTTATGGTTAATGTAGCAGAACAGTCAACAAACCTGAAAGCGTAAAGTGCTGAGGCATTTAATTGAAATGAGTTAATAATGTGTGGAAGTGTCTCAAATGGGCGAGAGATGTCTGGCGCTGAGATTTCAGTGATGTTACGAGTAACGTAAAAACGTGTACATATGAAGATAGCAGGAAACGATGATGAGCTGTCAACAAGTCTGGCAATATAAGAAAGTCACTGAGGTGAAACTCACAAATGAGTTCTCTAGCGGAAACTTGTAGCAGCTGATGAAGGATAAGCTGAGACCGCTGCATTGCAGTGCATATTACAACTAAAGTACGGCATAGTTCAGGAGTCATAGTGTGTTTCTTGCATAAAATTTTGATTTCAAAATAAATAACTAAAAAAAAAGAAAAAAAATCCAGACCCCATAAAAGAAATAAGGTAAAAGCTAAATATAAAATCTTTATGCTTTTTATGTTATATATTTCCATAATTATTCATTTTTAAATGTTGAACAGTTTAATAAAATATTTTCATTTTACTTTTCTTTTTAAAACTGTTGCATATAGTCTAATTACATTTTCTTAATATTTTCACACAATGAAACAATTTGTACACAATTTTACTTATATTTACGAGAAATACTAAATCAAAAATAAAAAATTCCACGAAAAAGCAGCAAATGCTGTTGCTTGCCAAAAGTTACAGAAACAAAAAAAAAATGCACACACTATTTATAATTGGGCATAGCAAAACTTTTACGTATACGTAATGCCACAACGCACTAAAGATTGATTCAATTGAAATATTTAATTACAAATGCCATGAATAATGGCAAACTTGTAGTTTGTTTTATTTTAAACCGATTTTACTTTCGCCAAAACTCATACGGATGCGTAATTTTGTTCTGTATTTTAATTTTTTTTGTTCTTTTAAACTTTTCGCGCGCGTCTGATACGTTTTACCGAGCAATGTGCTGACCGCGAGCGAATTTCAAACTGATTTTCAACACGGGCGACAAAATTTCTACAACTGGGATGAGACGGCAGTCCAAAAACATACAAAAAATAAATAAGAGACGTCTACCGCATACGGTAAACGGTAAATGGGAAAACGGAAGAGCAGCGCGTGTACGTGTTTATGTGTGCGTGTGTGTGTGAATGACCGTCTAAGCGGATGAGCGTGCGAGTGAATGAGTGGCAACGGCAATGCGGCAACCAACAACCCTAGAGACGACATGCGCCACAGACTCGTGAGACAAATCTCAAAGAATTTATGCAACGCGCAGACGGCATATTTATATCCGTAAAAAACAACAACAACAACAAACAACTTGAGTTGCCCAAATTATTTAATTTTACGTTGAAAATATAAATGAATAATAGGCGCGTTGAATTCGCTTTTTTCATGTGCTGCACTGGGCGAAAAAAGGGTTAAAAATGAAAAATTTTAAACATTTTCAATTCTACATTTTATAGAATGAATGTAGCAAAATCACCCAAAAGGGACAGTCCCCATAAACGGAAAAAATTGCTGCGACAAGCGGTGTCCGGTTATGGGAGTTTTCGCTATATACTATTAAAAAGTGGGAATTGGTAAATTACCCAAGTTTTGTAGTTGTTAATAAATTCTTTTTAATTAATTTTAAGATTTATTTGTAAGTAAATTTCCCATGATATTAATGCTTAAGAATATCACTCAAACAACTTTAGTTGCTTAAAAAAAGTACTTACTAAGCTAACAATGCAGGGTTGGGTATGTTTCTATGCAATGCACAGCATGCATTTCTCGCACTGTATGCACAAGATCGTCAACGACTCGCGGTATTCAATTGAGAAAGAGTTGGCGTCTCATTAAACACATTTAAGTAGTACCAACTTGAAAGGGGTAAATGCGCCCGATATTGCAACGCAAACTGTCACGCAAAGTCAAAAAGAAATGGCAAGAAAACAAAAACAAAAAAAAAGCTCACACAATGGAGCTCAACTCGTCTGGCTTGTGGCGCTCTTCAACGCAGCGTAAAATTGCCGTTTCGAGTAAAAAGTTATTTTTTTGTTTTCTTTATTTTTTTCACTACAAAAATAAATACGCTTACTCGTGCGAGTATTCCAGCGACTATGCTCTGGCCTTTGTATATTTTTAAGAGCATACATCCGAAAAAGTTGAAAAAAGAAATAGCAAAAATACAAGCATCTTTATGTTTCATTTCACTTGTCACACATTTATTTTGTCTTGCTTCTACGTCTGTCCGCCTGTCCGTCTCACATACGCACAGTATGTGTGTCACGCGGCTTCTGCGGCACCACCAACAGCGGCCGGCGTCTGCCGCAATGGCACTCGCATTACATATATATTCGTTTATTGGCGTTGGTTTGGCAAACGCGACAGAGATAGCAACACATTTGCTAGCTCGTAGTGTTATGTACGACATGTCGTGATTAACAAGCCCCTGCCTGTGCCTGATACATTAAAGCTGGGCTGCTTATTTTCTTAAACTATCAATTACACTTGTTAATTAACTGTTAAACCGGGAGTGTGCATTAACCCGCATACATTCTTTTTACTCGCTCGCTCTATAACTGCTATGCCTGTCTTTGTCTTGCCTGCATGCGGTATGTGTCTGAGTATGAGTGTGTGTTAATGGGTGTGCATATATCATTATAAAAGCAGTTACCAGTCAACTCAATTGCATGCAGCGCCTGGCATTGCAGCAACGAAATGCAATTAAATCTTTTTGCCTAGTTAAAGCTTAAGGGATTGCGCTGCTGCTGCTGCTGCGGCTGCTGCTTGGATACTCGATTAAGTGTGTACACCCATATGTAAACTGCTGGTGGTTGACTTTATCGTCGTCGCCGTAGACATCGTCATCGTTGTTGTTGTTGTTGTAATTACGCCATTAAGATATGATCACATGCGATTGAGTGCATAGATTGAGACTCGCTAGTGCGGCGGGTAGAACAGGTTTTGGGGGTGTCATTTACAGCAAATGTTTCAATTTGCGTTAAAAATGCTAACTACTCGCATAGTTGCGAATGTTAGCAGCTATAAATACTAAAAAAAAATAAAACTGCATATTTTATTGTTACCAATTAAAGTTGGAGCTTGTGGTTCTCCATAAAACCGTAAATCATTGCTAGACACAGATCGATAATTAACCGTTGAAAGCCATTGGCAACTCGATAAGCATAGCAGCAGCAGCAGATGTTATTTGATTGAAAGCAGTCAATATGAGTCCTGTGCAGCTCCCAAAGTTGTAAATAAACTTATGCGTTATTTTTGATTCCACTGTTCGACGTATCGACAACCACAAATCTTAGGTTACTTTGTCTTGGGTTCAGTTTTTATGTGCCAATTACCTCTCTCTTTTGTGTTAACCACAGGAAGTCTTTGCAATCATTTAGTTTGTGCACTTAAGCAGTTCTAAACTGGTCTGCAGGTAGTTGATGTCATGTCAATGTCTTTTATATTTATTATATCAACTAGTTACTTCCGAAACGTCATACAGCTACAAAGTATAAGTTTGCCAATTAATCGAAAGTAACTGTCAAAGTTTTAAAAACTCGTGACTGATATGCATTGCCACCTTAAATTTAATATGTGTATATGTATGCATACATATGTAAATGCAAAGTTGTAGCCTTGGCAAAACATTGCCTTAATTCTAGCAGCATGAAAATCTCAAGTGAAAACTGGCAGCTGTCAGCACATAAGTAAAAGACAGAACAACAACAACAACACTCATGTAATGAAACTAGTTTACTTGTTCGATAATTCAATTAATTACAGCACAAGACCCAATGACTTGCACACTAAAAAATAAAAAACGAAAATAAGAAAAACTAACAAAAAACAAAAAAAAAAAAAAAAATACGAAAAATAAACCACGATAATTACACGACCATACAAAGTGTCAAATGATTTTAACCTTTTAGCACAAATTGCCGTTGCACAAAATGGCAACACGACAACGTGAAACTCGTACATATTGCCATGAAACTGTCTGTCAGACAACAGTCAACTGAGGCAACCAAACAGCTGCCAAACAGCCAAGTGCACCAGTAAAACAATTTATGAGCGCGCCAAGCAATCGACCGCATGACAAAAACAACCAAAAAAACACAAGAAAAAATGTCTTGATAAGTCTTAGCATGGGGGCACAAAAATTGCGATAATTAAGCTCACTACTGTGACGTCTGGCCGGGCAAGTGCGCCACATCAGTATCTGATGCGAGTATAGTTTTTTGCATTTTCAATGTAATAGACTTAATTTAGCGTGATGACAGCATATGACAGATGTTGGCACGTGTCACGCGTAACATTTGCCATGCAATTGCGTTTCTCATGCGTGCAATCTATACGAAAACTATAATTTAGGCATAATTTTTACACGACTATCAAAACATATCGATAAGTCAACCCATTTATGCGTCAACTTAAATAGAAAAAATTATTCGCTCTTGGGTCAAGTTTACGAGTGCAGCGAAATAAATTGCAAAGCTATTAAAAACACAAATCAAAAGAAAACTAAAAGGCATGAACTTGTAACAAGAAACGCTTTGTGCGCCAGCGAACGCCAAGCGATTTGGTGTGCAAATTTATTGAGTCACGCTGCAGAGCGGCGGCACAGGGGAGCCACGAAGCGCGCAAAGCATGTCGCCTGTCGTCGGTTGCCAAACGCGCGCGATGCCCACGCTGGAAAAAGTAAACTAGACGACGGCCAAGGGCCGACTTCGGGTTTACATGAACTAGGCGCTGGCTGAGCCAATTCATACTTGGCATAATAAAAAAAGGCCAAATATTCAAGTCAAGTCAAACACCATTTTATAAATAAAATTCATAATTCCAGCAGTTTGTCCAACGGCTCCATGAAATGAAGAGCCACAGTTGATCGCAAATTTAATTGAAGACATTATGCAAATTACATTCGCAGGCTAAAAATACACTCAGCCCCTGCTCAGTGTCAACCGCTCCTGGTCTGCAAAAGCATAATTGAACAAAAATAAAAGGAAAGCAAAACTAAAACCTTAGAAAAAATCGGCAAACGTAGCAAATCTATGAAAAACTAAACTAAACGACTCATCTCAACTGATGATGCTGCTTTGGCAATTTACTCCAGATGTTGCACAGACCCGATACAATGCGATGAGACATGCTGCGTTGCACTGCGATGCGATGAGACGAGATACGTTGTCGGTTGTTACCCGTCAATGGCGTCGCTGAACTTGGGCGCAATTGCGGACCACACGTTTACTCGTAAATCAGCAGACAAGCCAGCATTTATATAAAAACGAAAATAAAATAAATTTGAAAACTTGCTTTGGCCAAAAAAGGCGCTTGGTCTGCCTGCAATTTAAAAACAATTTTCATCGATTGCGTTGTTTATTTTGAGTTAGCTTTCTTTTTATATGTAAACAAAAGCAGACATTTTTTTTTTAAACAAACCTTGAAAAAACACAATATTAAACCAAATGCCATTTAAATACTGCAAACCATAAACATAATTTATATTGTTTATAAAATGTGGAAAAACAAAAAAATTTAGTTTTTTTTTTTGGCGCAAAAAATATTGCTTCGCATCTGTCACTATAAATAATAATATAATACGCGCAACTATAGAAAAAAATTATAGCAATTTATTATTAGCTACCTTTTCGAAAGTGTATCAAGCAAAACAAATCTCGCGGAAAATCCACACACAAATCTTTTCAAAAGAAAAAATAAACAATGACAATCGGCGCGAGTGTGTCATGCAGCGCACGTTTTGTCTTTTCCCACTCGTTCACTTCAGTTCACTTGCTGACTTTGTTGCTGGCTATAATTATAGTGACATATGCTTTAATAAAAATAAATTTGCGGCTTAAACTGTGCTGTCTTAAATGAAACAGATCTTAAACGCTTAAAAGTGAACCAAAAAAAAAACAACAAAACTAAAATACGTACAATGAATAAACGTGAAACATACAGAAAGAAACTATAAACTTTATTAATTTTATTTGTTTTGTTTCTTATTTTTATTATTTATGCGAACCCATGGCTGCCATGTACTGCAAAAAGTATTGCTCGCTGGCATTTAATCGCGCCACTTCAACTTCATCTATAAATCTCATTTAGCACATTGGTGCATTCGTATTTTCTTTAAGGCTTCACTTATTAAAAAATACAAATGCTGCACGCTACCCGCTAAGCCAATTGTTTTGTCAGCTGATGCAGAAAAATGCGGCAGTTATTAAAATTAATCTATGCCAGACGCATTTAGATCTACTCCTGTTGATATTTTGTTCAAACGAAATGTCATAACCTCAAGCTGTGTGTCAACATTTTGGCACGCCTGCCGTCATGTGTAACGTGTAATGCAAAATTCAGTTAATTTTTGCCAAAAAAAAAATCGCATTTTTTTCGCATTTCATTTAAAAAAAGAAAGAAAAGAAAAAGAAAACAAAAGTTTTCTGTTGCTGTTCGAATAATAATTGCATGCGCTTGACTTTTGCAATGCCATGAATTGTTACAAATAACCGAAATTATGCTTATGTATCGAGTATATGTACATGCATATGAATGCTGTTGCTGTTGTTGTTGTTGTTGACGATAATGATTATACGAATTATACACTAATTGGAAAAACAAGTACGAGCGATTGCGCACAGGAAATGCTGGTATTCATTACAAAGCTCACATGGAAACAAATGAAATGAACGGGTATCCCGCTATGTGCTTTAAGTCGATTTGCATGGCTCGCTTTCTGCTTTTGCTTGACTTGGCCTGACTCCACTTGGCCTGGCCTGGCCTGGGCTGCTCTGTTGCGTCTCCAGTCTCTAGACTACATGCTGGGTAAATAATTTGAAAATTAATGAAAGAAGCAGGAGTCTGGGTGAACTTGTTTAATTCGAAATAATTTATTTAAAATAACACGAGCATAGCAAAATGTCTTTGAAATTAGAGCGGCAAGTGCGACAACTTTTACCAACTCTGCGAATGTAATGGGAATCATGTGAATAACATCGAAAATAAACGAAAGGGACGTTTGTATGCGTGCATGTATGGTAAAGTGGTATAAATGAGTCTAGGTTTGTGTAAAATGGTTTCGGATAATGGCAGAATATATTTTAATGCTGAAACCTTTGACCTTGGCGTTTTTAACTAACGTTGATCTATAGTGCAGCTGTAGACTATCGTTACTTCTTTTTGTGCTTCAATGATGTGCCCTAAATTATAGCTTTTGTAAGAACTGGAAAGTGCTTCCGATTTATGATTAAATTTGGTCGAAAATTTTACAAGTTTCAGCTAGTTCTGACAGCCTAGGAACCAGCATAAGATTGTCATATGTCAAGATGATGATAAATGTTTCCTTGCGGGTTACAATACTGCAGACATGCACATGGCACTTAGCTGCCGAAATGCATAAGAATTGAATGCCAAACCTTATTTTTTAGCTATATGCATATAAAATCGTGTAGGCATAAGCATAAATCAGCAATTTTTCCTAAGGTACAACACCTGGCAACATTTTATTTAATATTTTTTTTTTTATTTATCTTTTGTTTTTGAAATGACAAATTTTTTATTCATTGTATTTTGTTAGCTGACACGCAAACTTCAAAAATTGACACTTGTTGCAAATCACGCAAAAAAATTGCAAACGAACAAAAAAACAAAAATAATAAAAATAAAAACAACATGTAAAAAATGCTCAAATACGCGGGTGGCAGCTAACAAACATTTCGCAAATAATTGCACTAAAAATAAAGGAAAACAATTTAAAATTGTGCCAAATCACGAAATTCAATGAAACGAATGAATGAACAACTAAATCAAATGGATGCACAGTGCACAGAGCTCAGAGCAGAGAGCAGAGCACACGAATACAGCATTTTGGGCATGCATGAATAATCCAACTCTAGATTTTTTCAGCTATGGGGCAATGGACGGAAAAAAGTCGAAAAAAATTGTATTGAAGCAGCTAAATTGGATTTTGGCACAAATTGAGTCATAATTTTTTTCTTTTTTTTTTTGCTGCTGCTTTTGCCGTTGTGGCTGCTGTAGCTGCTGTTGGTGCTTTTCCACTATGCTTGCCATTTATATGTATGAGTATAAAGCGTGGTCGCCGCGTGGCTACCGAACTTGGACTGCAGCTAATCGTTAATAACTTGAAAATCACGAAATTCATTCCATAGAAAGAAACCTTTGCCCATAGCGCTCACATACAACAACAACAATAAAATACAAAATGAAGCAATGCCCCAAAACAGTAGCATTTTCATGCGGCCAACAATATCAGCCAAAAATTAAAATAACAGAAAAAAAACCCACAAAAATTAAACCTACAATGAAAAAAAAAAAAATGCCGCCTATTGCAATTATTTTGCTACCCAAGGGGACTTCCCGTACAAACATATTACAAACCATAAAATTGCTGCAAATAATTACTGCACTCAGTGTAACTCTCAAAAGAAATTAGCTAAAACTGTCGACTGACATGGATTGAAGGAAAACAAGGTGCGGCTGTCGTTGGCTTTTACTGTAGTTCGTTTTGTTTTGCATTACTTGCGCATAATTTGTTTTGGCAACCTTATGGTCAGCAGTTGAAGTTGTTCAACATTAATGATGCAAATTCTGGTATTAATCAATTGTAAAACAATTAAGCAGACCACAATTTAATGTCTTGGCAACATGTTTGAACTTTTAACCTAACGGCAAACGACAAACGGCAGACTGACAGCCAAACAGACGGACAAACACACAGACTGAGGGACCAGTAAAGACCAATTAGTGGTGCATAAGTTGTCTACAAGGCAGTAAATAATAACAGTAACTCGAAAAGTCAGCATGTTGCCCAACAATACAGAATACTCGTGCTTTACATAGATTACATGAATGCGACTATGTCTGTGTGTGTGTGAGCAGTACAGCGAAGTACTTGTAGCTCACGGCGCGTGTTGCCAATTTATTACTAATTCGTTTCAGTGAGTGTATGCGCAGTTTGTCGATATTCTTGCGGGGGGCATATAGATTGTGTATTATTTTTGCTTTGTGTTTTTATTTTATTTTTCTAAATCGGCACTGCATGACTCATTAACATATACACGATCCCGCTTAAATTCAGAGTTTTGCTTTTTCGAAACCTTTTGAAATACTTCATAATGAAACAAAAAGAAAAATATAACATATTTCTGTTGTAAATAGTCCGCTTAATTAGTGAAAGTCGGGAACAACTTTGCGCAGCTTTGAGTTTGAAATCATTTTGAAATGCACATAATGTTTAATTTTCATTTTTTATAATTAACAATGCACAGTGTAGGCTTTGTTACACACATGTAAAAAAATATAGTTTTTGTACACTGTAAGTAAAAGGTTTATTTTATTCTATTTATCGTTCATCAGTGTAGTCTGGTTCTAATAAACGGACTTAGAGTATATAAGCTAGTCAATATGCAATCTAGTAATGAGAATGAGTTAGCAATTTGTATTGAATCTGCAGACCTGCTGGCACTTGTCCAAGAAATTGTTAGCAAAAGAGACATGCGCGCATAGTTAGGCCGCATATCAGGCTATGCTTTACCGTTTATAGATTACCATGACGTGCACCGTTCACCAGCCTACGCAAGATTTCGCCCCAGATATTTCTAGATGAAAAGGTGTGTTGACTTTCAGCATAACAAAATTATTATTTTCAGTCGAATTTTAACTACTTCTATCTGAGACAAAGTTAGTTCACGTTTTGCTTTATAATTTTTTTTTTTAAAACACCTATGTATAGGCAAATAAAACTCATGAGTTGTACGTCACCAAAGTTGTAATAACGGCTTAAAAATGGCACAAACCTGGATTAGTCTTTCTTTATTGCCAAATAAACCAACAGCAAACCAAATTGGCTGCAAAAACACTAAATCATGTTTATTGCTTAATTTTAAGGCCCAAAAAAACAAAAAAAAAAATACGAAAATGACAACGACGCATGGAAAACCGTTAGTAGCTAAAACAAACGTAAAAGAGGCTAATGTTTTAACCAAATTTTAAGTAAATGCTTTTAGCAAAATTTAAAAAAAAAAAAACCTACGCAATGTCTTAAAAAACTTTTGTTTTTTTTTTTTTTTAATAAGGCAAGTTGTAATTTTGCCTACATTTAACACAACTTAAAAATGAAATAACAATTGTAAAAGCAGTCGAGTTTCAAGTTAACCATTCTGTCTTTTTGTTTTGAAGTCCTCAGCATTTTACAAGATTTATCTTACATTTGTTACGCGTTTAGTTTAAACGCCGAAAAACACTTTCAAAAACTTGAAGCAAAAAAAAAAAAAATAAACAAAAAAAATGAAGCCATGCTTATGCATGCGAGACATGCTGCCGCATAAGCGTTGTGTTGCATGGCGTTGCGTTGCTTTTATCGCATGCGGCTGCGCAGTGCGGTGCAAGCGAGCAAACGTCAGCCAACAGCTGTCAGACGAGCGCTGCAGCAGACTTTGAGACCATCAGTTTGTCTGGCTGCCTTTTTGTCTGCCTGCCTGCGAGCAGTTTGACCAACGATTTTTATTTTGTCGACTTTGCACATGGCATGAATTACAGTTGTTGTTGTTGTTGTTGCTGGTGGTAGTATTGTTGCTGCATAAAGCTGGCTAATTTGTGCAAAATTTTATTATTTTGCATTGCATTGTTGTCACTTTTATTTTTTGTTTAATTCTTTTTTAATGTTTTTGCTTTTTGTATTCAACGCCATCGCTGCCAACTTGTTTGCAATAATAAAAAAACTTTACTACATTTGGGACTGTGTTTCGTTAACGTTTTCTTCATTTTTTTTTTTCGATTTTGTTTTATTAGTTGTTTTTTTTTTTTTTTTTTTTTCTTAGTTTTGTTTGCTTAAAATGCGTTACGCGCGTTTCCTACTTATATGTTAATTTTTTTTCAACAACTGTTTTCTGCATTTTTAATGCGTTTTATGTTTTTTTTTCTTTTTTTTTTGTTAGGCTGTTGCTGCTGTTGCCTTTGCTGTATGCACAATTAACAATTGTATGCTGGTGTGCAGAGCGATCGGGTAAGCCATGGTGTCAGAAAGTAAGAAATGCTGTTAGATTGCGTGTATGCTAACTGGCATTTGTATCAAATCACTTTTTGTTGCTTTTTTTTTTTTTTGTTTAGTTTACTTTACTGTTACTCGAGTGCCTTAAAGCTGTTGTTGCTCTTTTCTTTTGCCTGCCTTCAAACGATCAAACGTCGGCCAAACGTGATTTGCTTGGCTGATGTGAAGTTTTATTTGAGCTTTGTACTTTTAAATATGGTAAATATGGCATTATTTATTTATTTTTTTTTTTTTCCATTTATATTTTTTTTTTTTTTTTTCTTGAAGTTTAACTTTAAAGACAGCATCGTGCAGCTATGCAGCTATTTATTAATAACTAAATTACTTTGGCTCATATTCGATCAAATGCTAAGCGTGTTTGGCAACTACTGTGGGAAATATTTTGTTAATTAGAAAAAAAAAAAAAAAACAATGATAAACATGCACAAATTTTGCCTTAAAAACTGGCAAATGAAGGCATGGCAAAGTAATAAAAACGCAAACTGGAATTTGACCGACTTTGGCGCATAAGACCTGGGAGAACGGTAAAAGCCGCGTTAAGATACGAGATATAAAATGAAAAATCATAACATATAACAACTTTCAATGCAGCTGCATATTTGCCACTTAGTTGCCAATATAATTAACAATGCACCGCATAAAACCCTTCACTAATTAAAGCTTAACAAAGGTCATTTACCTAATGCATGCACACATGCAGCGCAGCCACTCACAGCATTCATGACTCTGACACACAAATGATGGGTTAACTACCTTCAACAATTCAATGCGTCAGTCTAAATAACAGTTAACAGTTTCATAATGTGCAAATCCGAAATAAATATGACGCCTATGCAATGGTTTTTAGCTCAATCTCAATTTTTTCTTTGGTTTTTTGCTTCGCCCAACGAAACGTGTTAAATCCAAGAGCCAGCGCTGCACATTGGCAAATCGAACAACGGGAGTGTGCCACGCCGAAAGCTAAACTTTGGCAGTTTGAAACGTGCATTGCATTGTAAATATATGCAAGAATACTCGTACGTCGACTATAGAAATATAACAAAAACAATAACAACAACAAGATAAGAAGCACAGACTGCAGCACTAACAGCGTTAATAAATGAAAATAATTGTAGGTGGTCTGCAAGCGTAGAAAAAAAAAAAACAACTCAAAAGATATTGCAGCGATAGCAAAGGAAAAGTAAGTCAAAGAAATCAAGAAAAAAAAAATATATTATCGACGAAACTGAAAAAAGCGCATTAAAAATTGTTCAAGTTGTGTTGTAAGCGCATTACATGAAAAAAAAAAAAACATAAAAAATAAAATAAAAAACAAGGTAATATTTATGTTTGCTGCTTGATTTTTAGTGTCTTACATTTGTTGCTGCTTGGGGCGTTGCTTTCGCTATCGACATCAGATAAATGTTTAATTAGCGCAATAAATGCATTTTCAAAAAGTTACAATGAAAACTTATTTGTGCAACGTCGATTGTCTGCAGTTATTTGTTTTGTATCGCTTTGACAGCATTTTATATGACAAAACAAAAGACTTAAGCGACAAACTTGTTTCAGCTTTATTCAATATCTTATGTTCAGCCACAGCGAAACACAAAGAAAAGCAAATAAAACAAAACCACGTGTATCAGCTCGCCTTTGTGTTGTTTACTCAATTTGTTTAACATGAAATGTTTAAGCTACTTTTTGTTTATATATACAAGGTGATATGGTGATATATATGTCAACTGGTGCGTTAGAATCTGCTATCGTTTATCGACTTCCAGTAAAAATTTCATGACATTTCATCTATTGGAAGTGAGGTTATTGCGTTTTAAGTGTCAGTATGTTTTTGTCATCGTTATATATATGTTAGTTGTATTATGTTTGGCCAACATAACATACGCTACGTTTAATATAATGCGACATATTTTGCAGCCATTGCTGTAACGAATTATAGCGACTACCTGTAGACAAAGACTCCAATCAATAAAACTTTTTAATAATGCGAGTGCGCGACTGTTATTGCATTGTTGATAGGTCTGTATTCGAAATTGAGTTGCATGGTTGCCTAAAGTTTGTTTATCGAAAACCTTAAGCTTGCAATATAAAATGTTTTTTGTAAGCAGTAATAAGAGTATAAACACACGCTTAGCCATAACAAAAATATTTCTCACAATAAACTTAGCTAATATTTTATATAAACCTTTTTATGAACACAATTTTGTTGGTATTGTCATGCTAACTAAGCAACTGACTAAACAGACAACCGAACTAATGAGTGACGGCATTGTGCAGCCTTTGATATTTCTATTGGCGGCAAAAAAGCGAAGATGCAAAGCAGCTCCTTTTATTGGCTCGATTTTGGGTATTGCCCGTATAAGCCGCATGTCTTGGCTTGTATTTAGTTTATTGTCGTTTTGCTTTTTTGTTTTCTAGTTGATGTTGCTTAAACTCAACACAAGCGACGACACGTAATAACACCGGTCACACCTGTTTCACTCAAATCAAGCCAACGTACATTGCCTGTGACTCGTCGGTGTTGAATGCAGCCGCTGTGGCTGCGGCTATTGAGTGTTATACAAATTATACAGTTAAGTTACAAAACATGCAAAAGTTCATCAAACGTAATCAGACAACATTTCATTTTACAGAGTATTGTTTTTTTGTTTTTTTCGTTCGCTGTAAAATTTAACGTTAATACTTGCGATAAAATGTTATTAAGCTGTTTGACGACTTGGCATGCAAATCGACACCAAATACCGCACACAGCTTTAAAAAAAAAACATCTTCATAAGCGTAAATAATAAATATTAATTGCGTAAAGTTTAAAAAAAAATAAAATACTATGTAAAAAAAGTGCTTATAAAAATTTGCAATTAAATATCCGTATTTAGTTTTGCCCACATGCAATAAATTGCAAGTGAAAGTTTTCACTTTCATTCATCATTTCGCACGTTAATTTTGTGCGTTGCAGGTTTTCAACAACAATTTCAGTTTTTTTTTTTGTCTTAATACGAAATTCGTGCGATTTTATGCTAATTTGTATGCGTAAAAAAAAAACCAAAGCAACCGCAAAGAAAAACACCAAATTGATTTTATATATGCGACAAATTGATTTGAAAAATCGTGCGTTTGCTGACTGAGGTGCTTACAGTCGACGCTTACAGTCGTCACCGCTTGCGATCGGCGATTTACATAACTGCCTGCATGCTTATAAGATCTGATGCTGCTCATGTGTAGATTTGCTGCCTTTTCAATATTTCTTTTGCCTAAGAGTTTGCGAAACAAGCTTTTGATTTTATTATTTTGCTTTTTTCTGTTTTTTCATATATTTTTTGTTTTTCAATTTATTTAAGTTTATTTTTTAATTTATGCGGGTTCAAAGCAACACAACAAGAAAAGTGAAATTGAGCGCTTGCTGCTGGACCTGTCAATAAAAAGAAAGTGATTTCATTATTTCAATGCATACATTTAGACAGCGATTTCGATTTAATTACGCAGTGGGTGTCTGTGGCTATTCGATTTGATTTGTAAGTTTTGTAAACTTTAAATTTAAACGACAGTTATGTGCGCACGCATTCTGTATTTATTTCAGCAAATTTGTGAGAAGAAATCGAGCTTTTATTATGTTGGCGTTGTAGTCGCATACGTTATCTGCAGTCATAGTGATCCTTACGTTTGAAACACGATTTTACTAGAGTTGCTTTAGTTTGTTAATAACCCTTAGTTCCAACAATTAAGAAAAGTTATTTATTGAAATGCGATTCGATAATCAAGTCTAAACGCATAAAAATTGAACATAAAGCCTTACTGCGAAAAAAGGTTTGCCAAAGCAATAAACAATTGAAGAAGGCTTAAATACACAGCATTCTTTGTTTTCGCACTTAAGCTAGGCAACACTAAGGTATAATACAAAAAGCAGTAGCCAAAACATTTTGCCAATGAGTCGTCGTATACGATATGAAAAGTATCTAAGCATGGTAGCGCAATAAATCTACACAAACAATGCTCATAAAAATCAAATGCTTAACGATCAGGCAGCCATTGACTACAACGAAGTGTTTCAACACCTTAATATGCTTGCAATGACTCTTAACTGATGAGTTTTAATGACGCCAAAGAAACTATGAAAATGCTAACGTTTATTAATTATAGCAGCGCTTCCTCAATAAAAAAAAAGTAATGTATGGATAACCAAAACTTTAACCATCTCGTCGTGTATTATGAGGATTTCAGTGCTAATTGTTGTTACTGACATAATGTTACAAACAAATATTTTTGCTAAGTGCGCGGCTATATCTGACTTCTTAAGTAGAAATACTGCTAAAGTTATTGCAGCAAAAGCAATAGCAACACCCACATGAAACAATAAAATACGAAATAAAAAAGACGCAATGAATGCTTGTCTCATGGCACTTGTAACAATAACAAGTTCGTTGCCTAAGTCTTTCGTTTCTTAAAGCTTTATATTTTCTTTACATTCGAGCTTTTTTTTTTTGTTTTCTGTTTTTTTATTATTATTTATGCCTTAAGTCGACATTTTACATACCAATGATAATTAATATCTTATGGGAAGTAAATTAACAACGTCTGCTTAAGTATAAAATTACCAAACATTCAGTAAAAACGCAAAAAAATATAAAAGAAAAATCCAACACCGACAACATTATACAAGTTTGCTGCCAAGTGGAAACCAAAAAAATGCTGCAAGCAGCCTGCAACCAGAAAAACAGCACCAAACCAATTCGTGGCGTTAAATGCTTAGAAGCGCTGAAAAAAATACATAAGCAATTGGCAACGATAAGGAAAATGTTTAGCATTAGTGTTGTACGTCATAAAGCATTGACTTAAATAAGCAAAAAACAACAAAAATTCACTGAAAAAATTAACTCGACAAGTCCGTTTTTTTTTCATAGTGCGCCAATTTTTTTTCGCCGCATATTAAATATTATGCAATATAATTTTTTTTTTCTTTTTCTGTTTATATTATTTTTATTTTTTTTTTTTTTGCTTTCTTGCAATTCATGGCAATTGCCCATATAAGCAAATCACAAAAACAAAAATACAAAAAAAAAATGGTAACAACTGTTGCCGATGGTGTTGTTGCTAAGTTGTAGTAGCTGTTGTTGTTACATCGGCTTGACTCCATCTAACGTATTGATAGCTGTATCCAAGCAACACGCTTAAAATGCGCTCATGACCGCAAGTAATAAAATAATTAAAAAATTGCTGCATAATTCACACTTCGAACGAGCGTGCGACGGAACACAGCCTAGAGGGGCGTTGCTGAAGAAGTGGCACAGCAGCACCGTAAAAGACATTCAAAGGCAAAGACAGCAGAGACAACGCCAAAGTTGGGTTTGGTCGCATGTAGACTCATGTTGTGATTTTTTAGTTTTATTTTTTTTTTTCGGTTTAGTTGATTTTTTTTATTACTGCCTCGGTGCGATTAGCAAACAATTATGGTTTTGTAAGCGTTACAAGTTAATTCAATCGCTTGTTGCTGTTTTTGCTATTTTTGGCTTTGGCTTTATTTCGTAGTAATGCCTTTTTTTAAGGGTGTCGACGAGGAAAACCAAACGAAAAAAAAAACATGGAAACTGCGCAATTGAAAATTGCTTTGTTGTGACTAATTTTCTGACATTGACGTTGAGTTGCAATTCTTTTTTTTTATTGTCATTACAGTTAATTTTTTTTATTTGAATTCGTATTTGATTGGTTTTTAACTGCTAGCTTGGCTTATATGGTATAATGATTTTTAATGTTTTTCTTTGGCTTTTTCTGTTTTTGACTACTTACTTGTCAATGTAATCGATCGTTTCGATTTCCTTCGGAATTTTATCTTCACTCGGGCTGTCATTCACAATGCTGGCTTCTGTAAGTAGTTAAATGAGAAAAAATGTTTTAGTATTTAAATTTTTATTAGCGCATTTGAAATTCATTGATTGCAAAAATTCTGCGAAGTTAAAGCTCTTTGTTTTTTTTTCCTTTTCTACTAAGTCTAACAAAGTTCCACTGCAAATCGCCTTATCTACAACTGAATTATAGTAACATTCACATGCTCATGGGATCAACAGCTGTAAACCTTTATTGGCTTGCGCAGCTGCCACTTTAGTTCAAGTTAGCTGTTGAGTGGATCTGTCAATATCCTGTGCAAGTACCCTTACAATGGATATTGATCACGTGGAGCCTGCTTATATGGTACCCAGCTTAAAATAGTTAAGTCCATCAAAGCTGCCAGCGTAATGATTATGTGGACTAGGATT
Organism: Stegana nigrithorax; assembly: GCA_037044495.1. Taxonomy (NCBI): domain Eukaryota; kingdom Metazoa; phylum Arthropoda; class Insecta; order Diptera; family Drosophilidae; genus Stegana; species Stegana nigrithorax. Next base: position 486,216 of record JBAMBQ010003091.1, on the reverse strand, counting down.
TTGCTGTCACTCATGATTTAGGTAGCTTGTGGCAGCAACTTTGCAAACGAAGCAGACAGACGGTACTGCGTATGGTAATAAAGTTTCTATGCGGCCCGTAAAAATGCAATTAAGACCATTTCTTAATGTTCAACATCTCTCATTAGCTGGCGTGTTTAGAAGTCGTTAAAAAACCATAAAGCTGCTGATTTAAACAAAATTATAATTAATTTGTTAACAAAACACAAAATAAAAAACAATTCGAACAATCCATAATATCGCGATAGCAAAACAGCATGTGTATATTAAGGTTATAGATGCTATCGCAACTGTTACTTTTTTAAAAAATAAATAGAAAAAATCTCCAGCTGATATAATTGCAATTAAAAATCCAATTTTCGATCTATATGAAAGCAAAACGATAAGATTCCGTAAAGAATGAATGCTCAGTGCACTGCAGTATAAACTCATCTTGGACTATTTACCGAAACTGACTTATATTTTAACGCCAACTAACTGACTCACATACTTCCATACCGAGAAACAGAGCAAAGATTAAGTAAGTGAGTTTATTGCCACAGGCTACAGAGTTTAAGCAACTTCAGTCATGTGAATATTCAACTAAGATAATGAGCACGATAAGCGACTTGATAAAGATTTCAAATGTCTACGAGTTTTGTTAGCTTGGTAACTTTACCTCTAGAGCTATAGAGTGTTGCAGTGCCTCGTATCCATGAAATAGATATTTTATTATTATTGTTCACAAAAGTTGTCGATAACAAATCTGATTTATTACATATTACTATTTATATAAAATTTTGAATATAAAATATAAATATTATTTTTATCAGATATAAACATATTTTTATATATTGAATAATAAAAATACAATGACATAATTTTTATATTTTTGTGGTTTCATATTACAATAAGCACCACTTAGAACGATTTCAATTTGTACAAACAAAATGAAAACTAATAATTTTCGAACCACAATATACATGCTTATCTTAAAAACAATACATTAACTAATTTGAAAAGATTTATGCATTTAACAAATTTGTTTCGCTAGATTAATAACCAAACATTATAAGCCGGTCTAGCCTGGTAATTAATATGTGCGACTAGACAATAGCAAAGTTAAGCCAAGATGACAAAGCAGTCTGATATGCCATCAATTTATGCAACAGCGACAAGCCGGCATTAAGGACAAATTTTATACTTTTTGACAGCAGCAACAAATGTTTAGCCTGCAACAGCGTACCCAAGCCACTTTGCCCGTCTCGACTGCAATAGCCAACATGAGCACATAGCCGGTGGTAAAATTTGATGTTGTAGCCACATTTAGTTACACATGTACTTATTAAACAAAATACGAGTATCTTCTGCTGCAGAGCACAGCAGAGCAAAGCAACAAAAAACAACTTGCCAACGGCAGCAGCAGCAGCAGCCGCAGCGTTGTAAAGTTGTCGTTAGTTGCATGCCACATGCAGTATGCAACACGTCTGCGCTGCTGCATACCATCGCTTAAACGTTGTATCGGCAGTCAACACTTGCTGACTTGGCTAACTTAAGCATGTGTAACCGTGAGAAATTCTATGATGTTTTTCTCACGCATGTCTCTAGGACATGCACGAATAATTTCTGCAAGAATAAAGTTACACGACTATATAACAAGTTCACCCAAGTAAATACATGCATCAAACTAAATAAAACTAGGCAAAGTTGTATTACATATGTACAATGTACATGGTTTTCGTCTGCGACTACTTAAATAACAACAATTATCTGTGCACTATTTTATGTTCTGGTTTCTTTTTTTTTTTTTTGTATTCTCTGTTGCATTGTGGTTCTTGTAATGTTTGAGAAGTTGTTTTTTTTTTTTTTGTTAATAAAATTAACAGCATGCAACATGGGAAAATATTTGTATGCAATCAAGGCAAAAACGAATTGAAATGAAATTAGCACAATTCGATATTTTCGACAGCTAAATGAAGTCAGCTCAGCAATCACATAATCACACAGTCAATCAGTCTGCCAGTCAATCAGGTAGCTACCACAATTTTTTTCTTTTTGGCATTTTTCACTTGACTTTTTGCAAAGCAGTTAGTCCACAAACTGATTTGCATGCATGAAATTGCTTTTTGATTCTGTTAAGCGTGAAATTCATTTTGGATATGCTTTCAAAAATCGTTGCAATGTGCATTGAGCCAAATCGCAGTTTGTGTTTTGCCTGGGAATTGGTATCTAACTGTCTTTCTGGACACACTTGTTAAGTGGCGTTTATTAACTTATGTCGCACCCATTTATATGCAAAGACAAATGAAGAAGTTGGCAAACGCCCAATTTAGCAGGGAGTCAAAGCTGCAGGTGAACGTGAGATGAAAGCATGTGTAAATTTCCAAAATTCACACAGAAATATGTGAAATTTTCAACTTTATCATAATTTGGCATATCTCTGCAGCTCAGCTAATTATTATAAACAAAAAGGTACAAAAAACTGCAACAAAATGAGCTAAAGCCAATATTCCTCATACCAAAAAATACCTCAAGTCTTGACCTGTACAATAAATTTATGCGGACTGACTCATGCAAATGAAGTTTTGATTTATCATAGAACACATTTTAAATAAAATGACTGTCTTATCCAAAATTGAATTGAGTTACAAATGTATTTTTGTCATGTTCTTAAAAAAAGTGGTTTTTAATTTTAATAAATTCGTAAAAAATTGATTCAATCACAACATATGCGTAAGACAAGATACCCAACTAACAAGTGTGTCTTTGATTGAACCAGTTCTAGTTTTTTTTAAGTTTTTCTTTAGTTTGCCCCTTTGAGTCAACAACACGTCGCCACACACTGATAACTAATTGCCAAAGCCCATTCGAGCAGCAACTTTAAACAGCAAGCGGCAAACTCAAATTAGTACGCAAAGCCAGGTTCAGACGATAACTAACATTCGCATTAACACACACATCTACATACACACACACATCTACATACACACATATACAGACTCATACTCGGACATATAAATATAGTATATCAGAGCAGTAAAGTCTACTTTAGGCGTTCATGTGCATAAATTAGCATATAATTTCGTAGCTCATTTCACGGCTCGAACAAGACAAACTACACTTCGTTGCCGTTGTATTGGCAGCCAAAGTGTTTTGCCATAATTAATGTATAATCAGCCAACATGTGGACAGCTCGAAAGCGAAAAAGTGTAGAAAACAAACCTAAGTAAATAATTTATATCCGACTACATAAATCATAATTAACTGGCAATGTAAATAAACTACAAATGAATACGAATGCAAGCCTCGACTTGTGTAAATTGAATTGCAAATTTTTGAGATTGTGTAAATCATAAAATACGAAATAAATAAAACACAAATGAAAATAATTTCCAGTTAATAACGAAATATTTGACCTTAAAAGAAACAGCTTGTAGGCTAGTCACATTAGAGCCAAAAACAAACAAACAAATAAATTAATAAATAAAAACGCATACATGATTTATTGGCTTCAAAGCAATACCAACAACGCATTTATATAAAGTCAACCAATAACAATTGCCGATAAATGTCAATCAGTCATAAGCCAGAAAAACCTGCTTTAACTACACATGAAACCATGCAAAAGCCTTAACAATAAACTTTTACAAGATAACAAAAGAGCCTAAGACAAAAAAGAAAACAAAAAAAAACCTTAATTATTAATAAACCGCTCGTATATCTCAAAGCATATGATACACGACGACGCTTGTCTAAAAGAGATTAAAGAACGTTCGAATTAAAGAAAAACAAAAAAAAAAAACAAAAAAAAAAACAAAAAAAACGAAAAAACTCATAAAACAAGTTCAAGTCGTTGGCGGCTATGAGAATTAACCAGACGTGTATAGACAAACTGGCAACATGTCTGCTACGTTATGTGATTTGCATTTCGTTTTTACACTCGCGCAGACCCCCAACGAGACACTTCAAGTTCAATTCATAAAGCACTTGTCTAAAAGTCGACTTCGATTGAGTGAGTGTACTTTTGGCTGAACAAATGAGGACAAAGATCAAACGAACCAGACCAACCGCATGCAATGTTGTTGAGACACACGAGTACATAGGCAGGTCTGTGGCAACCGATTGCCTTTAGCCGCTTGCGCCTCGACGAGTACAAGATAGATACGTAAAGGCGGCTGGCAGACCGAACTAAGGCATTGGCACTGTTCTCCCTGTACTAAGATTCAATTGTGTATTTTATTAAACCTCTACAGATTGCCTGTACATAGAGTCAATGTTCTGCGAGGATTCCAAACTTGAATTTTTCACTCAAAACCCGATAAGCATCTCTCATTGCCCAATACATGTGGAAAATAAAAAAAAAAAATCCGAAAATAAAAGACAAACTACACGCAGTGCGAATGTACGAATAATTGACACTACGGAAGCGGAAACGACATCTAACCGAGTTGTGGCAATTTGTGGTTGTAATGACAGCAACGAACAACAAACAAGCAAACTTACACACATTAATAGTCGGTGTCAGCAGAGCCAACAAAATGCCACAGACGAAGCTGGCAACTAATACGCTGCGAGTATTTGGTTGCATGCATGGGAGACGTACGAAAGTTTTGCGCAACACAGTAATTGAGAACTCAACTTGTGTCGTGTGGAAAGTTAAGCAAACACACGCAAAGTGGCATTAAAATCTTGCACTGTATTGCTCTAAGCAGCGCAGAGAATGAGCAGAGTTAGACAACATAAAAAAGAAACCAAGAAAAACAATAAATAAAAAGTAAATTGCAACATTCTCAGACGTGGAGCGCCGCAGTGGCATGCAATCCGAGGAAAGCGCATTAGACGTTGAAAAATTATATGACGAAAAGCAGATCAAAAGAAGCAGCACAAAACAACTTAACATGAGAAAAAAAAAAGAAAACTAATAATCAAACACAAAAGCAGAAGCTTTAAAGTTTCAAATGTCTTTTCAATAATGTTGCTCAAACAAAAGCAAAAATACAAAAAACTACCATAAAAAAATAAAAATAAACCAGCGTGGGAAATAGCATTACAAAAAAAAAGAAAAAAAAAAAGACGCAGCTGAACAAGAGATAGGGGTGCCGCTGTGTAGTCAAATCAATTAACATAAATCTTATTAAGTAAATTAAGTATCGTGTGCGCTCAATACAATACACACAATTAATAAATAAACAATAAATGACAACAATAAACATGCTCACCCCCCCCAAAAAAAAGAGAAAACAAACGAAAATCAGATGCTGAAAGTTATCAATTTAAAATACAATTGTGAAAAAAAACGAACCGAAAAAAAACCGGAAAAAAATATTATAGCAATTGCTAGTCAATGACAGCCAACCAAATATAAAAATAAAACACAAATAAAATAAAATATTATACATAAAAATCAAAAGAAAAGCAAAGCAAAGCAAACCAATAAAGGCGTTCAAACTGCAGACACTATTGTCGCGACAATTTCAATTCAAGTGTCAAATAACCCACAGAGCACTACAGCCAACAGCTTTGCGCGCAAGCGAAACAGCCAACATGCGCATATGCATAAGCAAACGCGTGAGTGAGAGGTACACCATAGCGAGTAATATGATTATCAGAATGTATGTACATTTATGGAAAAAAAACCACAAGTGACATAATTTTTAGAGGCTAAGGCGATTTTAAGTGTTTTCAAGTGAGACAGACCCGCGGGTACTTATGAAACCGAAGATAAAGTCAACTTTTATGCCGGGGTACGAAGTACATTGTCGGCATCGTCTGAATTGTCGCAGACATCTTTGCGCTTTTATTATTTATAAATTAGCAAACAATTGTTGTGTAATTTAGTTAAACTTAATTCGACGGATTGCGCTCAGCTGAAAAGGAAAGTGATGCTCGGCTTTGCCTATCATAAACGCATTCCGTTGGCATTTTTTTTAATGGCGCTGAAAAAAAGAAAAGACTTGTTAAGGTTCCAATTGCTTAAGAGATATTATATGTGCGTATATATGTATGCAAAAGACGCATTTCTTAATTTTAAGTTATTACTTGTGCTGATTTAGAGTGGAAGGCTACTGGCTTTCCCCTGTATAAGATCTTTTGTCGGCCCTTATATTAAATCACAGACTTGCAAACAATTAGTCGCTTTTATATTTAAGTGTCGATTAAGTCGCAGCATGTTACTCGTGTTTTTTTTTTTTTTTTTTGTTTTTCCATCTGCACTACTTTGTCTTTTTCATTGCATTAGCTGCTTCTTGAAAATCATTGCGCTTGAGTTCTTGTCTCAACGTAGATCTACCAATTAGACAGTGAACTAATGGTTTGTTTTTTTATTTTACTTCTTTGTGATTTTGTCATTTGTTCATAGCGAAATGCGTTTCGCTTATTACTTATTTACATTGCATAAAAGCCAATCTATAAATTTCGAATTAAACTATCACATACCACAAACCGATGTTTAGGATTTGCACTACTATTTTAGACCTTTTAATTTATCGCAACGAATGGCATTTGTGCATTTTTAAGCTTGCATAAATTAGCTTCAAATATGCATTAATGAAACAAATTACATTATTTCTATGACAGTAATAAACTCATTTAAATGCAAAAAGAAAAAAAAGAAAAAACTAACATTGTGGTATATAAAGTTTTTGAATGACGCACAACAACACAAACACAGAAACCCGAATGTTTTGCATTGCAATGCGTGCAACCCCATTTTCCTTATGCGTCGCACTAATAACTGACAACAACAACAGCAGCAACAACATCAAAACACAGCGCAATGCAATGCTATGCAAAGGAAGGCAACGCAACTCGTCGCATGAAATTTCCGCAATTTGCCTTAATGGAAATGCAAATAACTGTCATTAGTTCCAAATTTCACCGCATGTCATACGAAAGTTGTTACACATTTGCCACAAAACGAAAACTTATTTAGGCTAATTTTCGCCGTATAAAACTTTTCCAATTTGACAAGCACACCGCCCCTCTGCCCCATAACAGAAAAGCGGAACGTGCGAATATTTTACTACGCTTTAGCGGTTAACAATAAAATTTAAATATAATTACCCGTCGCATTACTTGGAAAATATTTGCTAGATGCTAATGATGATGCCGACGTTGATGCTGATGCTGCGCAATTAAAACTATAACTGCAGTTCGGCACATAGCACTCACAACGGCGTCATTTAGTCTGTGAGTAAGTGAGTGCATGAGTGAGTATGTGGCTCTGGCTGCTGTGCATCGTTGAGGCACAGTTCAAGTTTGTTTATTTTATTTTATTTGATATTAATTTATTCTTATTTTCTTTTCTTTTTTTTTAATTTAAGCGTTTTAAAATTTAATGCAGCGTTGCATTTGATGGTCAGTCATTTAAAAATTTGTTATTGTATACAATAATTAACTTTAGATGATTTGCCGCCATACATGTCGTATGCGCAATGTTACGATTTCCGTCACACTTGCGCGAAAACATTTCAAAGCAATTACATGCATTTATTTGGCACACTGACTCACAATGTATGCTCACCTTGGGTAATTGTTTTGTGCTGAGTTTTTCTTTTTAATTGCATATCAATTGTCATTGCTGGCATGCCAAGCAGAGCAAGCGCGTCTTGGCTCTAAGACGCGCCGCACTTTGAAGGTTACTGCACCCAACTGCCGGCTGCTGCTGCTGCACATTTATGACTCGTTGGCTCATTGAATCGTCGACTCGTTTACTCGTCGTGATCGTGTGTTGGCTGCTATTCTAATTGCTTGTGCACGGCTCCGTTCATGTTCAGGTGCACTTGCAGTTGGCGTTATATATTCTACAAGCCGCAGCAGATTATTTGCTTTATACACCGCCGAGTCTCTAAGTGCACTGCTGCACTTTTTTGCCACCTGATTAATGTTTACTTTAATTAAATGTTTATGTGCCACAACAATGCCATAAATCAAAGGCGAAGTGTGCAATTTTGCTGCTATTGTATTGTGTCTGCCTGTGTACCTGTTACCGTGAAAATTGATCACGTGGCGTGGGCTGCCGAACTGTTTGTATGTGTGATTATTCAATTAGTGTGAAATCTTTGTGACTTATAATGTTTGGCTTTCATAAGATACGATTCCAACCAATCAAATCAACTTCATATTTAAATTAATACCGATTAGTGTTGTTATGCTAAACAAAATGCTTTATTAGCTGCCTTGTGTTTCTAGGTGGCGTTTTGAGTTATTAGAAGGTATTGATTACTATGTCATTTGTCAAACTATTTGGACTTGTCAGCAAAATGACATATTGTTATTTGACATATTTGTATCTTGAGACTAGCCTTTTACGAAAATTCACAAGCAACCGACTATAATTTTCACAAGAAAAAGTTATCTAAAGCTAAATTTGGTTAAAAAATAAATTATTGAATGATATTAATTTATCACAAGAGGATTCTTTAGTTTGCTTATGCAGAAGAATTGAGATTCAATATAAAATATATATCTCTAATACAATACAAAATACTCATGTGCAAAGCGTCATTTAGAAAAACAATTTTGTGGCAATGCCTATTTGCCCATTTATGCCGTTTGTGGCGAACTTTCATGTGTGTCAGCTTAGTGTGGCTACACCTTCTTGTTAGCTTAGCGATGATCTATTTAGATAAAAAAATAATTATTATTTTTTAATACAACGGTAGTTTTTATAACAAACTGAAAACATCATTAATCTCAGTTTCATGTGGCGAACGCATTAGTTGCTGTCTCAAAAAACCCAAAAAACTGATTGAAAATCTCACGGCTAAATAATTAAAGCAGCCAATCAACATAGTAAAATAAAAATACGTTAATAATAAAATCAATATAAAATTTTGCTTAAAATTGCGTTCGAGGGTTTTCCGCGTAGCAAATCTGATATATTAGTAAGAAAACAAGCAACAAAAAAGAAAATAACTTTGAACATATTTTGGCTATGATTAATTGAAACTTTGCATACATGACACTGTGCTATTAAAAATTCAAGAACAAGTGAGTACAAGTAACATAAGCAGAAAACAACCTTCTAACGCCAATAACATGCAATTTCTTGTACTAAGCCATGTTATGGCTGCCACGATAAACTGATTTATTCAGCAAATAAACTTTGTGTTAACCTCAGCCTTAAGCTATTATCAATAGTCTCTACATATGATAAATATGCAACGTATTTGTCTGCGCAATTGCACTGCACTCAAAAGGGTCAAAGGCATTAATATGTATTACCAGTGGGAAAGAAGAAAAAACAACAATAAAATGAAATGAAAACAATATAGCAACGCCAATAAAAATAAACGAGCCACTTAAGCACATGAACACGCTTTAACAATTAATCACTAGCGTAAAACCAAAAAGCCCAAACAACCCGACCAGCTTAAGTGTTAAAATAAATTGAAGCGCATTATATGCCCACATCAAAATGTGTTGCACATAGATATGTTATGTATGCATTTATATTCCTACATATGTATGTATGTACACATATATAAATAAGCTCGTATATTGTTATATGCGCATTTATGCTCGTATACAATATTAAATTAATTTCAATGAAAATTTGTCGAGTCTAAACGACACCAACACCAACACTACTGGTAGCTTGATATAATAAAATATATATGTAATTAACATGCTGCATAGATTAAGTAGAGCTTATCAACTGAAAAGTGTCGAAACGACAGCACCAACACCAACACGAACAGCTGTTTAATGGACAGACGCACTCCATCAATGACCGCATGCACTGAGCTTATGGTGCACTCGCATATAGTACGATACGCGTTAATGTAGCAGAGGGATTAGCATCGTGACTGCTTGTCGTTTAAATTTGTTGCAAATTGATACAGCACATGCATTGCGACAAGGGAACATGTTTGTTCTGCTTTTTTTTTTTTTTTTTTTATACACAAAGTTAAAATTTTTACGCAACTCATTGATAAAATTGATTACAGCACTCATTCATTTACACATACACGTAAACAGACATATGCACTTCAACTTGAATAAAAATTAAAAAAAAAAAAAAACCAATCCTTCAGCTGTCAAATGCTCAAAAATGCTACACTTGAACGTGTAACATGTTGTCTAAGACATCAAAAGTGCGCTTGAGTTTGAGCTCTTAGCGCATCAGCGAGGCAGGCTTAAGTACGAAACTATCGACAGTTGCGCACTTAAAGCTGACTCATATGATTTTTTTTTTTTTTTTTTTTTTTTTTCTTTTTTATTTATTGAAGGCCAATAGTTAGGCTTAGAAATAAAACTTCTCCTTTTTGCTACAAATTCAAATGAGCTTGGCTACAACTTTGTCGGCTTAAATCATTACCGAAACAAAACCAGAAAATATGAATGAATATGTATAAAAAAAACCGTCAAAATAATAACTTAATAGCTTACCATCAATATATAAAAAATTATGTGCTAAACGCAAAAACACTTCCGCTCCACTTGGCAAGACGGCGACGCAAAAATTTGAAATGATAATTTTTTTTAAATTCAAATTAAAAAAAAAAACTAAGAAACTTGTAGCTGTCGTTTGGCTAGAGCAACTAATGCATACGCTGTAAATGCTTAAGGATATTTCAAAATAAATACCTCAACAATGTAAAATACGTTTAGATAGCTTACAAATCATCACGACATTAGTTAAATTCAGAGATACTAAAAGTAGCCAAAAACCTAAAACTGGCAATTCCTTCAGTTAATCGCAGACTTAAAGTCTGTCATAAAACAGCAGCCAGTCAGTCTCATTTATTCTACAGCACTCCCACGCATGCCGCTTCAACTGACTTTCCATGCCAAGCCAAGCTAAACCAATTCACATCCTTTTTAATAAATCAAATGTCAAGCCATGCTCACGCACTTACTTCTTTACTTATTCATGTAGTGACTTGCTGCAGTCCAACAGCTACCACCTTTTACACACTCACATACATATGCAATTCAAACTGTCCGTCAATATGTTTTAACTCGTGCTATTGACAGCTGACAGCAACAACAAGTGCCTGACAGCCCGCCCGCCTACGCTAAAAGCATAATTTCTACATATATACATATATAGCTAGCCAACCCTATACTCACTGTGATACATACTCACAGGCAGACAGACAGACAGATACGCGTATGTGCCTATCTAAACCGTATTGAGCGGAACCAAATTAATTTTCCTGTTTCTTTTTTTGCTATTTCATCTTTTGCACATATGAGAAATTTGATACAACGCTAAAGTGTGCTGCATGCTGCAACCCTTTTTCTAAAATCGCTTTCATCTTGTTCAAATAATTTCGTTTGTATCCCCACCAAACTTCTCCCGCAGCTGGTTTGCGCCGCCAACTTCACACTGCACAAAACATGTGCAAATAATCCCTTAATATCGTCGTCCGAAATGAATTTTTGCATTTTTGCCAAAAAATATTCGCACATATTTCAATATACGGTACATTTTCGTATCTTATTTGGTTGCCATGCGGTCGAAAACTGAATCAACCGAAATTTTGCAGCTGTTGACTGCTGCCGGTGCCGGTGCCGCTGCGCTTGACTGCTTTTGTCGCTCTATGACTGGGAGATTGGCCGAGTGCAGCATGTCTGGCCTGCATGGTGCTGTTCTGTTCTGTTGTGTGCTGTTTTGGTCTGCTTTGGACGATTTAACTCATTCATATTTCATTTTACCCAAAAGATATGCTAAAAATAAAGGATGTAGCATGTCGTCTAACAGCAACGCAAAATAAAATTACTTCGCTTCATTATATATTCCGTTGAAGAGTTTTCATTTAAGCATACATAAATGCAGCCAGTGAGGAAAAAAAAAACACATAAGTCAAATCTGAGTACATAATTCAAATGCAATAGACTTAAAAACCAAAAAACTTCTGAGCGGAAAACTATTTGCATTTTTTTAAATTGACCTAGTGTCTTGTCTGTGTATTTCTTTTTTCCGTTTTGTTCTTAAGTTATGGTAGACAGAAAAATAATAAAAAAAATACATACACTGTAAAATTTAGCTGCATATAAATTAAAAATCATTGATTTATTTTTTTTGTTTTGCTGGCAGCTGCATTCGTGCCATTCTTTAAGGTATTTATGTGTGTGCATAAAAATCAGCTTTATGCTTTTTATTGTATGTTTCATTGCTTTATCCAAGGTAAATGCAGTAAAATCTATTGAGTTAAATTTCAAACCTCAAGTTCTAAGGTCAACAATAGCCAAGAACCAATTCTACTACGTTGGACACAATGAAGCCAAACCAGCCAACAAAACACTGTCGCCAAGTCAAGGTAAAACTAGTTTCAACACTTTCGCGACAGACAAGACGCGCACGCGTGTATTTAAAGCATTTAGCGCAACAAATTAGGTTACGGGTCACATAAAAACCAATTACTGCTAGCAAATTACATTAAATACAAACGATAGCCAGGCGTGGAGCACGTAAAGCGCACTAAGCGCAGTACACTGAGCACATAAGTGCCACAACGTTGCAGACAGCGACTACACGACATGGAGAGCTGGCGCAGCTAATGGCTAAAAATCTAATGCAGAGGAAGCTAAACACACACAGACAAGTCAAATAAAATGTGCCACGTCTGCGTGAAAATTCTACGGAAAGTCATTAACGTGTACATAAATAATTAAAAATTTACGCAAAAGAAAAAGTGGAGTCAACAAAAGAAATCAAAAAAAAAAAATAACAAGTGACAGCTAGGCAGGCAAGCAGACAAGCGGCCAGCTCACAAAATATCTCAAGTTGTTCTCGGATAGAAGAAGACGCAACTTCACAGCTGCCAAGTTGATGTCAGTCAGCACGACAGTCAGTCAGTCACGCTTAAAGCAACAGCGGCGCAACATCCTGTTTACCTATAAAGCATTTATGCGAAGCGTGTGCGCATGCGCAGCGACAAGCCAAAGTTGACTTCAAAAAGAATTTAAGTGAAACTATAACAACAACAACAACACCAAAATAAATAAAGTCACTCGCTAACGCAATTCGCAATTCATAACATTTGAGACTTGTTTCAATGAAGCCACTCGGTCAGTGCTTTCATAACCAATCAATCAATTGCGGGAAATTGCTTGAAAATAGGAAATGTGCAGCAAATGATTTATATGAAGACGATAAAAAAGTAACACATTGGCATATGACTTTTCTTTCATATTTTCTTTATGGCTTGCGGCACATAAATCAAATATCTTAAGCAAAGCGCACATTTTTTATTTAGTGCAATAGTTTTTCACTTACATATAAGCAATGCCTTGCCAACTGAGTTGACTTTACGCACAGTTAGAGTGCGCCACTGTATATCAGCACTGCGTCGCAATTGGAAAACTGATTAATGTGTCTATTGGCAACCCAAGTTAATCAACTGCGCCTAGCACAGGCAGACATATACATTGGGTACAGTGTAAACTTTCGCATATACGTTATGGAACAGCCAAGACAGAGAAAAGCCATGTGGCTTACAGCGAAGTGGCAAGCCAAGCCTCAAGCCTGGGAGTTTCTTAACCACATTTTCAGGGCTTTCTCAAGTGTCAACATGCATAAATCCATTCTTTTTTTTTCGCAATGTCATTGCTTATATACATATCCTCTGCGGCTGTACGCCGCAACAAGTCACTGAGCTATCATATTTCCGGTGTGGTTACAGTGGCAATCAACAGATACATGTCTGTACCTTCTGGTTGCTTGATAGCGCTGGGAATGTAAGCAGACAATGCAAGCAAAACGCTTTTATGATTTAAAAAAAAAAAAAACAAGAAAATAAACTTAAAAATTTAACAACGTAAGCATTAGAACAGCTACAATAACATGCAGTAAAACACACAATTACTAATTAAAACTTCTCAAATATTATTTTTTTTTTTGTTTTTTCTTTTTCTTTGGCTACTGTTGCAAATATTTATAGTCCACTTAACAGCCACATTCATTGCGTTGCTGTCTAATGCAAAATTCTTAAAAGCAGCAAACTAAGTAAGTCAGTCAAATATTTAAAATTGATTTAACACTTTTGCAAATTTTGTGTTGGCTTTACTTTGCTCTACTGTGACGTGCTGTATTGTGTCGTACCGTGCTGTGCTGTGCTGGCACTTAACTGAGTCATAAACTTGTATTGTGCGCACTCCCACATTTGTGTGGCTTACGAGTAAATCTCAATCGAACTTGGCTACTGTGTTACCATACACAAAGCAACGATTCCATGCAGCTCCGTTTGTTTTTTAGGTGCGCTTTGACAAATACACAGAGTACAGCTTAGCAATGCCCCTTAATAAAAAAAAAATGAATTCCTAATGCATATATGTGTACAAATTCAATTTAAATGTGGCTTAAGAGCCGCTATTAAATGTTTAAGATAAATCAGTGTAGTGACACATGGCGGGGCTTATTAGTTAGACGAGTGGCTAATGTCAACTGCATGATTTTCTGCTGGCATTAACCGCACTTAACTTATTGCCGATAAATCACAACAGGGCACGTGTTCTGAAAATCTATTGCCGTTTTTGTAAATCGTGTATAATGTACACTGAGGTTATTCTTTTTTTTTTAGCTTTGTCATTTCGATCAATGTAGTCTGTTCAAAGCATATACAGACGTAGGTGTGCCTACATTGCTGTTCCCTACTATGATTCAAATTTTGGGCCACAGGCTAATGTTCTAGAACACTTCTAAAAGATACTTATGCCAATTAAATCATTTATCCCGAGTAGCTGCTTATGTGGCAGCATATAACTTAAGATGGGAACGCAACTCTCCCACAAGTCACTAACCAACAAGGGTTTCAATATTAAGCAGCTGAGCTTACTCTTGGCATTGTGCTTCTTGTGTTAACAACTTTCAAGACAACTTTCTCAGCGCAGTATTAGACATTTCTTAAACTATTTTAAATTCAAGGTACAAGAAATTCAAACAAAGCGCAACCAAGTAGCCACGTAATCCGACGCATTAAACCATGAAAAAACATGCATAGACGCTTATGAAAAGTTGTAACCGAATACATATTCATGTTCATTTATGGTTTATGTGGGTGAAGTTCTTTGGAACTCAGTGGCGTGTTACTTGTCATACATACAAACAAACAATCAAACGTAATGCAAACAACTTATGTAAAGTGTGTTTTTGTTGTAGTTGTTTTTGTTGTTGCTCTTAAAAATTGCTTTCAAGCTGTGCGCGCTTACCATATTTAGTTTTAGTATATATTGTATAAGAAAATAATAAAATCGAGCAAGCGCAAAGCCGACTCCAGTTGCCAGAACAGAACTCAAGCTAAAAACAAAACACAACATATAAAAGTCTCTATAATGAAGTGAATGTCCCCGACACGCAGCAAAAGGCTTGGCTGCCTGGCTTAGCTTGGCTCAACACAACACAACTCAGCTCAGATCAGCTCAGCTCAGCTCAGCTTGGCTTGTCTTGTTGTGTCATTAATGAGTCTACGCAGTATGCCAAAAAATTAAAAAACGAAAAAACGAAAAAATTAAAAATATACAAATGTGCTTGGCTTGCCGCTTTTGACGCAAAAGGGTCATAAAATTTATTAGGTGTTTTGTTATGTGTTAAAAATTTGGGCACAACTTAAGGCACACAGTGGAAAAGGCAAACTGGTACGAGTAAAAAGCATAGAAAACAACTTGAACTGTCTCATTAAGTCGAGCTTAGCAAATTTTCAAAACAAAATCGTTTCGTTCGATTTGTGTTAATGTATTATACAATATTTTCTGTGCATATATATGCAAGCCAAATCGGCATAGGAATTTAGCAAGTTTGCCATATGTACATACGTCTATACTTGTCTATATATACGAGTACATACACAGATACATATATACAAATGTGTCGCGGTTTATGTGTTTTTGTTGCTGTTTGACAAATTACGAATCAATTATTTGATTCATGGCTTTGCGAAGGCGCGATAAATTACCAGTGGCATACTTCGGTTCGCTGCACCTCGCATAAATGACTTCAACAGACTGACAGACAATAAACAATTTTCGTACAACAAAACAAAGCCTTAAAAATAATTGAATTCTGTTCTTTATTCAAATGCGTGTCTGGTGTCTGTATGCGTACAAGTTGGCAAATTTGCCAAAGCCAAATTGGTTTCTGCCAGCCAAAATGTTTACAATATTTTGTGTTGTGTATAAATGTTGTTTCTATTGTCGTTCAGTGATTATTTCGTTGGTTGTTTTTTTTTTTTTTTTGTTTTGAAATAAATAATTAACTATAAATATTATGATGTCATCTTCTAGTCGTTAGACATAATGATGATAAATTATAAACTTTTGGCGCGTAAAGTTTAAATAAATTATTAAAGCGCACACTCGAAAGGGAAAGGTTGGCAGTCGCAAAATCTAAAGATGATTTGCTGGTTTACGATGTTAGGTAAATGCTTTGATTTTGTTTTTAAACGTTTTAATTTTTTTTTTTCGTGCATCGTAAAACAGTATTGGAAAACGTTAGATTTTTTAAAATATTACTCACTAATATGCTTACTAACTAATTCATAAAGCTTTGTCACAATATACATATTCATTCCAGTAAATCTTGAAACAATAGGCAACAATTATACAGAAAAGTAATCCATTGTTATTCAGAGTTTGAATGCTTCTGCATTGTAAACCACAATAGTAGGCCACTAAGACACAGTATATACGCTACTTTTTAATATACCAATCATAAAGGTTATGAGTTGTGTTAGTTTGATTGCATTTACAGTTTCATAATATTCAGTCAATGCTTAATTGAAAAACATACATAACATAAGTAACACAACGTTTGTGGGTATTACAAAATCGCCATAATTTCGATTACCCCCAAAAGCAACATCCAAGCGTACGCAATCGCCAACAACTTGTACATCATCAATTTCATACAGCAAAGCGCACAACGCTACTAGATTAAGTAAAACTTGGCATGTGACTTAGCTTGGCTGTGCGTGCCAAAAAAGCGCATTACCAATAAATAGTCGGGCCATTCATAAAGCATTGCCAACTAATCACCAATGTAATATTTTATCACACCAAGCCAGAAGCCGAATTCGCAAAAAAATCATTTTTATTGGCAAGACACGTTGGCGCCCGAAATGGCAAACTACGCTACGCTACTCAACATTCGACAATCATTTGCAGATAAATAAATAAACGCAATGCAATGCAATGCTAGACTGAAAATGTGTAAATAAATACAGTTAATACAGCAGACAATTAAAAAACAAACAAAAAATAAAACTGCAATTAAAAAAAAAAAGTATAACATTGATAAATAATTTTCGCATAAAAATGTGCAAAATTTTGTTAGTAATTTTTACGACTGCCAAATGAGCGGTCGAAATAAATAAATAAACAAATTGTTTTGCCATATTTTGCCACATTTTACAGTTGATTTTTAGTTCATTTACACAATATCATGTTTGTCTGTATATTTCTTTTCTTTTTGTTTGTTTGTTTGTTTGTTTATGTGTTTGTGTCTTTGTTTTTATCGATACACACACAACCCGCCTGACTGCTCGCCCCTTCGCCCGCCTTTTCGCTGCCAATATGTATTTATGTACGTACAATGTTTTGGCGTTATAACTTGTCTAATTTTTACCACCTGCATTTGGCATTTTTGCCAAAGTAAAAACAACAAACAACAAATGCCAAAAACAAACTAAAAATGTTTATTGATCGATTGGTTTTAGCCAAATAAAATGTATTTAAAATGTTGTAAAGCCTCAAAATGGTGCGACTAACTTCAAGCTTAGCTGGTTTCTTTGGCCATCTTTCGTTTTCAAAGCATCTTGCGCCTGTTTTTTTTCTTTTTGTTTATTTTTTGTTTGTTATTATGGCTGCCGATGCTGCTGTTATTGCTATTGCTGTTACTTGACGTGTGTGTTAACGAAGAAAAACACTTTTGCTAAAAATTACTGCAAAAAAAAAACAAACATTTGTAACAAGAAAATAAAAATAGTGGAATTAATAATTTTATTTGGCATGAAATTGATTTATTGCGTATTTGAGTTGTTTATATGCTGCCTTTATGGTATGCGCAATTTGTTATTCAACGCCAAAATGGCTAAGAAATATCCAAAACATGATTACACGCATTACACAAAATACTTAACGAAATCAAGAAAACAGCGCCAACTACAACAACATTAGCAAACAAACGGAATACTAATTACAAGCATTAAAAAGTTTTTTCTTTTTAATAAACATTTCAAAGATATGCCTTGCCATTATAGCCGAAGTTACTTTATGCTGTTTTAATTATTAGTTAATTTATTTAACCTTCACATTTGTATTTTACTGAAACCGTCTTCATCATCCAAACAGTGCCTGCCTGTGGTTCAAGTTGATTTAGTTAAATAGCTTCATTCTACAGCTTCATTGTCAAGTTGAGTTTGTGCTATCGAATCACATTTTGACTACAAAGCTGTGCCGTTTGTTTTTTTTTTTTATTTTAATCTTTTATTTTATTTATGTCTTTTTTTAAGCATTTTTTTTTGGCTTTGTAGTTTTTGTTGTTGTTATTGTGGTTGCTGTTAGCGTAGCCAAATGGATGCCAAACACGTGCAGCATGGGCCAACAACAAGCAACAAAGCAAGCAACTACAACAAAAAAATTAAAACCAAAAATAATAATAATAAAACGAAAAACTAGTTATGAACAATAATGAAATGTTTTACAACAAATGAATGTTAAACACAACAAATACAACAATAACAACAACTACACTACAATATATTTTCTTGTACTTGTAGCACTTCTTTTGTTCATTTAGCCCGGCATCTTGTGTTTGTTGTTCTTTATTTTTTTTCTGTGTTATGTCTTTTTTGCATTCAGTCAGTCAAAATGAGACGTTGATGTCTTAACGTTGTATCGCTTTCAAACAAATGAAGCAAAAACCGAAGTTGGCTAATAAAATATCCGGGTTCTGCTTTAAACAGACTGCATTCAAACATGTAGTAGGAGGTAATGAAAACATGATTGATGAGATGAAGTGTACTATATAATTAACAGGTGCCAATCTGTGAAAACTTGGAAAAATCAGCGAATTTGTTATAACTTGGTATATGTAAGTAAATATAAACAATTTAGATTTCAAGATTCTGTTTTAAAGCCACAGAATACTTTAAAAATGAATCATATGTGCTGCTTGATGATGCACGAGGTTTTAATTACTCATTTAATGAAAACCACAAAGTTATCATTTCTTAGAAATACGCATGGCATTTGCGCTTAAATAAATAAGAACGTCCATCACATAGCATTCCGATAGCTGACAGACCACGTAAAATACTACAGCTTTCCTTTTAAATAAATACAGACATTATATTTCTTTTTTGTTTATTATTTTTAGTAAAAACAATTAACTTGACTCTGATGTATGCGTAAAACGTTCATGGTATGGAAACTGTCGACAATGTAGTCGGTAAATAATTCGTGAAAAAAAACAATGAAGCATTTAGTAGCAGATTCCACTGCTGCATTTCACATTCCATCTGCAAGGAATCATACGGGAAACGCTTCGATCTGAAGTTAAAATGTTGCTTGTAAATATTCAAGTTTAAAATTCCAATTCGATTTTTACTGTGACACCAAAACATGCTCATTTAGCAAACAAAAAGAATACCCGTTTAAGAATGCCAGTTCCCATGGTACAAACTAACGGCATATTTTATTGTATTAATGATGGCTTATGACAGACCCTCACACATTTTGACAACAACAAATCATTTTCGATTAAACATTATTTCTATACAATATCGTACATGCATTGTGAACACATCAAAGCTTATCAATAATGTGTAAATTTTGACAGCACAACATTGTCAATATTCCATGAGTACACAATTCAGCACTCTGCGCACTGCCAATGCTCCATAGATAAAACAAAGTTGCCGTTACGACAATCAGGCAAATGCGTAGAAGCAGCTTTTACGGTATGTCGCTGTCTGGCTGTCTGTCTGTCAGTCTGCCTGCCAGTCAACCTGCATATCTGTGTCCAATGAAGATAACTCAAAATTACATTAGCCATTTACATTTACACAAACGTCGCTTTATAATGTCTGCATATTTCTTTATTTTTTTTTGGTTTTTTTTTTTAACCGAGCAGCAAAGCCAGATTTTGCATATTGCGCATTATGAAGTCAATTTCTGTGCAGAAACGTTTATGCTAGATGACAGCCAATAAGACATTAAGGAAACTGGCAGAGAGAAAAAAAAGTGCAAAACTCAAAATTAAATTAAGAACCGTACATAGTTGCACTAATGTCATGTCCCAATAGAATCGGGTGAACAAAACTGAATAAAAAACAAAAAAATGTCGTTTCTGCGCAATTTTCGCCATATATGTACGTGATACGTGCATGTACGCAAGCTCAAGCGCGCGTGCCGTCATTATGTTTGGTAGCTGATTTTCTTACACTAAGCCTTCACTTGACTTGACTGGACTGCAGTTGGTACAATTGAGACTGTAAGCGAGACCAAACCTTGCAGTTTCTTTTTTTCATTTTTTTTTTAATACTTTTTTTATGTATTTTTGCGCGCACATTTGAACAGTTCACTGTGGCGCATATTCAAAGCACGCGCGTTTACAAATTGAAAACTTGTTAAGCATTTTGGACAACAAAGCCCCGCCAGCCAACCAGGTAAGCCAACTAAGCCAAGCCAAACCATGCCAAGCCGAGCCAACTAAGCGTTGACTGGTCTGAACTTGTCGTACTTGGTTGACGACATGTTGCGCGCATTTGCGCGTTCGTTGTTCATTCGTTCGCTTGTTCGCTTGTTGGCAGACGTAACGACGCGAAATCTAACGAAACGCTGGCGAAACAGGTGAATTCGGTTATTATTGTGATTTGTTGTTGATGATTTTTCCTGGTATTGACAGTTTTGTGTTGCCAATTTGTGTCGCACCGTAAGTCATAACGACAGACACATATTTTTGCTCTTTTTTTTGTTGTCATTGATAAAGTTGTTTGACTATTTCGCTGTGGTTACATTACCTATTTGCATTTGTTGTTGACTATTGATTTTTTTTTAGAAATAGTTCTCGATACGTACCTGCAAAGAAAACCAAAAAATCGTGCATTAGTACGCATATACAGCATTGCAGTAAAAATAAAAAAATACATATACATATACGTACTTAGAAATTAGGTTAATAAACCAAAAACAAGAACTTTAAACATTACATAATGCATGTACCATAAACATTTAAATGTTTTTTTTTTTTTTTTTTTTGAATATTTAACTTTGATGTTTAAGAAAATATCTTCGTTCACCTGCTGCTCGACTCGGCCGTTTATTTTGGTTAGTTTGCTTCGTTTGCCCAAAAATGTTTGCTGCTAAATAAACAAAAACTCCCTTCTGGCAATTAACCCATTTCATGCTCGAATCGGAAATTATTTCCACACTCCATTAAATCCGTTGAGTGCACAACGTATGATTTTGCACTGAGCATTTAAATGCATTTGCAGCCGTCTTGCATACATAAACCAATGTACAATACATAAAATACTTCGAGGCACTTGAGTTGAATGTAAACGAACAATTTTTAATTGCACTCAAAATAAATAATGAGCAATTAAGTCGGACCGAGAATGTATTACGTTGCCCAGCAGTTGGCATAGAGCTGAAAACTTTAGCTTTAGTTTCTGTAAATTATCAAAAATTTGCAATTCCATGCAGTTGATTTCTTGACATTACATAGTTTATAACTCTACGAATGCTATGAAGCATAATTAATATTACGAAAATCTCACAATAATAATAGAAGACTGTTTACCTTTTAGGCAACAGCCAATTCAAGACCAAGTTTCCCAAAGATAATCGGCTTTAAGACTAAACATATAACATGGTCATTAAAAATTTATTTCTTGTAATAGATACAATAAAGTTTCTGATAATCTGTTTGCAAACGCAAATTTCCCTGCACAACGACACATCATTGCCAAAAAGACACACCTCTAAAAGTATCTTGCCATCAAGTGCTCACAAGTCACTAATCCCCTATGATAGGCGCTTAGCTGCAGCATGCCTGCACGAGGCATGTTAAATCAATAGACCTGTAACAGTTAAACCTTTAACTAAGGTTTAAAATGCAGCACATTTACACGACACAAAGTACATACGTGTATGCGCTTAGTTTCTGTTATGCACTTGCCAGTGCCACCCAGCCCATGCCCTAACTGCGAAGGCAAACAAAATCATTTTCGCAATAGCAAGTCATAAAATAATTGGTGTCATTGTCCTTGCGCAGCCTAGCGTGTTATTTTAGTTGCCAAGTGCTTGTTATGCCTTTTCTCCCTTTATAGCTACTGCTCCTCCATCCTGCTGCTGTTGCCATTGCCGTCGATGTTGCTTTGTTCTTGCATTTTAGCACATTTAAGGTACTAAGCAGTGCATTTTCCTGGTTTCTTTAGCTAGATAAACACAAAAACAAGACTGAAAAAACTCAACACAAAAAAAAAAAATTGCATTTGCATTTGCCATTGTCACTTTTTTTGTGCTGTCTGCCTGCTGTCTGTCGCTGCTATGGTATGCAAGCAAAGGATTAAAGGCTTACAATATGCTACTATGCAACCATGCGACCGTGTTGGCGAACAATGACACATAATCCTGTTAGTTTATTTGGCAGGACAACAAAGTCGTCAGCGGTAACAGCAGATACCTAGACAAAGCATTTAAAATTTTCCTTTCCATTTTTTTTTCCTTTTTTTGAGGTTAGGGTAAGTGCTCACATGCGACCTAAAGCGCTTTAGCAATTTTTGGTTTTGTTTTTGTTACTGTGCAGTTGCGGAGTTTTAAAAGTTAATGAAGTCATGCCATTTGTCTTTGTCTGTGTCTCTGTCTGTTTGTCGCCTGCCGCTAGCCTCAGGTGCATGAGTATGTGCAACGTTTTGTGCCATTGTCACACTTTATACTCGCAAGGTGACAAGTGCAAAGTCGTGTTCGACGTAAAACGCCTTAAGGTCAATTTTAGAGTGGCTTAAATTAAAAATTCATGCAGTTCAAAAACTAATGGTTCTTGTTATTATTTCACAACTAAACTTTATTTTACAAAATTGGCCACAAAAAGGTTTTCTCTTTGAGTGCGTCGTCTTCGTCTACGTCTACGTCGTCGTGATCTTTGCTGCATGCATTTTAAATAAGCAACCTAAATACATTAGCTCGAATACATAAGTACGCTTATACACATATATGAGCAAAGCCACACAATATTCAACAAACCATGTCCAAACATGTCTCATGTCCGAGCAAACATTAATCTTCGTGCCATGTTTGCGCTCTGGAGCGGAAGGAAGAACATTTGGTAGCACGAAAACAGGGGAAAGCATTGCTGCACTCAGTGTGAGAAAGCAGACGATGTTCTGGTTTTCAGGGTTACATTCAATTTCTATAAACAAGCGTAGGAGACAACGTTTAATGCTGAGTGGCATAACATTGCCTAGAACCTGTTAAATGAAATGGGTACAAGCAATGAAACCTTATACCCAGCACAGCAATATTCTATTAAAATTTTTTGGGAAATCCCATCCACATTCTATGAAGCCTATGTATGTCAGAGCTTCAATCGAAATTATACATTGCAACCCTAGTATGCTACGAGAAGTGTATCCTAGCGCTTGTGTCATTATAAATTATGCAGGATGTCCTGCAGCCAAGTTTTTTACACCCCACACGTGTATGTGTGTGTGCAAGCATACATGTATGTAGGTATACACTTGATGCGCTGCGACCAACAGCAACGACAACGACAACGGCAACAGCAGCAACAACAACAACAGCGCATTGCAGTATGCACTGAAGCGTAAAATCAAATAAAACGTCGCCTGTCAAACTCGAGTGTCAGCTCAATTCGAGTGCAGGCCAGCCAAGCTGAGGCCAAGCGACAAAGGCCAGTCGACAGTCGCCATACGAGTCAGAGACATGCATATTGGCGCATTGTGGTCTCCGCATGCACGCTGCCGGTTGTGGCCAAGCCGATTGTTGCCGTCTAGCGGCGTGCAAGTGTCAATTGGTTTACTCTTTGCATGCTACACGACTGTGTACACACAAATGTGTATTGCAGCATGTATGCGACGTGTGCTGGCCAAAGTGCTTTAAAGTGGTTACGAGCTTAAAACAAAAAGAGAAAAACAAAAAAAGGAAAACCAAATCATTAAGCTGTAGCAAACAAATGCAAGTGGCAAAAAAAGTAGCACTTGGCTCTGCTTATTAAGCGATGATGTCGTAGTTTCTTTTTATGCCGAAGCTCGTCGTCTGCCAAACACCGGTGCACAGAATGCTCAACACACTGCTGCTGCTGCTTCTGCTTCTGCTGCTAGTGCTGCTGATGCTGCTGCTGCTGATGCAGCCGCAACGCATTCAATTGTAATTATTATTAATTTGTCAAGTATGTTAAACAGATGCACGCACGAACAGCAGCCACAGCAGCAGCAGCAGCGGCAGCAGGCACCAATGAAAACAGCACCACACTTCACCACAAAAGACCAGTCAGACCGCAGAGTGGCGGATTGGCGACATGGGGTGGCAAGCAGCAGTCGCAGATGCGGGCATACATATGTAAGTATGTATGTACACATACATGTGCATATATGGCTAAACTTAATGTATGCACAGCACAATGAAACAACAAGAAAAAACCAAAAGCCGACAGAGAACAGGGGACGAACGACAGACATCGGCACGAGGAACGAATACCATGCAACACATGCAGCACGCGCCGTCACACAGCTGCGCCGAGATGCGGGGCAGCGTCAAAGGGCTGCGCCATAATGCAACAATACAAATCGAACACAAATTTTCTCAAAATAGGCATAGCCAAAAACGAAATGCATTCATTCCGATAGCAAACGAAGCCAATGTGAAAAGCCAGCCGCCAGCCACCAGCCACCAGCCGAGAGTCAGCAGACACTAGACACGAGCAAGTAAAGGCAGCAAGTGCGCCGCATACTTATACATAAAGAGTTTTTCATTTACATATACATATACACGTATATGCAATACAAAAACAAAACAAAAATAAATGAAAAATAGTAAAAAAAAAAATAACAAAAAAAAGAAAAGAAAAACGAGCAAAAACTCCAACCGAATTTTGATTTGACTGCAACTGCGGCTTCGACTCTGACTGCTTTGGCTGCGGCTGCTTCTTTTATATGCTATTTTTATATGCATTAAATTAAATGCATTTTGTGCATGTTTTCAAATCGCTTTTGTATTTTTTGTTGTTATTGTAGTGCTTCCTCTTTTTATTGTTGCTTTCTTGGTTTTCTTGCAGTGCGTTGTTTTTTCACTTTTATCGAATTTGAGATTTTTTGGCAGACGACTTTTTATATAACTTTTTTTTTGTGGATTCTTGATTTTTTATATCAATATGCGGATATTTACTTTGGCTGCCAAAGCAGCTTTTTTGCTTTAGAAATTGCACAATTGTGGTTTAGCAAGATATTATATTAAGGCTTTTACGGATTGGCATTAGCTGAATCAGGCTATCTGTCATAAACATTGTTGGATTTATAAGTAAGCTACTGTACAAAATTTTTTATATAAAATATAAAAATAAACAAACTCGATACTTCTACTTAAGCTACCTGCACTTTAAACCATCCGTGGTCTGTTTTTAAACTTGATAGTGAATTTTTATATGGTTTATGTTACTGTTAAACTTCTGATTTCTAAAATCAAACGCATGCTGCTTGTGGAATCCACGGTCATTCTTTTATCGAACCCTCTAAACTAAACTTGAACGCATGCTGAACTTCATGTGAGAGCTCCATTATGCGAGTATGACATTAGGCCTAAAAGCCAGCAGTAACCTTATTTTTACAACGATTCTCCTAACACTTCCCTATTGCGCAGTCAAAGTTGAACATTTAAGACTTTTACTAAACATTTTTCACAACGATTTTCTTTGCCATTAAGCGTAAAATATGTGGCTGGCAAGCACTCTACAGTGCGCTCAAGTACTTTCAACTTAAAAATGAACTATTTCAAAAGCACTTAAGCGCTTAGCAGCGACGGTATATGCGGGAGCACCAGCACCAGCAGCATATCGTGACCATATAGTTTTAGATGAAAAATTATGCTCATGCAATGCAACCACAACCACAACAAAGTAAAGAAAACAAAAAAGGAACCTTTACGCTGCGCTTAGCACATACAAGCAGCACAAAGCCAAAACCCTTAAAGCTAAAAAGGCGTAAACGAGACAGGCATGCAAGCAGGCGGGCAAGGCTAACCGCGATTGCTTTAAAAAGGCTCAGCTCACAGCGACGACGTGCCAGCAAACGAAACGAAAAAGCAAAACACTGCGGCAAGGCACAAAAAGGAAATCTAAAATTCAATGCAACACACCAGCATAACATCCTGGGATTGTGTTCACACTGCAGGATATACTGACTCTGCAATTCAACTAACTGCAAAGGCAGGCAAAAGCTGCAATAGTGAAAATCAGCAAAAGCAAAAGGAAAGAAAGAAAAGCCAAACAAGAGAAAAAAAGAATCTCAGTTGGTATATTTTCTGCCAACATGCAAAACGTTAATTCGTTTTCAAGTCAAAGCTTCTTTTTCTGCTTTTTTGTCATTTCCCAGTCAGTTGTGCCACAAACAGATAAACACTACGCAACATACTCCACTGAATTTGGATATCCTAAGCGCGCGAGTTGATGGCAAGCAAAATGTTTTTCTTTTGCTGTGTCAGTTGTTTTGATGTTGTTCTTGTTGTTGTCTGCTGTAACAACATCAAAAAAAACACGACCGCAATGATTTTTATGATTACTTTTTTTACAAACAGAACTTTTCACTTTAAAAGCTGAAGGTGCAGGCGTAAGCATTTCCGTTTCCGTTTTTATCTCACTCTTGTAGCACATTTCTGCTAGTCTGCACTAAATGCTGATAAAT
The DNA here is from genome assembly GCA_037044495.1 of Stegana nigrithorax. NCBI lineage: Eukaryota > Metazoa > Arthropoda > Insecta > Diptera > Drosophilidae > Stegana > Stegana nigrithorax. The sequence continues at coordinate 459,355 of JBAMBQ010003091.1, read as the reverse complement.
GCAAAATGTCGCTTATTTTGTAACTTTTTATGTTAACAACGCCTGACTTTATGTAAGCTAAATTTTAAATTGTTGAATTTAATATTAAAAAATAAATTTTTATTGGTAGCTACATTTTAGGTAAAAAAAAACTTTTTTTTTAAAATCCAACTTTTTTATAATTTAATAATAATTTTTAATAGCAAAATTTCCGTTGTTAACAGGTTAAGCGAAAAATTTATTGATATTTTTTTGCTTGAGGCACTGCGGCACAGTGGTTAATGGCACGCAAAAACTTAGTTCATAATTACAACATGAAACACTATCGACGCCAAGGAAATAACTTTCCATAAAGATCTCACGCAATGCTTATATATAGCAGTAGCTAACTAAAAAACTTAACAAAACGTGAAAGCTGAAGTGCATTAAATTAATATCACATAAAATATTTTTCGTGATTTTTCAAAAACGAACATCGAGCCAATGTAGACGTTCGCACTTACTAAAGGCTTCTGCAGGCAATGCTACAGTCTGAATATTTATTACTTTTATTGACCTTCCTATGATCGTAAAGAAAAATCGTGTATATTTTTTTTGTTTCTTTCTTTTTTGTATTGCTGGTGGCGCTTAGAAAACTAAACACCATAATAAAGTTCTACATCATACATGCTCATCCCTATAAAACCACAAATTACTTCTATAGAATTCTTTTAATTACAACTTGGCTTGGATCAATTAAACCAATTAAAGCATACTTCTTCTATGTTTGGCCACCACGCAGCAAGAGTTTTACAATTAATAAGAAATAATAAAATTAACCAACCCCTGCAGCTTGTGCGGCAGCACCTTTATTCAGTTCGCAAAAAATCAAAAGGATATATCAGCAGCACTTAACCGTTTCAACAAAAAGATATAAAAAATTAAACTCTAACAAGTTTTAACCATTTTAGTTTTAAGTGGCGATTAAATGCATTAAAATTACAAACAGAGGTCCGATAGCTGTTTTATTATATTATTTTACATTTAAATTTTTCAAACACTGTGCCTGCCTGCACAACAATAACAACAACAACAACAACAAATTGAAACTCACACAAAATGCGAATCGTACTACGCAGTATGCGAATTTAAGCTTTAACAAGCAAAAACCAAAAACAAAAAAAAAATAAATAAAACTTGGAACAACAAAAAAACATGCCGCTACATGCCAAGTGTAGGAGTCGGCAACATATGTAAGAGCAAGCAAAAGACCACAACAGCCACATGAGCAATGTATCGATGAAGTATAGATTGGATGCTTGGTTGCTTGATCGGTTGAGAGCTTTGGACAGTATGAGTATTTTTATACGTTTATGCGAGCAGGCGCCCACTCAGCTGAAAGGCAGGCGAACAGTGCACACGCCATATGCGGTTATAACGCAGATGATGGTCGTTACGGTTAACCAACAGTCAGCTAGACAGCAACACAGACAGACAGACAGACAGACGCATGCGTGTTGAACTGCATCATAAATAAACAAATAAAATGTAACGCAAAAAGCAGAAAAGAAAACAACAACAAAACAAAAAAAAGAAAAAGAAAAGTGTGTGTGGCGAAAGTGACCAAAACATGGTCATAGCCAATATTTAAAAGCCAACATTAAATGCGCTTGTTTATTTTTCATAAGCAAAGTAAGCATTAAAAACACATAAAAAAGAAGCAAATACAACAAGCTACCAACAACAACAACAATAATAAAGGAAGCCAAGCGTAGTACAGCGACGAGTCAAGCCACAAAAGCAACCAACGCCATTGACTTTGACATGAGTTCGATGTGGCTGACAGACTGACAGACTGACAGCATGAATGACTGAGTAACTGAGTGACTGCTTGAGGGTTTGACTGCGCGCACCGCCAACTGATTGACTGAGTGTCGACCGAGGCTTTGGCCAGCCATTGGCTTTGGCCAACGCTGTCCAGTGGCGTCTGCAAAAAAAGGGAAAAACGAAATCAAAGCAAGTCACTGCTGGCTGCCAGCTGCTGTCTCGACAAGCCGGAAAAACTCTCAAATTGCTGCTTGCGGGCACAATTTATGCTAATCGAAGGTGGTGGAAGTCGAATAGCTGCGTTCGCTGCGTCTGCTGCGATAACAACGACAAACGCGTCGACAAAGATGATGACGTCTGTGAATGCCGCCGCAGTTGCCGACTATGCGACTGTTGCTGCTGCTGCTGCTGATGTTGCTGCTGTTGCACAGTTACCCGTGTTATTGTTGCTGTTGTTCGGGTGGTAGCCGCCAGGGCGTGTCTGACAAGCTAATGCCTTGCTCTTTAGTGATTGAACATCTGTTCAATGCTGGTAAGCTATTTCAGTTACTTGCACTACACATGAAGAGTGTGGCATGCCAGTGCGTAAAGTGTCGATGTTGCAGCTAAATGGTTTTATTTCGCAGACTGACTGACTGACTGACGTGTTGAAGTTATGGCATTCATTTAAGCCAGTTTCAGTAACTGAACTAAAGAGAAGAAGCAACGCAAATGCAAAGGTTTTTGTATTGAGCCAGACAGAGGCCATCTGGGCGTACCTGAGACACTTAAGACACGTTAGGACAAAAGCCTTTTGAGCATTTAAACAGCTTTACTCAAAGTAGGCGCGTTAAGGCAGCTTAGATTTTGTTTTAAATATAGTTCCGCATAACCTTAAACATCAATGCCATTCTTAATAAGCTACTAACAAAGCCGACATGGCTTGCTGTAGCGCATTGTGGTCATCACCAATGAATGCTTAATTTATGCAGACTTTTTACAACAAATTTACGCCCATACGTATGCAAAATGTGTTGAATGGCAGATTCAATGCCAAAGGATTGTTTAAGGGGTGGCAACAAATCATATGAAAGTCGTCTAATGAGCACATTCATTAAATTCAAGTGCAGCACCTATGCCTATAAAATTGAACAGTGGTTAACACCCACACAACAGCAACAACAACAACAGGCACATCAAACGTGACATTAAACAGTTGTCTGAGTGCACATTAAAAAATTCGTAGTTACTAATTATGCACTTTTTATTTAATGGCATACCGAGAAATCATTAACAGTAACGTATTTAGATACTTTTAATACAATAAACAATCAATAAATTGTCGATGACATGACTGGAATGCCGGACTGGCCATTACAAAAAAAAAAAAAATATATATATATAAATTATATGTTCAACGCATCAATGTCGAGTGTATTCATAAATTTTACTCGTAAACAAATGTACCGTGAAATTTAACACAATAGCAATAACACTAAAAACAACAACAAAGCACATGAAGTAATAAAGGTAGACAACTGCAATAAATAAACATAGGAGCTGCATAAATTAATACAAAATACGGCAACAACAACAAAATTCAAAGAAAAAAAAATACACTAAGAAAAAGTATATTAGGTTAAAGTAAAATTTACATATGCGCAGGCGATAAAGCCACTTAAAATGCATTGAAAACATAGAATTGAAAACTATTTTGAAAAAATCTGACAATCTTACAAAAACAAAATCGAAAAACAAACCAACAAACAATCAATTCAACAACGGCAAAAATAGCATTTCCGGTGCCTTAGTTAAATGAAGCCAATTAAATATTTTAATTTATTTCTGACAATTCATGCGTACGAGTACATTTAATTGAGCTAGCATTGCGCACTGCGTGAGGCGCTTGAAAACCTTGCTGTTGTGTATCTACAACAACTCTGTATTAACATTTCCGAGCCTCAACTTGGCATACATAATATTTTAAATGCAGTAGCGTACAAAAATATAAGTTACAGAAGTATTAATTCAAAAACCTGCGGCTAACTTAAAAATTTACAAATGAGCCACAAACTTAGCTACGCTAAGATGCGTATGAAGCTTAAAAAAAGATTAATATATTTAGCATTTAATAAGCAGGTGTGCAATATTAAACAAATTCAGTTTACATTTTGTTTTTATTTTTTTTTTTTTTTTTTTGTGAAAGCGGCACATAAATGAATTTTCCACATATTAATAATTAATATATGCATCTAGACCGAAGGCTCAGCTCACTTGGTGGTATTTTTTTTCAAGCTAAAGTAGCTACTTTAAACTCAAATTCTGAAGAAATTAAGTTGAACTTAATTACAATATAAAATTTAACCTTATCTACCATAATGAGGCTGACTCGCTGCATCATTAGTCGCTGCTGTAGCTCAGGGTTCCAATGCTCAAGTTCGAACTGCAAGCTTCGAACTATGGCAATGGCCTCTAAGCAGAAGTTTTATCAAACCAGCAGACATCAGACTTGCCAATTGGTATATTCTATAAAATAATGATTCAAGCTCAAGTAAAGAACTTTGTGCTTACTTCCTTGACAAATTACCCTTTCAGAAATATGTTAACTTTCAACTAACTATATATTATACTAGACAGTGGCAGCTACATATTTTTTTGAGAAAAACCCGTATATGGAACGATTTATATAAATTAATTGTGATGTTTAGTTATTCATTTCCTTACAACGCAATACACTGCCATGACGGTTAGTTGAAGTACCAGCCTAAAGTATAACATTGTTTACAAAACTCGGCAGAAAATTAATTATTTTGCGACCCAAGGTAAATTCTTTTACGCAAAATTAATCAAAAACGAAGCAATCAAAAGCTATTTCATAAACTTAAAAATAACTTCTTAATAAACACGTTAAAACGGTTTCGCCAACCCTCGCTTCCTCAATTAGAAGCATATTAAATAGCCAAAGTACAAAGGCAAACGCACAAGCAGTGAACTGATTGGCTTTCATCACACATAATCGAACATACAAACAATACACAAGCATACATATGTACAACATATGTATATACACCGATATGTGTGTATTTCTATTTAAATGAGCATATCACAATCGATATACAATCAATACGCAAAACGAATGTTCAATCAAATTTACATTCAGATTGACATGCGGACGGACATAAATCAACTTTAATTCAATTTAATTTTAAAACATGCGCGCAACAACACAAAAACAAACACAACAAAACTAACCAGAAAAAAAAGATGAAAATCAAACACAAATTAGTTCAAGTTAAGGTATGAGAAAAAGAGTGGAAAATAATTTTTGTGCTCACGCTTATTTATGCATGCGTCACAATGAAGGTCTAAAAATGCGTGCAAAGCGGGGGCGCCCAACATACGCAACGCGGCATAAGTTAGTTAGTAGACCTACACAATAAAATGCATTCACGCCTCCAAAGTACACCTCGCTTCAACGCCCGTCAACTAAAATATTTGCTATCTCGCTCACTCACACAATCGGACACTCAGTTAGTTCATCCGTCGCTTCCGTTGAGTCAATATTTGCCCATGACATGGAACGGAAATGCACGTACAGCAACAGCGCAACACACAATCTTCCCCAAAAAAAAAACAAGGTAAACTCAAGTCTGAACCCAATGGAAAAACAGCCCAAAACTTATTATAATAAATATTTTTCATTATTTGCTCAACGACTGCTGCACCACGCCAGTGGCTGTGCAATTAACGTTGCAATCATTTCCCAGACAGACCGTCTGAGGCAGAGACAGATAGAGAGACAGACAAACCATCAAACAGACTGGCAATTCGACTGATTTCTCATTGGTTTTATGCGCAATTGAGCAAACAATTTTTGCCTTTTTTTTCTTTTTGCGTTCACATGCATGCGTGATGTTGCTTGCGGGGGGTGGTATGCCTGCTGCAGTGTGTCCTGTGGGAAAATTCATTTTCAATTGTTCGCCGACGCCTGCTTGCGTGCATTCTTTCTTTCATTGCTGGCATACACAAATATCAGCTATAGTTGGTAATTTCTTGTTGTTGTTGTTAGTTTGGTTTGCTGTTGCTTTTATTATTAAGTTGGTATGTAATTTATGCGTTTTGTTGCTGTTGCAATTGATAATTCAATTTTACGCAATTATTGTGAATTATATTCGTCTTTTTCTCTGCATACAATATATTTATTATTATTGGTCATATGTGCTGAGAAAATAAATTGTACAAAATTTAGTAAAATTTCTGAAATTATACCAAAACAAGTTTACCCTAAGGGCAAAACAAAGTTATATTTTAAGCTTAACCCAAACTCTCTACATTTTTGTGTTCAGTGAGTCATAAGTGCTGAAAGATGTCAGCCACTACCTGTTTACAGTACCTAAGTACCAACCAGAACTGATCTGCGAGTTTATTCTAGTAAACATGGAAATTAAGCTCTACTCTATGAGTGTATTTCAAAAAAAGCGTAGGAAAGCATAAGTATTCAAAAAACTTAAATACAAAAAGAAAATACATAAAAATTTAGTTTTAATATCCGGCTTGGACCGTTTAATCTTGGAAGAAGCCCACCCAAAAAACAAAAACCAAAACTAAATGCTTTTATGCTTAAGAACATGCAGCTGAACAAATTAAAATGTTTCCAAATGACAACTTAAGCGTCAAACATTTCCTATGCAACAAAGCATAATTCATTATACAAATCTTGTAATAAAATCGTCCATTAGGCCATCAAATATCATAACGCAACTCAAACTTTTAATTTTTTCCCTCTTCTTCTTTTGTTTCTTTTGCGTTCTGAAATTTCGAATGGCTCAACATCCGCCTCAATTGGCACAATCACCAAAAACAAATAAAAAATCAACGAAATCAAAAAAAAAAAAAAAAACAACTCAAAAAGCGAAAAACAAATAATAATCATTTGTATATAGCAATGGGAAAGTGAAGTCGAGTTGAGATGAAATGAAATGAATAAACCTTATAGACCAAAACCAAATGCCAATTTTTATACATACTCATAGTTAGTGAATAAAAAATCAAAATTAATTTCTTTGGTCTTTTGCTCTTGCCCGAAAAAAAATTTAAATCTCGGTAATTTAATCAAAAACGCGTAGCATTGCTTTCTTTAATGCTCAAGACTGGCCACATACGCGTAAATCTTGTGCGCTGGACACTCCATAACAAAATGCCAGTGTGTATGATCTTGATTAATGTAGATCAAATCAGTACAAGAACAACTCAAACATGTCTGATGGATCTTGTACAAATACATTACATACACACGCACACACACATACACAGCGTTTAGAGAGAAAATGGGAAAGATACAGCGGGGGGAAGAAAGCGTCTGGCTTGCTTGTTCAATTAAGAAATTTCAGTTTAGCAAAGCAATGTGCTGGCCACACTAGCTTATCGTCTGCTACGTGTCTGTCCATCGGTCTGTCCAAGCAAAACGCCATGAACTTGCTTATATGTTTGTGAATATGTATGTGTACACATGAACATACGATGGATGCTCAGATGCTGAGATGCCGTCGTTGCCGATGATTGAGATAGTATACACTGTGCAGTGTACACTCAAGTCCAGCAGTGTCGGAGCAACTCAAACAGCAGCAGATGTACGTAGTTATAGAATCACTGCTTCAGCGTAAAGAATACACAATTAGCCGGAAGCTGTTGGAAATCGAACGACGCGCGCGGTGTCGCTAACAAAGCGACTAAAGCAAAGACTATCTGCTGTCTCTCCGCTGTCTGTCCGCCTGTCCCGACTGTCTACTGCTCACTGCCGTCTATGGTTTTGCAATCGATGAGGTGTTCATAGTTGGTTTGCAATTTAAATATAACTAATAACAGCATAAATCATATAACTAAGCTTTTAATGAATTACTTTACTGCTGCAAGTCGATTTGATAAAAACGATAAAATATCTTGCACCTGTGCAACGTAACAATTTTTATTTCACTTTATTTTACTTATAAATATATTTTATTTTTATATTTTTTTTTGCTTTGTTTTATCTTTACTGATATTGATTAATTAAACGTTCACTTAAGCTGATTTATGCCGCAGTTTGGCATTTAAGTCGTTATGTTGTGATTGAACAGTTGGCCTAAGTCTGCCGCTGCCGCTGCTGCTGCTCCTGCTGCTGCTACTGATACGCTGTGTAAGCGGGTTTTTAGCAATTAGTGTGAAAAGACAAGATACGCAACTGTTACCCAAGCGCCTTAACTAGAGTAACAAGTATTAAACTGAAGTTACGATAAGTTTACGATTGCAATTGTAATGTTGTTTTTTATTTCCCCTTTCAATATGTGTAGACTTCCTAATACAAAAGTTTTTTCGGGCTCTGCTTTCAATGCATGTATGATTTCATCTCAAATCCATTAATGGAGATACAGCCGAGAAAAAAATGTTGTCGAATTTGTTTACTTAACAAAATCGAAATTTGTTTATTCAATTTTTTTCCCCCTAAACGCTTACACTGCATAAATTCTAACAGCAGCGTCGCATTTTGGCTTTTTATTGCTATTAATTGTCTTTTTTTTGGCTTTTTTGTATGCCAACGGCAAAACAAATAACTTGACTTGATTACTTGCGAAAATAGTTTGAACGCATTACAGACACAAAGCGCATCGCATTGATTTTGCTTGATTTCTGTTTCTCTGCCATACTCACGCTGTGAGCACTAAATCGATGAAGATGATGTGCTATGGCTGCTAAGCTTTATAAAGCGCTTAAGCAAACAAACTTTCTTCTTAGAACATTGTAACGACATAACCAATAGCAACCCTTAGTTCAGACAATTCCAACTTTATCTGACGAAAAGCCTCTAGCATCAAGTCGAATTTTTATATAAAAGTCATCCAGGCAATATGTTTTGCATATTTCTAAGTTGTCCAGAAACAGCAGATTTTACTGGTGTATATGGCTTCCTTAAGCAGCATGATTTCAAATAGATTTAGATATTTTTATTTATACATATTCAGTTAACGGTAGTTTTTCAGCATTAAAATAACTTCAATTAGGACGGCCAACTCATGCAACTACACGCTTATCTTACTTCAGTAAAGAACGCCAGACAGTATGGCAGATACACCAGTTATTTCTTTTATATTCTAGAGAAAAAAAAATATTGGCTTACTTGCTGATTCATACGTGCCCATAAGAGCCACGCCTAGCAGCTACGCACGAGCTACCTCCCAACGACTGCAGACATACATCATGTACAAAGAATGTTTATCAAGACTCAGGTCATAAAGCGCGGTAACTATTGTGTACACTCGTATGTACAATACCGGCCAAGTAAGATAACCTAGAAAACGTGCCTGTCATTACGGTTTTTGTATTAAAAACTATTTTTTTACAGTCATTAAAAACAAAGTCTGCAATATAAATCGTACATTAAACAAAAAAAACTATTAACACTGGCTGCTCGCTCGCTCGCTTTCTTTCTTTGGAGTTCAACGGTGAGATTGGCAAATAATGAATTAGTCAAATTTCAAGAACGGCCACACACAAAGCGTATCTAATAAAGCAGGAACATACTCGTAACGACATAGCGACTGGTTCACGTCATGGCTCTGCGCTGTCTATGCCAGATAGACAACTAACAACCGACAATCGGCAACCAACCAACAACAGACTAGAGGCAAACGTCTACAGAGACTAAGGAGCAGATAGCTGACGTGCTATTCTGTGCTCTTTGGGTTATCTCGTAAAGTTCGAATAGTTTGTTTCGGTTAAATTAAAAACAAATAAAACACACAAAAACTGCTGATAATAATGCGAGCAGCACGAAGAAGATGCATTTGAGGCACGGCATCGTAGTAGTTGATTAAATGCTTTGTGTAGGTGTTGTGTTATTGTTGTTGCTGTTGTTGTTGTTGTGATTCGTGTTACATTTTAAAAGCGAGCATTGTAAGTTATTAAATTAATGACAAATTTTGCTTAATGGCCAGCTCACTGGGGCGCGCTGAGTTTTGATGTTAATTTCAAAATGATTGCGCCAAATACAAACGGAAATGCGCAACATAAGACATGGCAAGTTTAATGCTCGTTATTTTTAAATTACAAACACTTTCGCCCATTTGGCTGAGGAACAGGCAAACAGACAGACAGACATACAGACAGACAGGCGGACAGCGGAATCACTTAAATGTGATTTTAGTTTTCTGTTATTTATTTACTACAACTAACTAATGATAATGAGCACAAAAGTCGTTGTGGCCGTCATTGCCGTCGTCGCCTTTCGACAATGACCACGATTTGTTGAATTTGAAACTTTCTACACGAAAACGTAATTTACGCGTTGCCATATAGCAAGTACACATTTTTTTTCTTCTATATGTAGGTCTACGTACAAACGAGTATATGCGCAAATAGCCAATAGCAAGTAAACCAATATGCCAACGACATTCGAATTGTCGGACATTGTTGACACTTTAAACCGCAAGCAATGCCAACAGCTGCGGCGGCTGTGACAAAATAATAATAATAATAAAAATAAATACATAACACAATTACAGTCAGCAGCAAAAAAAAAAGTTGTGCTGCGTGCTTGCTTTGCTAGAAGGTCAGCCGTTATTTATGCAAATTAATAAGTTAATAAACCAATCTACAGATTGAATAACATTTGCAACTGCGCCAAAGTAAATTTAATTAAAACGCCCAAAATCATTTAACGCATCAACGAAGCATAAAATCAAATGTTTATACAAACAAAAACTTAATCGAACTAATCAATCATAATTTAAAAAAAACCAAAAATAAAAATGAAAAAAAAAAAACATTGAAAAGAAATACATAAAAATCGAACTTTTAGGTATAAAAAAAAATAAAAATCAGCTTCAGGCAATGCCACCAACATACCGAAAAACTTGATAAATGAATAATAATAGGCTGGGCGCAGAAGCCTGTGAACTTTGAGAGCACAACTGCGCAACGTGTACTTAAGCGACAAAAGCACAACAGCAACAACAACAGCAACAAACACAAGCAAAAACATCCATAAGCGATGAAGAAGCGGCACAACAACAAGCAACAAGTCTGCCAAAGCGTTCACCATCATGCAGCAGCAGAACGTGCGCAATAAGCCAAGTTCAGCATATAGGAAATGAAAAAAACAAAAAAAAAAACCATGCTGCAAATGCAACGAATCAGAAATCAATGAATAGCTGACTGACTGAACGACTGCGTGAGTGAGTCGGTGGCTGTGTGTGTGCATGACTGTCCGTGTGACTGAGTAACTGAGTGAAATGATGCATGCAACAGAGTGAAAATTAAAGCTAATGACTTGTAAAAACAGCATAGAAGATGCAGACATCGATATAGTAGTAGCTGATTCTATAAATAAGACAAGTCATAAACAAAACAAAAACACAAAACGACGTTCGTTCGCCCAAAATGCAATCCAGCTAGCTAGCCAACAAGATGGCCAACGAGATCGCCAGCCAGATAGCCCGGCCAGCCAAGTGGCCAAACAGTTGTACATTGTTGTGTGTCTCTCTGCATGTCTATTTGTCGCTCTGACTGTCTGTCTGCCTGTCTGTCTGATTGCCTATCCCGCTAGCCGATTCACTGCCAGTCTGTGTACAGGTCAGTGCTGACTGATTGACTGCTGGCGATTGCAGATACAGTTAATACGGCAGTCCCAGTCGCAACCACAATAACAACAAAAACAACAACATAACTGGTATTGCGCCTAAGAAACGAGCAAAGACTTGCTCGCATGCATGCAACGCGCTCCCGAAAAAACTCTGCCAGGCTGTGCTGTGTGTGAGTCATGCTTGGCGCTTGGTAAGGTAAAAGTACCAACTGTCTGTGCCTGTAACCGCCGTCAGTTTTCAGCATAAAGAAAACCAGTTACATACAGCATAATTTTTTGTTTTATTTATTTATGCTTTTTTTTTTTGTTTTGTTTTCTTTTTTTTTTATTATGAGTTTTAAGTCTGCAGCCTGTTAGTACTGTCTGCTTTGATGGCGTAGCGCGTTAGATTTGAGCTGCGCAATGCTGAGATTTTGTATGCTACGGAAAAAGCTACAGCAGGAAGTACAGCACAGACTGCTGGCTGCCATTTCTGGATTTGACGTTGCTCATGGCTAAGTGGCACACAGCAAGATAAAGGAGCATGTAGCTGGCGCACAGCTGTGCTAAGCGCTATTAGGTCACTGCGTGCAGTTATAATAACTTTTCATTTTTTTTTTCATTTCCCAACCAATTTGGGTCCTACAGAACAAATGGCGGGCCAGCACATATGTATGTAGTTTATAAAGCAAGAATCATGTTGCTGACTAGTCTGCGGTATGATGACACATCTTGCACCTGTTAGGCGAATAAACAGATCAGATAAGTTGTATCAACAGCTTGTCGACTGATAAAACTCAATATGCAAGATCTTTTAGGCTTTTGCCCCATACTTAGGCAAGTGTTAAATGCTGAGCTAAGTGATTTAAATTGGCATAATTTAAAGACTTACATCATCCGCATTCTGTTGCCTAGGCAACCTATTATCTCAGCGGACTTTTAAGCACAAATTAATTAATTTTAATTGATTTTGTTAAAGTTTTTCATAAAACTTAAGTATCTTACGTGAACGCTTGCTAAAATGCTAATTTAATAAATTCTAGAACAAAGAAAATGCTAATTTTTATAAAATGGAGCCACAGTTTCTTTTATAATTTCTTTTAAGCCGCACCTCATCAATGTTGTTGGTTAAATTTGTTGCGATTTTGCTTTGAAATACTACAATACTGTAAATAATTTTTTTACAAAATGGTTATATGCATCCACTTTCAGAACATAGTAAAGAAAATTGTATACACCATTTAATGTATCTAACATTTAGTACCCATTGAACACCATTAGACAAAAAGCCAAAGTAGAGGCAGCAGTTTTAATTTATACTGCAGCCAACAACCTGCAATGCGATGGTTCATTAAAATGCAGCCAATGCAATGCAGTAAAAAGAAAGAACTATAGCTCAGTAAGAACAATTGCTGCATGCAGCAGCAGCAATAAGCAACAAAAAGCTACAAAAATTGTTATTACAGTTCCATTAAATTTAGCGCATCATTGCGCAAATACACAGAAAAAAGAAAACAAAATCAAAAATTAAAAAAGCAACAACCTCAACTAAACTTAAACATACAACAATAATAAAAATAAAAAGAAATAAACTAATCCAAACCAGCTGCAAAAGAACAACAAAAACAAAAACCAAAAAAAAGCCAAACTCTGTACAACTTCGCCGGACATGAGACCAACTGTTCCAATCTTGCTCCACAAAGAACATCACAACAACAACAACGACGACGATAACAACAACAACCATAACAAGAACACCAACCAGCCATACGCGAACTCACTCTCAATTTCTAGCCATTACTATAGCGTCGATATACAGACGCTTTTTAAACAACAAAAGCAACAACAACAACAACGGCAAAAGCAGCAATAGCGCGCAAAAAACCAAACAACTTGTTTTCTTTTATTATTGTTTTTATTTGTTGTTGTTGTTGTTATTGTTGTTTTATGTTTTTTCGTTTGTTTTATATGTACGTAGTAGAAAAGAAAAGCAAAAATAAATAAGCATAAAATACAAACGTAAAAAATAACTAGAAAGGCAGGGCTATAGTCGGGCGTAACCGACTATAGAAAACCCTGTACCGAAGCCAAAACTTAATATATTTTTTTGTTGCTTTAATATTTTGTATTCATTATGTAAGGATATCTCAAGAAAAAATAATTTTTTTTTTGTAAAAGCCATTTTTCGGCCGATCGTTCCAATGGCATCTATATGTTATAGTGCACCGATATTTATCATATTTAGGAATATGATTTGAATTTACTTAGAATCAATAAATCCAAAATTTGGTAACGATATCTTAATAAACAAAAAAGTTTTTCTCAGTAAATGTTGTTTTTTGGCCGATCGTTCCTATGGCAGCTATATGATATAGTAAACCGATATACATAGTTTTTAGATATGTGATTGGGCATTAGGTAAAACAATTAAATCCCAAATTTGGTAAACATATCTTAAAAAATAAAGCGGTTTTTGTTACTAAATAGGCTATTCGGCCGATCATTCCTATGGCAGCTATATGTTATAGATCGAATATCGAAAAAAAAAATAAACTCGTTATGCCTATGGATTGGCAAGTCTCGTGCCAAATTTGGTGGTTGTAGGTCTTACCGTTTACAATCCGTGATTCAGGACAGACGGACAGACGGACAGACGAACAAACAGACATGGCTATAATCGACTCGCCTTTCGATGCTGATCAAGAATATATATACTTTGTGGGGTCCCACGCCTCCTCTGCCTGTTACATACATTTGCACAACTTTAATATACCCTTTACCATTTTTTGGTACAGGGTATAAAAATTAAAGAAAACGAGAAACAACAGCGCGCATACATGAAAAAGCCAAAGCCAGCAGCAAGAACAAAACAAAACAAAACAAAAACGAAAACGACAATAACAAAAACCAAACGAATCCATATAAGCCCTCGATCACGTTTTGTGATTCCGGCACGATTACAGCAAAGAAAAAACCAAATAACAACACAAAACAGGCAACAGGCAGCAGACCAGGCCAGACCAGACCAGATCAGACCAACTCACAACTCAGTCACAGTGTTCTGTCCAAGTTGGTGTATGTCTGTCCACCATCCGTCCACACCACACAGTACAACAACGCATAGAAAAGAATAAGCATGTCCAAAAAAAAACTGCTGTTCCGACAGACAGCATCATCATAATGATGATCATCCTGTTTTATATACCATCTACAGTCTACCATATACCATGTACTTATGTATACGCTCTCACTCATGCTCAGCACACTCTCTGAACTCATTCTGTTTGCTAATTTCTTGTACGTGTGTATGCTGTAGTTTACTACAAACTCCGACGACGTTGTTGTTGCTTTCTTTTTTTTCCCGCACATTTCCTAGTAATGAACTCAGGTAAATGTTTGATCTGTACGTGTTGAATATCGCAGAGTGGTGTGGTACGTTACCGTATCGTATGGTGTATTGAGCGCAACAAGCGAAGAGAGCGGCCCAGACCCAAGAAGAAGCAGAGAGCGCACATTGTAAATCGTAATTATTTACACAATCGGCCTGGCAGTGACACATGTGAAGGATGTGCGACGGTGCAGCAGATAAAGGTGAATTACAATTACAGCACTTAACAAGCGAGAGAGAGAGGGAGAGAGCAAGATAACTGCATATATGTATGTACGTATGTGTTTACATTTGATAATTTATGCATTTCATAATCTTTTCTACATGTTGACGTTTATTGTCGCGTTTCCTTTTATTATTATTATTTTTTCTTTATTCTTTCATTTTGCTTGTTGTTTTACGTTTTCGCACTACTGCTGTGTCGACTCTCGATCACCTTTGCGTTGAACTTCACGATTGTGGTGCTGCTTTGGCTTCTCTGCTTCTACATACACACACTCTCGCCAACACACTCGCACACAACATGAGTGCAACCACTGCGCATCCTGGTTTGTTGCGGTGGCAGCGCGCTTGCGACGTCACAGTTGCTGATACGTAGATCCTACTTCTTTTGCCTCTTTTGTTTATACCTTATATTTGTTGTTGTTGTTGTTTGTTGGTTTTAGGCTTAATCAGCGAGTGGGTTTTTTTTACTTCTTTTTGTTATTGCGCATATGCATTCGCATTTGTATAAATAGGTTTTCATGACGGGTTTTCACTGCGTTGTTGCATGGTTTTTTTTAAGGTAGTTGGTTGTTGTTGTTGCTGGTTTTGCGTTTTTGGTTGTTGAACTTCAATGTGGCTTTTTTACTTAACCCACTCTGTACAATTGTTGCTCCAATAATTATAATTTGCTGTGGCTACCTGATGATACTTTAAGTTTGTTCCGAGTTTTAGCTTATCATTATCAAAAAAAAAAAAAAAAAAACAACAATTTCTTGATGCTTTTTAGACTGTTATATAGGTCGCCGATAGTCAAGTTATGATGCCATAATTAAATAACTTTATCAGAAAATGTGTTAACAATTTCTGAAATTGCTACCATGGATCGATCGTGCAATGTTGCGGGGAAATTGCAATATCGCTGGAAAATTGATTTTCTTGTAACACGAATGTTAACTGATCGCTTTAACCGCAACGTTACACTTTCTAAAGGTGTCCAAAGGTATTCGGGCAATCAGCTTAAACCAAAAATATTAGCAACAACGCTGACTGATATTTGTAAAACGATTACTTATTCATGAAAATGGAAACAAAAGAAAATCCCAAACAAAATAACACATAAAACAGGATTAGGAATAGGTCAGCTGTTACTGTACGAACTAATTTACACATATTAAATTTATCGAGAATCAAGAATCAGAGTTTTTATTGCAGCAGTGAATTCTGAAGCCGTTGTGTGACTTAACCGCAAGGAAAGACAATCAGATGTCTACATTGAAGAACTAAAAGAAAGCTCCTGCAGTTGCGGAAACTTTACTTTTTTTCTGAACTATTTAATTATTTGTTGTTTGCTGTTAACAGCAAAGGTCTGTGATGCATGATTTTAATTTATTTCTCTCAAGAGTTTTCTTAGACTAAGCACTTAAGCAAAACACTTCCTCGCAAAACTACATAAAAGTCACATATAAGCAAGTTGAAAGAAACGTTAAGTGCTTTCTCAACGTTTAGTTTTGCATATTATATGCGAAAAACACGGCTAAACAAGATAAACATCAGCCCAAAATAGAACGTCTCTTAATTGAATTGACCTTAGCTTCCCAAGAAGAAGCGCCAACGGAACTAAAAATTAAAAATTTCTGTCGCCGCAGGCGCCAAGCTAAGTCAAGTGTATTTTTTAAAAGTCAAATAAACCAACAAAAAGTTAAAAGCCAAACTTGGCAGTAAAACGAATTTGCATAATGATTAAATTAATTTTTAAGCAAAAACTCACACCAGCCACTGTGCAAAAGAGAAACGCCTACGCGTGCTGTTAATTATATTTTAATTTTTTCTTTTATTGTATTTTAATTTTTATTTATTTATTTTGCATATAAAAATGTGCAAAGGCAATTAGCAAATAATGCAACAACACACAAAAAGAGAAACAAAAATCAAATGTAAAACTTATGTAAAAATGCAACAATTACCCGCATAAATAAAAACGCAAATCGAAGCAAAAACAAATGCAAACGCAAAATAAAAGTCACGCAAAGTTGTTGACTTGCGGAATGAACAACACGAGTACGAGGAAGACGGCAAATCAAGTGATTTGCTGCTTGACTGACCGACAGACAAACGTACCGTGTTTTACCGGTTTACGCTTAACGTTTGACTTGTACATACATTCATATATCACAGATTGGCATTTGTCCACTTACCACACTTCAGGCGATCATTGATTAAATCCTCAATCAGCTGCGGACACTCGCACTCGATGGCATAGCAAAACTGTTTGAATTTCTCGAAGCCACTCTTGGCAATTATTTCGATTAGGTTGGCGCATTGCATGCGTAGTATATCCGCATCGTTGAGGGAATTCAAATTGTTTGGCGCATCGCTGGCATCGGCTGTCGCACTGACGCCGACAACGCTGCTGCTTACGCCGCCGCTGCCGCCGCCGATAATGATGCCAACGGATGGCGTCAGGGAGCGATTATCGCTCTGCGCATGGTCACCATTAACACTTGCACTACGGGATGAACCCGCCAGGCTGGAACTGTAATCACCGCTACCGCTGCCGCCACCGCCGGTGACACTTCCGACACCAATCGCGCTGCTGCCACCGCTGCCACTGCTGGCGACAGCGCTTAGCTTGCGCTTGGTCACACCCACGCTAGATGGCGCACTGCCGGGCAGCAGACCTGCACCAGGTTTCAACAGCAAATCCTCCTCGGACTGTGACAGCACGGAGTTCTTGACCAGCACCGCCAGCAGATCCGTAGCGCCGAGATCGAGTATGATGCGCTCTTGATGGCGTGAAAGCAACGAACGTACTTCTTCCTCTTCTTCGCGTGTCATTTTGTTGTTTTGTTTTGTTATTTTTTTCTTTAGTGGTTTTGTTATTGTTTCACTTAATCTTCACTTTGTTTTAAAAGTAACGGCATATTTCTTTCATATTTTCACACTTTTTGCTTAGCACAGCGAAACAAAACTTTATATTTTTTATCGCACTTCACATATTTTCTGTTGTTAATTGCATTACGTTTCGTATTTAATTTTAAATATATTTACGTTTCATTACAGAAACAAAACACACGCGCGCCTGCGAATTCAATTCCCTTTATTTCTCGTTTTGCTTTACTGTTTATTTCACTTCGTCGTCACACTCAAAAAACGTCGTGCGCAGCACATACTTCTCGTTTGGAAAAGCAAAACACAACTGAAAACCGGCTCGCGAAACAACCGAAAAGCGAAAAACGAAAATACAGAGAGTGTATGTTACAACAACCATATGAAGTTGCAGTGGTGTCAACCGTCAGCGAGCAAAGTGACTAGATTGTAAAAAAAGTGGCTATTTTAATGCTGAAAATCGCCACAAAAATCGTTATATGATTTGATATAGATTGATGTAAATTATCAGGAAACCCATCTTAATTAGATTATTGATAGTATTAATTTTTATCTATATTAATATATAAATGGAAATTAGAATTCTTTGTACTAACTATGGTTAATTCAAAACAATTTTAGAAAATAACTATACACAGGTATATCGACATTTTTCGTTTTATCTTATATCCTATAGGTAACAAACTTGTCGGGTATCGTACAAATGTCGCGAAATATCGTTTTATAATGGCTTTTCTTCCTAGATCAGCATTTGATATCGGCAGAGAAATCCGTGTGACTAAAAAAAATGCCAGGAAACTCACTGAGTTGGCATCACCGCTACACTGACAAGTTGTATCAAACTTGGTTGCAAAGAGTTCGAAGAGTGTGGTTGCTGTATTGTGGATGAAGGTTGTTGCAACTAGTTCAACTAAGAAGTTCGGTGCGAACGTGACAACAAATCAGAACAAATCAGGTTCGAAACCGTTATTTTGAATTGTGAACAGAATGGAACAACAACTTCTCAAGATCGGCATAGAGTACTCGCAAGCAACCAAGTAATAGCCAAATGTATTCACGCTGAAAAAAAAAACAAAAGCCATTGACACATGCTCTCACATCAAAAACATGCTGAACTCTATTGAACCGCATCTTTTGCGACAGGCACCCAACAAAAGAAAGCAAATCGGAAGTAGTCTACTTAGACGTATGCCAACGTATGCAGCTACCTCCTCGGGGCATCATGACACCAACTTGGTAAATTATGCACTTCACACAGAAGTACTCTGCACGTGATGTTTGCATTTGTTGTTACACACCGTGCCGCGCCCCGATGATTGAACAGAAGGGTCACAATTAGACTCATTGAAGCAATCGAAGCCACATCAAAACCAGGCCCGGCCGGCCTGCCACTGATGATAACAGATGTTAGCCAAATGATGCTCAGTTGAGTCTGCATCTGACTCCTTAGGAGCTCAGCCGACACTTATAATTAAATGTTCGTGGTGTTTGTGTGTTGCTGCTGATGAACGGTAAATAGGTACTTAATGCTGCTGTAAGGCCTATGTGCAGTCAATGCACAGCATCCAAGGTATGCTGCCTATATATATATAAATGTGTGTGTGTGTGTACGCCGCATACTTGCGGTTTTATCGGAATGCTCAACTCAACTCCGTTGCCAAGGTGCTGCTGGGTGGCATTAGACACACCGTGTTGGTGATGCTCATTGAAGTAAGATGAAGGCAATGCCTTAGTGTAAGTGTGATGCAATCTAATATCGGACAGCATACAGGCAAACTGCAATCTAATGCCAAGCAGAAGCAACAATGCAGAAGAATTCCTTGCCATCTTTGCATTTTAATTAACTCAGCCAGGCATTCAAACAAACATTCAGCAAGACTTCAAACTTACTTTGGCTTCGTCTTCTAAGCTGCAAAATGCCATAATTGTTAAAGATGCTCTGCCACTAAGCTAGTGTACAATTGCTTATTCTACCTCATGCACTGGCGCATTATGCTTTTTATACGGTTTCACTCTTCCGCCGATTTCGAAATGTTGACGCTGATTCGTTTTATAATTTCAATGCTCAAAGCCTGCAATCTGGAGTAGTAAGTCAGGTAAGCTTCCAGTCTTGAAAGTAGACACGATTTCTTATCAATTCTTGTCCGTTGTCACTGTAAAATTGTCACGCACGTCATGCATAAACTCCTTGCTTTGCATTGACCTGCGTTATCGTTACCATTTTCTTAGTAAAAAAAAGGACACGGTTAAACACTTCATAGCCAACCCGACTACCGCGTAATGACATGTCCTTAGCACCTGCATAATTTCATTACACGCTCGTACAGCGACAACGCAGCTGGTGGCCATAAACTGAAATTCTTATCACTTTCACTTGCACTACTTTTTTCTTCTTCTTATATTCTTTTTGATAAATTATGGTGAAAAGGAAAACCGGCAGCGTCGTTCGCATTATTCCGTCGAGACACAAACGCGTGCCATAGGCCAATAAGAAAATTATGCAACAACAACCTCAGTAGCAGCCAATAAATTATGCCTTGCGCCACATTAATTCTTAGTCAAAGTGTTCTTTGGTATTCTTTGTGAGGGTTAAAAATCATAGCGTCGCCTTACAGGCGAAAAACACCCTTACGGTTCAATTTCCGATTTCTGTGCGCTGTCATGATTGATATGCCATTGAACTTGGCAGACTGCAGGAAATGCAACAGACAAACTTGCGTGCCAACTCCCAGCAGCAAATGACAAACCTAATGAAAACTTGCAGAACAAAATGCCAAAGCCTTAATTAGACGCAACGTAAAAGGCAACGTGAGCAGCAGCATCAAGTTGTGACGTGTTGTTGCCTGTTGTGGCTGTCAGTTTATGTTGTTGTTGTTGTGGTTGTTGTTGTTGTCGATATTGATGAATTTCCTTTGAAAAGAAAACACATTTGTCATGATTTTCTATTTAAGTACTGGGCTGCGTGTTAATTTCACTTGTAATGCGGATTTGCAATATGTACACGGCGCAAAATCCATGACAAGATCTCTCTCAAGATCCAGCATTGATTTGTAGATGAAACTATACAAATCTAGCTACACTGCATATTTATAATGAATCATGTACATATAGTAGAAAAGGGTAAAGCTCACTTTAAGCTGTGATGCTGACTAAAGCAATATTTTATTGTTCCTCGCCGCACTCAACGCACTCATTTGGCATTTCTCACTGTGCATCGCCACATTAGCCTCAACATTAATACACATTATTCTAATTGCTTAGATCCTATGTCTTATGCATTTGTCGGCGGCAGCTGTGTGTGGTGACGCCAGTCAGTTGCAAGGCAGAGCGACTAAATGGCTGCAATTGCAGTGTTTAACTGGCCTGGTCCGTCCCGACAGCATAGAAGGGTCTATGAAACTGTACTTCTGTGCACTCGGCTCTCTGTCGCCCAGCATGAAGTTGTCAACGTTGACAATGTCATCATCGCATGCTGCTGCTGCTGTCAATTGCCCCAGCGTCTCCCCATGGCTCCACTGCCCAGTTGTTGTCAGCGTAGCTTTGCACGCAGAGACTTGATTTTCTTGTCGTGCTTGTTTTTATTATTTTTCATGCTTTTTAAACTATATTTGATTCTTTTATTGCTCTTGCTTTTCGTTTTTATTTGCTTTTTGTTTTGTGTACTATTTGTAAGCTATGCGTAAATGCTTTTAATTCTAGTAAAGCATATTGTCTACATAAATTGCTTTTGATTTAAATTACAACATGCCACCTACATGCGAGTAAGTGCATTACGTGTGTGCGAGTGTGCCGCTGCAGAGTGTGGTTCTGGCTGCTGGCGTAACTTCACTGCAAACCAATGAGCCAACGAACCAATGAACTGCCTGTGTCTTGCCGTCTGTCAATCTGTCTGTCTGTCTGTCGCTTGGTCTATCACAATCATTGACTGCCTCACTTTTGCCTGTCGCTCGCAGCAGAGTTGTTTGCTGTGTTTTGTGTGTTGTGTGTCTCCCTGACTCGCTTGCTGATTGTCAACAAGTGTATTTCCGTTGTTGTTGCTGCTGCTGCTGCTGCCTCGGTTGTTGGCGTTGGTGTTGCTGGCGTTTCTGGTCTGGCACCTTGTGTTCGATTTTCGTGCTGTACCTGTCACACAACGTATTGGCATATTAAGACCACGAAAAGACATAAATTATAGTTTAAAAAATATTTTGCGAGGCGGCATATATAATTATTCCAGCAACCGAGCTTCGGTATGCGCTTATTAGCAATTATCACATGGATTACATATTTTCGTGGGTTTGCGACAGTCGTCCGTAGATGCCATAGTGCTCGATGACAGTGCAGCGACTGCGATCGGTAGCAATAGTTCAAGTATAAATGACAGCTATTAAACCTAATAAACCCTAATATTAGGTAAATCATTTTCAACAAGAGATCACTCCTCGCCTAGGCGTGATAAAATGCCAAATGTCAGTCAAATCTGCCTCGGCACGATTTTTTATTAAGGGATACACTAATTGCTATTGAAAGAGTTCAGATCGAACTTTGTGTCTTCAAAGTTGTAAATAATAATTTAAAAAATGCCTAAACAACTTCAATAGCAGACAAGTGCGCTTAGAAATATTGATATATTTGAGCGTATTTCAAATAAACTTGCATATGTATGTATGTATGGGGTCATCCTCTTTTAAAAGCCAACTACGCCTTTGTGTCGATGGCACGCGAAGCTTTTGAAAACACAAAAGTAAAAGATAAAGGCAAGACAAAAGCTGCGCTCGACTTTGTTTTCAGTTTCTAATTGAATAACCAAAAGTGAATCCGTGAAGAACCGTTAAACCATTGATGCATACACGCATGAGTTACCGTTGCTTTGTGTGTCCATGAATGAGACGTATCAGCACTTCACTTCACATCATTTTCGTCAAAGCAATGGCGACATTCAGAAGTAATTTGAACAGCGTGTCGAATACTTATAATCACAGCCTGACGGCATTGCGTAAACGATTGACCACGTGTTTCCAAAAGGGCCGACAGCAGCCGCAGCACGAATCCCACGGCAGCCAACACGCCGAATATTCGCGTAACTATTTTTACAACCGGCAGGAGTACTCCATAATCGAGCAAGTGAAGAAGTTCTTTGGCAAGCGGCAGCAGCGTAGGTCCAAGTGCAAGTGTAAAGGCGAAAAGGTGCACATCGTGGCTAAATTGCTATCATCGACGCTTATAGCAAGCGCAGCAACAACAACCACCAGCTCGACTGCTGCGGCTACGAGCACAACGACAACAACAACGACAACGAGCAGCGCCACCGAGTTTGCCGTGCAGTGCAGCAGCACGATGACCATATTGGAGCATGCATTCAGTGCGGTGCGCGACGAGCATCCCGACATTGACAATGAAGTGCGGGCAATACTCACGGCGAATGCCCAAACAGGCGCAACGATATCACAGATCAAAGGTGCGTACTCGATGATGAGGTTAAGTTCGATTTTTCAGAGATAATCAACGCTTTTGGCATTGCAGCTGATTATCGCAAACAGACGGGCGTAGCATTTCCACTTTATGGCAATATAACAGACTTCCTATTGACCATACCGCGCGTCACCGCTGAATGCAATGAGCAAGGCACGCCCATCTTCAACATCAAGCCATCGAGCAAGAGTAAACACATACACGACATGGTCACGCAGCAGAAGCGTACGTACGACTTCAACACCGGCGCAATGTATGCGGAAACAGCGCCGTCAACAAGAGCAGGCACAGCGTCGGCAGCAACGGCGACGGCAACGTCGTCTGGCAGCACCGCGAAGGAGTTTGCGCGAAACTGGCGCAGACATACGCTTAGAGGTCAACGTACACGTCATGATTCCAATGCCAGCACAACACAACAGCCTAACAGCAACAACAATAACAACAATAATTTCGGTGTGCTATCAGTGGCGCTGGCTGCGCAATCGGAACAACAAAAGCAACAATTGCCAACTGACTCGCATTCAACGTCACGAGCTGCGTCGCAGCAAATCGTCGCGACTGCAACGCTGAATAACCAACATATGCAAAAAGACAATTTACAGTTGGCTGTCAGCGAGAATAATTGGTGTTATCAGGACAATTGGCATTATCTGTTAGTACGATTTGAATTATTGATCTAATCTTCTTTTTGTTTATTTAATCAAATGCGCATTTGCAGCAACAATCGCTTAAACAGCGCCGCAGTCGATCAAAATCTTTGTGGAGCCTTTCAGCAGCCACACCAGCAACAGTTAAGCAATATCAACACCAATTGCAATAAGCGTTACACGCCGTCGAGCTCGTCGCCCACAACTTTGCGTCATAGCAGCTCCAACGGCACTTCGGATTCGTTGAACACCTTAAATTCCGAGTATGATGCGCATTTGTTGGACTTTCCCCTGCTCGGCGATGATTTTTTTTTGTACATGGCGCGCATGGAGCTCAAATGCAAGTTCAAGAAGTGTAAGTTGTGCAACAAAATATTTTAATGCAGAAATCATAAATGGCCACTCTGTGGTACTGTCTGTTACGGAGTTTTTAAAATGTAATTCAAATATCGTTTTAGTCGAACGTGTGCTACAATCGGGCTTCTGCGTTTCGGGTCAAACAATAGGCGATGCCATTAAACGCGTCAAACACTTGGGCATGCATGGCAACGCAGTTATTGTAAACATCGGGTCGGTGGACATCATGCATGGACGTCCATTGGTGCAGATTGAACATGATTTTCGGCAATTGATCAGCGAATTGCATACGAAGAACATGAAAGTGGTGCTGACCACACTGGCGCCGCTGGCCAACTATGCTCATGATCCGCCGACAAAAACGAAACTATTGCGTTTCAATGACTTTATTAAGCGCGAAGGCGCCTATCTAACAGTTGTCGATATACATTCGTGCCTGGTGAATGAGCATGGCACACTGCGCTTCGACTGCTATCAGAAGTAAGTAAAAGTTTAAAGTCGACCCTAAGAATCTTGTGTAACTTATATTTTCGTAAATTAAGTGCGCCTCGCCCGGTTACGGGCACGCGGGAGCCACATGTTTTTTGGAACAAAATTGGGCGTCAACGTGTGCTGCAAATGATCGAAGCCAATTTGGAATATTAGCACGTCTGGTCACTCATCGACAAATTTTGATTTTAACGCAATGAAATCAGAACACGCTGTTTTACAACTTTTTTTTTTTAATATGTTTTCTGCATTTTTTTTTTTTTTTTGTGAATGTCGTCGACTATTTAATTGTTCAATTAGGTCTTAAGTATATGTGATAATTGGCCTTAGCATTAGTTCTATGTTTAAAAATTAAGAGAATAATTTTTGTCGTTGCACAATTAACGGATCGATTTCTGTCGTTTTTAAGCCTTTTATTAAGGAAGAAAGACGACATAAATATTTAACGTCACATTGTGTAACCACAAACATTATTAATATTATTCATTTGTGTTGAATTTTGTGTTGTAAACGTTTCAAATAGCTTTACACTGCAAAATTCAACGCATTTCTCAAATATTGCAATGTTTCAGAACCAAAATAATGCATGCCTGTATAACCGTGCACATTATACATTTATATTATGCATTATTTTGGTACTTTATACATTCGATTTAAAGTATTTGCTGAGCTTAGCCCCGGGGCTTGCACAAAATCATGACCGCGGTTGATTTTAGAGTGTATAAGTGCCGCTAAGCCAGTAAATGCATGTTCGAGATGGTAAGACATCTTAGCATATTTGAAGCCGAAAATATTGCATGCAATCTTTTTTGGCTTATGGTACCAAAAATATTTAGCTAAATCTAAAATTATTTTGTAAATAAGTTGGCCAAATTAATCGAATTAGCTGAATTATATATGTTTTATGTTAAATGTTTGTATGCTTGTGTTTGTTGTATGTTAAATTGTGTCACCAGAACAAGCGGCAAAGTAAAATCCAAAAAAAATTAATAAAAGTTAAGTAAAAATCCCAACAAAACGTCTGTAAGCTCATCTATTTTCACTGTGCACTTTTTTCGGACTTAACGGTCAGTAGAGTCAACTGCCGCTATGGTCGTCTCAATACATTAATTGTTTTTGAAGTTTGTGTTGGCTTTAACATCTGTTATTACAGCTGGCTGCACCGCAAACAGTGCTGCCAAAATTCAGCAAAATGAGTCAAAGCAACTCTGCGTACTGTACATACTGAGTACAGGTACATTCAGTCTTCGAAGAGTTTCTCGGCTAAATTCGGTATGAAAATTACTTCAAAAGTCAGATTCGTATAGAAATTGAAACAAATTAGTTATAATTTTGTAAATAGTTGCAGTTAAAAAAATAATTATGGCTACATTCTTGGCACGTACGGGCATAGCAACGGGCGTTATTAAGACCCAGGCACTCGCAAAGGTGAGCAGAAAAATTCTGCAAGTGAAATTTTTATATAATTGCACGCGAAAAGCTCAAAGACGGTTGTCATTTCGAGCACGAAGGTGAAGAGCAAGTGAAAGGTTTACGCGACAGGGCTATGCGCATGCTAACTCGCTCGCACGCACGTGAATGCGAACCAAACACAAGTGTGTGACGTAACACGCCCGACACCCGCGCAAAGTGTATGGGTCAGACGTGAACCTTGAGCTGAAACAAAATTAATTAACGGCAATGATCTGCTTTGGGATTTTGTACTTCTATTAACTTTCACCAACAATTGCTTCAATGAATGTCGGCTGATTTTGGTTGTTGTGCTTAGCTTTGGTTTAGCTTAATTAGACGCAAAGTGTTCTATTTATTGTTTGTATAGATTTGCATATTGTTGTTTGTGTACATATGAATCATGTATGATACGTATGTTTGCGTTCCCTTGCACTCGTGCTCGACTCGTGATTGTTGGCTTAAGCATTTAACGCTAATTAATAAATGTTTTTATTAATTTTTAAAGGTCTTGAAGCTGACACCAGTTGCATTCGGACAGGTTAGAAACCTAAATGTACAGGAACATGTCTCCTACACACTCCTCAACGATAATGAGATACCAACACCACGGTGAGTTTCTCTTAATGGAATTTTATGCTTTGATTTAAATTTTGGCATACGTGTAGATTTATTTTTTCATTGCTCAGCACAAAGTTCAAAGCTTCGATTACATTTTTTCCCCTTTTGGGCTACATTAATCTGCCAAGTTGGCTTGCGCTTTGTACGCAGAGCCGGCTCCGGTGTGGATGAGGCCGCTTATCGGACAAACTGACAATAAATCAAAATAGATTTTAATTGAGGATAATCATTGCTAAAGTGGCGCATTAAGTGCGTCGTTTGTAAACAATCGTCTCGTCTCAGCTGCGGCGCAGATAAGCCGGTTTACAGTTTGAACTATACGCATACAATTAATGTCGCGTAATTGATTATAATCATTTTTTTTTTCAAATAGTTTCTGTTAGGTTTCAGTTGTGAATTAAATCTGTTCATTATTGATAGTATTTCGCGTCTTTTTAAAGATATTAGCGTCATGTTCAATTTAAGCTTAATTACTTGATTTATTTTTTAATTCATTTTAAATATTGCAAAATACTTACAGATAATCAATATCTTAGCAAATTTAACAAGAATTTTCTTTAAGTTAATTTTTTCATGAATAGATTCTTTGCCTACAAATCTTAGGCAGTTAACAATTTGGCGGGACTTTAAAAATCGCAATGAAATAGAAAAAAACATACTCTAATCTAATTAGAAAGAACAACAATGTCGCAAGTGCGCTTTATTAACGGTTTCCCTAAACAATTTACGAGATAAAGTGGTTCGAGTGATTAAAGAACTTCAGACTTTGTACAGTCTAAGCAGAACAGACCAGACCAAAACAAAACAAAGCAAAGTTTTATTTAGCAACGATTATAGAGGCCGGCGTGCTTATCTGCGGCATTAAATAAAAATCATGACTCAAAACCAACTGGGTCAGATTACTAACCAAAATTAATATTGTTTTTGGTGAATAAGCTCAGAAGGTATTAAAATTTATATTTTTTTTTAACCTTTACAGATTTGCCGTTGCAAAGGTACCAAAAGAAGCGCATGACATCGCTCAAAAGCTAAAAACAGACAATCTGGTGCTTAAGGCACAAGTGCTGGCTGGTGGCCGAGGCAAGGGACACTTCAAGAGTGGTCTGCAGGGAGGCGTACGAGTTGTCTACAGGTGCAGATTACCACAATTATTCGCCGTGTTTTTGATCAACTTAATGATATAAACCATTCTTTTCGTAGTCCTAAAGAAGCCGAAGAGATTTCCTCGAAAATGCTTAACCAGCTGCTGATAACAAAACAAACTGGTGCCGCCGGCCGCATGTGCTCGAAAGTCATGGTTGCGGAACGTAAATTCCCACGGCGTGAATTTTATTTTGCAGTCATGTTGGAACGAGCTTTCAATGGACCCGTCTTGATTGCCTCATCTCAGGGTGGCGTTGATATTGAAGAAGTTGCGGCCAAAAACCCAGAAGCGATTACGTATGAACCTATTGATATTGTTGATGGTCTTACCAAGGAACAAGCGTGTAAGATTATCCACAAAGTTGGTCTGGGCGGAGAACACGCCGAAGAACATATAAAAATGTTGTTGAATATGTATCAGTTATTCGTTAAAAAGGATGCGCTCTTGGTTGAAATTAATCCCTATGCTGAGGATGCCTTGTCCGGCTGTAAGTTACTCAACTCTTCTTTTTCTATTTCTTAACCTTAATCTAAGTCATGTGATCTAAATGCATTATTAATTTCTTATCTTGTGCTATCAAACCCAAACTAACTTCTACAATCATATTCATTCTGTGTTTGTGTGGATTGTGATATATGTTTAACCCTGTACCGCATGCTATGCAGGCTGTGAGTATAAAATCTTGTAGTAGTAATAATAATAATTTTTAACTCGCACATAATTTGATATATATATATATATTTATATGTCCGATATAAACAATTACCTTCTCTAATCTATTCAATAAACAACCCATATTATTGCTTTTTCCGCACAGATTTCGCACTGGATGCCAAATTCCGTTTCGATGACAATGCCGAGTTCCGTCAAGAGGAGCTTTTCTGCTTGCGTGACTGGACACAGGAAGATCCCAAGGAGGTTGAAGCAGCTAAGTACAATCTGAATTATATTGCGCTTGACGGTACCATAGGATGCATGGTTAATGGTGCTGGTCTTGCCATGGCCACCATGGACATTATTAAGCTGTATGGCGGTGAACCGGCGAATTTCCTTGATGTCGGCGGTGGCGCCACCGCGGAGGCAGTGAAGCAGGCCTTCAAGATTATCACATCCGATCCGAAAGTGATGTGTATATTGGTGAATATCTTCGGTGGCATTATGCGTTGTGATATTATTGCGCAGGGTATTATTGCGGCAGCCAAGGATCTGAACCTGAAGATGCCTGTGGTTGTCCGTCTGCAGGTATGCCTTGCAAAATGTTTACTTAAAAGAGATTTTATATGCATTCTTTTTGTAGGGCACCAAAGTGGATGAGGCGCGAAAACTTATTAAGGAATCAGGCCTAAAGATTCTTGCGCGTCACGATCTCGACGAGGCTGCCGATTTGTCTGTGCATTTGGCCCAAATCGTTAAGTTGGCACGAGAAATGAAGATGGATGTTAACTTTGAGATACCCGAAGAGGCCAAGTAGAGTTCAAAGATTAAATAAGTTATAAAGCGTGCTATACAACAACAAAAACAACAATAAACTGCAACAACCACAACATAAACAACGCGCCAAGCGTAATAACTAATAGGATACGTACCAAACAACCAAACAACACGCGACATACATCAGCATCAGCTTTTGTAGTTAGCAGTATATGGCCTAGGCATCAGTTTTTCTTGTATATTTTTTAAAGTGTAAATGTGTACTGCTTCCATGCATACCATAAGCCATAATAACACACCCACACTAACTCGAAACAAATTGTGACACTTGCAATTGTAAACTTATATTGTTGGACATTCTGTAAAGCGTTTTTGCTGTCAAATTCGTCCGCACGCAAACGCTGCAAAAAAAATTAGCAACGCCTGCAATGCGACACGAATTTTTTCGCTGCGCTTATGCTGATGTTCTTACTCCGTTTGTTGTAATTCATTTTATGAAATTTGTTTAGTGTTAAATGAAATTTTTATTGCACCTACGAATATCATTAAGAAAACCTCGCACCAATAGTGTTAACTAATGTAAAAATGTAATCAAAGATTATTTGGCTAAATTATACAACTGCAAAATGCAAACTGCCAAGCATGTTGTTGCCGAGCGTTGTTTGTGTACATGAAATGAAGACGAGAGTATTTTGTTTTAAAATTAGTTTTTATGCGAAATTGTTCTTTTTGAAAAATGAATGTGCCTGCGCTTGTTTTTTGTTCTTTCTTTTTTTGATTTTCTTCTTTTTTCCTTTTATTTTGCCGTAAGCGAGAATATTAGCCGAATTATGTAAAGAACAAAATCTCTGCGAATTAAAAATGCCGAAAAAAATTATTTATACAAATTACAACCGAATTTTTTTTTTACATTTTATTTATTTTATTTTTACCGCTTTTAATACTTGTTTATTGAAGCAAAATTTGTAAATTAAGATAAACAAAAGTATATTGTAAGGAGATGATGATATTAAAATATGCAACACATAATCTACTAAGTGCGAATGATAAATGAGTATGTAGCACAGATATTCCAGATTATCTTTTCTACAGATATTGCCAGCAACCGAATATAACTCTTCAATTTGTAGTATCTGATTTATTGGTTTTAAAATTGACCCTTTATTTTAAATTTTGAAAAAAAAATGTGGTCTAAGTAGTCTCGGCATATTGAATCAGTTAACTCATAAGTTTTGTTCAGAAGACTTCGTGTCTGGTTTGGCTTCTTCTGAAATTTCACCTAAAAATACAAAATGAGGCGCAGTTCGTAATAAATTTGCAAATTATGTAAATTGTTTTTAAATAATACAAAGATTATTTGGAAATGAAATTTTTGGCACAATGAGTGAAGTCGTTGAAAAAAAGAAGAAAAAAAGGTATTTCTTACAACTAAACTTGGAGAACACTTGATACTGCCGATAATCCTCAAATGCTTCATTACTTCTTGCTTTAGAGCCGCTTCTTAAATATTTGTATCAAAGTTAATAAATATTCATTCTTTAGGGGCAAGAAGAAGCCAGATCAGTGCAAGTCATTCAAAAAGGATGTTAAAAAATGCCTCAAGGATGACAAATCCGTAAAGAATGCGAAAAAGCGCGAAGAAAAGCAACGCGCACTCAAAGAGAAGAAGAAAGGTGAGGACCCCTGCGGCAAATATGGCGAGAAAAAAGCCAAAAAATGTGACAAACAAGAACCAAGTCATTCCGGTCAAAATGAATATTGTTGTGTTAAGTACGAACCAAAATTGAAGAAACCAAAGAAAGCTGACAAAGGAAACAAAGATAAACGTGAGAGTCCATGTGCTAATTTAGAGAAAAAAAGCGGCAATAAGAAGGATGATAGCAAAAAAGGCGGTAAAGCAAATAAAAAGAAATAGACTAAAGCTATACAACAACGAAAACACCATTCCGTAGAATCCTGTGCAAGCCGCATATAGTTAACGTCGTCGGAGATGATGTCTGCACTGTAAAGTTTCTACGTAACAGCCAACCATGTGCCTAAAATTTCTAGTTATATTTCCAAAAATTCTTTCGAAATTAAAAATTTCGGTATCAAAAAAATTCCTTATGCAATGGCATTTAAAGTTGAACTATTTATTATTTAATTGTTTAAGTAGGCATATTTAGCTTAAAACCGATCGACTAATGATAATATATGCGTCTGTTCCTGATCCTTCCAGTCTTTGTCGCCATCATCACCCAGATTGCCGGCGTATTCTGTGAACGCACATGAGCAAGGAAAATTTGTAGAAAGATAAAAAAAAGGGCAATTTATTTTGCTTACCTCTCATTATAATTCTAATTGTCTTCATAGAAGCACGGCGCAGATTTAGAATTTGCAGAACACGCTGCTTAACAGTCTCGGATGTCGTGCTTACTTCAAGTATGATATAATCGATCATTTGTAGCGTGTACAGGCCACTGGTGAGTCTTTTTATATAATTGTTTTCCGCCTCTTCGTCCTCGTCAATGTTGGGATCCTATAAAAGGCCAAATTTTGTTTTAAAACCCTGTTTGCACAATATACATCTTCAATATACTGTCTACAATACCCTTGCCTGCTGATCGATCTCTCTATCGACTGCTTCCACCTTGGCATAATACTTCAAATGTAACTCAAGCAAACGATCAACCTTCTCGTGATCATTCTCCGTGAACTTCGAAAGCAAACGTTGTCGCTGTGCGCCCTTGCAATTGCGCAACATTGAAGCAATCACTGAGGCTACATGCTCCTCGTGCTCATCCGCCGAAAGAAGACGTTGTTTATTGCGCTTGGGTGTCTTCATGAAAAGCGGAAAGATGGTGCGCAGGCCGAGAATATCAACAAACTTATTACAGTTTTCGCGACCATTTGGGCCAGACATCGCATGATCGAGCACCTTAAGCGAACCATTGCGCGACATTTTCTTTTCGCGCAGCATCAAATTCATCAACTGCAGGCCTTCACCGTTGAGAAAGCGATCACGGTTTTCACGCGCCATCAGCGCCGAGCACAGGCAGTTGAAAAGATTTTGCATGTATTCCTTTTCCTCGCTGCTGGCAGGATCATGGCGTTTATAGGCAGCTGCTTGCTGCAGCAAGATATCAACGCCATCGAGTTGGCCCAAGAGCAGGCGATTCTCGTTCTCCGTCTGTATCAAAATCGACAGTATTTCGCTGGCATATAACTTATTTGGATCATAGGGCGACTTCACTTTAAGGCGCTTGAGCAGCCAGGAGAGCAAGCCTTGATTGGCGGCCTCAATCACCACATCGCTCTGCATCTCGGTGAGGTTCTCTACAATTGCTAGCGTATTGTGGACACCATCGGATTCCTCCTTTACTTGCTCGTTAAGTCGTTCCAAATTCTGTACCAACAGTGCAAAGATTTGCTCTTTTCGCAGTGCGTCGATTAACGACTCGGCGCCTTCGCTGCTCTCGCCCAAAATGTCGACATCTGTGACTTCTTGCAGTAGGTCCACCACTGCCACAGAGATATCGGTATTCTGATGTGACAATAATTCGAGTAGACTGTGCAAGCCATGTAGATCCACTAGCAGTGGATACAAGTCCGGCACTGTTGCAATTGCTTTTAGTTCTTGTATGACGCCATGCAATTCCAGTTCGGTTTCCATAAATTTCTCTGGATTTTCGGGATACTTGATGCGCATCTCCTGGTTCTTGAGATTGCGTTTTTCAAACACAAGTATAAGTTTCTTAAGACCTTGTTCATCGAGCACCTCGCCCTCCGCTTCCTCGCTTTCGACGTATTTCAGTATATTTAAGCGTTCCTCTTCTGTCAGCTCCGGATCAAGCTCAAAGCCACTTAGAGCTGTGCTTGTCGTTGTTGCTGCCGTTGCATCAGGCTTGGCATAGTTGGCACTGTCTTTGGCTTCAGCTATGCGGCGCAAGCGCTTCGCACGTTCATCTACACCACGTTTGTTGTTATTGTTGGCGCTGTTCTTGGTTGTTGCCGCACCTGCATAATCCTCGTCATCATCATGCGGCCGCTTGGGCGTTTGCTCTGGCTGCGCGTGTTGCTAATTAATGTCTATAATTTTTAGTTTTTTTCTAATTTACTTACTTTAAATGAAAGCAACTCCACGATATCCATTTTTCAAACAAATTGTTTTGTTGTTTTTTTTTTATTATTTTGTGCGTTGTGCACAGCTGTTTCCAATGAGGCTTGGCAGCACTTGCATACG
Source organism: Stegana nigrithorax (assembly GCA_037044495.1). NCBI lineage: Eukaryota > Metazoa > Arthropoda > Insecta > Diptera > Drosophilidae > Stegana > Stegana nigrithorax. The sequence goes on along the minus strand of JBAMBQ010003091.1, from coordinate 425,707 downwards.
AACAGTGTTGCAGATGACGGGAAATCAATAAAAGAAACCGTTTCATTTTCAAATATTTTTGTTATATATTAAAAAATCATAAATTAATACAGAATTAATAATTAAACTAAATAATGAGAGCGATAGACTTAGAAAATTGTTCAGAATTCGTTTTGCCACTTAAAAAAAACAGAATGAAATGCTTGTAGTAAGTTGCGCGAAAAAAATGCTGCGCAACGCATCTTCTGCTACTTCTGCTTGTTTTTGGTTCATACGCTCTTGCTACTCCTCTGCGCCCGCCGCCATCTAGATGCGCAAGTTGGGGTTTGTATAACGCACATACTTCAACAGCGCATCGTTCTCCTCACAGACGAACGGCTTCTTGTGATGGCAAGCGACATCATGCCAGTTGACGCCATCGTTGTAGAATTGATTCAACAAGGCCAAACAGTTCTCGGGTGCACCATTCTGTTTGAACTCACGGTTGTCGGGCTGTGGCAGACCAATGCCGCCAGTGGGCGACCAATCACCCTGCGAACGTTCAGACGTTGGTGCCAATTTCTGCAGCGTTGCAGTCCAGAACCAACCGTTGATGTTGGTCGGTTGCAAGTCGGGACGCTCACAACCCTTGAAGTCGCACAAACGTCCACTGGTCCAGATGTATTTGACCTGTAAGCAGCGTGTTAAAAATGCAGCAAGATTAATGACTCAGTTTGAGCAACTTAATTACATACAAATGAATAAATTATATTTTCAACTCAAACCGCAGTAAACGGACAACGACATCAACATTGACACGTCGTTGGCGTCTATTAGACAAATAAGTCTTTGACTGCGCAGGCATGCAAATGCGGTTGACATCAATTGCGCCTGGCGGCGTTTAGAAATTTGTCAGCACATAAATACACGACGAAATGCATAAATGTGCGTAGGCACGCCTTATTGTGAAAACAACAACAACCGAAGCAGCAGGCATCAACAGCATTAACAGCAATCACTGTAAAGCCATGTACGTGAAGTTTACCCTTTGCGCGTCAGCCACACCCGCGCGTTAGTGCTCTTTTTTTTTATAAGCGCACAGTCACACACTCAGCACTCGGCATAGAGCACCCAGCGTTTTAGTGCTTTTGTTTGTTTATGTTAACTACGCTTGTCAACATTCGAGCGTCACTTTCTCCCAATAGGCCATAAAAATGTTACTTTATATCAGATTCAACTGTTGAATCGTGCTTTTGTTTTCATTTTTTTTTCTTCTTCTTCTTCTTTTTTGCGTGTGCACACGGAACGGTTAGACCTTTTATAGCGACGGCCATTGACAGTGTTAGCCCTTTTTTTTTGCTGTTATTGCTGCAGTCTGTCCGTCTGACTGCGTTTGCCCTTTCTGGTGTTGGCGTTTTGAGAGAAAAAAAAAAAAGAAGAAAAACTCAACCATATGCGGAAAGTCGAAAATTTATTTGTTTTCGGTTGTCGGTTATTTACGACTTTGGCTTTGGTTTTGGTTTTGGGCGCGGAAGCGCATATGGACAGGTAAATGCATTGCTACCGGTTAGCGGAGTTTTTGCCTTGTTTGGTGCAGTTGCGTGCGATTTATGACTTGTTACTGGGCGTGTATCACAATAATTGCTGTGGCTGTTGCGCTATTGTGGTGGCTATTCTTGCTGCTGTTTGACAGTTGCTGCACTCGCTGATGAATTGTGTAATTAAACTGACAAAGGTTTTGCTTTGCTGGCCTGCGTTGCGTTTATCTGCACTTTTTGCCTGTTTGCGTTGATTAGGCGAAAAAGTTTTGCAATTGTTTTGATTTATGCAATGCCCATGCTTTCAGATTCATTATTGATTACCGACGCAATGCTATGCCGCAGCCACAGGCAATGACATGAAACTTAGTCAACCATACGTACAATAAAAACATGAAACTAAGGTCTGCTGATAACTAGGAAAAAAATGCTATTGTTGGTTGTTATTGGCAATTGCACACATGCATTTGTAGACAATGTCCAAGCACAGCCAATTGAGACTCAAAGAATTTGTCAAATCAGTTGGGGGAGAACTTTCCCTTTCTCATTAAATATTTTATTGAACCGCGCAGTTTTAGACTCATCTAGGCAGTTGTATCTTTGAAACTGTGATATCTGATCAATGCTTGTTGAAAGTATGAAATATGCTTTGTGTAATTGCACATCAATGGATTGGTAAAGATAGGGAATGTTTGCGCCATATAAGCTGCTTATAAAGCATTCAATTTCTCATTCTATTATTTCAAAATAATTTCGTTATCAGATCTCGCACCCTTTATTTACTTTCATTATGTTAATTCTGCTTTATATCGCAGCAAATTACACCATCATCACTGACTGAGGCGGCTCTTAGATGATTCGAAAAGACTTTACGGCTGTTTACAACTGCTCAAATTAAGCTTTGACAAAGTGAAAGACTTAACTTAATTTTCAACCCAATTCTTAATTCGTGCTCAGACAAACATAAGTCAATAAGCCACACAAGACGCTTATTGGCTTAACATAGTTGCGCACAAATGACTTAAGCAACAAACTTGCATAAAAATAAAAACAACAAATGCCAAACAAAACACGGAAATTTTGTTAATTCAGCTGCACAAATGAAAGTGAAAACGTAACAAATCGCATTATTATAAATTAATATATCACACATGCGATCTGAACACTTGCGTGCCAATCTCGGTATACATAAGTGTGTTTATTATTTATGTGTGTAGGAAAATAAATAAGTGAAGAAGTTGAAGAAGCAAAAGAAACAGAGAATAACAAAATCAGCGTGAGATAGCGTCTACAAAATTTATGAATGAAACAGTTAACGAATGAAATGCGCTTAAAAAAGAAAAGTAACAAGTGACAAATTCGACAAAACAATAAAAACAATCGAACGAAATATGTGTGAGATACGCAACAACAACAACAACAAAAACAATTACAAGGAAAAATCATTTAACACATTTGATATCAGCAGCGGCACAATACGCAATAAATTATTATGCCAATGACATTTGTTCAAACATTAGCCAAAATTATTTGGGCTAAGTTCGTTTGTTTTATTTGGTTGCGTTTTGTTTGGTTTTGTTTGGTTTGGTTTTGTTTTGATATTATGTCATTTGCTTTTGACATTTGCTTATTTGATTATTTAACATGGCTTTGTCTCTTGTTGCCATTGTGTAGATCATTTAAATTTAATAAACATAACTTCGGTATCTTTTCATTTTTTTTTTCTATTTCTCCAAAAAACACTTAATGCTGACATAGTTTGGCTTTAATTAACTTTTAAGCGCTCGAACTTTGACGAGCACGTGAAGTTCATGGCTTGTAAGACATAAAACAACTGACTTGATGACATGCACAGAAACGAAAACGAGAAAACAACAAACAACGGCAATAGGCAACAGAAAGTGTCGGCAACCACGATTTCCGCTTACTGCATTCAGCCAAAAGTAAAGAAAAAAATGAAAAAAAGAAGCAAAACGGTAGCAAAAGCAACAAAAGAAAATACATGAAAAACTAAACTGTAAACAAGTTCGTAATGACGGCAGCGACAGCAGCAGCAGCAGCAGCAACAACAACAGCAACAACAACCACAGCGATAACAATTAAGTTCAATGTAAAATTGTTTGCTGCTATGCTGCATCTGCATTCGCGGCTACTCTCACTCACTCCACGTCACATTTCCCACGAGCATGGAAGTGAAGTCTTCGTTTCATTTTTTTTCCTTCTTTTTTAGTTTTTTTCCTATCTTACTCTTTTTTGCTTCTGGCTGACAGACGTCATTTTATTTTGTTTTTTTTTTATTTTTTGTTTCTTGACACTTATGCAATAAGCGCATGTCCGTTATATTGACTGGCTGCTGGCTGCAGGCAGCGCTTCGGAAATTGAAATTTCGCGCACGAATTGCGTGGCTAATGAAAACGAAAGTACGAGTAGAGCGTCGCAAAAGGAGCACAGCAGCCGCACAAAGATGCACGCACGCAATGGCAATAAGAAATAAAAATTTAATTTTAAGTATGTAGGCTGTGCCGTGAATTTATTTCTGACAAAATGTCATGTAAGCGGGAAACGATCTTCGCTGGCTAAAGTGGGTTTAACCAGAAGCGCGGTGTGGTGTGCACTGAATTGGTGCAGTGTCTCGGTTCGATTCGCTTTTGGTTTCGGTTTATGGCAAATTGAAATTTTTACTTAACGAAGACGTGACGTTGTGTTTGTGTAGGCTTTGAGTTTCGTGACTTGTTGCACGTAAATTGAAAATTGTGTGCACACTGGAGCAGAATTAGACATTAATTGATTTTAGTTGGAGTTGACTTTTAAAAATTGGGATTTTTTTAATTATATAAAATAACTAAATAAAAATTGGAATTTTTTTAATTATATAAAATAAAATAAATAAAAAAAAAAACAAAAATAATAATATAAGAAGTATGAACTAAACTAAAAGCAGTTGAGTAATTAAAGGTTTTGTATTTTCAGTAAACTTTTGCTAGGAAAGTTCGTTGTCCAAGTCTTTTGTTTATATTATACATGTAAAGCATTGAACGAAATTTTTTAAAACTTTGCTATTTGTCTTTTAGCTTAAGAGTTCTTCAATTTTACAAAAACTTTTCTTATGAATTCTGACAACTAAAACAGAATCAATATAATGAAATAGCCGCGCTGAACGCAGTATTAAAAGACCATCGAAAAAAGCATACAAATTTAAGCCTTAGTCCTTTAGCCAATATATAATTAGCATATAAAAATGCGTGCTGACTAGCTGCAGTCAGCTTACAGCAGCTTGAAACTTTTAACTCAGTTCGTTGCTTAAGTCTTTTGTGTTATTTTTTGCAAACACTCTCCCTTTTTTATATAAGTATATGCACGCATATCAATTTATATACGCCTTTCTAATTACTAAGTTACTCACATTTTCGCCAACCAAACGCTGCTTGACCCATTCATTTTCCAAGCTGGTCTCAAACGAAACCGAGTCCATGCAACGTCTGCGACAGAAGTTTCTGGCGGTCAACCAATCCTCCTCGACACCCTTCAACGCTGGATCGCGCCATGAGAAAAAGTAACTAGCGTATCACAAAGAGAGAGAGAGAGAGAAAAATGAAGAGATAGAGAGAGAAGGACAGAGAAAGTTGATTAGCCCTGAGCATGCGAAAAATGCCAAGCATTTGCATTCTTCTATAAAATGCAACACTTGCTCAACTCACCCTTTGCCATCGGGTGTCTTCTCGTGTATTATGCGCTGTGCGCACAATTGTGGATTCGGTGGCTCCAGGCGGCCATTCTGGAACTGTGCATTGCTTACGCTCAACACGCTCAACAAACACACGCCGGCGATAATGTATGCTTTCATATTTGTTTCGATGGAGATTAGATTTTCTTTTCGCTATGCGTAGAGACACACTGCAAACACTTTCGTTTTATCGTTTATTTATTTTTGTTGTTATTGTTGTTGTAGTTATTAGGCACACACGCAAGAAACCGTCAAACGTAGCTAACCGCACCGTACGACGTCCGATCGATCTGTTGTAATCAGTAAAGTGACATGGAATTTTTTGTGCCACCCTGCTTTTATATATGAACGCTGTGAACGTGTGGCAGTCGCATGCGCGCACCACTTTGAGTGTAAACTCAAAGTATTTGAGTGACTTGCTTTGAGTGAGTTTTTTCATTTTTTTTTTTTTTGTTATTTGCTGTTTTTTGTTTTGTTTGGTTTTATTTTAGCTTTTTGACTAAAACTTTAACTAGACGACAGAGGGTCTCTGTGCATTTTAATTGGCTGCTTCATCATTGACAAATGTAACAATAACAACAGCCATGGCAACAAAAACAACAACAACAAACATACGCGTCGCATATAGTATGCTAAAAAATTATTAACGAGTCTCTACGCATGCCTTGGGTTATTTTAGTGAGTTCGTTTTAGTTTTTGCTTTTAGTATTTTTTGTTTTTACTCTTAATTTTGGTTTGTTGATTTGCGGTTTCTTTTTGCAAGTCAAATTGTCATTTGCACTATTTACATAGCGCATTTTTTTTGGCATTGCCTGCAGCTAGCCCACATTTCTGCAATTTCATCTCTGCCGCTGCACGCTTGTGCTCCCGCGTAATCCTCTCCAATTAGCTGCCCCAGACTTGCGCGCGTCAAACTCTTCCGGCGCATTTGTGTGCTTTGCTCATCTGATTTTTGTTTAAAAAATTTGTTTTTTTCTTTTTGGCATACTTTTTTTGTTTCTACAACTTTGCATAATTTAATGCATTTTATCTTTGCTATTTGCGTTTTGGTTTTGTCTGTGTACAAACGAAAATAAGGCAAAAAGATGAAAAATAAAAACTATTTGCCTTTTATGCCATTTTTGTGTTTGTAGATTTTATTGTTGCTGTTGCTGTTGTTGTTGTTGCTGTCGCTGCCGTTGTTAATTTTGATGTATTTGTTTATGCTTGTTACATCATCTAAAAAATATGTTGACTAAATCCATTTGGTTGTTGGGTCTAAGTGACATTTTGCATTCGCATTTCGCTGCTGTGATTGATTAGTTTTCGTAAAATTTTTTTTTGTTGGTTTTTCTCTTTGTTTTTTTGTTTGTTTTCTGTGTGTGAATTGATTTTTAATTGCACATGTTGCGCAGACAACTGAGGCTGCGAATTAAACGCGTAACAGCCGTTTTTACTAAGTGAGCTGGGGAATTTTTTGCGGAAAGGGGCGTCAAATTGACAACCTAAAAGGGATCGTTGAATCAAATTTCAGCGTTGAAAGCATGTATTCTGAATTTAAGTTTCCAAAGTGCTTGATGCCTCAAGTTATGATTTAATTTATTTAACTTTAAACATTCAACTAATTTTCCATTCATTTAACCATGAAAAGAATATATATTTACAAACTTTCTGTTTATCGTCCGAAAATGCGATCTCATAGAAATTACTGGATACAATATTTTAAACAAACAACATATGATGTAATAATGCAACTAAATATACATATATTACCTGATATCAGATATTCAAATATAATTATTTTTATTAAACTATCAATCTATTTTATTTCTGTTTTATTTATTAAATAGGCGTGGCATGTGCGTGCGCACAAAAGCTGCTTCAACTTCGGAATTTCGTATAAAATTCAATTCAAAACTTTTGCACTATCCATTATGCTTCTAAATAAAAGTGAAATGAGAAGTCTTACATGTTGACGGTACATTTCTGTAAAAGAAACATTTCTATAAAGCAAACCTGGCTATTGATGGCAATTACCAATAATACCAGTCATTTGCTGAGAAACTATGACATACAATTTCAGAATGCATGTATGGCGCTCTGATGTTTTAGTAAATTATGAAACTTATGGCAGCGTTCTAGATATTTAATGGTTTATAAACAGTTTGGTTTTCTAAATATTAAAATACATAACCAATTTGTTAGTCAATATTTGCTTGCCATATGCAAAAATAATCATGAATGGGCTTCACACCCATTGCTGTTCTGGCATGAGCACAAATTTGCATTGGGTAAATTTGTTTTGCATTAGCGTTAATGGACTGTCATTAGTCGTTATTGCTCGATATGCATTTGGCAAATCGGATTCTTGCATTTCGACAGCCAAGTCTTGTTTTTATTTGCTAAACAAACAATGCTGGGATGCCGCAGTTAATAAATTTTAAATACAAGAAATTATATACAATTTGTTTATATGTCCGGGCAGTAACCGGGTACTCGACCGGATTCCCAGAATTGAAGTAGTTTTATACAAATTTTTTTTAATCAATCATTCAATAACATTTATTAACTATCAAACTCAATATTACTGTGTTGTGTACTGATCGGACGGTTAAACTGTATAAAATTTAGAAAAAATTTATTTATTATTTATTTCATTATATGATTTAAGGCAGTCAGGAACCAGATAAATCGCATATAGTTGCTCTTTTTTCCCATATGTATAGCATATGAACACTCAAAACACTCAACTCCTGCATTATATTTAACAAAATTTGCATAGTTTTAATTTTCTTGATTTAAAGTGAAATTTGGAATTGTCTGGCATGTCTACAACAACAATAGGAATCACTTTAGAGCGTAGGGTTTTCGCTGCAACATCCCATGCACACCAACTAAACAGCTGAGCGAGCGAAGACATTTGGCCTAAGCCGGTCAAACAGCAATTGACACCCATTAGCGTGGTACGACTGCATTTGGTAATAGCTCAAATGAGTGCCCAAGTATGCCTAAATCATGTGCATTATGTCAAAACCCAAACAAAGTGCCAGCACGGAACTGACAGATTAGCGTCTGACAAAAAGCCATAAACCGACAAAAACCAACAAAAAAGAAAAAGAAAAAGAAAAAACGACAAAAAGTCGGTTGTTAAATTCACCAAAAATTTCACAAAGATGCGCAAACATGGGTTAGGCTGAAGCGTCGCTTTCTTGCCTGCGCGCCACTTGCACACGTAATGCGAAAGATGAAAACTGCGCGATAAAAATAATGTACCAGCGAGGCACCTGCCAGCAGCGTTGACAAACGCAGCGCACAGCCATGGACCGAATTTTGTAGGCTACGTCTCTATTTTAAAATTATTTATTTCTTTTTTTGTTTTTGTTTTTGTTTTGCCGGCAAAACATCAACGCAGAAAGTGAAAAAATGCTCATATTTTTTTATGTTTGTTATTTTTGCGTTTGACAAAAGGGCGACGTTTCATTTTGCATGCTTGGCTGCACGTGATGGATCGACTACATGCTAAATATTGTGTAAAAACAAGGCAACAACAACAACGACAACGTCGACAACAATTGCCGCCTGCGCACTGCAAATTATTTGTCCATTACTTTTGGGCATTAACGTGTTAGCTTAATGATGTTTATGGCTCTTATCAAATGAAATTTGCGCTGCACGGTGAAATTATTTGCCTTGTGTTTTACATTTATTTTTATTTTCAGTTTTATTGCCTTTTTTTATTTTATTTGATGCTTTTATTACCATGTTTTTTATTTAGGTGTTTTGTTTTTGGTTTCTTTTTATACTTTTGCTTAACATGTCTGCTGACCTTGCTGCACTGTCAACTGGCATTCGGCTGCTAGGAAATGTAAGTCAGTGAGTTTCGGTTTATTGCATAATAAAATGTTTGCTGTTTTTGTTGTGTTTTAGTTGTGGTTTTTTGTTTTATTTAGGACGTTTTCAAAGTAATTTCGACTTTTTCTGACTGACGCATAAAATGAAACCATTAAAAGCGCAAAATGCCTACATCATTTTTGATATGCATCTGACAATTAGCTGCAATATTTTGCCATGAAAGTAGGTTGTGAGTAAGCTTCTGTGGGTTTTGCTTCTATGCAGTAGCAACTACTTAACCAAAAAAGGGTGAATTTGCATACTGGCAGATTCACATGAATTAGGGATCATTTTGTTTTTCCAGAGTTTAGTTAGTTCGCTTCACTGTTTAATTTAATTTAAATTAAAATTTATTTTGTTGCTGCCAATGATGGAAAGCTGAAAGGTTGCTCGAAGTTAAGTTTTATAGTAAGCAATTTCAATTTCAGCCGAGCAATGCCGTCGTTCACTTATTCAGCTGCTGTCAATAAATATTATGATGAGCACAGATTCGCAAGCTCTGCGTACGCGCATGCCTCATTACTTGTTACCACGACCAAATCACAGCAACAACAACAACAACGAATACCTAAAAAACACATCAACTACAACAACAAAATTTCAATGTTTTACGCAATATTTTTCCCTTTGAGCCTGACTGAACTCAACACATCTCATGTTCGTAGATGAGCCAAGCACTGCTCAGCCGCAACGAGCCAAGCCGAGCCGAGCCAAGCCGAGTCGCGTCAAGTTGAGCTGAGGCTGAGACTGAGCTCGGTGCAAATATTAAAGGAGAAAGTCGGCGCTGTCAACTTTATTTAAAAATTTGCTTATTTTCGCAGAAAAAATAAATACAATAAAATAAACAAATGTAAGTGAAGATAAAATTTATTTAAGTAATCTGCGCCTGTTTACACCAATATTGTGTAGTTAAAAAAAAATATATACAAAAATAAATTAGCACGCGCAAAAATTTCAAAATTTCAAAAAAAAAAAAAAAATCGTATGCGAGTTATTTGTACAAAAAAAGAGAGTATGGAACACTTTGTTGCAGGTGCTTAGCAATTTGGCAAATATTTAAAGAAAAAATTATTATTATGCATAAATTCCATTTTCACATAATTGACGAAGATTGTGCAATTTTATTTTGATTTCTATGTTACTTTAAATGTTAGTTCTTGAATCTCGGGCAGCACACAGCGACATATTTTTGTCATTTTAAATACTTGATGACGGCCTCCCCTGGGGAATCCGTCAGGGGGAGGTTGACAATGGCTACAACTATAATGGCTTATGTTGACGACATCCACGCTACGAAATTGGCCGAAATAATCAAGCATTTTATGGCCCAAACGTGACCAGTGAGGCAAGTGCGGGCTTGCGACATAAATTTCGCATATTGCTTGCAAATTCATATTTTTACGGCCTTAAGGCTAATTTTTGTGTCTCTTTTGGTTGTTTTTGATTTGTTTTATTTTTGATTTGTCTGTGCCTTTTGGCTTGTTTTGTATCATAAATTAGCTAAGTGCCAATAATATTGAAATTGCAAGTGAGTCTGTGATTTATGTGTGACGGAAGTGTCGGCGCAGTGCAGAGGGTCATTGCGATGCCCGGCGAGATGTCGACTGTCTGGATTATCATGCATGTATGCATGTTTGTATGTATGCATGTGTGTTTTGAGGTGTTACGCATATTTGTCACGATTTAAGTGCAACTGCAATTATAACAAAGAAGCTTATGTCGTAGGAAAACATAAACCAAGTAAATGAGGAAAAAGTAAAGGCAAACGAAGTTTGTAATAAGAAAAAACCACTTAATCGGCTTCACTTGAGGCGTTCATTATTAAAAACTCAAACAAGTGCACTTCAATACAGCAACAACAACAAAACCACTAATAATAGTGGCAATAACTTATATTACACAAGTTTACGTTATTTTCCCATTTTTTAATTTCCATTTTTCAAATACATAGTTCAAGTGAATTTTGCGAGTAGCATTTTTCATCTGTTTTTCTATCACTAAGCTAATTTTGTAACTCGTTGGATAAACTTTGGGTGGGTAAAGTTGCAATAAAAAATTAATTATTTTTGCATAAACTGAGCATGAAAGTGGCTTAGAAAAATGAGACCCGTTGTTAAGTTTAATCTATCGGATGCTGACATATAACAAGACATACACATGTCTGGCCAACTTCATCAGCAGACACATGTACCTAAGTACATATGTAAATATGCCTAAAATAAAGTAATAATAATAATGCTAATAAGAAGAATAATATGAAGTGTGTTACAAATATTTGGCGCCATTTAATGAAATTCAAATATGGTTTTGGAGGCCAAGGTTAGATGCGATGACAATGTGGCTAAGCACTTTTATTAGTGCTTTGACTGCTGCTGCTGCTGCTGCCATCGTTACTGCTGTTGTTGTTGTTGTTGTTGCTACTATGGTGGCCTACACTTGCTATTGACTTTTTGGCACCTGACCAAACTTAAAACACAGTAAACAACAAATGTTTATGTATTTTGTATTGTACATATGTATAAGAAAATCAAAATACCCAACCCAAACACATTGTAAGCGGCATTTTAATTAGCCTTCCATCATGTCATCATTGTGCATTGGCAACGTGTCAGCAGCACATAATAATTGAAATTTGTTGAAAAATTATTAATATAAAAATTCCATTTTGTAAGCATATTGTTTTTATAATTTTATTTTATTATTGGAATTTTTTAGATTTATTTGAGTACTTGAGCAACAGTGAGGAGCAGCTAACTTTTGGCATAAATACCAGGCCGGGCCAACCAAAACTCGTGCCCTTGAACACGCCAGTGGCGACTAGCCTGTGTAGGCTTCATAGCTCCCGTCCAAGTGACAGCTCTCAGCGGCGTTGAGAAACTGCAATTGCAATTGGTGCATCTGCATGCATGCAATGCACCATATGCATATATGATATTGTTGCATTAGCATGGTGTTAATTGTAGGTTTATTGTTTTTATGGTGGGTTTAATGTGTTTGGGTGCAGACACAAAGGCAAAAATAAAACAATTGTAATGGCGGTATTTCCGCTTTGTTGCGATTTAACATGCTGCTCGGCATACTTGATGCATGATTTTTGCACGTTTTTGGCAAGTTCAGTGTCAGTTCGGCATATATTTAAAACATTTAAACATTTTAAATAAAAAATAGCAACAACTACCATTAGCCTCATGCACTTGATTCATTAACAGTGTTTAAATGGAGTATTTGCATGCAAATGGCATTTTAATGTCACTATCAAACTTGTTTGATAATTTAAAGCAACGATTTTTTGAGAGTAAGTCATTTGCAGTGTCAATATGTTGACCGGCTCGACTGGCTACGTAAGTTTCGATGCGTAATTGTAACAAATTAATTCAAAACAAATTGCAATAGCCTTTAAATAAACTAAATTTTACATAAAATGTAGTAATGCCATTTATATCGAAAATAACGCTCATCGTGAGTTCCTTTCTCTGGAAATGGCTTTCGTAGCAGTGAGCAAAATGCCAGCGTGAGCGCTACCAAAGCCACACTGTGTTTGCATGTACTGTGCGAGCGAGTAAACAATAGTGTATTAATGTTGTATTTCTGACGCAAATCCTGCTTCTCTCTTCTGATGAGGCAAAAGGCTTAACTTCACTCTAACTTCGTCTGTCTCTGTCCAATAATAATTGATTGACTAGAGTTTGCAGAGCACGAAATCTCATTTCTCACTCATGCTAGCTCTCCTCTCTTCCGACTTGCACCACATGCCAACAAAACGTAAATAAACATTGCGCCATGGTTGTCAGGGCGCCCGAATGTTTTTGCTGAAGAAGATTGTGGGTTTTTTTGTTCGACAACATGCTGACGTCAGCAAAGTCGAGGTCGGTTTTACGTTGTGCATCACTGCTTCACGGAGTGCAGTGTTTTCTGCTCTTGCTTCTCACTCGCACACGATCGTATGCTTCGCCTTTTTTAGCGTTGTTTAAATGTGAGAAAATACAAAATATGTAAAACTTTCACTGCATCTTGTACAATAGTTCATCACAGAAGCTTAACGCTATTGCATATATACCACGCTCCCATATACCAGATCAATCCGAGCGGGCCCCCAAATTGAAAATATACCGCAAGATATAGGCCTAACAAAACTAATAATTACTATTACGTAAGTAGTAATTCCAAAAAAACAATCATCGATTGCATGGAAGTCTTCAGTAGACGCACGCTAGAGGTGTCAAACTATCGATGGTACTATCGATAGTATCGATAGTTTTAATTTTCCAGCACTATCGTTGGATTTAAAATACTATCGATAGTCGCTTTACATTGTGAACTCCATCACTAACATTTCTCTTAAACATTCGAAGCGCAGGTCTTTAATACAGTTTTCGAGATGGCTGACGGTAAGAATATTTGTTAGGTGATACACCACAGTTGTGCAAACGCATAATGAGTCCATATTACATATAGTTAATATTTTTGCAGGTTCCATTAAAGATTTTTTTTCTTTTTTCTTAATTTCGTCTTTAACGATACTATCGCGATAATATTGATAGTTTTTTTTTAAATATCGAAAACTATCGATGGTGTGAACATCGATAGTTTGACACCTCTAACGCACACCACCTCCTGTGTTGTTGTGAAATAACTTCGAACGAGCATGCGAAAAAACTAACAAATTCTTAGAATAAGAAAAAAAGGTATTGCGTATAATTCCTGCTGATATAAAGCACTACAAAATTGTGCGATTAAAACAAAGTTAAACTTGGCAATATGCAATTTTGCCTGCAAGTAAGAAAAAACCCGTAGTGCGCACAACAACAATAAGACCAACGCAATAAAGAAAAGAGGAAGAACGCGCGGCACTTCTGCTTAACACAGAATAAAAAGCCAGAACTCGAGATTAATCCGAAGTGAGTATTACCTTGCCTGCCTTCATTAAAAATAAAGTCTTAAAAAATGATTTCCTGAATAGACACGAACTCGTCAAAAATGGGCCGTCGATGCTGCATTGCTGGCTGCCAGTCGACCTCACGCCTGCCGGAACACCATGGCGTGACCTATCACTCCTTTCCCACGGACAACGCCATACGCTCCATTTGGATTAAGAACACGCGCATCAGCCAGGATCGACATATAACGAAGAGCGTTTTGGTCTGTTCGCGACACTTTCGACGCAACGACTTTCAGCCCATACGCAATGGCAAATACTTACTCAAAGCAGGCGTGTTCCCCACCGTTTTTCCATGGGGTAAGCTGGATCAAGCGCAGGTTGAGGCTGACCAAGAAGCGCTTAAAAATGCCACAGTGGATGTTTCTGCAGTAATCGGAGGAACTGCAAATAACTCAGCAGAAGACATAACGAAAGCAACTGTGGCCGCGACCGTAGCACAAATACTTGCTGAGACAGCCGAACTTAAAGCATCGGTGACTACTGCAGCGGCAAGACCCACGACGCCTAGCAATGCTGAGGCTATAAACACGAGCTCAAATCGCGGTTCGCCCGCGGTGACGAACACGCCGTCAGCCGGGGGCAAGTATGAGCCAGCCACTTACTTCGGAGTGGGCGCACGTTTTCAGGCACAGCGCAGCGATGGGCAATGGTACATCGCACGCGTGCTGGAGGTCAGTGACGACAATGAAGAGGTGTTGGTGCGCTACGAGCGCAACAGTAAGAATAAAATGACGCACGACCTTAAGCCGGAGTGGATAAGCAAAAAGAATTGTCGACAGCGCGTGAATCCGCGTGGTATGCCAGTCTTTGCGCTCGAGGAGCGTTGTTTGGCACGTTGGTCGGGTCCGCATAAGTTTCCTGGAACTATAAAGCAACTGCTCGAGAATGACACTTATGAGGTGCTCTTCGATGATGGTTACACCAAGAACGTGCGTGCAGTGCATATGAAAAAGATCGTCACTGAGTCGGCACCGGCGGCTGGTTTCGAGACGATTGTGGGTGCTGGAAGCGGCTTGGGTGAAGGTAGCACTGCCAGCATTTCGCCCTTAACGGTGACAAATCCCACAACACCGGTGCCAGGCGCGAAGACCAGTAAGTTAGCCGACACATCCGGCAACAACAGCAAGAAGCGAGCGACGGTTAGTCAACGCAAGGATTGGCCCCTGTTGGATATGGCTAATTTGGATTTGGGTAAGTTTGACTGCACTGAATGCAAATTGCAATGTTACTTCTTTCTTTTCCTATTATAGCTTCACTTAATTTGCCGGAAATCCCACGTGACGGCGAGTGGACATGCCACTGGGTAAACGATCAGCCCATCGGCACTGAGGGCTTCCTCATTGTGGGCGAACACCGCAAACCCACAGTTGTCGTAGAGGATTGGCGTTTGCCAGAAGGTTGGGTGAAACATATGTACCAGCGTTCGAATGTGCTGGGCAAGTGGGATGTCATTCTCGTCTCGCCCACTGGCAAACGTTTTCGTTCCAAATCGGATCTAAAGGTTTTCCTCGAAGATCAGGGGCTAACCTACAACCCGGATATTTACGATTTTAGCATACACAGGCGACGTGCCAAGGACATCAATGCTTATGTCTTCACGCCTGAATATAAACCACAACAGCCCCCAAAACCCAAAGCTTTGGAGCTTTCAACGCTGGACGCAACACTTGAAGATGCTAAGCTACCTTTAAATGCGTGCACGTCCACACCCTTAACAACGGGCGCCAGCAGCCAGTACATGGCCCCTCCCGTGGCAACTCCCATGCCGCCCATGGAACTCATGTCGCCGCAGGCTTCGGAGCAGTCAATGAGCACAGCTAATGCTGGTGATGGCAACACTGTGGGCTCGCCCCTAAAGATGGAAGGAGGTTATGGTGAGAGTACCTCAGTCGTATAAAATGACATTTTGCTTATTTGAGTTACCTTCCTACAGCTTACATTGGCGGCCTAAAGGTACAAATTGTGGATAATCTCTTTCGTTGTCCGGAGGGCGGATGCGCTAAAAATTTTCGCAAAGAGGATCATGTGCTAATACATGTCAAACACTATCACAAAGACATGGCTAAGTGAGTTGAAATATGTTTTACATTGAAGTTGTGACTTAACAAATACGCCTTGCAGATTACTAAGCGATTGTCCCAAGATGCAAGAGCTGGCTGTTAAGCGCACACATCCCACGTCCATCGAGCAACACGAGCCGCATCCCAGGAATCAAATACCCAATCAGCAATTCTTTGCTAAGCTGCACCAACAAGATTTACAGCAGTCGCGTTCATTCCGTCGCAATGCCGCTGCTCCAACTCCAACGCCGCAGTCAACGTCCACTACGCCAATCGCAACAAGCAGCGCATCCACACCCAATGTGCAGACTACTGAGCGTATGGATATTGCGCCCGATTCGCCAAATATAGCGGGTACTCCAAAGAGCGGCAGCTCCGACCATTCCCAGGACGCCAACACCACGAACACTAATAACAGCTTTGTGGATGTCGTAACTACGCCGGTAGGGGGGGCTAGCGCCGCTGAAAGTCTCTCCACAAATGCAAAGCAATCGAAGCGGCCGCGTTTCTCACCCACAAAGCGTCCTTTGGGCTCACGCAAAAGCAATCGTCAGCGCACGACGCGTCGCTATTTGACCGCTGCTCAGGCAACATCTGCGCCCAGTCATCGCGTGTCGCAATTGGCTGTCGTTGGAGAAATCAGTTTGGCTGCCTCAGATTTCGAAGAGACACGGCAATCTTTTAATGCCACGCCCGATGCGCGAGTAAGTGAACCGAAGAAGCGACGTGTTGCCGCAACACCGGCCAGCTCTGTTGAATCGCCTGCCACCGGTGATTCGTCCACGGCTAATTCGAATGAACCGCAGGAGCATGGCTCGGGATCCCATGCCGCACTGCCAAAGACTGCAGCACCGCAGTATATCAAGGAAAATGGCGAACTCATAAAGATTGTGCGCATGCGGCAAGAGGAGATAATCAATTGCATTTGCGGCTATGGCGAAGAGGACGGCCTGATGATACAGTGTGAACTATGCCTGTGCTGGCAGCATGGTGCCTGCAATGGTATTGTCAAGGAATCTGATGTTCCGGACAAGTATGTCTGTTTCATTTGTCGCAATCCGCCGCGTGGGCGTGATTCGATGCGCTTTAAACATGATCAGGATTGGCTATACGAGGGCAAGTTGCCCGTGGCGAATTACCATATGAGTAATCCCAATGTGGGCAAGACGTTCGAGTTTCTTAAAAAGTCACATACGCTGACTGGCAACCTCATCGAGACGAAACGTTTCCTGCACTCGTTGCGAGTTAAAATCAACATTGCGCACAACCGAGTACATCCCAAACTGTACCTTTGGGCAAAGAAGTGGGATGACGATGAGGTTGCGGATGTGAAGCCAAATGCACAACTATCAATTTCACCAATGAAGCGTGCGAAGCAGACGGAGTCGCCAAATATGCCACATGTGCCGCAGCCGGAAGCAGCTATTGATCCAGAAGAATGCCAGGTGCGATTGATTGAGCACGTTAAAGTCCAGCAGGATAAAGCCTGGCAGCGTCTAGATGCTATTGAAGCTGAAATGGATGGTAAGAAGTGGTGATGGTTAGGTATGTTTGTTTTATACTTACTGTGTTTGTGTTTCTTTTCTTCCTTTTTCAGCGCTTGAGCGTGCAGATGAATTATCCGATCTGAAGGACACTGATATATCGGTGACCAAAGAGGCTTTGGCTGCTTACATTAAGGAGTTGGAGACAATGCGCTATATAGCTAAAGTGAATACAATAGCTAATACTAAGGAGACCAATAAAGCGTCGGAATAAGCAAACTATGTACACGTTAAAAAAACAACACAAGTGAAAGAAGTGTTGATTAAAATTACATAATTAATTAGTATGTACAAACAAAAGTGGATTAATGGTATATTGGTTTAAACTTTAACAATCAAATTAGCCGAAATTCTTGGTCTAAGACCCCTTCGAAAATTGTATTGAATAGACAGAATGAATCTCCAGCATCATAATAGTGAAATAAAAGCACAAAGTAAACAACATGGCCAAGTTGGAAAGAAAAAAGTTTACAGTTTTTCCCCTCGG
Organism: Stegana nigrithorax; assembly: GCA_037044495.1. Taxonomy (NCBI): domain Eukaryota; kingdom Metazoa; phylum Arthropoda; class Insecta; order Diptera; family Drosophilidae; genus Stegana; species Stegana nigrithorax. Next base: position 407,587 of record JBAMBQ010003091.1, on the reverse strand, counting down.
GGTAAAAACATAGCTAAATTTAATAATATGATATATAACACCAACTAAAAATCATAATAAAAACAGTAGGTTTTTCCGTTGCATTCTTCTTAAAGCGCGGCCATTTTATATTTATCACGTCATAGAAAAATAGTTTTTTTTGGTTGATTTCTAATTTTTCCGATGAACTAACATTCACATGCATAACATTTGTTAATAAACAAAACTTGTTTTATTTGATTTCATTAATTTTATTTGTGCCACTGTACTCCTTAATTGTGCCTTAATTGCCGGCAGTTGCAGGCCCTGGTAGCCTAGTAGCCCTGTGATTCCAATTGAATCGACAGACAGAATATTCATGGTATAAGGAAAGAAGGTAGTGCCAAGGTTTTACAGTTGTGTGTCGTTCTCATTAGAGAGACTACATAATCAGTAAATCGCTCTTTGGTCTAAAATCAAAATTTTATACACAAAAAACCAAAGCAAACTTTGGGTTTGATATGCTGACAACCCTGGTTAGATCTCAGCTGTCGGCAACGGCTTTTTGAGTTCCACCAATGAGTTTTTCAATGAAAATTACATAAAGATAACAGTTAGAAAACAGATTTTCAACAAATGCCATAATCAACACCATTTGGCGAAGCTGATTATAATTCACAAAGAAAACCAGCGATCAGCTAACAGTAGAAAAACAAGTGACAGAAGGAAATCTATTCCAATTTCGTTCACTGCTGCGCATTCAGTCGTTCAGACATGGGCTCATGCATTTATCAGAAAGAGATGATGAATACGGCTGCAGCCGCTGTACGCTTGGCGACATCTGACTTAACAGAGCCACAGCGTAAATGTATGTGTTCGACTTTGGCAATGTGTGGGACACACAGACTGTGTCGGTGTGCATCGGAAGAACAGAAGCAGAAGAAGAAGCCACTAGCAAGTTAGCAAGCCGAAGCAAAGATTAACAGTTGTTAGCCGTCGTCGCATGCAAAACGTAGTGAGCACGGAACGCGTACGTCGCGAAAGTGCCGTGATAATATTTTTAGCAGAAGCGTAAAATAAAACATGCCCAAAACTAAGTCAAAGTTAAAAATATAAACAAATTAGAGTGCATTAATTAAAGTATGTTGTGTGCGCGCCGTTGTGCGTGTGCTTGTTTACAAAAAGAGAAAGATATAACAAACGCCATTTGTGTTGTTGTGCCATCGCGCTGATAAAAGTGCGTGGAAATGTGTAGAAAAGCGCGATAAAACAGCGTGTGAAGGCGAAACTGAGCAAAAATATAAATAAATTATGAATGCAGTAAAATACGGCAGGCAATAAAGTGTAAGTGTTCTTGGACATGAGTGTAGCGGTTGTTGTACTTTAGTTTTAACACAATTTATTTATTTGCGAGCTGCGAATTGGCGATTGCGAATTCAATTTGTGCACTAACCAAGCGAACAGCTGTTTTGCCTTCGCACTCTCAGAGCGCGGCAATAATAACATGAAAACAAAGCTGCAAAGTGCAATGTATTTGTTGTCGCCGTTTGTTTTTTGTTTGTTTTGTTCAATTGAAAGCGCGTATGCGTGCAAAAGTGGCCAGAAATTGTTCTTGAAGTAAGGAATTTTCAACGAAACTGCAACAAGAAGGTCCCACGCACGAAAAGTGCTTGCATTTTAGAATTATAATCACAAAGTGTTAGAAATAACGTCGTACAACGACGTGTTGTAGACGGAATTTTGCTTGCGTTTGCAACAAATGCGGCGTCTGTCAACATTGTTGCGTTGCAATGAAAACATTATCATTTAATTTATTTTGGACATAGCTGACGTACTTACTGTTGTTGCAAGAATTAAGAAATGCATCTGTAATTAAGTTAAATTTATTAAATTAATTAATTTAAGTGCTTTGCCGGAAGTTGCGCCCCAGGAGGAGGCCTGGTGTCTGCTTGCAAACTTTTCTTTTGGGTTTTTGGCAACATGTTGCCCGTCTGATTTTTTTGCCAATGCATTTTTGGTTTATTTGGTTTTTATTTTTTGGGGCTTTAGTTTTGTTCAATTTTTGCTGGCAGTTTCGTTTATTTAGCGGCTTCAAATTGTGACATTCTCATGTCACCAACTGTCGCGTTTGTTGCGTTTTATTTTATTCCGAATGGTTTTTGCAAATTTTTAATTGTTGTTTTTTTGTTTTGTATTTTGAAGCGTCTGCAAGTCTGTTAACTCATTTCTGTAATTATTTTTGTTTTTGGTTTTTCAGCTCAAAATAGTGAACACTATTTTTTTATAAAAAGCTAAAAATACGCGTGGGTAGCTTGATATGTTTTGCGTTCGTGTAGATGATTCTTAAACTGTAGAAATTCCGGCCTTGGCATTATTTTGGCCGATCTTATCAGTTTAATGTCTTCGGTTTTTATTTCGCGTCAAGTGATTTATTTATTTTTGTTCGCATTATCTGCTGTGAAGGTCGTCGTCGTCGGTTGATTTTCTTGTTTGTTTTATTTTTTTTGTATTTTATTTTATTGGCAACACGTTTACTTATGACGAATTATTTGGGTTGCTTAGGTTAGCAGTGGGGGAATGCACCTATCTGAAACCTCAAGTCAGCGAATTCGAGTTGTTTTTGCGGATGACTTCAATTTGACTACGGGCTGATAATGCTAACGATGGTGGCAGCCTTTCAAGTGCCGCAAACATAATTTTTGCAATTCGCTTATGAATCAGACAAATATGCTTACAAATCAATGCAAAAGTCTGACGGCTAAACGACAAAACAACACTCGCATCATGTTAATGATGCTAGAATCGTCAACATCTGCCACTTAGAATTCATCTGGAAATTAATGTTTAGAGTACGTTCCGCTGCATGCTAAGCAAGACGATTCATGACTCTTTACGCTACACTGGTAATGAAATATCATCCTCTTCGGTTGGCATCAACGAGAGAAATTTTCTTGCTTTTTAGTGGCATGGTCTGAATTAGTGATCCTATGATCTACACAGTTGACTTTTTCACAGCAGCATTTTTTTGTTGATTTATATTTCTTTTCTATCGAATGCACACAAACGAATTTAGTAACTAAAACGATTTTTAACAAACGTTGAATTTCGTTTTGTTTACATTTCGAAATATTCAGCAAGTGAAAGTGAAAATTTAATCACAAATCTGGCAATCTTGGGAATTAAATATCAAATCTACAAATTGGACAAATTTTAATTTAAGTAGACGCACTTAGCGTAAAGTAAACATTTTCATTGATAAGTTGCTTTTTGAAGTTGTGGCTTTCACTTCTTCTTATCACTCATGCTTAGCTGCTACTGGCAGACACCTTGCCAGGCTGACCGGCAAGAGCCGGCATAGAGTGCGCTTATCTAAGTGTGCCAAACCAGGCAAAGCACACACGAAACTCGCTTATGATAAGCAACTACGATAGGAGCTCATAACTTTGTTATTCTTCTTTTAATGTAGGCACATATAAACAATTTATGTTAGAGATATGTTAAGAGACAGCTTGGGTCGATAAACTAAGTACCAACTGTGAAACCGGGTATTAAGATTTCAACATGCAGATTTGCATTTAAGGAGGCTGTCGCCGCTTATTTGGTTTACTTATAGAAATGGAGAAGTGTGTTGTGTGTTTTATTTAACTAACTGACATGCTTCAACAAGTTAGTCAGATTAAATAAAAGTAAAGCGTTTCGAAAAAAAAAACGAAAACAATTTAAAGGCTTAAATATAATCAACCACAATAAAGCAAGTGACGATGGCAAGCATAGAAATCAGCGCAGTCAGGTGTCTAAGTCGCGAGTGAGCAAACGTGACTGTCGGCCAAGACGCATAGAAAATTTTAAATCGCTGCCAACGAAACGTCAACTTAGCGTCGGCAAGTGCAGTGCCAAGCTGGCGCAGTCTAGACGAGAGCCGTCCCCAGAGTGTGCGTCCGACATGTCATTCAGCGACGCAGTGCAGCTGCTAAAAAACTTGGACGATATGTCGGCACATGAAGTGCAGCTCGTGGTGAATATGCTTAACGCAATGGGTGTGGAACTGCCACTAGACAGCAGCAGCACGGACATGAGTGCAACTGCACTGAATGCATTCAATTTGCAGGCTCTAAGTGATTGCGTAGAGCAAGTGAAAGCACAAAACACGCAGAAATCTGCTGCCCCTAATGATAACGAGACCGACAGCAATGATACTAAAATCGACAGTGAAGGAGATTGTCACAGCAGCTGCCCTCTCGACGTAACTGAAGCCGATGTTTAATCCGGGTAAACTAAGGAGATAATTAATTTTTGTAATAATATTTGCACACAATCTAAATATAATAAATGAGATGTAATTTAAAAACTTAATTTTGTTTTTGACATTATTTGTTTAAAAAGAATAACCCCGATCTAATGCGTATGTACATATATAATAATGATTTTATTATTTTGCTTATTTCCAGCACGAATATCCTGTCGCGTATCCTGCAGCGCTAATTGCTTTTATAAAAGCATACAAAGAGCGCATGGTGAGGCGAATGCTTCTGCATTAACTTCCTGTAGTTACGTCGATTTTAAAAACAGACAAAGGCAGTTCCGGCAAAGCATAGCCATAGCCAGCGAGTGACCGCCCAACAGAGCAAGGCAGTGAGCAGGAGGCAGAAAGTCAGAGGGTCTGTGTGCGGGTGCATGCGTGGGCGTCTATTTAATGCATGCACGCTGCTGCTTAGGTCATCGTTCACCCAGCCAGAGGATCTTAACGCAATGCACGGAACGTGGCCTTGCGTTGCGTACGCAATGTGCGACCAAAAAGTAGACAAACTCGCAGGCCAAAGCCTGGCCAACGCTGGCAGCTCCAACGGCAAACTGCATGTGCTCAACGTATAAGCAAAAGTGCATTAACAAAGCGATTTCTCCACGGTTTTTCATTTTTACTTGTTACATATTTTCACTATTGCGTTGTTTTTTCTTTCTGACTTTTGCAACGTCTAAAAGTCGCGTTACGTACTCGCATAATAAAAGTAGAAAGAGCCGGAGCCCGAGTGCATAGACATTTGTCGTTTTGAGTTTGGGTCAAGCCGACGGAACATGCCGATGGATATGCATAAGAACGTCTCTGTACAAGTTGATAGTGATTTCGCCTTATTGCTTCCGAGCGGTGTTTATGAAATTAAAAAAATGGAACCACGCTCCAAAATACGAACAATTATAATATTTTGCCTGTTTTTAGCCATTGCTGGCATCATCGGGTTTGGCTACTTCTGTCAAGATCAGGTAAGCAAAAACGTTGTTTTTTCTCTTTTTCATTTTACTATATCTTTTAGAGAATTTAAATAGCCGTCGGTTTTCTGCATTAAACCGAGACATTTTATTTTATGCTCAATGTCTGTTTTTTTTATTATGTTGCTTATATGCAAACACACGCGAATACCCCTAATTTTGTTATGTGGTCATTATTTTGTACAATTTGAAAGCTTGACGCAATTTAATTGACGCAAAACTTGCGCGGCGCCAATGTAAATTAGCATAGCTAAGAATTTTTTATTTAAGCCATTTTTTTTTGTTGTATTGTACGTACTTAATTTAAATTAATTTTAAGGCAATTTTTTAAACACAATTTTAGCATATTTTTTGTACTTTTTTTATAAAGAGAATTGTTTGTGCCTGCAACCAGTTTCACTTTTGCCATTCTTTGCGTAGAATTAATTTTTGTTATTTTTGTGTTTTTTTGTTTCTTTTTTGCATTAATTATTTATATAGTAGTCTATTGGTTTACAAGTAAGCTAAAGCCATAAATCGTTTTAAATTGTTGTTTACAGTTTTTGTTGTTGTGTTTTTCCTTATACATAAATATAAATATAAAAAAGAGAAATAATTATGCGAAATACTTTTGTGACTTAACATGCATTTATACGCTTCAACTCGTTTTGATTTCGATTTTGGTTTTTTTTTTCTTGTTTTGGCTGATTTTATTAAGTTTTTATTTCGTTTGTCAAATCAAATAAATAATGTTTTGTTTAAATGCTATAAATTATATGGCCTCTATATAAAAATTAATTAAAACAAATTCTATTTGGATATGTGCAGATTTATGAAGATTTAGATACGATTTCACTTGAAAGGTCAAATATCAGTTTAAATTTTTTTTTTAAATTCCCGTTTGTGTAATGAAGTAATTAAAAATAACATATAAGCTTATTAGTTCATTGGGCAAAATGTGGTATGTAAAGCAATTTGGCACATTTGGAAATACCAAATCGACATTTTAAAATTTGCCTACATTATCGATGAGCCATCTAAGAAAGTCGAGGTGAGAAACAAAAGAGATTAAGCCGTTAAACGTCTGCTTTTGTATTTCTGTTTTCCCTACAAGACGATGAAATTTTTACAGCGACGACATGAAAGTTTATGGAAAAAACGCGTTTCTATTCCATTACAAAAAATCAATGTGCAAGTCTGGCAACCACAAACCAGAATAGTGTGTAAGCAGCTTCAGTTGGTTTTCTAAGCATAGACAAAATGTCTCTTATGCACCGAAATTTGGCGTTTGCGTGAATACCCTCAATGCCGAGCTAAACAATTAAATGTATATTCTATAACTGCTGTGTCTGTTTCAAACCAAAATTGTGTATTTGCATGTATTTGCACAGTATTTTTTGTGATTGCTTTTTTGTTTTACCGATTTAATGTTATTGGGTAGTGACGCAAATAAGTTATAAATAACTTTCACTATTTATTAATGTATACATAGATAGTACAGCAACATATGCTAACATATAATTAATTTTTTTTTTTGCTCTATTTTCTGCTAAATTGAGCAAATTAAGCTAAGCAAGTAAAAGTATCGACGAGGCAAACTGTACACCACATTGCTTAAATGCCGCAGCGTGCTAATTTTTGTTCATTTATTTTCTGATGTGCTTTATGCTATTTTTATCTTGTCTGAATGCTTGGAGCTAATAAAAAATCAAACATTAAGTAATCCATGCACGCGCACAGATTTAAGTGGGCGTTCAAAATAAATTAATTTGGAAATAAAGCTAACAGAAGTTAAAGAAAAAATTAAGTTCAATGTCAAACTGTTAAAACAAAAAAGAGAAAAAGAAAAGTCTCACACACGAAAAAAAAAAATAAAAAATTAAGATGATTCACATATTTATAGATAAACTTAAATATTCCAAAATAGAAAAAGACAAATGCCTGTAGATCTTAATTAATTATGGCACTCTAAGCTACTTAAACCACTTTCAATAAATACGTAACGCATAAATATGCATTTATTTTTAGTCAGTTCAATACTGTCAGCCATTTACATATTTAAAAGGCAGGGTTCTAATAACAAATTTGAGTTTAAAGAAAAAAGGAAAAAAATACACTAATTAATTTAGTACATAAGCAAGCGTAAGTGCAAATGTTTAATTAAAATTGCTAATTCACTTATAATAAAAAGTGAGAAAAAATAAAAAACGAAAAGAAATTAAGACACGCATGCCACATTTGCCACACTTGCTTCACAGTTGCCTTCTCTATTAGATACAAATAACAAAAAAATGTTAGTAAGAAGAAGATAATTTAAAATCGTGCGCAAAGTGACGCTAATTGAACACAGATGGTCGCTCTGTCGGTCTGTCGGTTGGTTTGTTGGCAGTTAGGCACGCGATCTTGTATCGTTTTCACTTACCGTGACTTTGCAGCAGACGCGGCGTAGGATGCGCCCGGCTGTTGTTGGCATGCGTAACGAGCTTCAACTAAAAATACATACTCAAATTAATTGTCCGCGCCAGAAGGCAGCCATGGGCACACAGGCGACATTTATGAATGATTTGTATATTTCTGTGCATGTCTAGTGCATGTTGTGCTTTCCTGACATTTTATGTGTCAAATCATTTCTGTTTTGTTTTGTTATTAAAGGGTGCGCTTACGCGCCTCTATTTATTTTGGTTTTATGCATATATAATTTAATCATTTAATCTTCTTTATTTGCTTTTAATTAACATAAAACTTATAAAGTTGGTGGCACGCAAACCGTGTAAGTCATTTAAATTCGTGTGGCCGCTTGTGCATAATTTTTCAAATTTCATAAACTAAAATTTGAAAATATTCAACTGCAGCTATGAACATAAATATTAAGCCATTAAGATGCGTTTATTTGAGTGTTTATTGAGGCAAGGACCCACCGCAAAGGTTTTTAAAATAATCATTAAACTTTGTAAATTTGGTTTTTGTTTTAAATAATTTTCAACTTTTGAATATTCAAAATTTACTTTGAGATTAATAACTTTGATAGCTTTCTTAATCACAGCAAAGAGCATTTAGACATGATAATCAGTGACTTCTGGCAAGGTTGGTAGTTCTTGTTCGCCAGATTGTTTATCTAATCTCTTAATCAATGTGTGGCTCGCTGTGTGAGTTTCTCGTTAGAAATTGTTGAAAACCAATTGTGTTGTATGATCAACCTTGAGAATCTTAGAAGCTAATTGAGTGCGATGCAGATTTAGTCTTGTGCGTCACATTTAATCCAAACAAAGATTTTTTTATGTTGATTTCTATGGTTTTTCTGTTAACTCGTATCTACAATAACAGCTGGCTATCGCTTAGCAGTTACTTTGCAAAAGCGCAGGACAATGTATTTTTCGCTCAAAATATACTAAGTTTATAAAGTGCTTGCCTGGCGTTGTCAGTCGACTAAGTTTGCCAGCAGTACGAAACTCACTTTTATTTTTGATTGGCCTTAAACTTTTAATTGGCAAAATTTTACAATTCAAATTAAAATGCCACTTAACGCTAATGCCATGTTAATTTCAAGTCCATTTCGATGAGTACAGGAGCAATGATATGCAATTAGGCATGCGAACATAAATCTACAAAATCGCCAGCCAGAAATTTGCACAAAATTTGCCAGTGCCATGCATGCATGTGTGAGTACAATGCAATTTGCTAAAAATAAAAAAAAAAGAAGAATAAAATAAAAATATGGCAAAAATTTTAGACATAAATCCGCATTAAGCGCAAAGCCGCACATTGCATGCGTGCAATTGGTAAATATGCGCAGTGGCCAGTGAGCGCGGATAGCCTAATTGCATGCAATGCTATATGCACTCACTCGCCTGCGCTATTACACAAATAATATTTTTGCGCTTCATTGCGCATTTGGAGTTAGATTTATGATAAAAACAACACCAGCAACAATAACTCCTACAACAATACTAAAACGCATGAACAAACACAGTATGTTGCCCTTTTTTGGCGCCCATTTGCTGTATGGCAACGGTCAGCAGATATGCGAGTGCGCTATAAAAAAATGATGGTAGCCACTTTGCTGCCAACACGTACAATTTTGAGCAAAAACTTTCTTAATGCAATAAAAATAAAAAAAATTTATATATACATATATCTTGATCTAATTTAATGCCAACTAATAAAAACAGCTTAAAAATTTCCGGAGAAAAAAAAACCTTACAACATTTTATGGCCTATAAAAGTCATAAGCAAAGCCAAATTGTATATTTCATTAAAACTTCGTCGCAAAGTAACGAAATAACAAAATCAAATTTTGACAGTTATGTTAATGCGTAACAGCTGTGGTATGGGAACAGAAAAAAAAAACAGAGCAGAAGATTTCAAATATACAAACAAAGCAAAATGTTGTTGTTATAGCCAGTTTAGGGCACAGCCGAAGCAACAACAATGCATAATATTTATTTAAATTAGCGCTTAGCTGAAAATAAAATCAACTTTAACATAACGCAACAACGCAGCAGACACAATGAACACGATGAACTTGTTGCTTGAGAAAACACGTAACCAAAACAAAAAAATAACAAAACAACCAAATGCTCGTGCGGCATATTTGTTTATACATAAAAATAGATTTTGTTTATAAAATTAACATTAGAGCCAGCAACAACAACAATAATAATAGTGACGACTATGCATGACGACGTAGACGACTAAAAGCGTTGAAACTGTTTAGCCATAAGCGTTGCGTATTGTAATAATTTACGTCTTATATGAAGGTGCGTTCAGTAAAATAATATTCCTAATAACAGACAACAACAAAAAGCACTCAAATGACAACAGCAACAATAACAAGAAACAACAACCATAGTAAAATTCTTCATGTTATACAATATGTAATTAATGAGCCTCTTATCAGTTACGGGCAACTCATTGTCTTGTATTGTATTGCATGCATAAGCGAACTTAATGACAAAAAAAAAAAAAATAAATAAAAAATTGAAAAAACTAAAAATTAATCATATAATGTTTGACTTTGATTTGAATAAACAGCAGCAGGGGCAGCGGCCATAGCAAAAACAATTATTATAATAATAACAAATAAGTCTCAGAAATAATAATAATAAAAGCAACAACAATTGTCAAAGTCATGTGCATATGGTTTGTTTATTTGTTGTTGCCATGATTTCCATATGCAAGCAAATGCTTCATTTGGGTTTTTGTGGCAAAGAAATTTGCAGACCAAAAAAAAAACCCATTTTTGTATACGCATAAAAACTATTTGTTTTTGTTTTTGATTGTTGCTTCTATTTGTTTATAAATAAATAAATAGTTTTTGATACTGTTTAATAAACAAGAACGATCAATCATATACTGTTATGTAAGCAAAAACCCTAAAACAAAATTTAGGGGAAACACCGTTTTTGCCAATAAAATAAAATAAAGGGAATTTTGATTTCACCTTCACTCTTCCCTGGGGCATCTAAACTGTGCTTTGAATTTTAATAAGGAAAACGTCAGATTTCGATATTTTCAAAAGCAAATACATGCTTTAAATAACATAAACAAATATGAATACGTATATATTGTATATTGTATAAACAATTAGCATGAGTAAATTCTTCTTAATAAAATGTAGCAAACAAATAGCGAATGATTGCATTTTTATTACGTTTTCTTTTTGAAAATATGGTCGGAATGTACATATTTTTCAGTAATTGTTTCCTTTGGTTTTCTTTGCTCTTTAAAAATTGTAAATTATTTATAGTTACGTTTCTACTTTGTTTAAAGTCAAGAGAAGTTTAGTTTTCATTTAATTAAGGTTTAGTTCTCTAAAAATAAGTTTGGAATTAGCACAACTTGTGTTAATGTGGTAAACGGTCATTTAGAGTTAAGCCTTCCTGTAGTAAATGTCTTCTATTGCCAAGCCTCATTAGCATAAAAATTAACTGTGTGTTGGGCTCAATGCAAAGCGTCCCTGCTGACTATGCCAGCCTTTAAATATAAATATCAGCCAGTCAAGGCAGATTGCTGCATGCAACCCGATACGCCAATGTATCCAAAGGGATCAGTTTACAGAATCAGCATGGTATATAAAGCGCAAGTTATATTAAAACATAATTATTGCTGATTTTGCTCTTTTTTTCTTTTCTTTTTTTAAGACTTAGGGAACATAAAAACAAAACCTGTTTCTTGTCTGTGACAGCAGTAAAAGATAAAAATACTTATCAGAAGTGCTTTGTGCAAAAAAAAAAAAAAGTTAAATAAAAGAATGTGAAAAAAAGTAAAATTATCGATATGCCGACAGCCGGCATGTGGCGGCTGCTGTGCTAATTTGTTCGTGGTCAGATTTGAAGGTGCTTTATCTCAAATGTGTATATCAAATGTGGCTGAGAATGTGTGCCAGAGATCCTTGATTTTGCATGCGCAGCGTTCATCTTCTGCACACTCGCTCTGCATGCCCACTTTGATCTCGTGCGTACGAATTAACTTCAAACAAGCGTAAATAATGTGCTGATCTTTTGGGAACATTTTTATTACCATTTATCTTGTTGTTTGCTTTCTTTTCCTTTTTTCTCTTTTTTTTTCATTTTTTGTTTTGTTTTTTATGTGCTAATGTGTGCGGCTTTTATTTTATTATTATCATCATCTTCATCGTCTTAGGCTTCCATTGTTCCTTGCATCTTTTTCTTCTCTTTTCATTTTTTGTATTATTGTTTTTTTTTTTTTTTTTGGGACTGCCCTCTGTGCAGTTGGTTCTTGTTTTTTTTTTTTAGTTTTATTTTTTTGTTTGGGTCGCCTGCTTGAAGTGGTTGCTGCGGTTTTCGAAAAGAAAAAATAAAGCTGAGCTAATATAAAATTCATTTGTCTTAGACCACATTAAAGTGCCGCATGACACGCGTCGCCTTGGCTTAGCGTATACTTTTGCTTATGACATGTGGTTTGTATATTAGTTTATTTTAGATTTCTTTTCTGGTTTTTAGATATGCACAGCTTCATGATAATGGGTGCTTTTTCTATTGTTTAGTTAGAAATGCAGCTGATCACACAAAAAGATCCCTCTGCTGTGAAAACATAAGCTAAAAACAATTTGTGTGAGCTTCATACTGTAAGTGTGATATTTTATAAAAATGTTTATTTCCTTTGTTGTTGCGAGAAAAAAAACACCCTTTGGCGGCACGTTTATTTTGCAATTTCCTGCTTGTTTTGTTGATTTGTTAGACTTTAATTAGTGCGGACTTTATGGAGTGTATTGCTACTGGAATTGAGTTGCGCTCTCATAAATGCAAACTTCGCTTACGCATAGGGAAGACTTGCAGATGTTAGATACAAAGCCGTGCATTGTGGCAGTGAAGTGCTGTGCTAAGCATCGCTTTGAGTTGACTTTTGTTTAGAAGTTTTTGTGTTGTTTTAAGATGTTGTAAGCTTATTACATTAACACCTATTTATTTAAGTAATTCAGCTGGGATAACTAAGATGTTATGTAAATAGAAATATGACGCTTTTTGTTTTGAGAAGTGATAATTGAGGTTTGGTGTTAATAGACAAATACTCAAATGCAATTATGGAATTTTTGTAGCTTTAAGTTTTTTTCCAGTTTTTTTTTTTGTTTATTTTGTTAATTTGAATTTGTAAAGGCGTTTTCATAAAGATTCTTGCAAAAGTACATCCTAGGTACTATTAATTTCATCACTAGCAGATTTTCAGCTTTTATAATATATCATATTGTTAGATTTTTGGCTTTCCTTGTAATTAATTATTTTCGCAGGATTATTTATTTATTTGTCTTGCATGCAATCATTTATGCTTAGCTTTGGCCATAGTTTCTTGTAGTTTCGCTAAGACAATGATGATAATGACTTTCTGCTATTGGCAAAATGCACGACTTTTAAATAAAAATATTAAATCTATGCATGCTTCTGTTTTAGTTTATTCACAGACGGTTGTGCTCAGCACAACTGATTTCAATCCAGTAATAATTGCCTGACTGGCAGATACAAATGCCTAAGGGAACCCGCCATAAGCTGTCTGCAAATCGAAAACTGTTAAATTATTATTTCCCTTTGTTTTGTGGTTGTTGTCTTTTGTTGCTGTTTTTGTTGTTGTGGTTGTTATATGAAAGCATGAAATTGTGTTGTTTGCTTTGCCTTATAATAACATCAAAACACATGTCTCGGTCAATAACTTTGCCTTTTAAGCAATTAATACGTGAGCTGACTAACAGCAGCAGCAGCAGCAAACCAAAAGCCTACTAGGGGAGAGACAAAGAGGAAGTAGAAGGAGTGTCCAATGCGCTAATGTGGTCATTCATATGTCCAGACTAAATGCGAGCCAGCGTACATACACATACGACTGTATTGTGTAAATGTGCCAGTGATGTTCTTGTATGACAAAAAATACTTCAACGCAAACAGACTCGGGTACGGCGACAGACGTTGATGACAACAATAACGACAAAAAAAAAAAAATAATGAAAAAAGAGTAAAAAAATCAGTTGTAAGCTGATATCTAAGCGAACAACGTTATAGAACGCCAGAACGAAAATTAGCAGAGCAATATGAGTGGCCGCAATTGTTAAATCCGAACACGCCGCAAACATTTACTAGAGCGCCTACAATAATAGCAGCAGCAGCAGCAACGGCGACTGTGCCATTATTATAATTTTCATTTACTGCATTATCATTCAGCTGATTATCATCAACATTAGCATTATAATATGTGTTATTGTTGCTGCTGCAACATAAGCATATAACAACAACAACAACAACAATAGAAAAAAGGCTAACAATTTTCTAGCAAACAATAAATTGTCGCAGTACGCTGTGTCATAGCTGGATAGAAAAAAAAACCAAAAATTGTCAAACTCCGCTCATATTTCAAGCAACGAAGCGGAAATCCTTCCATGAGTTATGTATATACGAGTATATGTAAGAGTTTATCTATATGCGTGTGTGTATATATAACAAATATATATATTATTAAAAACATACTTTTTGCTGGCTCGTTAAATTGGCGACGCCGCGACGTTTCACGACTCTGCGCTGTTTTGGTTGTTGAGTTTTTATTTTCACTTTCCCCCCAAAAAAGTTTTTTCCTATATATGTGTGTGTGTGTGTGTGCGTGCGTGGTAATAGATATAGAACGGCTTTGAACAGTTGCAGAAGTTTTAATTGGACTGCTGTTCTCTTATTATATTAGCTGGGCGTGGATCTTGCTAGCTTCGCCATCAAGTAGTTTCCTAAATAAATGTTGTCCGCATAATAAAGAAGAGGAATTTATGAGAGAGATTTCAATACAAACTTACAAAAATAACTCGTTTGTATTCAATACACGGTGTTATGGAACTATGGGGCCTCAACTATTCTAGATCTGAAATGTGGAAATATTCTTAAAAAAGGATTAATAGCCTTCAATTTCAATTTGGTTTTTTTCATCTACTGTTTTCAGTGAATTTATTTCTTAAATATAAGTGAATGCTATTCTCTTTATTACACATTAAATTTAAGTTAATTGCAATAGAAAACAATTTCGTATTCAACACTGGTCCAGCAAATTAGTCAATTAGGACTAAGGAGAATAATAAGCTTAAGGAGAACACATGGTGATACGGTCCGTTTCTGTTGGGGAGCAAACCGTGGGATAGGTAAATCCGCGTGGCGGCTGATTTGGACGTAGAAATTCCTGTTGCAGATGTGCAATCACATGACTCGAGAGAACGGCGACAGCTAGTTTGATACAAGACTGGAAATTGAGCGGATTCACGGCATAGCTGAGTACGCCTTTGGCTATTTGATCCACAATAAATGATGGATCGACCGCTGTATGATTACAAAATGAAGTATATAGTATAACTAATAAAACGAAAGTTATCTATGTATTACCTAAGAGATCTTCGCGTACATCTATGATCTTGTTCTCAAAGTGACATTGTATCGCTGCAAAGACATGCTTGTCCATGCCAACCAACAATTCGCGTTTCAGTTTGACTAAGTAGTGCTCGACAAAGACAATCTCATTGCGGGACAAGTGACCCAACTGCATTTTGTCATGTATGACTTGATCCTCGATTTGGCTCACAACTAGCGATGCCAGTGAACCCTGCCCATAGTTCAAAAATGATATTGAAGGAGTTTATAATGCATCTAGGGTCAGTTTTGCATCTCAGGTTTTGTAACTTACCGCGGGTGTAGGTCGCCGATCACAAACTTGGCGTACATCCACGAAAGGATGGATCTCATAGGCGCCAAAGCCAATTGTGCTGGCAATGCTGCTGAAAGAAACATGTGAAATACGCGATTGATTTCGACTTTTTGGCGTTCCTGTGGTTGGTGTGTTCTCCCAATTTCCCGGATGATCGCGTGCGAATTTTATGATTTGCTGAGATTTCTGTAATGCAGACAAGAGATTCTCGTTATGATGTTGTGATATGCAGAAACGCAATACATATGCAGTTAGCTTACGACAAAAACAAATTTCTTGGCATCCTTGATGAAGACGGTCATGCGTTCCGATAAAACCTTAAGAGCACAAGCATCGCCACTTAGATCCTTATCAAAACGTTTCAGTATGTAGTTAAGTATATATTGCGCGGCCTTATAGATGGGATCGTCGGGTTCGAAGGTAATCGACGCAGTGCCCTCCAAGGCGATGGCAGCATTGAGCGCATAGCATAGTTCCGTGTCTAGTAAGCCTTCGAATATCTTCTGATACTCGTCACAAAATGATGATTTCGGCGGCTTTGGACGGCGCTTTGGTTTCCTTCGCTTTTTAGGCATGCGTAGTGCCATCGCATGTCGCGATCGCTTCTTGATTTCGTCCTGTATTTTGTTCCATTTCTCCCGATACATTGCCTTGTGATGCTGAAAATGCATTTTATTTATTTTTTTATTCAGACATTCTTCTGCTACTGTACTGACCTCAATGAATTTATGCCGCTCCATCGAAACCTCGCTTAGTAGATCGTTTATACGTTGCTGATTGCCAATACGCTCGTCCAATCTTTTTTTCCACGATTGTATCTGTCCTTCTGTGGACTTAAGGATGCGCTGTTTGCGCAAAAGGCGCATATTCTTGTTGAAACGTTCCTTCTTGAATTGAAAGATCTTCTTCAGCTTAATCAAGTGCTTCCGCTGTAGATCTTTGCAGACGTCTCCGTGTTGCTGCATGCGCACGGCATTCAACATCTTACGTTGTTCTATAATAGCTTTCTGCATCTCTGCCAGCGTCTCGAGACGTTCGAACTTTTCTTCAGTAATTTGTTGTAAACGCACAAATCGTTTATGGCGTTCATCATCCAGTCGTTTTTTGCGCAGCAGAATTTCGTCCTGGCTTTGATGACGCGCAGTCAAATGCATTAGATCACGCTTCGTAATAGTCTCTGCATTCTCAATAAGCAAGCGATCATGTTGTTCCGCTTCCTAATTTGTGTTGACCAATTTTAGAGTAAAGGTTCTCTAAGTGTGAGGAATACTTACTCTGCGCTTATACTCCTGCAGCACGTAATACAGATGTGACTTGTGCAGATCCTGACGGTACTCGTTGAAATCCTTCAAATTACAGATCACATCGTTGTTCTGTGTGATCTCACCATTTTCGCGTAAACGCTGCGTTGAAGTGTTGTATATATGTTGACCAAGAGATGCTGTGAGTTCGACTTACCTTTAAGTTGCGTTCATTAGAGTAAAACGTCTTAAGATTAGAGTCGTGTAGTGGATTATATTCGGGTATTTTATCGCGCACCGAACTATCGAATTCCTGCTTAGAACTTTTGAACTAAAAGTGACAAATTGCGCTTTAGCAGTAATAAATAAGAGCAATCAAAGATCTACGCACAGATTGCCCAATTTTATTTTTTGAGAATATCACTTGATTGCCAGGACATTTCAGCATCGGCAGCTTGCTGTTCAGTGGTATCTGCTCCCAGCCCGGCAAACTGTTAATGGGCAAGCCAGTTTTGAAGCCCACCAGTTTAGCGAGCGCCTGATTGGCTGATATGGTATTGCGCCGCGGTAGCGAGAGTATGTCAATCATTTCTGTTCAATATTAACCATTAAACAAACGCCAAAAATGAGAAAAGTTTAATTTCTTATTTAAAAACAAAAGTAAAAAAGAAGATACAAAAATAGATAAATAGAAAATTTGCTTCTGCAGATGCGTTTCAAAAATTTTGAAATAAGTGTAGAATAATTTGGACTTTGATTCGTTGCAAACAGTTTGCTTAGATTTCATATTTTGATATTGTACGTTATACGAGTATAGTAGTTCAGATAAGATTGTTGGGCTTGTTTATGATATTGTTGCCAATTACAAGAAACATGCTTTTATCTGCTTGGCTACGTTGCTCTTAGCCATTAATTTATTAACATATTTGCGTGCCTATTGGCTTGGGGTATATGCCGCACCGTGGTTTGTCCGCTCCTCTGTTTGGTTCGTGGTAGTAATATGCTGCTATTCATAATGTTGTTGATGTCATTGCTGATGTTGCTGGGAGTAAATTTGTAATGGCACTGTGGAGCAGAATAATTTTCTGTTATGTACATTTTATGCAAAACAAAACACTTGGGATTTATTGATGCAAACAAATAACATTACTTGGCCTCTTGGCCAGGCTGATTTGTACTTTCAGCATGACTTGCTGAAAGATTTAAATTATGTAGCTCTAAGAGCTTTGTTTACATAACTTTCTACTCAAGTGAGAATTTTATTGGGTCTTATATTTGAATCTTTTTGAAGTTTAGCAACAGACATTTACAAAACACAAATTAAATGCAGTAATTCGGTCGATGGGATAAACACACGCCTATGTGGCTAAGCAGGAATGATGTACGTCTCTTTTTCTTTATTCTAATTCGCCGCTTGTTTTTACAAAACCAACATGGCTTTAATTAATCTATGTACATGCCAAAGATTAGCATCTATCAATGAGAAGAAAAAAGAGAAGCAAAGCTAAATTTCAGCCCGGCATAAAGGCTTATATTGAATATCATTTCCTGCTGCATATGCGCGCTGTCTAAAATAGACTTTACAGAACACACTCACACGCACACATGCATCTTCGCACATGTTTACTCAATTGCGCGTATTGCAGGCATTGCAAACACTTAAATGATGTTAACAGTATACACACATACATACAAACAATTATATGTACGTGCATGAACTCCTACTTACTACAAAAGTTCTACTTCCGTTTGGTTTCAATTGCATTTGGTAGAGAGCGTCCGTCGCGTCTGTCGCATCTTTGTTCGTCAGTCCCGTCGCCGTTTTATTCCGATTTCAGTCCTGCTCATTCATAAGCAGCATTTAGCGACTTTGTCACCATATGTTCAACATACAAACATTGCTGTCGTTTCAGCATAATACAATAAAAATAACAACAACAACAGCAACAGCAGCTTGTATTATTTTACATAAACAACATTGGCTATTGCAGTGCGATATGTAAGTGCTCAAGTGTAGGCGAAAAAAAATTAAAAAAGAAAAACTCCGCACATGAACGTCGTTCGCAGCTAAAAAAAAAGTAATCTTACCCTAAAATCGCTTTTGTTCTTTTCTGTTTTTGTTTTCGTTTTTTCGTTTCTTGCTACTTGTGCTGAGCGCATTTCCGCGTACCTACTGCCGCATTGCTGTGAGAGGTTTCAAATTGAAAATACCCGTAGAACGGCATGCGCATGCAGTGAATGCTGAAAAGCGAGAAAAGGGGTCGATTTCACTTTAGTCCGATAAGAATTTTCACGCATTCGTGCTGATCACTTGATATTATTTTGCTAAATAACCGCACATGCTTTGAATAATACACTGCACGAAATACTAAACTAACTTGTCCATTTTTTTTAGAATTATTAAAAATTTGTTTTGAATAAAATGCACTTAGGGTGCAAAAAAAAAAGACATTGTTTTTAATATAATATAATTTTATGAATTGTGCTATTTTTTTCAGTGCTCAATTGCTGTAAGTTGATTTTCAAGAAATTTTTCACACATGCTATGAGTTGTTGATGTAAATCGCAGCAAATAGCTATACAAAAGACAACGGCATGAATTGCAAAATTTTTGGAGTCTAACGTAGCAAGTTGGCTTGGCTATTAGCTTACATGGTTTCAGTGGCAATGTGAGAATTCAAAAATTATTATTTGATCTGCTTTGTTATACTCAAGGTATCCAAAATTATTTGTACTTAACCATTAAAGGCCTGAGGCCTCGTATACGTACACTCATGTTTTTTAATTACTTTTTTGCTACTATGAGGAAATCAACAAAAAAAAATTTAAGCTTTGCTTGTTTAACCCACACAGCCGCTGTTTAATTGCACAAGCTTCATTTTATCGTAATTCGGTTTTATTTGCTTGAGCTATGCGGAAGTTTTTCTTGCTGTGTATTTCTATGCATGTCTCTGATGGTTGTGTTTTAATTTTTTCGATTTGGTTCTCCACGCGTTTTCTGCTTTGACTTAGTTTTTCTGTGGCTTTCTTTTGTCGGTGCCAGGGCCCGGCCTCACCACTGCCACTGCTTGAGTTTTCCCCGCTCGTGCAGCTCACATTATCGGGCAGCTACTGTGTGGTGTGAATTTTCAATTTAAGTGCTATGTAATAGTCTTGTTAAGAGATCTCAACTTCATCTGCTTAGCAGCCGAATATCTTTTGTATGCACTTAGACGCTTTGCACTGCTGATGCGTTGGCGTAACGGAGTGTGTAAAATCTATAAGTATAAGTTTCTGTGCTCCTGTGTGTTTCTACAGTGGCTGTTGATGATGATGATGATGATGACGATGATGATGATGGTGATGAATTGTTTTTGCACTCGTACAACTTGAGTTTACTTTTCCTTCTTTAGTACTTTCTGTTTCTATTTTTTTTGATTTGTATCTGATTTGTTTTATCTTTTTGTCTGATAGATTGTTGACAGATGTTTTCGTTGCCGATTCATAAAATTCATTTTTCTTTCCATGTTCTTTATTTGTGCGGCATAGATGAAAGTGTAGAGTGTTGCGAGTTGCATTTGTTGCATTTTGTTTTGTTTGTGCGTTTGATGTGTTGGCATTTCATTCAGCTCTAGCGTCAAGCCGAAGGCGTCAATTTATGATATATGCAGGCTATTAGCCTTTTTATGACTATTGTAGGCTATTTTTGATTTAGCGTGGTATTGATACTTGCCGAACATTGCCACTGTCGGCTAGTGTTGGTATTTTATCGGTATGTGTTGACTGTAGTCAAGTTTGATTTGAGCTGTACGTCATTCGAAATTGACAGCGTGACATTCGCTCGCTTGCACATGCATTCTCTTATGCCAGTACGCGGTATAAGAAATAATACAAATGCAAAGATTTACAACTTCCTTGGGCACAGAATTTAATATATGCCATAATAAACATAAACTGAATGCATGATTAAGGTGAAAAGGAATAAGAAATAAGCAAAATAGCAAAAACAAAGCAAGAACTGCTTAATTAATATGCAATGCATGCATGCGCATATACTTGGCGTCGAAGCATCCTTGCTGTAGGTAGAAAAGTTGGAGAAAATATTTATAAAACCTCATTACTACTTAAAAAAAAAAAAAAACAAGCATGAAAACAGAAACCATCCGAACTCACATACACAGAATCCATGCATCTCATTTCCTTTTCTAATAAAAAGAATGTCAAAGAAATCGGCTGCGATATGCATAAATAATGGAAAAGTTATGTTTTCGATTTTCATACGCATTAACTGTAATAAGTTATGCTATGGTTGCTGATTTTCAGTGCACTATGCTGTGCTTTCTTACTCTATAAAAAAAGTAAAAATAAAGTGTGAGGGACTCTAGGCTTGTGTGCTGTTAAAAGGCTAACTAAAGTAAAACGAATATAAAACATTTTCTCAAACATATAAACAGTGTACAAATGCTAAAGCAGTTTGCTTTTAAGGAAAAAATTTAATATTGGAATTTTTGGACACTTGCAAATGTGCAACAATGAGATTTACTGTCTAATGTAGTAAAATAGCTTATAATATGCCAAATATACCCACATATACAAAAACAAAATTTAATAAATAAAAATTGAAGTGAAATAATTTCTAAAGATTTGCAAACTCATTAAATAAGGCTAAGTCATACCAAGGTAGACATTTCAGTTGCAGCCAATCAAAAAAATTCAATTGACAGGCGCCAAATCGTAATTTACATTCAATTCAGGCTGCGCGTTGTTGACTTGACAAAAAAGTTTTGCTAATATGAAATTCATTGGCTTTTACTGCATACACACACGCATACACACACACAAAAATATACATACAAATGGGCGCATAAAATACAATGACAAGAGTGGCAACAATAACATTTACACGCTGACGCCCTTGCAGGATTACTTAAAGCGGCAAACACGAATACAAAATACTGTAGGCAGAAAATGCGCTGAGTGCTGTTTTTTAGAATTAAAACAAAAAAGAAAAAAAAAAACGAAACCTGAAAAGAAAAACAACACACAACGCACACACTTAGCTAAAAATAAACGTAACAAAAGCAAAAGTTGCAAGAAAAAAGATGATTGAACGAACAAAAAATCAAAAAAAGCGTAGAAAAGCAGAGAAAAGTAAAATTTGTTGGCGCGCGCAAAAAAAGAAAGAAAAAAAAAGTCAATGATTTTCTCAGTCTTTGACGCGGCTTAAGCCGAGACGAAGAAGACGAAGAAGAAGCAGCAGCTGTAGTGACAGTGGCAGCAGAGGGAACGCTACTTGTGACAAAGGTAATAAGCGAGCCGCCTAATGCTTGCAAGAAAAGGAAACAAAGTCGGGCTAACGTTTGCTTCTTTCTCTTTCTCTGTATCTTCTTCTTCGTTGCTTTTTGTGTTTATTAAGCCTCAACGAAAATAAACAAAGGCAATATTTGAAATTACAGCCACATCCGTTGTACTTGCCGCTAACTGTCTCCTAAGCAAACGCAAAAGCAAAAGCAAATGCTAACGGCAGCAGCGACAACGCACTCCACGGGAGCTCTGATGCTCTGATGCCCTGCAGCCGGTCTATGCCCGCAGCCAGGTGCATGGCTGTCGTAGGCTCCTGGCTTGTGCACGCCGTTGACTGAGCGAGGGATGTTTTTCACTTAGCGCCACAGCGGGCAATATGGCAACGTTCTTTGCTATTGGCTGTAGGCTTAGCTGTCGCTGTCTGTCTGTCGGCTATTCTGTCAGTCTGTCAGTCTGCCCGTCTGTCAGCTTTTTCAGGCAGCAAGCGTAAGTACGCGCCAAGCACGCAGCCATTTAGGCAGTTTTGTCAGATAGCATTCGCGACAACATTGCTTTGGCTGTGATTGCGGCACCAAACCAACGTCAAAGCCAAAGCACACCAATGTCGACGACGTGTTAATAGAAATTACCGCTCAGAGTGCTCAGTGCTGGGTGCTCTGCTACGCTACTTGAGAATCTAAAACAGGAAATCAAAGCGTGACCAAAATTTATAAATAGTTGTTCCTGTGCATTGTTTTGTTGCTGCTGCTGTTACTTCTTCTTCTTCTGCGTCTTCTTTTTTGTTTCTTTGCTATTTATTAATTTAAGCATGTAATTTTTGTTATAGCAACTTTCCTCTGTTTCAATCACAAACTCAGTCCACGCTTCCTCGCGTCCAATGCAATCCCAGACATTGAATATTGTTGCTGTTTAGAGGAAAGCATGTTTGTGTAATTTAATTTATTTATTTGTTAATTGTTTTGTTCGCAGGCTAATCGTGTTTATTTTTTTAATTAATTGTGGAATTGTTTGAAAATATTTGGAATTCATTATAGGTTAATTGCATTTTGCTAAGGTTTGTGATTTTGTGGTGTGCAAGGCTGGGGTGCAGAAAATTTATTGTTGCACGTTCTTTTCTGTTTGCCTTTGCAAACAATAAACTTTTTAATGTAATTAATGTATCTCAGGTAATAAAGCATAATTGACTGCCATACTTTGTTGTAGCCTAGAACAGCAGGAGGGAGTAAGCAGGCGTCTGGGTTTTGTGTAACTCCGACGCTCGGGACAAATGCGTCTTCGTCTGACTTTAAGTTATACGTTTATGTCTTGGCACAGGCGTAGTTTTGCTAAGCTATTCCAAGAAGAATTGCGCTTATCGCTAATTGTCCTTTAAATGCACAAAACACAAAGCCCAAGTGTACTGCGGTGCTTTGTCTATTATTTGTTGTAGAAAATTGTATGTTACTTGATAAATTTTTATAATGCCATTTGCCATTTTAGGTCTTTTAACTGGAAAGCTTTCACTTTGATTACATTTTAAACAAGTACTTAAATGAATTTCATGACAATGTCGTTGGCAACCTGCGCTGCCTAGAAAATGACGGGCGCACACTCAGGAGCCAAGTGAAATCATTTAGCCTTAGCCGTCAACGCTGGCGCCAGCGCAGTATAACTTGGTTATAAACACAATTAGTTAAACAAGTTCCGTAATACAAGGCAAAGGTGTAATCCCAAATGGAATTGCCAAAAAAGTAATTTCGAAAAGCTTTATTAGTATTATAACAAAGCGTCAAATTAGGCGCCTTGGAGTGCTGCGCAACGTCAACGCGTAATCAGAGCTGCTGCGTGCGTTTGGCCTGCAGAGTGTATCTGGCCGATATGGTGGCTGGTGGCTAGCGACGGTTGGTTGTTGGCTGGCATGTGGCGCACATTAGCTTATCAATATTCATAACTTGGCGCAGGGCAAAAGTACAACGCACACAGTTGGGGTCTTTCTTTCCAAGTCGAACTTCGTTGGAATAAGAAAAATGGCATGCAATGGATTTCCCAGCAGATTTGCAAGTTTAACCAATTTAGTTTGAGTTCTTCACTGCGCACATATGCATGAGCATACCATGTATGTCATTTACATGCTTATGCATGTGTGTGCATGCATATATGTATGCATTACCTGAATTCGCACCTTCGCACACCCGTCGTGCTAAGGTTTAATTAGCAATTCAAGTGCCTTCTTACGTGCGAGAACATTATGCTGACACTTGTGTACATATGTCAAACCCGCTGAGACATCGATATGCTGGCTGCGATAGGCTTATGTCCATACAAAAATTCAACTCAATCGAGCTTAAAGTGTATATGTCCTGTGTATATTATCCCTAACATTGTCGAATGGTATTTGTGGAAATGTTGGCTACTGCAGTTGCGTTTTTGCTTTTGTTTTTCTTTTTTTCTAATTTTACGCGTTGGTGGTCGTCGTCGTTGCCATTTGGCCTATGAGAGCGTAAAACATTAAATCAGCATAAAATTTACATTATGAACGAGAAGCTTCAGCACTCCGGGGCTGTAGAATTTTGTCAGGCATGTTTTTTGTTTTCTTTTTTTTTTTGCCTTTTACTTTTGGCTTTTTGTGTTTTTACACTGTTTCACTGTTTTGCTAAATTTTAATAAAATTGCTGTACATTATATGCCTGCTGCTGCTGTCCTAGGGCAAAAAGCAACAACTGCAACAACAACAAAGGCAACAACTTCGTTAGCGACAGCAGCTGGTCCGTGTGTGCGCGCTACACTGGCTCGACGCCAATAGAGGTGAGCGTTACCTGCCTAACTTTTCTCTGTCTGTCGGTATGTATGTCGGTCCGTTTGGCTGGCTGCCTGCTTGCCTGCCTGTCTGTCTGTTATCATAAAATTAATAGCGCTACGCCTGGTTTACGACATTCGAAAAAGTTACGCTGCAAAATTTTTGAGCGTAAAAATGTTTGAAACAATTTTTTTGGTTTTTTTTTTTTTTATGAGCTCAGCACGGCAACGCAACAGCTAAAGCAACATCAGCAGCACCGGGAGCAAAAACATAACAAAACAAAAGTCCTGTATTGCGTTTTGATAGGCATCATGAACTTTTATTTAACGCTTTTTTTCTGCTTCGTTGTTATGCACTGATTTTTGAATAGACTATTTATAAGGATTTATTATTTCTGGTTACAATTTAATTGAGTTTTTATTGAAAGCATACAATGTGGAAATTTGGCGCTGCTTACTGCAGTTGATCGCTTGAAATTGCTTATTTAAGTGGAATATTGTTTCATTTTTTATTGAGCTTAGTATGGAAATTCCTCTTTCTATCTCTCACAACGGAGGTTTTGTGCTATAGGATTTATATAAAACAGGATGTGCAGTCTAATGTAGAACGGTACATTTCAAGATAATTCAGCGAAGAAACTGCATATGATGACGCTTTCAAGGCATGAACACAGTCAGTCCTTTATATAAAAATGCAGCTGTTATGGTCATGTTGACCCTTTGGAAAGAATAGGTAGTAAAAAAGTGGTTGGCTAGGAATAAATAATTAGGAGTAGCGTTAATATAAAACATCCTTTTCTATATTGTTCTGTTTTTTTAGCATTCACTTTATGCTGTAACAATTTTTTCAAAACAGTTTTAAATATAGCAAAAATTTTTAAGTTTAAAACAAAAAGAAGAAGAGCAATTATATTTCTCTGTTCTAATTTCATGAATGAAAGGCATTTCGCTTAAAGGTTTTAAATGTTAATTTTAACACTTGCTGACAAAGTCGAGAACTGCTAAGGCATACGAAAAAACATTTTAATTCAGCAAACCGACAAATTGTCACACATTTTGTGGCACTCGTGCATAACAAGAAGCCAACTCAAAAAGAAAGAAAAAAAATAAAAACAAACCTACAAAAATTAAACTGATACCAAAATGCAAAGGCAAAGGAAAAGCCAGAGGCAGCGGCAATGGCAAAAGCAAAAGGCAGAAGCAAAAGTGCATTGACATTGCACAAATTCATTGGCAGTGTGGCCAATGTTTGTTGCTAAATGCAGCACAGAAGAAGGGGGCCAAGCTCTGCCTTGCCTCACCATGAGTGCAGTCTCATATTATTTTATTTCATTTTATTTCATTTTTTATTTGTATTTTTTGCTGATGTTTCGCAATGTGACGACAGCAGATGACGATGACAACAAAGTCTGCAATTGTCTCAAATGCCGCGTGACGCATAGAAAATGTTTTGCTCCTCGGTTTGCGTCTGCGTTGGTTTCGTATTATTTTAATTTTTTATTTTATTTTTTGTTGTTTTTTGCTAGAAAAGTCGTTGGTTCAGATATCAGCTTTGGACTGTTCTTGAGTAGTTTTTCGTTATTGATGTTGTTCTTGTTGTTGCTATGGTTGGCTGTTACTGTTGGGCACTCAGGCGTTTCGAATATTTTTTTCTGCTTTGCGTCAGAGCATTTAAAACTAATGAAACATTCATATTCATGCAATTGTTTCTCTATTGTGTTATTATTGCTGTTGTTGTTGCCGTTTTACTTGCTATTCCTTGCCATATTTGCATATGTAATAAATTATTCTAGTTTTTACGCTTTTTTTTTTGTCTAAGTTTATTTATTTTTTATTGTGTGTGTGCATAAAATTGCAAAAGAACTAAACTAAATTAAATTGCGCTCTGTTGAGCAACGAATGTAAAGTGAGCATAGTTTTGTTTTTATTTTTGTGCTTTAGAAAAAAAAAACTTCAACATAAAACACATCAACAACAACAACCTAAGTGCCAAATGCGCAAAGCTGCAATTTTTTATACAACACCACATGCCACACTGTCACCCGTGCCCTTGCCGTTACACTTACATACCCTGCAATTTGCTCAGCTCCGCACTCGCTGCTCGCTCAGCTTTGGCTGTGAGTTATTTAGCGTACATTGGCATTTTGTATTGTGTTGCACTTTGCTTGCTTTGTGCAACTTCAAATGAAATGATTTCGTATTTTTTTTCTCTTCTTTTTTTTTTAAATGCATTTCGGTTTAATGGCGCCCTTTGGTTTAATTATTATAAGTTGTTTATTTGATTTGCCTTTTGCTTTCTCATGGCTGTAAAAAGGTTAATAGTAAGCAAAAAGGCAACCAAGTTGCATTGCGCTGTTTGCAAGAGCGTTTTTTGTTTATTTGTTTTTTTTTTTTTAAGTTTATTGGCAAATACAAATGAGCAACAGCAGTGTCGATTAGTGAAGTAGCAAGCCTAAGAGTATGTGTATTGATTTAAGTGGGATTACAGAGCCGCTTAGGCATTTAACTAATTGATTAACGAGTGCATGTCTGTGAATTCTGTTAAGTATTAGCAGGCGACACCCACAACGCATGCCATTATATGAATGACCCCATTCATAAGCCGTAGATTCAATAGCTTACAAAATTTCAAAGCAGCAACATTGTGTTATTGATTTTGTGTCATTCGACTTATCACTTCCATTGCAAGTTTGAGAGCTTTTAAGTTTGATTATTCTTCTGCACAATGCATGTGTTTTGATTTGCTGCATTAAGAAAAAAAAAAAAAAGAAAACAGCTTCATATGATATTAAAATTCTTGCTTAAATAATGTTTATATTGCCTCAAAATATGCTCCCTTCATGAAACGCGGGACTGCACAATTGAAGCGATTATCAGCGATAAAAGTTTAAATTGCGCACAAAAGAAAAGTGCACAAGGAAACTAACACTATGCCAATGCAATCGCTTGTGTGTATGTGTGCGTGTGTGTGTGTAGATATGCATAAATTCTAATCATTCGCCATAAAATGCATAAAGTGCAACATGCGTGCCCGCGTGTCGATGTTTCGGCGTGTCGGCTGTGCCGTGACTGCAGGCGTGCATGCGCAAAAAGTTCACTCGCATGCGGAGTGTAGAATAATGTTGAGGAATTACCCGCCAAAGTTAGAGCCAGAGCCAGAGCCGAAGCGTTGATAATTATTGCAAATGCAAACATTTTATGCCATTTAACGCACAACTTTAACAACGGCAATAAAATGATTACAATTTGCTATTGTTGTTGTTATTGTTTGGTTTTTATTGCATAATTTATGCAATAGGAGACAACAACAACAACAAAGACGACGATAACGACAACGATGTCCACGACGATGATGATGATGGCTACGACAACAACAAAAACAACAACAACAACACAATTGCGAACGTGTGACCGAACACGCTTAACTGCTCGGGGCAAGCGGCCAAACGGACAAGTCAGCAAACAAGCGAACGGGCAAACGAGTACACAACAAAGCCAAATGCGGACAAATTCGAATGGCCGCTTGAACAAATGTCCAACTGTGTGCAAAAGCGACAAATGATAAAACGACAAAAACAAAAAAAAAAACCAAAATAAAAACAGACACGCAAAATAAAACAAACAAAAAAAAAAAAAAATTGGAAAAAAGAATAAAAAGTGCAACAACAAGAGGCTGAAAACACATAAAACATTGCTGACACTAGTGACATTTTGAATTAAGTGTAGTTAATGTTGACAAACGTCAACATTTTGCTTGCAGGCATGAAGCGAAGCACAAGACCCGATACTCGAGACTTGCTTCATAGAAGGAGTAGAGCAATTGTTTTGCTATAGTGGTGGCATGTTTAAGCGTCGCTGTCAGTCAATCAGCCAGGCAATGGCTTTTGGCTTTTTTTGATGCCTGCCTGTCTATACAGCAATCTATCAGTTAGTTAGTCAGCCGGCATGTGCACCCGAACGCGAATTGGACTCTATTGCTGGCACACTATGCTATCGCTTTAATTCGATATGCGTCGTTTATGCGCACTGCACACTGTGCGACACTGTGCTGCTGAGCCTATTGGGAGCCCATGGCTGGCGCGTATACATCACTCATTGAAATGAAGCCAAAGCTGCCGCTGACTGCCGCTAACTGCCGCTAACGGCGATGAAAGTGTGAAGCGGCGGTATTAGTCAAATGATTGATGAATTTTTGAGTATGCAAGATTAAGATAATCGACATTTCAATAACATGGAATTGTTTAATGGAACATAATAATGATGTTGCTGTTAGCTCAAGTGTTTTGTGTGTGGATTGTGCCGCACAGTGCGTACGAGAGCAAGTTGTGTGCATTGTTTAGTTGGCTTTTTGCAGCCAGCATATACACACAAGCGCAAAAAAGACTTTATTGATTTACTGTTTCATTAAAATTGTGTCGTTGAACAGTTTATGGGCATATCGATCATGGAGGGCACGAGCAAAGCTTTAACATTTGCCATTTTGTTAACCCTGTAAACCCATGAAGTTTTTTTTTTTTCAACATTGGCTGGGCTGACCTTACTTTAACCTTAGCGAGTATTAAGTGCGCTGAATCTGGCATTATGAAAATATTTGAAGGATTTTAAAGTGTTTAATTATTTTGAACAATTTTTTTGTAAGCTTTACTGCTCAGTAATTAAAAAAATATTTCAATTATCTCAATAATCTTCACATAAGACTAATTGATGCTATATATATGGCTTAGTTTAATTATTTTAATCGCAAACATAATGCTTTAAGTGCATTTAATTATTGTTAATGACACAACAACAAGACACACATCTTAGTTAGTAAAAGCACGACAGCTGTTGTCAGTTTCATATCTAGTATTTAGAAACAGACTCGCAGATGCCTAAAGAGAACGTTCAATAAATTTATAAGTGACTTAGATGAGCGGATTTTGCTGCTTCTGGTTATTGTTCGTTATTCACGATTTGTTGCCATAATTTAATGCTATGGTAATTTAAATGAGCTTTAGAAAAACAAACATTGTTTGTTTAAACATATCCGACCATTTCACCTGTACGGCTTGACGAGTCCGCCCAAGCGTTACCAAACAAACCATGTGTCAATGCAGCCGAACAACAAATCAAAAGTATAAGCAATTCTCAACAGTGTTGCTCTGTAAATATTTCACACACAATTTAATAATTACTTAGCTCATTAATATGCTTTGCAAATTAGCAAACCAAACTTCGCCTATGCTCATAGATGTTCGAATATGTTTACGAAGCCATCAACATATCAACTGATCAACACAGCGACACAACGACACATCGGCTCAGCCAGTCAAGCAAACGGCAAACGGGAAACCGGCAGCTGGCCAACCTACCGACCAGTCAGCTAACCACTTAACCGCCCATTTATTTAATATTGTATTTCGCTGGGACTGTCATGGCCCACCGCATGTCAAGTTAGACGCCTCATTGTCGCCAATAATAAGGCATAAATAAAAATGATTTATTAACGTGCAATATATAAGCACATATGTGACTACATATGTACGTGTGTATGTGTGTGTTTTTATCACTTCACACTTGACTATCGTCGATATATATCTTCCAGATAAATTATCATTTTTAATCAAGCGTCGCCGTCGTTCTTTTCGTTGTTTATTTTTCGATTTGCCATATTGTGCCTTCACGTCGCGTTTGATTCGAGAGAGTTTTGCATATGTTTAACATATTTCGCATCATTTGTGACTTATTGGAATTTTGTTTGTTTTCATTCTTTTATTTGGGTTGTTTTTTTTTTGTTTATTTTGTTTATTTTAAATGTTTCGCGCTTTAATTTTATATTCTTGTCATTTAGTTGTTTTTCATTTTTATTTTCTGCCTTGGCGCGTTTTTATTTGATTTTAATTATTTTGCTGTGCGTGAGATTCGCTGCTGCGCGTCTCGTTTTGCGACTGGCGCCAACATAAATAATGAGCATTGTATTTTGTTCTTCTCTTATTTACGGCTCAGATCAGCAACGCGTTTGGGTCTGGAGTCTGGTTTTTTTGTATTTAAGTTTGCTTATGAATTCACTTAAGATGTGGCTAAGATTTAGATTTTGTTTGGGGATTTGCGCAAATGTGCCGCATAAAATATTGACATCGATTTATGGCAGACGGATATATTTATTGCGCTGATAGAAAAGATTTAAAGTTTAAAGTTTGTTGGAAATTCAAATGAGTATCGTTTGCCTGACAAGGTATTTTGTATTTACTTAAGCATTGATAATATTGCTAAAATTTTTAAAGTATTTAAAGAAAATGGTTGCTAAGTTTTTAAAGATAAATCGCAAATCAATCAGTAAAAAAAATTCAAAACTTCAAATCGAGTTTTATAGTTTTCTTTCATATGCTTCAGCTGAAATGTGCTTGCTTAGTTTTGCTTACTCGTCGCACTTAATAATTATCTGAAGCTGCTCGACATTTTCGCAACGGTTTTCCAAGAACGGGCTAAAGATCAAATTAATTTCTTATAAGCACACTTTTTCAAGTGCTTACAAAGCTAATAAATTGATAAATTTTTTAGTTTACAGTTGCAAGAGTTTTACTAACTATTAGCATGTTGCTGTTACTCAAGCAAGCGAACTTTGCCACACTCTTATTTACGCTCACCTATGTCAAGGACTTCCACTTTACATCATGCGATACTGCTAGGACTAAAATGCAACTTCAAACATGCACTTGCCTACATGTGCAGTAGTTGAAATAGGCGACGTAAAGTGCCTATTTCAAAAAATTAACACAAAAAAAAAAAAAAAAAAAGGAGAGAAGAAGAAAAGCCAAAAAGTCATGTCAATGCTTAAAGTCCGTAGTTGAGTTTGAGGGCGTTAAAACAAACCACTTGGCAACGAATCGTTTGCTGTATCAAGCGGCGTATGTGTAATATTATATTTGCCTGCCTGGCTGGCGGTTTGCCTAACTGCTTGTTCGCCTGCCTGCTTGGCTGCCTGTCGGTCTGTATGTCTGCTACCCATTACTGTTTTAGAATATAGACTGTAAAGCAGGCGTGCATATTGTTCAACTACAGTCATGCTTGACCTATATGTATATACATGCGTGTGCACATTTATACACACACACACACTCACACCCACAGACACACAGTTTCCTACTTGGCTGCTGCTGCTGCTGCCTTGTTTTCCATGTAAGCGAACTAAGTAGCAGACCAACACAACTTGGCTCATTTTCTTCGTCTTTCGATTACTGGCTGGGTTTTTTTTTTTCCTTTTCGTTTTTCTTTTGTCTTCTTTACATTTTATTTTCACTTTTTGTTTTTGCTGCTCACTTGTCTCGTACATTTTGTTTCTTATGCATTTTTTAGAAGTTAAAGTTCTGTTGCCTAATGGAGGTCATGGCTTTCGATACTTGATGCTCATGGCTCCTTTTGGCTTTATTTTATCTCGTATTAGTTTCTTTTTTATTTTTGTCGTTTTTTTTTTTTTTTTTTTTTTAATTTATACCATTGCTTTTGTGCAGTGTTTGTGCCTTGGCTGGCGAGTGGCTGAGTGCCGTACTGTAGCAACTGAAGTGGTTAATGGAAATTGGTAAAAAATTCATAGAAAATATGCAAGCTAAGCAAAACAAATTAAAAAAGTTACAACGAAATTTTTAGTGCCAAATTTCTGCGAAAAAAACTTTTCTAGAAAATGCTTTAATAAACGCTTCACATTTGCATAGAAAAAAAGGACCCCTGCGTATAGTTTAAGATAAATGTTTTTATTATGAGCTGCGTCATAGCGTATGCAATTAAAATTTAGAACTATGGAGCATACTCTTTGCTGCGTAAATTACAAACTTACAGCTCTTGCAATTTAAAGCGTGTAAGTAAGCATATGCTGCTCAGAAATGCGCCAAGTAACTCAGTTCTTTGTAATTTTGACTCAAAGCAATTTTATGGAATGTTGACTTTTCCTTTGGAGTGTTCGTGTTTGTTTAATAAATTTAAAAGGGAAACATAAATATTTTGAAGCAAACAATATTTTGCCGTAATTGTTGTAAACAATTGTAAATTCATACACATACTTCACATTGTCAAACTAAGCTTAGTTTCTTTCCTTAATAAACTAAAATAAACCAAATAACAAAGGTAGAGCAAGAGATTGTGTGCAACCAAGCAAGCATCCACTTGGCGTACATAGACGAGTACACATGTTATATGTGTAAAAAGACAAATCCATTTAGTACTTAAACTAATTGCTAATCGAGCATGCATAAGTACTTTAGTCTCTGAAACACTTTGCTGCTTGTGGCCCTTAAATAAAAAAGAAAAAGAAAAAACTAAAACTATTAGAAAAAGATAAAAAAAAATAAATAATAAAAGCAACAAAAAGAATCAACAAATGGAAAGAAACTAAACACGGAGCAAGCGAGTGGACGAATGATGAGCTCAAAGTAGTTAGAAGTTGCAGTTACACTGCGTAGTTCGTAGAACTTTTTTGAAAACGGCAATCATCAAAATACTAATTAAAGTTTTCGTATTTGTTGCTATTGCTGCCGTTTGTTTCTGCTTAATGCTACTTTGAGCTACTTTATGCAGGAAAAAAAAAGGAATAGAAAAGCATAAGGGGATAATAATGTGGAGCTTAGTAAAAGCTTCAACGGTAATTACCATGTTGAACCGCAGCTCAAACCGAGCAGAGCGCACAGGGATGGGATGTGTGTGTTTCTAGCGATACAGGAAGGGTCATGGCATGGCACGGCATAGCAAGTGGTTGAGTTAACCATAAGCAAAGGAGGAGTGGAGTGTGGAGAGAATGTAAAAGAATTACAACACATTTTCTGCTGCTGTGATGAGGCTAATGTCGCGCTTCAAAATGAGAACTGTTGCCTACTCGTTTTGGATTTAGCAACAATTTCTTCTTGTACAATATTATTGTTGTTGTGACTGCTAGTTTTTGTTGTACACACACACACACACACACACAGTATGAGTCATTAAAATAGTTCCACATTTAATGTTGCGGCTAAAGTTGCATTTGCAAGTTGAGCTAGGAGCAAGTGTAGATGGCAACACTTCGCATAAATATTGCAGCTAATTATTTACTTTTTTTCCGAAAATTTCAGTTTCAAGTCCTACATGTCTAAGACGTTTACTTAACCGCCGTCTGTTTAATAAAATACAAGTATTGCAAACAATTCGGAATAGGCAATCTAGAGCTTTTCGCAATATCCACTTCTAGAATAATTATTTTTCTCTTAAATTGCCAAATAGACGCGTTTAATAACTGCACAGTTATTCTGTTAGCTGAAAGTATTAAACATACAAGAGCTTCACAAATAGCTTCTGTTTCCATTGCCGGCACCATGAGTGTGCCTAAGTAGCGCTGACATCGTTTTAGCAAGTTTCAACATTTTTTAAGTGTTCCACTTCCGGAATTCTTTCTGGTTGAATGTTCAACAATGTTGCTGTACCATGAGTTTATGCATTGTTATTGTTGTTGCTGTTGTTGTCGTCGTACGTAATTTAATTTGCGGTTAACCGCAGCCACAAAACGTACTCCCAGCCAACTGCCTGCCGCCTAAAGGAAAGGCCAAGCCAGCCTTAACTAAGAAAAATTGTAAACAGCGTAAAATAGCTATGACCCTTTTGTTTTTGTAGATTGTTCTTTTTTTTCAGTAAAGTAGCAGAAGAATGAATCTTGGCACAATTTTTGCAGCTGCTTTAACCGCAAACACAAAACGCTGAACCCTTAGGCAGTGCATTCTTAAAAACCACAATTAACATTGCCAAAAAGAAAAGAGCAACAAAAATAGAGTGAAATTTTAAGCATATAAAATTCGCTTAAAATAGCAAAACAGAGAAAATCTTTTCTTCCATTTTGTTTTGTTTTATTTTTTTTTTCCTAAAATCACTCAAGCCAGCGTGCGCCAAAATGTTGTCAATTAAGGTTTCACTTATACGTGAACTCGCATAACCCAAAGTAGAAACTTTTGGGGCTGCTGCCTGCCCACAACATTTGTGCCCTAATGTACTTGCCTGTGACACTCTTTTCGCATTAAAGCCATTTTAGAATTTTTTAACACATTTTCTTGTCATTTTATAATTACGTTATAATTCGAAAAAAGCGAAATGCGAAAAAAATAAAAAAAACAAAAATTATATTTGAAAGGAAATAGCATCATAAAAAAGAAGGCAATGAAAAAAGGCCAAACTGAAGTCGCTTTTGGCGCGTGTCAGTCAGTGCGTCATCGTTTTAGCTTGGGTCGTTCTTTGCCCGTGGCAGTGTGGGGCAGGAATTTAATTGAAAGATGCAAAGATAGAAAAGAAGAAGCAAAGTAAAAAATATACCGCTGTCGCGCATTTATTTTTTGGTTTCGTTTGGGTCAAGATTTTGTTTAAATAGGATTTTGTATAATAAACTTTCGCGTTGGGCCTTGTTTGTCTTGTGAGCCTTCCTATTTGTGTTTTATATTTTTTTCCCTTTTTAAATTAAGTTTGCGCATGCAAAAACGTTTTATAATGGTATTTTAAAATTTCTTTTCCACTTTATCTATCTTTGCAGGTACGAATATTTATTAAAATGTAAAAGAACATTAATTTTGTATTAAAAGCAAACAGCAAGCAGCACATTGGCAGTTGTGTAGGTTTGGATTGCGTGAGTATTATTTGAAATGACTTTGGTAAAAATAAATGCGACAATTGCATAGGCAATTGGAATTAATGTTTGAAATGATAATGAGATTTGAAAGATAAAGTGGGAATCGTAATGGAAAAGAAACTCACAATCACATTTTGTATATTTAGAGGCATTGGATGATTGGTGTAACTATTTCTTACGCAATATGTCTACAGGCGCAATATTACAGCTCAAATATAAAAAGCTACCCCAAAATTAAACAGCAAAGAAATTTATACTTATATTTACTATAAAAAGAATTTTACCATAAATAAAACATAAATGATGACATAAACACAAATCGATTGAAACTAAATCCAAACGACAAACCTTCCCGGGTTTTGCAAAAGCAATTTAAAAATATTTAAGTTAATTATTTTCTATTACAGCACACACTTGGCTCTAATTTTATTAACCGCACTTCCCACAACAATTCACTCCCTTGCGATTCGTTACCGACTGCCACGCAGTTTCATATCTGCACGCGCAGTTGCATACATAGGAGCATATCTCGTTTCTCGATTCATCTAATACTTGCTCTAATCAAAATCGCACTCAAACATTTAAGCAAATCATAAAATCAATTTACCAAGCTGCGCATCATCGTGCGGTACAGTGCCAACAAAAGCAGCTCAGATAGTAGCCAGAAGTGGATATCTACAGATAAGCGTTGACTAAGGCATATGTGCGTGTGCATAAGCATACAAACTTATATATGTATGTACATTTGTATATATTTATATGCAAGTGGGGAAGTATTTTTGGCACGCAAAACCCAATTAGACCATTAAACGTAATACGAACACGATTGCGATTAATTACGACAGAAATTAAATTTCGTGTTCAACAGAAACCGCAAATTATGCGTTTACATGCCACGCCTCCCGCCAAATATACAGAATCTCAAAGGCACTCACACACACACAGAGAGACCGAGCACGCATTTGCCTTTTTGCCTGCCTATGTATGTATGTATGTTTGTATGCCTGTTACATAACTACGAATGAGCCGCTATGTACTCAGTCGGTCGCAGTTGAGTCATTTACGCTTATTGTCTCGTGACTTTGGGTGTCGTAAAAAATTGAAATCACTTTTGCAGCGCATACCACAGACACAGGCGGTTGCGACTGAGGGCCTGACATTGGTACATTGACTGCACTTAACATCATCCAGATTCTACT
This sequence comes from Stegana nigrithorax, assembly GCA_037044495.1. Classification (NCBI taxonomy): domain Eukaryota; kingdom Metazoa; phylum Arthropoda; class Insecta; order Diptera; family Drosophilidae; genus Stegana; species Stegana nigrithorax. The sequence continues at coordinate 371,096 of JBAMBQ010003091.1, read as the reverse complement.
ATTTTATCTTTTTTATTATGTCACATTATTTTAAGCGTATATGGCAGGCGACAAGCAAGAGTAATATGGGAAGAAAGGAGAACAATTGAATCGGTGGGTTGAAGGGGAAAAAAAAGAAAGCTTTTAATATGCACTTGTCCTTTGTATGTGACCCTTTCTCTGGCGGCGTTGAATTTTAAGCTAGCTCAACGCTACGTGACATTGTCATATGACAATTTGTAAATGACGCAAGTGTGGCAAAGACTACGAAGAGCAAAAAAGTTTTTATGTGCGCGCATTATGTCTGTGTAGGTATGAGTGTGTGTATGTGTGGGTATACTACAATAAAAAAAAGTAATTATGCATGCCTGACTTTTTTACACTGAGATAAATTAATTATGGCAATTAAGCTAAATGTGCGACGTCTGTTAAATAAGTTGGAAACTGGAATTTAAGTAGTTTTAATTGCATGGGGTGTGTCGAAATTAATTTAATTGTGGACTATTTACTGCACGTTGACTAACCACTTGTGCATATGGTGAAAACAGGAAAAACAATAATCTATGTAAATTAGTTGCGAACTCTTAACGATTAGCGCCTAAGTGAATTATGTTTTCAGAGACAGCAGTAGCTTAGGGATTCCCTTTCAACCTTCTTTTCATGGCTTGGCTACAGCTGCAACATTCGCTTAAAATATACACGAAATATTCTCTCACTGCATTAAGATTAACCTATACGTAGTGACTTCTTTTCTATGAAATTTTTATGAAACATTTTTTTTTATGGGCATGTTTTTTTTTTTTTTTTCTAAGCAACATTTTCTCTCTGGCACTTACGTGTAAATGCGATTTATACATTATGCTGATGTGAGCGTGGATGTGTACGTGTGCTTCGACCATAAATGCGAACAATTTGTGGCTGGCTTTGAGGTAATTAAAATGCGGCACATACTCAAAGTACAGACTACAGACTTTGTCTTAGCACACTGCCTCCTGTGAAATGCTTTCGAAAAGCCTGGCTTTTTGCACACTTGTCGGTAATTAATACATTATGAACACTTACCATGGGCATTTAGAAATTAATTGATGGCATTTCCTGTGCGTGCGCACACGCCTGGGCCACGAAACACGTGTTGAGCTCTGATAGGCATTTAATATGATTATTATTTTGGATTATTATTAATTTGTTTGCTTAGATGTTTGTAATTTAGTAAGGACTCATTTAAGAGCTCTTATGACCTGGCCAGGCACCGGCAGTCACATATGTTCCGATATTCGAGAAATGTTTGTGATTTTAAGAAACCTTTTAATTACATATTTAGAACATTCTTTTTTGATTTGGCACAACTGTCAGGGATTAATAAATTAAAATATTTAATTACTTAAAACAAACATTGTCTCACTTAGAAAAGTTTAACAAAAAAAGAAATAAAAAATAAGAAAACCAATATGTGAGCTACTTATACAGCTCAGTTGTTTTGTTCTTTGGCCTGAAAAGACTGCTTTGTCGTAAAAGCTATATGACAACTGCTAGGACAAGTTTGTACAAATTGAAACCTTGTCAACGAACAGAAGCGAGACATACACATGCCAAAGTCAGACTAGCATAAAAAAATAAGAAACTTTGTCAAAGTTTTATTTTCTAAATGTACGCAGCTGTGTCCGAATTGTGTTCAACATAGAAGAAAAGAGAAGGAAGAGAGAAACTTTTTGTTTTGCTTCTGCCAGTGATCGCACATTGTGTTTGTGTTGTTAGCCAAAGCATGAAATGTCATGTCTGTGTTAAGCATTAAATATGTATTTGACACCACATTAAACAACAGCTCAGGCTTGTATCTGTTGAGAAAAACAAGAGCTCTGAAGAAAACTAAACTGATTGTGAGCTAACGATTGACAATGTTCGTTGTCATGCTAACCGCGTTGTACCATTGTACTGATTCATTAGCTAATTAACTTAAAATAGCCTTCTGTACGAATATAAAATGTTATAAGCTGAGCATTTGTTGCTAAGCGACTAAAAGGATTATCCTTAGTAAGTTACTCAAAGCTGCAGGTAATGTAAGGGTTTTTTGGTCATTGAAAAGTTTTTTGTCAGTAAGCTCAGTGAGTTGTGTCGTTGACAGTCCTTGCAGTAATAATATAAATTACATTTGCGATTTTAACGTTAAAACTTCCAAGATTGTTGAATGGTCTTTAAAATATAAAGTTTATTGTATTTTTTTTTGTAAACAAACACCGACTTATTACAGTTCGCAACGTTTAAAGCTAACACTTAAGATTTGCATACGTAAAGCAATCAATGAATAAATAAATAACAGAATATCCCTAATGGCTGATTTTATTACACGTGCCTAAGCTGAAACGCCAATATAAATAACATACTCAATTACGCTGCCATTAAGGTGATAAGCGTAAGCTGCGCTAATGCTTATAAATTTTTCCATTTTATTGCTTTAATTTTTTTTGTTTTTTGCCTAATCATGAGCAAAGCGCATTGCTGCCTACGAACAATCAAACACGCAGTTAATCAACTCAGTGAGCACAGCATTTGCTGAAAGTGCACAGTTTCATAGTTGATAAGACAATTTAGTTACAGGCAGCACACGCTGCCGTGTACCAAGTTGAATTAAATCATTAAGCCAATGCCTTTAAGAAATAATGATGACATACGTATGAATGCAATCGATAGAGCTTTGTTAAGTGCATGCCAATGCACATTAGAAAATGCGTTGAGCCCTTTGCATTTAGCTCAACGCTGTGCAAGCAAACATTAGAAAATCCCTTCATCTCGAATCGTGTGCATATCCGAACTATCGAGCAACCGTGTGACCGTCCGCTCCGCCTGCGGGCATGCACATGCACTGTCATTTGGCTTTAGTTAACAATTTGCCAACATATGCTAAAAGCGCATAATCGCATGTCAAACTGTGCACAAGTTTGTTGGCTCTTGGTATGCAACGTCGTCGTATTGTAATTAATTACAAAATACGTGTTTGCAATGCTTAACTGCCAGCTAACGATGAACGACTACTCTACCAGCAGCAATAGCAACAAGAACAAGAACAACAACAACAACAATAAAAGCAACTCTCATCAGCAACTAAAACTGCTTTGCTTAGCTTACATGCTGAACGCTGTCTCAAGTGTCTGTGTAGGAATAAATCAACTAGAGTTTGAGTGTGTGAGAGAGTGAGTGAGCGAGCGAGCAACTGTGAGGGGAGCTGTATGAGTCTGCTTGTCTGTTGGCATGTTTGTGCGAGTGATTTCAACGATTATTTTACTTTATGCTATTGTTGTTGTGATTTTTTCGCTTCTGTAATGAGTTTCGCATGCACTCATAAGTAAAATGTGGCCTTAGCTACTAAGCTAGCCACTGGCGTCGGAGTGTAAGAAAAGTGCACGTGTCATGGTCTGCCTGCCCCCGTCTGCATGCGTGCATTTGTGTTTACAGTTGACTTTTTAGTATTGCATTACGTTATTTTTAGCTAAGTACACACATTCGCACATATGCATACCTACATATATGGTATACACATGTCTAAGTCTAGTTGGAGGTCACTGTGGCGTAGCAAATGTTTATAAATGACTATTGCTGGTCTTTGTTGTTGTTGTTGCTGTTGTTGCCAATGCTGTTGCTATTGCTGCTGTTGATGTTCTCCTGTGGAAATGTGTGCATGTATGCATTATAAATTGGCTTACATTAGACAAATGTTACCGTGTGGAGTTAATGTAGCTTCTATTTATACTATATATATATATATAAGTATATGTATGTGTGTTTGTAATTATTTCAGGGTTCATTTTATAAGATATGCGTTTAGAATTCCTTGCGTTCTAAAAGCTTTGTTCAGGTATTTATTGGAGTTGTACGTAACGCATCTATTTTGAGAATATCTAACAGGTGTGAGTTCAACAACTGATAGCTGACATTAAAAATATATTGCGTTGGACGCCGTGATGTCACTGTTAATCCTTTAAATGGGTTTGCAATAAAACCAAAAAAATCAATATTGTGTTATGCCTTCCCACTGAAGCTTTCTCCATTTTAAAAGTTTTTTCTTATAAATGTGGCTTTTATCCTTTAAAGAAAAAATATGAAAACTGTAAAAAAAAATTGTCATTGTTTGCTTGAAAACTTTTTTTTTTCAACTATTAAACATAATTTGACAGTTAAACACTCTAACAAGCAACCTAAGCTCAAGTTCCCTTAAGTAATCAAGAAATATTAAATTTGATTTTGCAAAAAACACAGCAAACACGTAATAAAGAAATCAACTATATTTTCACACAACGAAATCCCAAAAGTATGCTACAAAAATAAAATAAAAAAACCCAAAACGTGCAGAGAAAAATCAAGTGCTTAACCGAGGCGTCTAATATATTAAACCACAAAAAAAAAAAAAAGTATACATATATAATAAAAATGAGCAACAGTGTGTAAAAATTTTTTGATATAAAAAAGAAATGAAAAAAAAAAAACAACGAATGAAATAAAATAAAACACTCAGGCATTGAAAATGGTTTTCTGCAGCAACATTCTTCACGTGATGTTATTCGGAATTTGTTTTTTTTTTTTATTTGGCAAAACGCAAACGTCAAACGCCAATTTTAGCTCGAAGCGTTTTCGCATGATTTAGCAAATGTTTTGTATTTTTTTTTTATATTCCAACAATACTGTAAAAGGCAGCAGTAATTACATATTTTTGTTGCTGTTTTTGGCAGTGTCGATTACACACCTGCACATGTAGGAAATATAAAAAAAGAAAGAAAAAAAAAAGGCTAAATTAAATATACCCGTTAAAAGACGCAATACAGCCATAGACCAAATTGTGAATCTTGAAATATTTCAAAAGTATTTTATTAATGAAATTTGCGCGCCTTTTTACGTTTTAACTTAATTGGTTACCTTTTATATGACATTTGAGGGCGTCGAAGGCAGCATAACCAAGTGGAGAAAATTGAAGACAAAAACAAGAACAGGCCAAGACAGCCATGTTTGCAATTTTTAACGTTTAACAAAATTAATTAAATACTTTTATGCCTAATTAAGCAACGTGTGAGATTGCGTGCCAGCATGGCATCGGTTTGCCTGGCATGGCATGTGTGGGGCGTCTTTTTATGCAGGTAATGTTTGTGAGCTAGCCTGGGCATGTGTTGTTTACTTACGGGTTTCGTGTTCTTTGCTATGATCAAAGTACATTTCCCTTTTTAATTCTCTTTTCAGCTTGTGCGCTCGGAAACATTAAATTGTATGTTTTCTTAAGGCAAGAAAGAGTCAATAGCAAAGGTTGGGTTAAATGTGATTTAAATTTAATTTAAATTCTTTAAATTAATGCAATATTGACTCGACGACATTAAACTTGTCTGTTTTACATATATGTTAAGTTACTTAATATGCGAAAACTAAATTTAAATAATCGATTAATCAGCAGTTGAGTATTATTACTTGTGCACTTAAATGAAATTATTCAAGTTCAGCAATGTTGTCTACTTATAAATTGTATTTGTGTATGCCAAATTGTATGTGAAGTTACCTAATAGCATTAAAGCAATTCAATTAAAACTGCTGCCATTTGCAGACGCAACCCTAGCATGTTAAAATGTTAGAAATTTTATTGAGTTTAATCCCAGTACAGCCATGACATAAACATGTTGAGTGTGTGTGTGTGAATTTGTGTGCATATCTGTATTTATGTCAAAGCAACAACATATAGTAAAATTGTTGCAAGGTATATGATAGAATGCACAGCAACGCCTTTAAATCCAATTAGTCATGGCACGCATAGTATATCTGTAGCCTAACTTAATAAAATCACGTATACGTATACTCTCTTCTATAAAAAACAAAGTACAAATAGGCTGCATTTGATTGAAATTACAAAACATTGCTTTGCCAATAAGTTGACAAAAAAAAAAATAAAAAAAAAGAAGATTAAATCAAAAAAAAAAGCAATCGGTTTATTAAATGAAACTTACGAAAATTGTATTAACAATGTTTCGCCTGCACTCTCGAAGCCATTAAATTTCAATTGCAGCCAGCTGGCGCACGCATAATAAACGCCACAGACGACAATTGAAAACCAATTGCATGGCATAGAAAAAAAGGTTAAAAAATGTTTCAGCAGACTTTTACGCTTTTGTTTTGCGCAAACTAATTGTTCGAGCTGCGCAGGCAAATTGCAAAAAAAAAAAAAAAAAATGGAGGAAAAAAACAATAGCAGTCAGTGAGAGCTGCAATGCTTTAGATATGAAAGTAGGCCGCCGCCTATTGAATATAAAGCAATTAAAAACGGATTAAAACTACTTTGATTTGCTTTGCGTTTACAGCTACTCTGTAAAAGTTCTGTATTGAATTTCACTTTTGTTTGTGCCTTTTGCGTAAGTGGTTTAATGCAATTGTCGCAGCTATGCAATGTGTGTTGGCAAGTATTAGCAGGCAGACATAAAATGTGACTTATTGCGATGCATTGATACTGAGATATTTTTTTTAAATTATATGGGTTTACGAAAAAAGCTATTTTGCAACAAGGAAAACCGAAGTCTTGTCATAAGTTAATTTTTATTAATCTAGTATGCATTTGCCGAACTTTTTTTTTTTTGCTGCAATGTCGTTAGCAGTCGCTAGCGTTTTATGTTGACATTAAAACTTTATTGGCGAAGTCCTTGCAAATTTTGTGCTACAACAAATTTATATTTGCTCAATATTATTTAAACAGCTGCGCTACGAAAATAAAATATTAATTTCTGCATTTTCGTTTGAAAGTAGAGACACTTGCTTACTTTTCCTGTTGGTATTTATTTTTTGCGTTTGCTTTGCCGACTTTTGGATAATTATTGAAAAGTTTTAAAAGTTATTGCAATACTTTTGCGCGTCATGGAAGCGAGCGGCACAAATGCTTATGTTAAGCAAAAAACAAAAAAAAAATTAAAAGGGGAAGAAAGAAACCAAACAAACTTTCTTAAGCACACAAAGACTGCAACAGAAAATAAAATAAAAAATAGGCAAAGCTAACAAAAAACTTAAGCTGCAATTTATTTGCATGTGCCTGCGAGAAAAAAAAATTACTGAGAAAAATAAACAAACCGAGGCGAAAAAAATGCAGCCAACTACTTAAAAATTGTGTGCCAAGTTTTGAACTTTAAGTGTGTTTCTTAAAGTGCAGACTAACAATATAATGGGATAAACTGTGAAGTTGGCGAGAGGAACAAAACTAAAGAACACAAAAAAAAAAAAAAAATAAATAAATAAGAAATTCGCCTCGAGTGGTAACAACACCAGCTAACAAAGAAGGCACAGCGAACTACAATGTAGCCCACGGCGATACCGAAATAAAAGCGAGCGAAAACAAAGCAGATGAAGAAATCAGCAACAACAGCACAGCTGCAGCAGCACTTGAGACATCAGCAACAAACAGGAACAGCAGCAGCAAGGTACCAAGCAGCAAATCGGTTTGGTAATTTTATTGTGTGGGTCTTGTATATATGTGTGTGTGTATAGGCCAGTTAAGGATTGGCCCACTGGGCCGGTGTGGTGTGGTCTGGGCTTGGCAATCCACGACTGCCGCGCTAGACGCATTGGGCGTTTTTTATGGGGCTCGGCAATGCCAACGGCAGCCGGTGGCGGCACCCAGAAGTGCGCAGCAGTAGCACAGGTTAAGTTTTCCACACGAACACATAATGACTGGCGCGCAAAAAAATGTCGATCAACTAGCAAAGTTATGCAGCTGCGAGTAGCGTGGGAGTGTTGGCGAGGGGCAGGCATGTTAGGGCGCGTTAAGAAAAATGGCGCACATGAGAAATATTTTAACAGCATTTTAGGTGCCTGCAAACAATACAACGAGAACCTGCCTGACTACCGTAGAATGGGACTTTCTGGGACGCTATTGTGTGAGAAAAATTATTTTTTTTCACGGCTAAGTGCGTGCAAGGCGTAACTGAGTTAAAAAGAAAGCAGCAAAGCACAAAAAAAAAGTATGGAAAGTTATTTCTTTCGGTTTGCGTGAATTTCATTAAACACGACATTTCAGCTGTTTATTAGGCCTGAAAGTAGGCAGTGAAAATCAGTGCCCGTGCACGAGATTTTAACATATTGCGGGCACTTTTTATGGCTTAAATGCGTGTCAATTTGCCTGTTGGTTTGAATTATGTGCACAGCTGACATAAGTTATTTTATTTTAATATATTAACGAGTAGCGCCCATAAGTATGCTGTGATTTTGTGAAAATCCATTTTATGCATTTATTAGGTCTAGACGTGCTTTGTGTGCTGATTTAGTTGCTGCTTAACTGAAATAATATTTTAAGCAATTTGTTTTGGATTTTGCAAAGAATTTGTCAGCCAGAAAATATGCTAACATTTTTTTTCCTTTGAAAAGCCGATTTGCAGCTTACAGAATTTTGCTTTTGATACAAATAAAATAAAATCAAAAAAAAAAAAAACCTTTTTTAAAAAAAAAGTCTAAAGAAATTTATGTATTTAAGTGCTCTGCTTAAGTTTAAGCTTTAAGAGCCTTTGGCAAAGCATTTCTTTTATTTTGTATTTGCAAATTTTATTCTGATTTTCTAAGGTAGAATTTTTCTTTGCATTTCATACAAATAAAATTTTTGCATACGTAACACTTTACCTTTACTTGCACGTTTTGTTTCTTGGCGTGCACAAACGCTGAGCAGCACCGGAGCCATTATGTCTTTTCTTTGCACTGCTCTAAGTTCCATTTTTGCGTCTACAGTCAAAGCCTAGACACTACACATGGCACGAGGCTCTATCACAGTTGGCAGTATACACTGCGCCTTTGAGCGCAATCATTGCAACCATTTTTCATAAACGCGCGCTCCGCCTCATTATGGCGGCTGCTTGCGCCGAGCAAACTGATTGCATTTATAAATATTTCATGCACTTGACTGCTGCCGCTAACGTCGTTTGCATATGCAGCAAGTGCTGCCTGCATGCCTGCCAATCTGTCTGCCAACCAGCCTAGCCTGCCTGCAACGTTTGATGGCGTGTGCTGAAAATGTCAGATCCATGGCACATACGAGCTTCACTCCGTAGCTTCGTTGAACATACTGACGTGCTTCCTGCAAATATTTCGTTGATGGCGGCGACATTTACACGCAAGGCAAAAGTATTTTTGATTTATGATTACACTTCGTTAGTGCAGATTTCTTACGTTTATGCGTTTTCTAAGTTTTTCACGATTTTTCATTAATTTCTTTTTGTTCGCCTGCTCATTTAAATTTTTTGTCGTTTTGTGCTACAAAGTTATCAACTTTGTTGCGTTGGCTGCTTATGCGATTACCGACTTTAATAATGTGCTTGAAAATGTAGCGAAGCATTCTTGCATTAAATTGCTAACCTTGGCGCATCAACTTTTCACAGTTGCTCAACGCTTTGTGATTTTTGAGATCTTTTAATAATACTTGGCAGCAAGTTGCGCGACGACGACAAGCTCAAGATTTAACGCTGCTGGCCTGGCCGGATTGCTGCACTGTCATTTGCCTCGGCATAAGTTATGCCAACTGGGAGAACTGTTATCTACTCAATCACGTAATTATCTGCATGAAGTGATACAGCGCAGCAAAAGCAGAAGTGAAAGGAATAGCATAGCGAGGGCAGGCAGCCTTAATATGACAGATTGCAAGACAGCGGAGCCAGACGGCAAAAATGCGGCAAAACTGGCATAAGTATGTCGTGTCATGTCCTTTCCGGCATTGCAGCAACAACAACAACAACAGCAGCAGCAGCAACAATGGCAACAACTGCAGACATTTTGCAGTAGACAGACAGGCTCTGGACTTTTGCTAAGTTAGATTCATGTCTTTAGTTAATTTTCATTGCACGTAATTACTTTTGTCGACTTTTCATATTATTCCTTTGTATTTCCTTCAAGTTTGTCATGCTTCCTGCCCTGACTTGGACTTGTGTGCACGGCAAGAAACGCTTTTGCATATTATTTATTTAAACTGAGCATAAGCTTGTTCAAGTGTAAACCTCATTTCGTTTAAATTTTAAACTTAATAACTCTAAAATCTGCCATTGCAAGCAATTTTTAATGCCAACTCTAAAGACTTTAACAAATTTTTATCAGTGTAGCTCGTTATTGCATGCATACTAGCAGCAAGTAAAAATTGATGCGCCAAGGCGCCATAATTAATTTTAACGCTTTGTTCATGTCATGATAAGTGCGGTAAAGCGCAGACTAAAACACTCGCACACACACATTAACACTCGTACACAATATGCATACATAGTAAGCCAAGACAGACAAGAGATAAAGCACAAAGACAAAAAGAAGTAAAAAAAAAATAAAACAAAAATACGTAATAGATAGAGACGAGCATTTCATCCGCCAACTTGTAGCTTCTTCCGGTATTGTGCTTACTAAGTGTTCCGCACACGACTCTGCGAGTGCGAGTGAGTGCGAATTTCTTGCAAAGATTTATTAAAACTTTGTTTGCTCGCCTGTGCCCACTTGGCACAGTTCACCCTGCCCGTAGCCACATGCTTCGCCGTGTGTTCTCTCCGCATACATTACGACTTGCCGGCGACGCGACGCTGCTTTCGACAACTTAATACATCAAGTTTACGCTGTGCAACAATCTAAGTCATCGCCTTGATTTTTCGCTTGACTAATTTAAAACTTTCAAGTAGACTAGAACGGACCAAAACGGCGCTGAACAAAGCTGAGACGAGGAGAGCAAGGCGGAATGAATTGGCAGCGCGAACCCTATTGCTTTTGTGTTAAAACTTTGTCGTGCTTCATTTTCACTCTTTGCTTTGCGCTTTGCTTTGTGCGGCTTATTGCGTTTTCTGGTTGGTGTGGACATTTTTGCGCTTATTATGCAGTTCGGTTGGCTAAAACAACCATTCTTTGTATTTTGCACTCTGTGACTGTTAAGTTAGTTTTCATAGTTTATTTTCTGTTTTTTTTTTTTAAGACTAATTTCGAATTTGCATTTAAACAATAATTTGTTTTTTATTGTTGAAATATTTTGCATTCTTTCTAGCTTTTGTACTCAATTTTTTAATTAAATATCTTTCTTTTGATTTCTTTACAGGTACGTGTTTATTGATTTTAAATCTTAACTGTATAGGTAATTACTATTTTGTATTTTAAATATTTATAAAGTATGCAATAAGCAATATGTGAATTTTTTGCTGTCTTGCGCTTCATGATTTTTGCAAGTAAGTCTTTATTATAAATCCACCAGACACACTCAATGCTGCATTTTCACTTAACGGAAGCACTTTATGCAGCCCGTACACGGTTTATTTGTTGTTGACATTGGCGATGTGAGTGCAACGAAATAAAGTGGCGAAATGAAGATGGCCACCAGCGTCGTCGTTTCGCACATAGTGTACATATATGTATTTTTAATTAATCATGAAAAATCAAGCGAAATAAATGGCCAAGTGGCATTAAAGTTTTAACGTTAAAATATTCAATTGTTGATATGGCGCTTAAAAGCAACTGAATAAGCAATGTGCCTTAATGTTATAGCTGCTCGTTTATGGGATGCCAATGCCACTTGTAACAATGTTTATTTCTCTTTGTTTTTGTTTTCGAAATAATCGTAAAAATGTGCTGTTGCTATGCTAATGAGCATTACAGCAGCGTATTTCCAGGAAATCTCACTTGTGAGCTGGCGGCTTCATTATTTGTTATATAAAAAATAAAAGCAAAAATTTATATTTGTTTTTCTTTTTGCCATTAAAATTGTTTTAATTGTTAAGATTTTTGCTTTTATCAAGAAGATCAATATTATGTAGCTTTTTATTATTCTCTCTCGAAACTGCAACACTGAAAGTCTAAACTTAAATGTCAAATTAAAAATAAAGGCAGCGTACAACAGTAACAGTCACTTAAACAGATGATTTATTTTGACAAGCTGTTTGTCAGCAATGCCAGCATAACGATAAATAATGGCTTAATGGCGACTGCACAGGCATAAACAGAATAGTAAAAAAAAAGGAAAAACAATAACAAAAAATAGCCACCCCACTATAAAATAGCAAAGCTATAAAACATAACGACGCCAAAAAGCAGACCAAAAGTAATGAGTGTAAATTTTGCAGTTTATATACAAATGGAGAAAATAAAAACGACGAAAAAATGTTATTTTAACTGTGACACATTTTCGGCACCAAGCAATTGGCAATAAAAATGAAAACGTTGAAATCGAAGGAAATTTGCATTAAAATTTTACGGCAATGCTGAAATCAATTGTCAAATATTGACGTTTCATTTGTCAGGCAGGCTGGCAGGCGGGCAGTCAGCCAGGAGGCAGGCAGTGTAGAAAACGTGAAGTAAAGAGGGAAAAGAAAGTGAAGCAAGTCAAACGGTAGCCAAGAGACACAAAATATTTGCGACAGATTCAGTTTACAATCTTCGTGGCGACCTCGATTACAAGCGGCAAACGCATTTGTATTCATTAAGGCATTTCCGCAAGTTATGCGCTGAAGTTTTTCTTTATTTTCTTACGATTCCTGCGTCCTTTGCCAGCTCTGTCTTACTTATGCAATGACTATGACTGATTAAAATGTCAAATGCCGTGCATATTTTAAATGCCGCAAAAGCCTGTAGCCTATAGCAGCAAAAGGACGAACCAAGAAGCGCAACAAATGTTGACTGTGAAAAAAGAAATGGAAATAAAAATCAGGGTGAAAAAAACACAAAGGAAGAAATAAAAAAAAAAAAAGTTGTAGAAAGAAAAGAAATCACAGCAGTTAAAGCAGATTGCCAAAAGTGGCGCATGGCTAGGCGCACGCACGCACAGGACATTCGGACTGTAAGTGGCACGGCGGACTATTAAGGGAGCGCACATTGTTGGCGTACTCGGCATCGCTGTGGCAATTAAGCAACGCCAAGAAGCTGCCTACGTGAAAAACAGCGTCATGACTTTTAATTGGCATAGCCAACAGCAGTGCGAAAATGTAAAATTAAAACAAATGCCTATAAAAACGAGAAAAAAAAAAACAAAACCAAAAAAAAAATTTACTAAAGTCAGCAAGACAATAAAAAGTAAAAAAAAATAAAAGAAGTTATTTAATATAAAGAGCGCGCATAAAATGCAGAACACAGACAGTCACATCAAATTTATTTCATTTTGCATTTTTGCACATTTTGTACGCTGTATTTATTTTAATAGACTTTGCGTGTTGCGCGTTTCGTCTTAGCCTTCTGTTTTGTTTACTAACTGCCGTGTATAAGTTTGTGTGTGTATGTTTGGTATTTGCGTTATTATGCTATGCGAATTTCTACGCACAATTTCGCGCTAAATAAAACTGAAAATAAATATATTTTTTTGTTTTATTTTCGGTTTTGCATTAAAAATTCATAAGATAATTTAGCTTATTTGCACTTGAAACAACTTTTGCGCAATCAACAGCGAAAAAGTTCAGCACACACACAAAATGGCATGCGCATATTTTAAATGCTGTCAGACTTTGATAATTTATGCAAGCATCGTCATTTTAAATTAATTGCATAAACAGTCTGTGTAAAAACAACAAGAATACGCTTTAACTTAGTCCATGTCACGGCGCCAGCCAAATCATGTCCTACTCCACATCACGTGCTGTCATCAACGAAACTTAAACGTCAACATGCACGACAAGCATGTCAGCCTACAACTTCAAAAGACTTCGATGCAGGCAACATTGCCCTCGTTCTCATTATCATCATTATCCACATCTATATACATCATCGTCATTGCCATCGTCAACGCTGTCGTCATCGTCAGGTTACGCTGGAGTGCGTAGGCAAATATTTGCATGAACTTTTCCGAAAGTCCTGTTTGTTAATTTGATTATTTTAACTTTCTCTATTGCTGCCAATCGTCTCGATGACGCAAGTCAGCAGCCTATCGCCTTTTTAAAATCTCATGAACAAATTTACTCCTGTGGCCTAAAAGTAGGCAGCAATTTTTGTTAAATACGTTCCTGATAGCATTAAGTGCTGAAACTGAAAAATTTAAAATTATTAAACTATGTTGTGTGTGCAACAGCTTTGCAATGATTGGCTAATGTTTGCCATAGTTGACAGTTCGCATGAATCCTCAAATAAGAACGAACTATAAATATAATTTCTTAATTGGCACTAAAAGTTTCTGTAAGGATATTAAAGTTCAAACTACGTTTAACTTTATGGCAAACCACATTAAAGCAGAAAATGTATTTGATATCATGAAAATATCTTTAAAAATCACTTTCGCTCACAGCTAGCTTATGTGGCAAGTGGCTTTAGATAACATAACATATTTTTTCACAGTTATCAACACATTTACACACCTTTCGTCAAATGTAATCAAACATCAAATATTTTATGTGCCGCCACTTGCCTAAACCATTTCCTGCCACTCCGATTAAATAAAACCAACGACAAACACACAGACACAAACGCACACAAAAAGCAACCGAAAAAGAGAATGAGTTTAACTTGAAACGTTTGCTGTTATAACGTGTGAAATGCAGAGGATTCCCAACCAGCATGAAAGAAATACGATTCAGGAACAAACAGCAAAAAACATAAAAAAAAGAAGGAAAGTAAGCACTGACAAATGTCAAGTGTCAAGCCGCAAATGTCAGCAAGTGACACGACGCACAGTGAAAGACAAACCTAAAACCCAACTCAAATCGGGCAAATGGTTACGTTACGTTTCGTTTGGATGCGGTTCGGCTCGTTTTGGTTTGGTTTGGCCTGGCTTGACTTAGCTAGGCTTCATTTTGTTTGGTTACGTTTCGTTTGGCCATCGGGCATCAATTTATGTGTGCGTAAGCAGAGGCATGTGTCCACAAAAATGCACACGTACGTATGTCTGATGCAATTGCAATGAATTGCCGCAGTGTGCCGGCACATGCACAAAATTGTATTAATGAAGTGTGCCACAAATCGAGTAAGCGCCATGCGAATTAGTGTAGTGCATTGAACATATTTGAGAGGAAGCTTCGAAATACGCCGAAAAAGCATATAAAGTTGGCTCTGACGTTTCACCTGACGTATGAGTAATGTTAATATGGTTACGCATACGGAAGCATTTTTATACCAGTTAATTATAAAAAGTTAGTTGGCATTCGTGCCGCGGGAGGGTGACTTATATGATGGATGCGAGGAACTGTCTTGGTTGCCAGTAAAAGTTTTAACCGCTGCGTGCGTGTGCTGTACGTGGCATACTTATGAGACGCACAGTGGTGTCCCAGCTGCTAAAATTAGACAGAGATTAAAAATTTTGAATTTGCTTGGCATACCGCTTGCATTTTATGAAGGCAATCAGATTTTCAAATTAAACAGTAAAATTATTTTATTTTATTTGACTGCGTAAATATATTTTGCATGCATTGAATTTGTATTGTATATTATAGCTCTGTCACCGTTATAAATGCATGCAACTATTATGGCTTTTTGTGCCACTGTATAGTCTCTGTGTTTTATGTTTCAATTATAACTTGTAACACAGAATTTAAATTTTGTTTTTTTTTGTGTGCTTTGAATTTTAAACTTTTTGCTGACATAAATGTGTCGTTTTATAATTATTGAAATAATCGTTGGCACGTTGGACACTTTTCAAAGTTTGTGAAGTGCTGTCAGTGTAACATGTGGTACTGTTGGCATATCTGCAAAATTCTAATCTAATGTCAAACAGACAAAGGACAGACAGACTGTCAGACAAATGTACATGGGCATGTCAAACCTAAGTAGTTGGTTCATTGTTGAACATAAATCGGCTTGGCACATCCGTTGGCACGAAAATCAACGACATTTCACTGCATTACGCATACGAAACGTTGCGCAAACACAATTGATTTGCGTTTGTGTGAGTGTGCGTATTGCGTGTTTGCTGCTACTGTTGATAACATTATTAATTCAATCAATGCTATATACTCACACCAGCAGCATTGCGCTGGCTTGGCCAAAGAAAGTTTTGCAAATGCGAACCGCCATTGTATGTTAACTGAATTCAGCCATTTAGCATATAGAGCTGTCAATATTTTTTTCGCAACATTTTGTGTGATTTCAAAAAAAAAAATCAATAAAATCACTTTTGACAGACAACAGACAGCGCACAAAGCACATGGACGCTTTTATGGCATCGTTTATATCTTTATGCGTTTGATACATGTATACACACACGTATCTGCATACATATATGCACACATGCCGCAGCCACAGCTCACTGACGGCGAGCCAAGAATGATGAGCAGCGATGACAACAGCGACGCTTGTTGATAGCGCATGCACACTCACTATACATTATTCAAAGCCAAAGCACCGTCAGCGGCGTACTTAAGACATTCTTTTTTTACCCCCTTACTCTTTTTCTCTCTGCGCTGTTGAGCTGTGCTATGTGCCCAGCTAAAGTGGCATATCTCATCTATCGTAAAACAGATTGCTGCGCACACACTCGGTGAAGGCGCGCGTCTGCCTCGTTGAGCCAAGAAAAATTCAAAGTCATCAACATTGTTGTCTGCATCATTGTCATTGCCTGCACAGCGCGGTCAAGGTTATGCAATTTTAATATTGCATGTTCGTGGCGGCTGCACTCGTGTAGCCTTTAGCGCTTAAAGGTTACCATAAATTAGGGCTTCATGGAGAGGAACTTTAATGAGTTTTAAACGTTGGTGTGCATGGCTGATGCTAAGGGTTGACTGAGCAAAGCATTTGTTAGTGTACTTTGTTGATGCTAAGCAAGTGTTGGCCAAGGCGAGGTCTCTTTAATTGTTAAATGCTTAAGGCATATTGAGAACTTTTATAGAAACATGATTTTTGACATAATTTTTATACACTACATTGTACTTTTTTATAATGCGTCTAATTATAATTTTGCTTTATGATTGTACAGCGTTTGCTTCTATTTGCTCAAAGCGTTGTTTCCACATGAAAACTGATGTTACTATTTTAATAAATCATTGCAAATTGCATTACGTAACAACAAATGCACAAGTAAATTATCAAAATTCAATGAATTTTCCTTTTTATTGCTCATTATATTTAATTGATTATTTATTAATGCTTGTGTTTAATGAGTCTGGCGCATGTAAGAATGCAGAAAATTAACAATAAACAATTTATTGCACTAAATTTTGCATAAATACAATAAAATTAGCCATAAAATGCGCAATAATTGCACAAATTGTTACAACAAATATATATACAAAAATATTTCAAATAGTTTTAAATTGTTGTTCTGTTTTTGATTATTTTTCCCGAGTTTGTTTTTGTTTGTACTTTTTGTGTATTTTTGTGCAAAAATATTTATTGAACAGCAGACATGGCAGACGCGTAGCAGCGCACATATTGTTTATATCAGCCAATAATAGATGCCACCAATTTGTACATATTTGCATTTGTGGTGCCACATGTGCGGCACATGCGGACTGTGTGGTCAACTCATTACACACGACGCCAGCAAAGCTAATCAAATAAATTATTGAATGCCGTACCGGAGTGTGCTCATTCAGTGCGATTTAGTCGATTGGTTTTGTAATGCTAAGTGTTTGTGTGTGTGTGTGTGTGTGAGCTGTGGTGGAACGGTGCGTATGCTGAATATTAAATTAGACCGATTTGCAACGGCGCCATATTGACTCATTGACCAACTGCCACCGCGCAACCCAGCAACCAAACAAATCGTAGCCAAACAGCAACAACAACAGCAGCCACAGTCGCAGTCATAGCCGCGGGTGTAAGCCACTTGAATTTATTTGCAATTTAAAACAATGTGCGTGTCGGACGCGAAATATTTCGTATTTTATTTTTAGTGTTTTGTTATTTTTTTTTTTCTTTTTTTGTGCATTTTTATAGGGCTACGCTATGGCAAATTCATTTTTAATTTAAATTTGTGCGTTCTTTTTTCTACTTAATTGTTTATTAATGCATTTTTTATGCGAGTTTTGTGTTTTGGTTTTTTGGTTTAATTTTTTTGTTTGCTGATATTTTCAATTTAAGTGAAACAAATTGGTAAATAAATAAATAATGATTAAAAATTGACATAATTGAATAAATTATTGGCTATTGCTTTAATCCGTTTAACTTGCTGGAATTTATGTTTGTATATTGTTTTGATTTGATTTCATTTAATGCTATACCGCAAAATGAATTATGAGGTTTGTTAAAAATATATTCGTATTGCAGTATTGTATTGTGGTATTGCTTTTTATTGTCAATTTTGGACTAGAAAAAATATTTGGTATTCTTTAAAGTTTACTGGTGTCGACATTGTTTTGACACTCTAGAGTGGGGAAGTATTGGATACAAGTTAAAAGTTCCAGCATATGCCAGAAAACATTCCAAAATTGTCGCATTTCCTTGAGACGATAGTTAAGCCCTCGAGTTCATTGGCCTGTACTTTTGAAGAGCAGTGATAAATTAGAATTAAATTGGTTTTCTTTTATGTTTTTATATGCTGCAAGCATGGTCGTTAATTAGCCTTCGTGATTTGCCCTACATTCATAAATGACTCGATGACCAAATAGCGTAGCAACGTGCGTGCATAAATAATTGAATGTGATTTTCGCTACCGTAATTCTCTAATTAGATTTTTATTGCGTATTAAAGCGGCTTAAAAGCGTGCAAAACTAATTATTTAACTTTTATACTATTCGTTGATATTTATTTACCAGTTTTTCCTACATAATAAAATTTTATTTGAGCTGAGTTAATTACGTATGACTGATAACTTGATTTATGTGCGCAATAATTTGCTTAATTTAATTTAGTCATTACTTATTTTATTTGCCAAATCATTTGACTTGAGTTGGCTATTTTTGTTTTTTTTTTTTCGTTTCTTTGCTTTTGCTTAATTTAAATGCCTTTCAAGGCTGTCTGCCTCACGACAACGGGCAGAAAGAAGTCAAGTTGGGTAAATACTTTAACTTGTAACCTCAGTCACTTATGTGGTGTTGCTTTGTGCTTGTGTTAGTGCTACAACAAATCCAGAGCTGTAGCAACGAGGAATAAAATAACAACATTAACACACGCATCCACCACTAAAGTGTCGTAAAAGTAATTTAATTAATTCAACAATTTCCACAAACATAGCGCAGCACACCACAGCACACACACCCAGTCACACACACACCCAGACATATATACACAAGGTACAATGGCAATGGAAATGAAAACGAGCTTAAAGTGCTTTTCGCTGTTTTGCTTCCTGTTTGCTCGCCGCATTTCACTTTCCATCGCTTTTGGTTTCTGTCGAAGCAGGCAAACAGCAGCAGCAGTAACATTTGCTTAACTTGTCAGCCGTGCATGCTCCTGGTTTCCTTTTTGCCATTTTCAACTTTGTATTTGCCACGCATAAATAAAATTTGTTATGTTTATTGCCAAACGTGGCCCTGTTCAATGGGTGTAACCGGCCAACAGTCAACAATCGGCAGTGCAGTGTCTGTGTAGTGTGTTTTGTGGGCGAGACACTCGAGTGACGACATCTTGAGCACAATACATACATTCAATATGAATGCAAATCGACAAAGTGCCAACGTGGCAAGCTGACGCGCCTAAGCGTTGCTTGCTTGCATATGTATTGCATATTTGTGATAAATTAGCACGTGTCGCCTGTAAGTAGGCAACACATTTTATTAGTTGCAATACACACGTATCCAACGAAAAGCAGTTGTGCACCGCTTGGCTTTGAATACATTAAAGTGCTGAACATGTGCATGCTTGCTTGGTAGATGTCTGACGTTGCTTAGTTGGTTGACAACTTGCATTAAGCGACGTCTAAGCATTTGCGCACAATGCCAATAGCAGCAGTAGCAGCAGCGACTATAACCACGAGAACTGTACTCATTGCTATGTGATGTGTGTGCGCTTTTGTATGTGTGTGTTAGTGTGTGCAATTGCAGTTTATTTCCTCGGAACCGCTGCCGTTTACGTTTAAATGCAAACAGCAAACGTGCGCACATATACAAATGAGCTCTGTGTCGCTTGTCGTCGCCCCGTGCGTAGTTATAGGGGCGTAAGCCAATTCACTTGGCTCGTGTATCAGTTAACGGTGACTGTCTGTCTGACTGCTTGCCGTCGGTATGGGATTTACACGATTGCCAGTAAGCAAATGCAAATAGATTAGCTTAATTAAATAGTTTTCCCGTTTGTCGGATTTCTTTTTTCATTTTTGGCTGTTACCATGCGCCACTTGTGCTCGTGTGTCGTCGTTATTGTTCTTGATGCTACTGCTGCTGTTGTTTGTTGTTGTTGCCTATACTGCTGTTGATTGTTGTTGTTGTTTTTGTGGTAATGGTATCCGTAACAGCAGTCACATTTGATTTGACTTCACTCAACTTGTCTGTCTTTGTTGCTAATGCTGTCGTTGTCGTTGCTATTGTTGTTGTTGCATGAGTTTGCTAAATGCGCACCAAATGGTCCAGTTGCAATGCAAACTGACTGTGGTCCACATTTTAGCTTGCCTGCTTGTTGGCTGCCAAAAGCTTGTGCACCAATTTTGTCGTTCATTTCTAATGTCAACTTAATGGCAATTCGTTTCGTTGTAGATTTTACAATTTGTTTTGCAACTGTAAATGTTTTGCATGCGGTACTTGTAAGCTAAAAGGGCAAAGGCACACTTTAAAAATAAGCTACAAAAAGGATAAATGAATAAACAGTCGTACTGGCAATTTTCTGCTAAGAGCCAATTAAGTATGTACTGAAAATTATTCATAAGCAATAAAGGACACTTTTGTCCTACTCAGCTGTTACTAAGACAAAATTGACAGTATATAAAGTTCATAAGCTTAAATAACTTAAATATTTTGAAGCTTGATAAAAATTCCAATCAAAAAGTAGAGTGTATGACATATTTTATTTTAAAAAAAGTTAGAATAGCTAATTTGTTATATGAAATTTTTAACAGATTTTTGTGGAGACATAAATGAATATGTGAAAATTTAATTAAATATTGCAAAGCATGCGCCGGAAAACGGGCGACCATAGGGAGAACAAAAACTAAACTGCACAGTGAAATTTTGGCATTGCTGATGTCGTTTTATCCTTTTTAGAAAATCAAATTTTAAATTACATAAGATCTTGTCTTGGTCTTAAAGGTTTTTTAATGCCAGCATAACATTTATTCAACATTTAAAAAATAAAGAGAGAAAATATTGCTTAACTTTTGAATATTTATTTGAATATCTTGAATCTTTCTTTTTTAAAAATAACAATTTTTAAATATATTCATAAGCGATATATTATATAATCAATAGTGTACTTACATTTTCCACAATTTTAGCCACACCTCATTTACGTAAGGCGCAATAAAAGCTTTTAGCAAAAGAGCTAGAATAAAAACCCATCATTGGCAACAAACCAAATGCCTAAAAATGTCTTTGCTTTTGTTTAAAAATAAACACTTAATGAGCTACAGAGGCATCAAAATTCAAAGCTTTTTGGCCCTTATCACGCTGTGTACAATAATTTATTGTGCATGTTTTATGTAGCCCTAGAACAGGCGATGCTAAAAGTATGCTACGCCATTTACATGCCTGCATCACTTGTCAAACAGAAGGCGACAATAATTAGCCAACAATAAAATGTCGACGGAAATCGTTATCAGACCTACACAGCAGACAACACTCACATGGTATACATAAAACAGGCACTACAGTAATGATATTCTTATGACGTCATAAAAGCACAAAAAAAGTGTGTGAGAAATGCCACATTATCTGGGCAGCAACCGGCAGCAATAAAAGCAAGTGTGCCAAATTTTTGTTCTGCATTCCTAAACTGAAAAGTAACAAGACAACTAATTCCCAATTTATTTTATTATTCATATGTAATAATGGCAGGTTTGTTAGGCTTTGTAACTAAAAGTATGAAATTATGCTTTTCTATTTTATTATTATTTTTCTCGATTGGGGTTTTGTGTCATTTGCAGTCTTTTGAAAGTAAATGCTTTGTGGCTAACAATTTGTGCATAAATTTTGGCCTACATAAAAGCATAAATCAAATATTAGACAAGCAGCCAACGAACAGACAGACACACACACACACGCACACTCGCATAGACACACTTTCACTCGTGTACATCCTCGTACATGCATAAAGCAAACGCTTTCCCCCCAAACATGACAAACAATTTGTTATTGTGTCGTATAACAAATTTTCTTCTGCACTAATTTCACCGCAAAACAACATTTTATGGCAGAAACATTGTTTTTCCTAGTTTCGCTGCGTCGGGTGCTGCGGAGTGGGAGCGCATAAATTTTGTGATACAGCAAACGTATTTTTCAGTGGTTTTGGTTGTGGTCTGGGTAAGCACATAACTAACGGTAATTAGCTGCTTGATGTGACAGACATGCTATGCCATGCCTTTTTACTTAACCCTCTCGCCCGCTCCCTTCCAGCACATACACACTTATTCGCACTGTGCCACGGAGAGAATATTTATGTCGCCTTTTTGTGGTCAATTGGGAATAACAATTATCTTATTGTTGTTGTTATTGTTTTTGCTGCTGTTGTTGTCGTTGTTTTATATTTATTACCATCTCTCGTGGTCTCGTGTTTATTTGCACTTGAGGCGTTCGCTCGGTTGTTCACTGGTGCGCTTCACTCGTGCACACTGTGCTGCCACAGTGGTTTGTCGTGATTTAAGCTATGCGCAAAACTTAACAAATTTATTCTTTGCCAATTGCACGCCTGTTTCGCTGTGGTCCTTCTTCTGCATCTTATTTTCTCTCACACTCGCATTTTATTTCATTTTAATGAAATGCAAAAATTGCTTTTTCGATTTATTTCCAGCAGACCGTCTGTCTTGGCTGGCACTTGCTTTATGATTTCCGGTGTAGCTGCTCGACTCGGTTTGCGTGCTCATAAATATTGTATTTTGTCACAAAAATGTCTGCTCAAGTTTTGTACACTTTCTTTGTGTTGTTGTCATTGTTGTTAGTTTGTTTGGCAGTTGCGCAACAGCTACAAAAGCAACATCAACAACAATGATAATCATAACAATAATAATAAGATATTTTTAGCTTGTTTTTTGCTTGGCGGAAGAATTTTGTATTTATTTGTGGTCAGTTGAATTTTCGCAAGCAAATTGTATGAGCCAGCGAAAAAGTTTCAAAAACTGTTTGCTATAGTTTATGAACTATGAATTTGGCAAAATATAAAAAAGTTTCTCCATTGTTGCTGGCTGCAAAATAAAGTTATACAATTTGACTTGTAAAAGTGCTTAAACGCTGAGTTAAAGTTGGATTGCGCCCAGCTGTGTGCAGGTTAACAAGGTTGAGCAAATATTTACAATATGCGTACTTATACATAGATATGAAAAATGTTAGAGATTTTCTAAAGCAAAAGCGGATTGACAAGCAGCAATTAAAATTGCCAGTGCAAACGACAAAAATTTAACAAGCAGCCATCAATAATATTTTCCAGTAGCTTCGTCTTTTGAGTTTGAGCCAATGCATGTCCTAGTGAGTGACGCTGTGTCGTGACGTGACTGGCATTTGACTTGTGCACAAGCTGTTGTCCAAATCTGGAAAACAGCTAAAGTTTTTGGAATTTTTTGCCTAAAGGCTAGCAACACTAAGACGAACTAGAAGCAGAACACGCGCATAAAACGCTGCAAGTCGACTAAAAACACAATTAAAGCAACCATAGAAAAAATTAAATTTTATGAACAAACGCATATGGCTGGCTGCCATGCAGTCAATTGGAAAACGAAACAGGCAGCCAAAACCAACAAACCAACGATCCACCGCTGGCACACAGCTAATGCTTATGCATATTAGTGCATTTGGGATTTTGTGCAACGATGTTTTTTTTTTTGTTTTGTAGTTTTTGTTTACTTAATTTAGAAACAAAATAAACGGCAGCAGTTCACATATACACATACTCTGGCCGACAGCTGTTAGGTGTATAGATATGCGCCTCCCCACTGGCCCGCCTGCTCTGCGCTGCTTTTGTGCATGTTTAAAATTTGATTAACTTAAACTAAATGAGTTTTAAATTAAGTTTGACGCGCACGTGTATGCGAATTTAATGAGCTCTTCGAGCTGCTGCTGCTACGCTTGGTTATTTACATAGAATTTTTTTCATAATTTAACGTTTGTTTAAATTATTTCGTTAGTTGCCATTGCAAAGACAAACACGAGCATAAAGTAGTGGCTCGGCAGTCATTGCGTAGTAAGAGTTAAGCTGCTGGCAAATGATTCTCGTAGATTGCCAATTTCATTTGCCGCCACTGCATTAACGCCGAACACACACAATACACACTTTGTTGTTTGGCTGTTGTGAATTTTTAATGCGTTTTCAGTGTCCAACTTGCAGGCAGGCAGACGCGTCTGATGCGAATCTGCTGCACCGAGAGCATGGCAACTGAACAGGTGTTCACTCGCACATTCATTGCGCGCAGCTCGATTTAAAATTTATAACTTAGCAAGCGAACCGAAAAGAAACGAAAGCAAGTGCACTGACGCAAGGACTTTAGTGTTGTCCCGACGCGATGGTCGGAGTGCCAACGAGTGCCAACTTCCTGCGCTGTGCAAAGTTATAAAAATTATTTTTCAAATTTCTATCTTGTTTAGTGCAAATTCGTATTCGGTTCTTGGCTGCTGTAGATGCGCTTTCCATTTGCAACATGAAATTATGTGTCTTGTTAGAAATTTCATTTTATATTTCCTCATTTTGTTTTCTTTTTTTTTTTTTTAGAAGTAGAAAATGTTATGCATTTTCGCAATTTAAGTTTCTTGCATTGCAATTTTGTTGGTTTGTGCAATATACCGTTTGTAATGAATTTCCTTGCATATTTTTGAGTGGTACTCCTTTTAATAATATTATAAAATAGTCAAGCCAAGTAAAACGAAGCACAAATATTGAGTTTCGAATTTTGTTGATTGTTCTCTCTTGCTTTCATAGCTTCTGAATAAAGCTAATTGTACTAATTCCCTTTGTAAATAAATCGAACCAACAAATGCATATGTTCTTTTTACTGCCACATATAAACCAAACTTGCAGTTAATTAATTAAATCCTTCAAAGTGGGTCAAGGCACTGCTAACTGAAATGAAACCATAACCAATCAATTGAGTTATAATAATAAAACCTTTACAGGCAGCACCCAACTCAGCGATTCCGTTGTTTGCTGCTGGATACGCTTAAATCAATATAAAATATTTGACATGCACGCCTGAACAACAAAAAGAAACAAAAAAAAATTTTACGCCAAGCTGCTACAAATCTGTGTACATTCAACACAGTGCGGCTAAGCTATGCTCAAGAATGGAAGAAAAAAAAAATAAACAAACAAGAAATGACATAAACAAAAAAACAAGATTCAAATGAAATGAAATCCTTGACTTGTGCACAAAATTAAGCGCCTGTGTGTCGCCACTTAAACGAAATGAATCTCATTGCGCCTAAGCCATAAAATCAGCACCGAGCATACAAATCTGCTTAACGTCGCTTATGCAAACGAGCACTAAGCGAATCATTTAACGTGCCTGAGGAAGGTAGAAGACTTTGTGTTGTTGTTGTCTATCTAAATTTTATATAAAAACGCATTAAAATAACAAGAAAAAAAGCATACCATTAAAAAAGAAAACAAGTCAAATGCCGCCCACACCTTCATAGCAGCTACAGCAGCAGTGACATTGTGTCTGATGTGTTCTGCTGCAGGGTAGAGTGCGGTGATTAAAGCGTGGCACAAAAACGTTATAAAAGAGCAGAAAAGTGTGCGCAAGGACATAATCTAATTGGGTCAAATGTACAATAATGGCTGGGATTTCTTCATTGTTATTTGCCTTATTTTCTATGTGGTTTGTTTTTGTCCGACGTAAGTTGTCGCTGTTTGTTGTTATTTTCCTGTTATTTTGCATTTTTTGTTGTTTAGTTGTTGTTACACTTATTGGTAGTGTGGTTTTCTGAAATTAGCAACCATAATTTGTGTTTTGCATTATGTTTATTATATAACACAGTTACAAATTTAAAATATTTAAGACACAATCCCTTCTTAACTTGCACAAAAATTAGTTATCTTTAATGCTTCTAATTAAGAACCCTTCATTTTCAACGAAGCATTAAGAAGTGCCTTTGAGTACCTACTTGTTTATATTAACTGCCTCCTTTTTGATTTATTTCGTTTATTCGCATTCACATGCATGCCTGCCTTACATACAAACAAAGAATTGGGGTTTTGCTGACAGTTTTAATAAGATGACTTTAACTTAAACATTTTAAATTGCGCTGCTTTGTCCGTATTTAAGATATTTAATTTTCTTCTTGGGTCTTACGCATTTGATTTCGTTTTATTTTAATTTATTTATTTTTGGTTTATTTTTTGGTTTTGCTTTGTTACTTTCATTAGTTTATTTATATAAATTTATACAATTTAAACAATAAGCATTTGTTTCAATTTATACTTTGTTTCGTTATAATTCAATTGTACAAAGTAATTTATCATCGTGTGCACGGAAATTGAAGTCTCTCATTTCACTTTGCATAGTGTGCTGGCTGCCTGCATGCCTCTCTGCCCGTATGTCTGTCTGCCTGACTGCTTGGCTGGCTGCCTATCTATCTGTTATCTGATATCAGCTGCAGCTCCGTAAACTCGTACAATTGTGAAGTTGTCTTACACACACAAATTTAAAGCAATTACATTCGCAATTCTGTGTGAAAGTTTTTATCCCTCTTTCTTACTCTTACTCTCCTTGTGTCAGTCAGTCAGGCCGTCAGGCTGTTTGTCTGTCTTGTCGTCCGTTTGTTTGTGCTTAATATAATTTATCACAATGACTGTGATGAATTGTTTGTTTGTAACTCACTCACTATGACAACTTTATCGTTGCTGGTGCGTTTATTTCTCATGTTGTTGTGGTTGTTGTTGTTATTGTTGTGCTTACAGTTATAATGTGTTACAGCTTATACTTATTGTATATATGCATGTATACATAGTATAAAAAAACACTTTTATATATCTACAAAGAAATATATTATTTCATTGGTCTTATGTTGTAGATGGCTTGTAATATGTTTGTAGCTGTCATGTGCGCTGATAATGATTAAATATTAAATATTTTATATAAGGAAAATATTTGCCTTTAAGTTTGCACTTTGTTCTCAAATTTTATTGTGTGGCGACAACTGACAAAATTGATTAACATCTTATTGCTGTAAGCGTCACGGCTTGAGCTTGGCTACTACGATTTTTACATACTGCAAACTTTGTCGAAAATATATTATGCACAGCTTAAACTTGACACCAAAAGTCGGTTTTGAAAATAATAATGATATTGATTTGGCCACATCATTTAATATTTTGCCGCGAATCAATTTATTATACGTAAAACATGAACATATGCAAGCTGCTATGTTTTAAAAAAGAAAATCCAAAATGGCGGACATTAACAAGAAATATGCAAATTTGTATTTCTTTTTATATCTTCTTTTCATTGTATTCGTTGTGGTTTAGGTTTGCTTTCGTTTCGTTTACATTTTGAATGTTTGTTATTCCCCAAATAGACTCACACAATAGTTTTGATGTCGCATTGCTGCGTACTCTTGTGTAGTTGGTTTGTTTTTTTACTTTTTTTATTTTACTTTTATTTATACTTTGTTCGAATTTTTCATTTTTGTACTTTATTTTTATTCGTATGTTTTATTTGGTTTTACGTTACTGGTTTGTTGTTTGCTGATGCGTATCATGATTGCGGCACTTGTCTACTCGTTCATAGCATACAGTCGTACAGTATATTTGCTTATGAGCATATATATACAAAGTAGAATCACATAGCATGAAGCTGATGGACCGCAGAATCAATATGCATTTCGTATGAGTGACAGCAATTGAGAGAATACCCACAGCAGTTGTAACAACAGCCGCAAAAACAGCAACAGCTGTAGATATTTGTACTTTTACTAAAAAAATAGAGAAGAAAAAAAAAAACTAGGAAGCAAAACATGTGCCAGCAGAAGCAGCAGCAGCTTAGTGTAGGAAGCTCTGAACTGTTGTGGTCGTGCCTGTTACTACGTAGTATAAGACTCTATCGTACGTGCATATAAAGTTGAAGAAACGTGACAACACGTGCTACTCACACACACTCTGCGTGCTTGTGTGTGAGTATGTGGTTAGGCAAATATGAGGCTTGGGTTTTTTCTAACTTGAGGCATTACTACTTGCAGACCAAGCCTAACGGTTGCGAGAAGAAAATTTACATCGATTTGCTGCAATGAAGTGCAGAGCGGCGCAAAGTGCTTAAACTAATGTGTAGCACATTAACACCAATTTGCCTATCGTTGCGTGATATAGGCAGCATTAAGCGATTATTGTTTTTGACTTGTCATTAGTCATAGAATTCAAACAGGCAGCCATTGTGTCGCCGTAGAACAAAAATCGAAAGTCAAAGGCGTTTTATAAATATCCTTTATGCACTGACGGTCGAAGAATGCGATTTCTGGCCGACTTACTGCTTTGATGATAATTAAAACATCAAGCTTGTGTCGTGTCGAATAATTCAAATGAGTGTCGGCAGTAGCACAATGCAACATTTCACTATTCAAATAAAAATCGGTGAACTGTAATAAGCAAAATAAACAAAAACAACAAAATAACACAACTAACCAGAAACTTTTGTATGAACACTTCATTAAGTCTTAAACAAAGCGGCAAAGCTGCTTTTGAGAGAAGCCCTAAGCGCAGCACTTATATGGCAACCACAACAATAGATTTATAGCCTACTGCCTGCTTCTGCGTATAAGTAGTCAGCACATAAAACTATACTGAACTTTGTCTAATATGCTCAGCTGAGCCTAAACAATAACAAAATTCATTTAAGCAATTAATACGCACTTAGAGAAATCAAAAGTGAGTGGCATGCATATGTCATACTCACACAAACTTGATATATGGTAAACTAATATAGACAAGGCAAACACACATATGCGAGTCAGAGAATGGGAGAGCGAGTCAGTGAGTGAGTGCAAGTAAAGCACTTTAAGTGATTAAAGACATATTTGATGGATGGATTTTATGTCTAAATTAACTACAGCCTCATTGAAAATGATTAATTAAGACGAATTTGTTGCGCTTGTCTTGTCTCTGATAATAATCAAGTGTCTACGCATAAATTAGTGAATGACATAAATCTCGCCCATAGTTTCGTTTATTTTATGTAAAATTATGCACAATAAGATTAATCAGGAGACATACGATGCTGTGTTGCTGTTTTTTTTTTTTTTTTTTTCTGTTGTCTTCATTTTCGTTTTTAACGCTGACGATGACGAGTTGAAATGAATTTAATTGATTTACGTGGGTAATTATGGCCCAAAGTAAATATCATTGTCCAGAAACAGCCACGCTCGAGCAATAGGCCTTTGTCTGTCAACTCAAGTGAAAGGCGAAAATGTCTGCGTCATGCATTTGTAGCTCAGATTAGCCTAAGTAAAAGGTATAATAGAATTACAATGGTAACATTTTGGTTGCAGCAAAAATGGCGACTCACTGTGAATTGCTACTATATTAATTGATTAAAAATTACAAAAATAATAATAATCAAATTAATCTGAATACTCTTTCTTTTCGTTGCAGGTATGTAAATTGACGCATTAGTACACAAAATAGATGAGTAAGTAATTTTGTAAGTATATACAAGATATATCGCTGAAACAACCAATGCACAAGAATTGCTTAAATGCCAGCTAAGCTTAGTTCCAACTAAAATTTTTAACTAATCACAAGTTAGAAAACGAAAAAATGAAAAATTAATAAAGTTTTACATGTTACCTAAGCCTTCCAAAAGCTCTTTTGAAACTGATAACTTATTGCCAACAACCTATAAATTTTCTCATCAAATACACAGCATGCTGTCAACTTTTATCGAATTTCAACTACATATTCTTCTTCTTAGTCTTGACAGAACTTTTTTAGTTTTTGATTTCTTTTTTTATTTCGTTTTCGTTGTTGTTGTCATGTTTGGTTTTATTACTCGTACACTCAATAGACAAAAAATTTTATGACTTTAGGCTGCACTTGACAGACTTCAAAGCCATCAACTGCCGCGATATTCAAAGCGTTCAAAGTTTTTCATGTAATATGGGCTGCTGGTGCAACAGCAACTGCGAAGTTTCGACACCCGAAAACTTTGCGACATCGGTTGCTGCTTTAGTCGACTACACAATTTCGCAAGCGCCAATGTTGCACTTGAACAGTTTGGCGCTGTAGAAAATTGGCAAAAATTATTTAAGCCGCACCCAAGTTGCTAAAAAGTTTTTAAGCGAAATCGTTATAAGCCTTTTTAGAGGATTTAAGCTTTCGGTTTTGTTAAACATTTTCAGCAATCAATAATGATTAAAAAAAAAACGAAAAAAAAAGAAAGAAAGCAAATTAAGGCAACGCACGCTTAGAAGGTAAACAGGCAAACCAATTTTAATAAACTCCACACGTACAAAAGTTTGTACTAAATACTTTGTGCCCTTTTTTGTGTTGTGGTTTTTTGTTTCTATTTTTTTTTTCTTAGCAAGCTGTGGCATAGACTCAAATGGCTAGTCATGCCTGCCACGCTGCGGTTGGTGCTGCTGCTGCAGAGCTTTACGTTACGCATACGACATGTGGTGCGCGCTAATTGGCTAACAAAGCCAACTTCGTTTGTGCCATGAGTGATGCCTGCAAATATTTTAAATTCTTTTTCTTATTTTATTCATTGTTTGTATTTGTTTTGCATGCGTTGTTACTGCTATTACATAGTTGTTGTTTTAATCTCACTATTTTTTTTTTTTATACAAATTTTTGACTTTAGTTGCAGCTACGCCGAGTATGTTTGCCAAAAAGTTTGAATTGCACAGTCGCGCGTTTGTTACATTACTTGTGAAATGCCGTCTGCAGGCAAAGCAAACAAAAGTTGTGGAAAAAAAAAATATAAAATAGTTTAAGCCTTTTTAAAGTTATTGTTATAGTTACGTTTGCATGTTGTTGCCATGTGGCGCAGTTGCTGTTGATATTCGTGCTATGTTTCAGGCGATTTTGATTTGGTTGCCGTGATTAAAAAGTTAACGTGACTCCAGCGTATGTTTGTTGCTTTATTATGGCTTTGCAAAACTTTTGCCTAGTTAAGTTTCGGATTTCATTTGGTTTGAGTTGTAAACTTGTGTTTGTTAGGTTTGCAAAAGTTTACAGGTATCAGGCAAGCACGCTGAAAATTAAGAGCTATGTGATACCCTAAGACCTGAAAAATTGTTAGCACTTCAATTGCAGCTTAACGAGAAGTTGCAAAACTGGATCAAAAATACTGTAATTAGAAGGCAACTGTTTAGCTAAGCAAGTGGATTTTAATTGGCGTTTAATTGTGAAGCAAGGTGTGCAAAAACACTCCACAATGTGTAGAAAAATTTTACTTTGGCAAATAAGCATACAATTTTATACAGACAAGTAGCCAAGCATAATTCATGCCTTTGTGACATCCTTTTGTGTAATGCTTTAATACATTGGAGCAAACTGCTACTCCTATTTTAGGTTAAACATGCTGTCACAGTCATCTGTGTCACTTTGCAGACAGCCTGTGGGGCTGTTGATTTCTAAGGCAATTATGTCAACATTTTTAACCCATATCCATAATGTCATTTGCTTTAATTCATTTAAGTTGATTTTAATCATATTTATCAACGCTTTCATGTCTAACAACGCACAAAATCTAATTTCTTTTTATTTAATACGAAGAAGATGAAACAAACTCATATCAAACTCAAGTCATGTCAAGTTGGCTTTGCTTGACTTTTAGCACATTTTTCGCCTACGGCCGCTTGCCAAAGTACATTTTCTTGTATTTAATATCAGAACAAGAAAACACACAAAAATAAATAAAAAAAAAGTAAAAAATAAAATAAGACAAAACAAAAGCACACTGGCAAATCAAATAATGCACATTTCCGCTGCCTTTGAAATATCAAACAGTCGCAAGTCATCTCTGAAATGCCACAGCTGAAACCGAAGCTGAAGTTGAAGCCAAAGCAATTGTTTGGATCGGAGCTTTGCTGCTTACAAATATTAGCTTTTTCTTTGCCGCTTCTTGAAAGTGTTTCAACACAAACAACTTCAGTGAAAATTACCTAAGGCAACTTATCTGGCGTTCTGCGCTTGTTCCAACTTTGCTGTTGTCTTTGCGTTTGAGCTGCGTTGCGTTGCCTAGCGTATGCCATTCTACATACTTCGCTGCTGCTGCTACTGCTTATGAGCTGAGCTGAGTTATGTTTAGTTAAGTTTTTGTATGGTTCTCGTCAACTGCTCAGCCGGTAGCTAAGCTACAGCCTCTAAAGGGCATACGTATGTATGGAGATGCGTACAAGCGGAAGTTGAATCTTTACACACAGTTATGCACGTCATATCTTTGCACACTCACTCATGTGTTCTGTTGTGTGCAAACGTTGCTATATAAATTTGACGTTGCTATTTTCTCAAGCTAAGCAAACAACATGGCAGCAAGTAAGCCTTAAAAACAGCAAGAAATCAACTTGCTTACTGCTAACTGTTTCTCTTATTGTTAGAACTTCTACGCGCATAAGAAAATGCAACGTAGCAAATATGTTAGACATGTAAGAGCAAGTGACGCAAGGACTTGCCAATGCTTAAATATAAAGTTAAATTGTCCAAAAATTCATATACATATAATATATGTGATGTTATTAATTGGTTGAAAAGTTCTAGCAGTGCTTGAGTTTATTAGTTCGTTACAGATAAGTACGTACACCCTTTTGATTCTTTATATTGAACTTACTGCGGAGCGATGAAATGGTATGAAAAGGTATGCAAAATCATGCAGTAAATGGTGATCTCTCTAAAAGTCGCTTTGTGTTGCAGTTTTAAATTTACATAAACAACTTGGGAAAAATTGTATACACATTGAGTTATAAAAATTAGTTTTAGCTTATCTTTTGGCCCAACACAGCCAGTATGTACAATAGTGGTGACATTTATTTATTTTTTTTTTTTTTTTAAAGAGCATCTTGACACTTTAGTTTTTTTTTTGCTTAGAAAAAGCACAGTTGGCAAATAATGCTGTCATGTTCATTTCGCTAAAGTGCTTTTCGCTTACTTGAGATTTTCTTCACTGTTTCGCATGCGATCCATACAAAGCAGACCCTTAGGCTTAGTCGCGTGCGTTTCCTACGTCGTTGACTTTTAAAACTCTCTTGAAATTATTGCGCACTTGGGATACCGCATGCGACATTTTGGTTTCATTTTACCGTTATTGTTGATTGTGTTCCCAGCTGTTGTTGTTGTTGTTGGTGATTGTGGTGGTGATGGCGGCGGTGGTATTGTCATTGCAAACGTTAGCATGGTTACGGCATCGATAGCAACTTTGGTTTAAGTATGCTCACATTTCCGTTCGATGGCATCATTTATATTTCGTAAATCCATTTGTGTTATACTATGCCAGCCATTTGGGCCACAAATAAACAGACAGACAAACGGACAGACAGACAGCTGGATGGCTAGATAAACCGTAGAACAAACGTTGCCAGTAAGCAAGCAAGCAAGCAGACGAACCAGCAACTCGCTCGGATGCCAGGCCACTTGTTCGGCTCAGCTCAGCTTAGCACAGCTTGAATTGCAATGGTTTGACGCTCCTCGCTCGATACACTACAATTGCAAGCATACACGCTCACTCGCACACCCATATACACACTCAGTCGCTTACAGACATAAAATTGGCATTTCTTTGCAATTGTATGCAGGATAAACGGATATAACTGATAGTGCATAGTTGGCAACGCATTTGGGAATACTGTTCTTTGCATTGATGCATTGCTGGCATCGCCAATAGGTGAAATGGGAGCTAGTGTAATCGCAGGCTCTGCGGCATAGCACAGCGACAGCCATTTTTTTTTTTTGGTGCATTCATTCGTTCCGGCGTTCGTTTGTTCGCTGGTGCATTTGTTCGTTCGTACATGCACTCATTCATTTATAGCCGGAAATTTACGATTTACACGTTCTCATGTGGCATGGCAAATGCATCGTTGGATCCTTGTGTTATGCATTTACTGGTATGGCTGTATGTGTGTTGCTTGCCCACCATGCCAGCATGACATTCTTCGTATACTCTGAATATTGACAATAACAATTACAATACCAGCAATAGCAAAAGCAAATGCAGAAACAACAACAACAACAATAATCTCAATGTTAAGCAGAACCATCACAGCAATGCGCACAACATTGCCTATTCAACTGCAATGCACCGCCTCATGGAATGCAACACATGCTGGCTTAACAATTATTGTCGCATCCCAAATGCCACGATTGCAGTGCACAGTCCCATTCAACAACAACAACGCCAACAGCAGCATCAACAATGAAACCAACAACAGTTGCAAAGTGTTTGGCATCTGGTTTGCCAGCAAGATTCTTGATTTCGATTTCGTTGTTGGTTGTTGTCAAAGATCTGTCTGCCGGCATGCCGTACTGCTTTCCCTAGCCTTGCCTGACAGCCTGATTGTCTGTCTGCCGGCCTGCCAACCTGCCTGCATTTGTAAAGTGCATGCCTCACAATTTCAATTTGATGATTTCTTCCTTTTACTTTTGCTCAGTGAGTATGATGACGAAATTTCCTTTCGGTGAATTTTTTGCTTGTTTACACAATACGTTCAGAATGCATAATGCATTTTCGCCAATGTATCATTTTTGTTTTTCGTCGTTTTCTTTTTTTTTTTTTTTTGTAAGAAAATGGTTAAAGCTTTAAGACTTAACAGTCAAATGAAATTTAAACGTTGCACTTTCCTGTGTCTTTTTGCTTTCGTTGCCGTTTCTCTGTTTTCGTTGGTATGCAGCATTTATGATATACTGTGTGTGTATGGTGTTTCTTTGTGTATGAAGTGCATACGTTGTACTTTCTCGCGTTTTACAGTTATGCAGCCATGTGGAACGCCTGTGGAGTTGATAACGTTCTTAAGCCGAATTGTAAGAAATACAAAGCGAACCGTTTGCACAGGCAAAGACAAACTGGTATTTGTCAGTAAGGGTGGCAGTTGACTTTAAACACATGCGATTATTGTGGAGTAAAGCTGGCTACAATATTTTTACTTAATTGTTTCTTTCAACAGCAAATTATTTTTTAAATTCGCTATATAGTTTAACGTGGGCATAATTGTAAAATTAACGTATACGTAATATTTAAAAAGCAAATAGAAATTTTAACAAATGCGCTTAAAATTTTTACAGAGATCCAAAAAAATGAAAAAAAAAAAAGAATACTACCTTAAACCATTTTGCCTAATTCATGACTCTACAAATTTTTGCCAACATGCACGCACACACACACATGCACGTAGCAAAACACATATACATTTTGTAAACTACTCATCGACCAACGCAAACCGCATGCAAAGTTCCTGATTACCCACATAAATCAACAGAAAGCCACCTACTACAACATCAACACCAACAATAACGAACGCAACCTGCAATAGCAACAACAACCATATAATGAACGCTACTTCGTGACTGTTGTGCCTCAATGCTCAGCAAAAACACACACACAAAAAAAAAAAAATAATAATAAAAAAAAACTCAATTGGTGGCATATTTTTCTTTAGCGCACACCACTGCTAGCTGTCACGTTGTCACAAAACCTGAATGAGTTCGTTAGTGCAAAGGAGCGGTGAAAAATATTATGCCATGGTGCACAAACCCGAACCCCATCCCAAAAACAAAAACCAAACTGAAATTCGACATGAAGACAGTCAAACTTATGCAAAATTGTAGCATACGTCACCGTTTGCCCAGTCGGTTTGGATTGGCAAAGTGATGGCATGGCACCGGTATGCAGGCAGGCGAACATGGAGGCATGCATGCAGCAAAGAGTTCAATTGAGCAGCAAATTGCCATAAAAAAACAGATTTGCACGCTGCAGTGCATATAAGTAAATAGACACTCATACAAAAACATCTAGCGAATAACTGTATAGAGAACAAACGAAAAGCCAAGACCCACTTAAGAAAGACCACGTAAAAAATGTCAAATCGTATACGGTAACGTGCAAACGCTGAAATTTATTGCAATTTGTGCGCTGGCGCTATTCATTTGCCTAACACATTACAGCAGTTCGCTAACCATTTCGTTTGAGTGTTTAGCTGCAGTGGCATACAGGAGCGTTTTAAATGTGTCGCGGCATGTACTTAAATATATACAGCGACGAGTATAGGTTGGCATTAAGCAACAGGACTTTTCTATTTGTAACATATTGCAGTGGAATATTTGTTGAGAGATATGTTGCCTAGTTATCATAAACATTTTTTACATTTTTTTTAAATTAATACAAGGAAACTTTTTCGACCATTTTAAAAAATAAATGAACAGCCACTCTCAGCAAAAAAAGCCTCGAAGTAGTATCACTCAATTTTATACAAGATTCTTGTTATATCTCCGTCCTACCTAGTTGAGTAGTACGTACAAAAAATAAATTATCTTAACAATGTATGTTTTACGTCAATAATGTCCAAGCAGGCGCCTACCTTATTTACAGCTAAGTTCGCACCTTTGCGGTACACTACCTATGCATACGTTCGAACTGATTTAAATGCTCGAGGCGTGCTTCGAACGATTTAGTTAAAAGCGTTTTGCAAATATTTTGCCCTCGTTTCTTTATTCTTTTCGATCTCTATTTTTATTTTTTACAATTGCATACGAGTTTTTTGTTCTTTACGCAAGAGCAGCAAAAAATAGTGACGTCAAAATTTTACTGCATACCTGCAGGCGTCGCTTAATATTTGCTACCATTTTTCGTAGCACATGCTAAAATGTTTGCATTTCTCTGCTAAAGTCTTTTTGTTTTTTCTTTTTATATTATATATATATATATGTATGTATATGAGAGCAGAAGTATTTATTTGTTTTTCAGTGCACATATGCACACACACGCAAAAACACATATTCGTATTTTACATTTTTCGTGTGAGAAATTAGTATGGAAATGAAAATGCAACACAACTTGGTTGATTTTTTGCACCATGTGCCAACAAGGCTTGAGCG
Organism: Stegana nigrithorax; assembly: GCA_037044495.1. Taxonomy (NCBI): domain Eukaryota; kingdom Metazoa; phylum Arthropoda; class Insecta; order Diptera; family Drosophilidae; genus Stegana; species Stegana nigrithorax. The sequence goes on along the minus strand of JBAMBQ010003091.1, from coordinate 334,181 downwards.
TGAACACTTATGTATGGCTTACTCGGTTGCAAGTTTTTTTATATATATTTTATTTCTATTTTTAGGTTTTTATTTTATATATTTTTGTTTTTGTCGTTAGTGTTTTGCAGTTTGCTTATTTTCATATGTCGTGTACTTGTGGGGTCATACAATTAAGCTAAGCTAGGTACAACTGCATCCCTTGCCCAATGTTGTCGTTGCCGTTGTGCTTATTTTTGTGTACGCTCATGTAAATCTCGTAGAAGTGTTTTCTGGTTTTAGTGTTAGCACAGAATTCTATATGCGCTTCTTATTTTTAGCAAACACTGAAAAGTGCTAAAAATAAATCTAAATAAAAGGAAGCTAAGTTTTTTCTCTTTTTTTTTACCGTTTACTTGTATTCAGTTGCCGTTGTTGTGCCTTTGTGTGAAAATGATGCAAAAAGCATTAAACTACTAAGCAAAGTGCTGAAGTAGTTTGTTCTGGATTACATACAAGAATGAAAAGAGAAAATATTTGTATGTCTTTTGCCTTTAAATGGCTGCAGTGGTGCCAGCTGCGCCCCAAAGTGTTTCTTCAAATAAATATGTGACATTATTTGTTATCAGAAATATGTGGCCCCGTTTTTTTGTAATGCTTACACTTTGTCAAGCTAATGTAAGGGACGCATTTGAGCCTAGCATAAAGCGTAGAGTTTTGCATTCCAGTAAACTTCTTGCACGTGCGTAGAAGTGTGTGTTAACATGCAGCACTGTATGTTCATACATAAGTCAAGTAGGATTGGCAGTTTTGTTTTTTACAAACAGATATATCAGCCAAAAGAAAAGTCTATCACTCGTCACTATGACTAATGTGCTTGCTTCGCAAAAAATGAGAGAATTCGATTATTTAAAATTTCCTATTCCTTCCCATAAATAGTCAAGTGTTTTTTATTTATTGCACCTTTGCTATTTTATGGCTATTAAATCTTCTTAAACACAACGACGAATAATTAAAAACTAAATCTGCATATAAGCATCGCTCTAATATATTGAAAATCTGCACTACAATCAAATTTAATTGCCTGCCAGTATTGGACCAAGAACCCAACCTAAAACTGGTTTGGCTGAAAAAATTGACAAAGTCACCATGTTTGGCAGTCTTTGATGTCTGCCTAAGAACTTGCTTGGATGCCGTTGCTGAGACAAAAATAACATAAAATACAATAAACAAGAACACACGTGCGACCATGAGGAGTAGACGCTTTGTCATGTTGACTCTGCGTTGTGTTTAAAGTGGTTATGACAACAGAATTCCGTAAACAGGCGACGCCTAGCGTGTACGTGTGTGAGTGTGTGCGTATGTGTGGGTGTGTGCGTACGTAAGCATGTCTAAGGACACATGCCACATTGTCGCATTGCTTAGCTGATTTCCTTGTGTTTGGCATAGGGGCCTGCCTAAGGTCGTGCGCAGCTTGACTTGACTGCCACAGTCTGTCTTGTCGCTCACTTACACTTCAGCAGCTTAACTCTGTGCCACACGGCATGTCTGTCTGTCGGCCTGTCTGACTGAATGGTTGAATGTCAGTGAGAATGTGTTTAACAATTGTTTGTTAATGTGTTGATATCCCTTCGTATGTTCGAATATTCTTGCTTCGTTCGTATGTACGTTGGCTTATTTGTCTCGGTACCATATGCGTGTCTGGCAACACTGCTGTCACTTATCGCTCGACAGGAAACGGAAGTCTAAATGACATTTACTCAATTTGCGCGCAATTGATATTTTTTCATTTTCTTTTTTGTGGTTTTTTTTTTTTTTTTTTGGATATTTTTTTTATTTACTTTATTTTGTTTTTGTTTGTTTTTTGTATGTGCTTGCAACTCTTTACATTGTTACTTGGCTCCGTTCTGCTGTGCCATGCTGTTCACTACATTTGAGTGCTCTGCAAAATACACAAAATACGTGACTTTTTACAAGTGGAATTTTTGCAGCGCACGGTTATTAAATGCGCATTTCATTTTCAATATTTTCTTTAAATATTTTCTTAAATGTTTTTCAAGACAGAACATGCCAAGCCAAGCCAGGGCGAGTCAAGTCAAGTCAAGTTATTTTCTAATACGCTGCACTTAACATTGTCGCTTGAAATGTTAGGGCACGTCGTCGACGTCGCCGTTGTCGTGCAGTCACTTTATTTTTTGCTATTTTCTTGTTAGCTTATAAGCGCGTCAGGAACGCTTAAGGGCGCGGCTCAACAGTGTAGTTAAATTGCAGTTGGTACTTGGTAGTGAAAGTAGCTTAGCCTCATTACTGCCACTGACACAGGCAAACACCAAACGTCAGACTCTAACCGACTTGTCGACTTCGGCTTTGCACCTCTAGCTCTGCGCCTCAGTCGGCCTCGTGCTTCTTGCCGTGCCTCGGGTTCACTTAACACTTGCCTGCAACGTGTCAAGTTTATCGCGGCGCGCTTGCTCCCTCGTTGGTCGTCGTGCGGCAACCATGTTCCACTTGGCAATGTTCGCGCGCACTCAACAAATAGCTCGATATAATCGCACATTATTGACACGTTATGGTTGTTGTAGTGGCACTTTAATCACTTAAAGTTTCCTTAAGGGATTTTTTCGCTTGGCTTGTGTCAGCACACATGTGTCTTGACTGCGCAAACATGGTTTGTCTTTTTGCCAACTAATAGTTTTTTTGTTTCCTTTTTTTCATTTGATATATAAGAATCGTAAATATATGCGTTTATATATTTGATCAATTTTTAAAACAGAATTGTGCGTTGTGTCGATGATTAATATCATTTCCATTGTGATTTTTGTCATTTATGCAATTTTTTTCCACTATTTTTTTAATGTTCTTTTTTTATTTTATTTTTTTGCTTTTGTTTAAAACATATTTATTACTGATTTTTACAATATTGTCTGTTCATTAAAAATAACATTTATCATTATTTGCATTTATTTATTTAATTAATTGCGTTATCTTTTTTTTTTTTTTTGGAAAAGGGTCAAAACAAAATAAAATAAAAACAATTTTTCAGTGTTGTCAGCAGCTGTAAATGTAATTAAGGCTGCATAAATTACATTAATACAGTTTTTATGTAATTTGTTAATTAATGTGTTCTTTTTGACGTTTGATTAAACACGCAGCATGCTTTTACTGGCTTTGCTACTTCGTGCTGTATATATATATACATATGTCCTATGTACATATGCTATGCACTATAGCGAGCTCATTTGGCATTTAATCATGCCTATACGATAAGCCAGAGGCAATCAAATAAAGTAAATATTAAAAGTTTACTCTACTATATAAGTTTAATAATATTATTTTTGCAAAAACGGCGAAATTGCCTATTGGTTTTTTATTTCTTTTTTATTAATTTTTTTTTTTTTTCAATTTTATTAAGCATGTAACTTAGTTTCATACAATTTAAATGGACACTATTGACTATCTCCGATAGTATAACACAACATTCCTTTAGCATTCTTAGCATATGATTCGCATTACTGTTGGATAACCATATTAAATGTTTAAATCAATTGAAAGATTGCAGTTTAAAGTATGTAAAATTAACCTTGTGCGCAATTAATTATCAAATGATTGCATTAACAACGAACCGCTGCATAAATAAATAACCCCAACAAATATTAAATATATATTATTTTATGTCAGCATAAATAACACATCGCTGCTGTCAAAGGTGCTGCAATCCACTTACGTGCACGTGGCCATGTCTATGACAAGTAGCAGGCAAGCGAGCGCACATAAGCCAACAGATACATTACATGACTGTTAAGAAATATGTTTCAGTTTTTTATGCATTTTCTAGCTACATTTTTTTCTTTATATGCTCCTGAACAACTTATAAACAAAATTGAATTTTTATCGATGCAACATTTTTCACATACATACACTCACACACACAGACGAAATGGAAAAATAAGAAAGAAAGAAACCCCAAGCAAGCTAGACCAAAGCCGAGACAGCCACGTACAAAATACGTATACGAATCAATGAACAAGAAAAACGTAAGTCGACTTGCAGCATAACTTCAAGGAGCACTTGATGGCACCAGCAGCACAAACAGCACTAACCGAGCCCTGACCCAATTGTGCTCGCAGCTTCGCCATCATACATCCACACACACACACATATACATACAGAAGCTGCTTGTTTGGTTATGACTTTCTGTGCTGCTACCTGCATACACGCTAAGTTATGACCGTAGAGGAGTGTATCAAAGGTGGCTTGAGCGGCAGCGGCATGCATGCAAAAGCTGCGATCTGCCAGTTTCTGCTACAGCCACAGTCTCGTGTATTTTTTTTGCATGCCAAATAGCAATGAAATAGCATAAAATGTGTGCTCAACAAATTCGAAGTAGAGTTTTCCGCATTCTTGCTGTTATTGTTGTTCTTTTACGTATATTGAAATATTGAAATTGAAATATCACAACGTAACGAAAAGCTAAAAAACTTCGTGTAACAGACAGACAGACAGATAGAAACGAGATGCCGGCACTTATTATTCGTAGTTGCACATTGCCAATGAGATTATTTCAATATATTGCATTCAGTAGCTTTTGCCAAAAAGTAATCTCATTTCATTTTGGCTTCGTTTGGAGAAGTTGTCCTTCACAGTCGGTCCGTTGTACCAAAAGTTGTTTTAATACGCTTTTACCATTATGCCCAGTGCAGCAGAGTTGTCTGCTTGGTACGTGTGCCGTTTTCCATCTATGATTTTATTGTTAGCTACTGACTGCTGCCTGCTGTCAGTTGCCTGCTCCTTGTTATCGTCATTGTACAGTTACTTGCTTTTAATGCATTGCAAATGTCAAAAGCAATGTCACATAAACATTTATGTCCGTGTCAAATGTCATAATCCGAAATCACTTTGCGCGCACATTTCGCCGGCATATCATCATAAATTTGTCCACGCCCTGGCTGTTTGCCATGGATTTCGTAACTTGACTTTCACATAAATATATGTCTACTTAATATATTTATTATTATATATGTTATTTCTATACATTTGGCTATTCCTGTGCTTACACTATTCATACATGTGTATGTACATAGGTAAGTGTGTTTGCTGAGTTGCTCTGCTGGGTGGATGCTACTCAATTTGGTTTTAGTTAAACGAATCACGAACTTGAGTCTGATTGAAGTTGACCATTTAAGCATCTGTATGCTGCTTACATTTTATAACCTTTTTCTGTGCATTGCGCTATGGCATTTTAGTAAGGTTGTTTTCTTTTGAATACGTTTAAACTGGAATCTGGGATTCATGAAACAGCTCACAAATTGTTGTGAGAAATAACCTTATTGTAATCCTTCTAAAATGTGCAGTACTCTGCTAGCCGTTTTGTCACAATTTGACAAAAATATCTTCCGATACTTTGATAAATATACAAATTATAAAATAAAATATACAAAATAGTCTCAAACCAATAACAAAGTTTCATTAAAGCAAATAGGCATAGTGATGCTGTTTGAATACATTAAATGTAGCGTAAGCCAGAGTCTGCTATGCCTCTATAGCATCGATTTTGCTTATTTAGTGTAACAACTACTCGACATTTTTTCTATTTCTATTTAACTGCCGGTCTTTTTATGTTGGTTGCTTATTTGCTTTCATGTTAGTTTTTCAGGAACCAAAAATAAAATAAAATAAGGCAGACGAAAAGAAAAATGGTCAAATTTTGATAAGCATAGAAAATGAGCTTAGACCGCTTTTCATTTTCCTGTTTGCCTAACATGCTTTTAGGTGTCGCACGTTTGCCTTTGCTCATAGCCTAAAACCTTAACTTAAGGCCCGCACAGAAAGCCCAAACCCAATGACAGCCATAAAAATGCGAGAAAAACAATATTTTAGGCTTTGCACTCAATTACACACGCTATGGATTTTTTTTATTATTATGCGCTGGGGTCACTTCTTGGTAAGCACATCATTTATGCAAGACTGAATTTTATTACATGCTTTTAGGCGCTACACTACACTACACTATTTCCACTCGTTTCACAACTTAACTTAAATTCTGATTTCCGCAGAGTGTTGAATGTTGAATATTTAAGCCAAAAAGCCATATCAGTTAACGTAAAGTGCAAATGAGTTTGACATTGATATGCTAATCGGCATTCGCCCCAGGTTTTACTTTGGTTTATGCAACTGGCCCAGCTGGTGGTTGAATTTCATTTTCCGTATCCGTTTTCCGTTTCCTTCATTGGCATTTAATTTTTATTGTTTGTGCATCAAATTGCTTTTAGTTTAATTGCTGAGTTGCATGTGCAGCTCCAGCAGCAGTTTTACGTTTATTGCTATTTATTTTAATTTCTTTTTCCTTTTGTTCATTTTGTTTACACTTTTGCATTTCAAATGCTTTCTATATTTATATCCTGATCTAACATGTTTGCGTGTGTTGCCTTAGACAATTGCAACACTTTCAATTATCAATCGTTTAATCCTATAGTTACATTAACAACTATTTGGAATTAATATTTGTGCATGAGTTGCTTAAAGGCATTCTTTTACAAATAAATTCATTAAAAAATTTGCAATAGATATTTTTACGACAAAGCTTAGAACATGCGGATTAATTATTTTAAAATAAATAAATTCTGTCAGATAAGTAGCCAAAACAAAAATATGCCTCAGCTGTTGGATTGAAATGCGCTTCTGGTTGACTTTAAGCAAGGCAAACGGTTTATTGGCCGTAAGTGATAAAATCTTCCTACACATTCAAGATGTGTTTTATAAAATTTTGCGTACAGTCGTTCACACCACTTGGTTCACTTAGTATTTTTTATTTATTTTCCACAACTTTTCGTTGACATAAATCAAAATTTGTTTTAAAGTTTGAAATGATTATCGCTTTCCGATTAAATCTCGTTTGGCTCATGCAGACTTCTGTATTTATTTGCCTTTTTTCATATTTTCAATAAGTCATTATCTATATGTAAATATTTTACATAAAACAATAACAAATATAGCAACAACATTATGAACAAGAAGAGCAGCAGCCGCAGCAGCATCAAGGACAGAAAATGCTAAACAAAAATGTTTTCAAACTTGAAGCATAAATTTTTATTGAAAAGGCATTAAAACATATGTTGCTGCAAAAATTCTTGTTGTTGTTGTTATTTTTATTGGCATTGTTGCAGCCACACTTGTTTGCTATTCTTCAAACCATCATTGTGAATATTGTTGTTTTGTTGTTGTTATGTTGTCGTTACTGCTCAACTTTAACACATACGTATCGTATGATAAAAACAATAATAAAAAAGTGAAGGAAGAAACAATAAAAAAAAAATACAAATTTCGAATTTATGTAAGCGAGGAATATAAAACTGTAGATAAAAATTGATTTTTTATGGTTATGAATTATTGTTTGCGATTATCTCGATTTTCCAAAAGTTATTACAAGAATTGCTTTAACAACAAAACCATTGACGCCGAGGAGAACAACAACAGCCAGCAACAGCAATAAGCAGAAGGGCAACATGAAATATGGCTTATGAGTTTTATTGATGCGGGCTTTCAATATGCCTGCAATAGATTTCAGTTAAATCGATTTACATATACTTAAGTATAACGAGTATGAGCATATTGGCTAGTTGAGTGTTTAAGTTTTATTGGTCTTGTTTTAATGTCCAGTTATAAAGGTAAATCTATACATTTTTTTCATACAAAATTACAAATATATTAAGCTTATGAGTGCCTTTAAATTGTTAATAAATTCAAAAACTTATATTAAGCTTATAACATTATCTAGTTTTATTGTCACGTCTTTTTAAGTAGCTCTCATCCCTATTGGTATATTTTCACTTTAAATACAGTTAGACTAATGACAAGTAAGCAAGACAAAAATACACCCAAACCATTTACTTGGCACTTATTTTAGGCTAACAAAAGTCAAACCACAACATCACAATTGTACAATAAACAAAGATGTTTCTATTTATAAATTGTATATATGTGTCAATAAATCAGAATATAAATACATAATGAAGTATCAAAGAAAGCGGCTTACTCTTGCATAAATTATGCTGAAATAAGAAAGAAAGCAAAGCCTCTGCAATAATATGGTAGGGCATAAATCAAAAACTCATTTAAAATTAAATCACAGTACATAACAAATCACAAACACCGCACTTACGTATCAACTTATCTACAAACACACGCATTCATACTCATTTTCATATATTATGTAGGTAAATACGCGTGTATGAAAAATTTAAAAGAAACAAAAAGCCAACGACTGTGTAAAATGTTTATACAGAAATAAATTGAATGCTGCTGAGAGTCCTTGTTATATTTTATAATCGTCACTCTTTCTGTTGTTGTTGTTGTTTTTGGTGGTGGTGGTGGTGTTGGTGTTGTCGCTGTTGCTGTGAAGCTATTAAATGTAATATAACTGTATTTTGTTCAAACACCTACGCATGCATACACGTATAGTGTAGCTATGAACAATAATTCAAACGCGCCACAGAAATAAATGCCAGCAAAATGCGAAATGTGAAATGGGGTGACTGACGCTGTAGCAAGGTATGCGCGCCTCTGCTTGGTGGCTTCAATCTGCAACGCCAACTCCGAGCATGTCGTTGTCAACGTCGCCACCTTACTGTGTGTGTCATGTCAACTGTCACCAGATGCGCATGAAATTCATACACTCAACACTGAAAAAACAAGTGACATACAAACACACCCACACACATACAGACCATACTCTCTCTTGTACTTATTTCTGTGCCATGCAAATGTGTAAATTTGTATATATAGGCATGCACGCATATACGACAGGCAGTCAAGTTAACCGGAAGCAAACGGAAACAGCGAATGCAGGAACCCAAAGTACTCGACGGCAGCTTCAGTTTAACTTGAGTGCGTGTTGTAGCGACATTGTTTTACAAAAAAAAAAAAAAAAAAATCATTTTGCACGGCTGCCATACCAGGTTTTTTCCTTTTTATTACATACACATTCATATGTATGTATATTAGGGGGGTTTGAGTTGTTAACTGACAGCTTTCCAGATATTACAATTTTAAAATAATTAGAGAAGCTTTATTTTATTTTATAAGAAAGGTAACTTTGGAACTTGAGTGCCTATTTGCCCTTTTTAATTAATTAAACGTTAATCCTGTTTTTTTTTTTTTTAGCAAAAGACAAAGTCTAATAAATATGTGCCTAGGATTTTTAATTAACTAGCTACTGTGTTAATTTTTCAATTATAATTTCAAAGTTTTTATATGTTATTAGTGCCTCGTTCAGTCTAGTATGTAGCGATTAGTTTACTTTATGTTAAGTTAAATTAAAATTTGTCATAATTAAAAAAAAGTGTATAATACTGTTAAAGGAATTATTGCTCTTAAAAAATCATTGTTGTATTATAATATTGCATTAACTGTGAGTTGCCGGTCATTTTTTTTTTTTTTTTTTTTTTTTTTGAACTAATAAATGTTTGACCCAGCCTAATTGCATCTATCTGCATATAAGCGCATTTTACACAATATTCAAGCGTTTATATGCCACTGGTTCTGTGGTTTCTGTGCTCCTCTTACACTTGTACCTGTATAAGTTACACTGAGCACACTTGTGATAGCCTGAGTAAAAAATGTAAGAAAAAATTTCTGAAAAATACTCATCTGTACTCAAACGGACGGACAAACAGGTTAGCAACAAAGCAACAACGCATCCATCAACAGTACCAGCCAACGCTAATATACATATGTATGTATGTGCATATATATACAACTCATATGAGCATATACGAATATACAAACTCATACATTTACAGGGAATACGCTGCTGCTTAGATGATTCGATAGCAATGCAAAATTCAAATCCTGACAACCAGGCAGCATCAGCAGGGCACGCAGTTTGACATATGTAAGCTATTGACAACTGCTAAGCAGCTGCCATATAAGTACACGTAGTTGACTTGCCATTGTGCATTGGCTTACAGTGTGCTCAATAAGGTGAACAATGGCTTAGACGGCAAAATAGTGCTCGAACAGCAGCTTAGATGAGGAGTGGTGCACGTGTCACCGACTATTGTGCGCCGCAGGTGCGAATGTAGGGTAACTAAAAGTCAAGTAGCGGCGTATAATATGTATACAGAAGGACGCATGTGATTCGATTTGATGCGATTTGATCAATGCACGGGAAGTCTTTGCCTGCTGCTCGTCCAACCGCCTGTAACTAACTCAATCAATTCTGTTTGCATTAAGGACTAATCAAACGTGGCTTTGCCACTGAGCCAACGAAATTAGCAATTTACTTTTATTTATGCATTCTCCCTCGTCGCACGCACTTTGCTCAACTTCAGCGAAGTAAGCAAAATCCATAGGCTTTTTGACGAGCCATTGTATTTTTTGCACGTGCAAATTAAGCCAATCAAAGCAAATGAAACGACCGCATTAAATTGATATACGTAACGCATCGTAACGTAACGAATTCCTTTCCGTTTGTCAACAATGTGTAAGCCAAAACTAATTGCAAAGAATTCATCACACGTTTGCACATACGCACAGACGTGACACTTTTGTAGATACAAAAATAAGCAAATAAATAAAAAAAATACATATTGACAATGAAAAATCTTACGATTTGAATTAAATTTTCTCGATACTGTAATTTTTGGTAACAAATTTAACACCTTACATCTGCAACACCATAAACAAACAGAATTGACAAGAGAAAAAAACAAGAGCGAGTTAAATGCAAAAATTGCTTTAATGTGTCTTTAGTGTAGATTTGGCTAAACTGCCTTCGTTTGTTGATTCAACGCCAAGGAACTCACTTTAAAATAAAGCTCACATGCAAAGCGTGCTCTGCGTATCACATATGTATATACGTATCAATGCATAAGTATGCTGACTCAGTGTATATTGCTTGCTGCGCATGGGAACAAAAGACTCTAATGCGTACACTAACCGTCAGCAAAATTTCTGGACTTGTTCAACTGAACTATCTCAACATCAACTTTAGTTCGTTACTACTACGATCCAATATTATTACTCTCTTCTTTAAACTTATAATTCATCAATCGCATGGTCAAATATTTAATTTTTTTTTCTCAACAATTTTAAGCAAAAGGATTGACTTTTAAAAATAAAATAAAAGTTGCATTGAACACTTTTTTGTCGTTAAGTGTTTACATGCGTTTAGCTCTTTTACTCGGCAAATAAAATATTTGTTCAATGATAACGACTACTGCTATAAAATGCAATCCGTGAGAATTATTTTTTTATTTTTTTCATCAGACTTCTAATGTCCTTTCCAAAAAATATCCACTTCATCTTGGCACATGCATTTAAGGTTTACTGAAATTGTTCGCAAAAATATTGATCAAGATATTCTAGTCTGCTCCTTTAAAAAAACAGCACTTTGTTGAATTTTTAAAACATGAAACTAAAAAAAATGTAAATTTTTATTTCGTTGCAGGTATGTTAAAAGGCAATTTGCATAGAATTCAGCAGTAAGTAAAAGATGCCGTAATAAAAATTAGATTTAGCTAATATCACTAATCTTTGTTAGTTTATAGAATTTTGTTTTTTGTTTCCTTTTTTTTTTGTTTAACTTTGCAAAGCAAAAATAAATTTAACATTAAATTAGCATTAAAAGAAACTGTGCCCCAGACAAACACGCTAACAATATAAACCCGCATTAAACCTTTTAGCGTATAGCGAAAATCAAGTAGCACAACTCCCACGCGAATTATTAAGCTTTGCAAAACAAAAGAAAAAGTAGCAAAACAAGCCAAAATCCTAAAGCCAGCCACAAGTACAACGACAACAAAATAATATTATAAAAAACGGAATACACATTCATACATACAGAATATATACTTATATGTAAGGTAAATAAGATTGCGTAAGAGTTTGCTCCCCACTGAAAATTGTCGTTTAGTCTCAATGCACTACGCGTAACGCAGAAATCCCCGAAACACCATGGCGCAGCATTGTTGCGTACACGCTGCCTGGCACAACGCATGAGCGCAGGCCAAAGGGAATACCGTAAATACCATACATAGCGCACAGCAACAACAGAAAACCAAATAATACCGCAGACTCAGCTGCTGAGCAAAAGAACGCCACGAATACTACAGCAGAGCAGCAAAACAGCACGCAGCTGTAAATTGTTGGTAATTCAATTTGTGGTTAAACGCAAGTTAGTTGTTAGCAAGCGAAAGTACACACTACCCAGAAGAGTGCAAAAAGTGAGACAGCAAACAGTTGGCTAAAATGATACGATACCGGATTGTGTGTGTGCGTTAGTGTTAAGTTTGTTATGCGCTTGGCAACCGAACAAATAAACATTCACACACGCACGCAAGCTGCAGCAATACTGCCAAGAGGCAGCAGATAAAAAAATATAAATCCAAAGCGATAGTCAACAAAAGCAAATTTTGTTGAAAAACATACAAAAAAACAAAGTGAATAGTCATAGCAAAAAGTTCAACAAGAGTTTGACAAAGTCTTTGCGTGTTCGTTTTCTTCCACAACTGGGAAATTGACATTGCGAAAGTTTTTTTTGGTGTCTCTTTTGCGATATTCGTATAAGCGCTTTGGGTTTTCGTTTACACAAAAACACATTAACTAAGCCTAAGCTGACCTCTACCTTCGTTTGACAGTGGTAAACTTGTATGCTCTGGTTAGTTTTGCTTGCATTTGGCTTGCAACACGGCGTATGCGTAATTTATGTGCTTGTACTAAACTAATAAAAAACGAAGCTACATAAATAATTATAATTAGAGTAGCTTTCAAAATCACACAAAAATTGGCAATTTTATTTGTTATTACTTAAACTTTTTTAACACTATTTTAAAACAAAGAAAATATTATTTTTGCAGCAGTTGCAGCTTAAAAGTTTAACAACAGATTTATTTATAGCTACATCTTTGAGTTTATACTGAGTACACATATCTCGACATTTCACTCAACTTTTTGAAGTTTTGCGGCAGTATAACGTGTTGGCTGCTCGTTTACATTTTTTAGTTGTTTCGCCGTTTTTTGTACAGTTCTCTTTGTAACATTTTATAACCTCAAGCGCATGTGCCAAGCCAGACAATCAAGTGTTTTTATTTTCGCATATTTTTACAACAAGCAAGCAACACAGCAAAGCAAAAACCGAAAAAAAGGATAACAAGAATTAAAACTTGCATGCGAGTTGGTTGTCTTTGCAGTGTGCTTTATTTCCCCAGTGTTTTGCGCTTCCGGTTATTGTCTACGTGTAATTGTCACACCGAAGCTGCTGTCATTATGTTGGTTGTTGTCGCACGACTTGCTGCTGGCTGATTTGATTGCAACACTTCTGTGGTAGTTGAAACTCAAAAAAAAAAAACAAAAAAAAATACAAAAAAAAAAACAACAACGCTACATGTCACTGAAAAAAACGTTTCTGATGGTTGAGCAAAGTACAAAGCGAGTACAGGAGCAAATTGAGTTGTATATAATATTTATGAGTTCTCTGCAATTTCACAAATAAAGATAGTTTTTAGTTCTTTATGCTAATAGTATGCATTTTTTATATATATTATTATTTTCAAATGCTTCACTTTTACTTTGTTTTGCTACCATATAAAATCAAATATAAATCTTTCATAATCAATTAAAATGCTAAACCCCAAAAGTAATTAAAACAATTTGTTTGCAAAACCGAAAGCTAATAGCACAACGATTGCAAACAAATTGCAATGCATGCATATGCATTGGTTATCGACATATCAATACACCCAGTAGCGCATATATGCACACATAAGTGCATACATATATGTAAATGCACAGATTGATATGCATAAAATCGCATGCAAAATCAACAAGAGCAAAATATTTCAACTACAAAGTTGTTCCTCTATAAATAAAACTAAGCTCAACAATTTCAATTTCGTGTGTGTTTATATGGTTTTCTTCAGAGTAAACACAAAAACCACAAATAGTTATTATTTAGTGCTTTGAAGTCAATAAATAACAATAAAAAAGAGTGTCAGCTACTGATATGTGCTTGGTCGATTGAAATTGTACTAAAATTTATCATTTATATTGGCAAGTCACAAGAAAATACTTCTATGTTTGTATATATACATTATATATCAATATATTTAAAAATAAAATTAAAAAATATTATATCTTGAAAATATTTTCATGTCTAAACATTACGGAAATATCTTGAAATTCTCACAGCACATACTTTACCACAAATTTAGTGTGAGTACTACAAAGCCTACGTTTAATGCTAAACTTGATCTGTTCGCAAAAAGTCTGGCATCAGCATCATTATTAAACTACACATGTTGTGGATTTTAAATTAAACGCATGGCCAGTTCATTAGAGTTACTTGCGAACGTGCAGAACTAATTTCATATGACACGTCAAAAAAGCAAATATTTTATCCACAAATTCCAAGCGTGTTTTCACATTTTAGGCTTATTGGGTTGTAGTTAAATGCGTTTCAACAGCAGCTACGTGAGCTACAGCATTTGAATGTAAACAAACTGTTTATGCTGTGGGGCATAAATCGTTACAACCATAAAATTTCATGCAAGCTAAAGTTTTCACTTTTCCTTCTTTGCCAAATTCAGCACATATCAGATCAGAGCAAAAAAGAAAGAAAAAAAAATTGTTCGCACAACACTGCGTATGAGCAACGCAACGCGGCATCGCTGCCAGTGACGTTTGCGTATTACTGTTTTGCCTTTTGCATATACAAAACTTTTGTGAAAATACTAGAACAACAGCAAAACAAACAAAAAACAAATAAATAAAAAACCATCCTAGAAGAAGAAGAAGTAAAAACAAGTATACAACACAAATTTAAGCACGATAGCAACAAAACAACGCAATACAGCAAACTTTGCAAAATTATTCTTGTACTATTTTTACACAGATTTGTTTTTGCTTTCTGCGGGTGTGTGAATGTGTTTTGGCTCCCCTGTTTTGTGTTTTCGATTTTTTTTTTTTTTTTTTGTTTCCTCTGCTTACCCCACTCTTGTTTTTTGCTTTTACGATATGCCGTTATATAATGGTGCGTGTGCTTGTGGTGTGGTGTGCGTGTGCATGTAACGGGTACAACAAGCATAACAGTAATAGTACAGGACACGCAGCAGCAGTCAAGGATATGACAGCAGTTGTCGGAAACTTTTGCTTTTGCTTTTTAGTTATTTTTTGCCCCACGCTTTCTTGTATCGTTTTTATTTTTGTATGTGCTTAACTTCTTCTTCTGCAAATTGACTCTTTTTACGCACTTCATTTTCCGCTCCTTTTTTTCCTTTCCAGTTTTTCTTCATTTATTTGTTGTATTTAAAGCATTGTACAGCTGTTACTGTTTATGGTGATTTGTTTTGACAGCTCATTTTGCTGGTGTTCGTACGCTTTGGTTTGTTGCCTTTGTTGTAAATTAATCGCTATTTATCAGGATGCTTTATCATCGCATAGAAGGGCTACTTGAAATATGTAAGCAGATCTATTATTTAAGGAGATTTCTAAAACAATTCAAATTGATTAAAATAATTTTGCATGAGTTGAACTAATACGAAAATTAAATCTTATTTGCACATGGAAATTCATGTTGGCTGACATAACCTGTGCCATTCTACACATCTTATATGTGGCACAAAATTTCCCACTTTCCAAATTTCATTATTGCATTTTGCAAAATTTTTCAAACATTTCAATTAAAATTTATTTTCTCTTTAATTAACACATTCCAATAAGCCATTTTTGAAACAATTTGATTTTTCATTATCAAATAATTCAAAACAATTTCACAATACCAATTGATTGGCTTAATCTGCTTTATTGAAAACATCTTGAGCTGAAGTTTTCTATTTTGTTGAATAATTTCATTTCACATTTCACTTGTGCGAAAGCTACCAGGATGCGAAAAAAAGAAAAAAAGTCAAAAAGGTGAAAACGAATTAATGAGATTGCTCAAAACTATCAACAAGCAAAGCTAACAGTCAAGCTGTCCAAGCAACGAACCGGCAAGTCACCAATGCTGACAAGCCTGCAGCAGTGCAATAAAATGAAAGCTACTTTCCGTTCTTTCTTTTCAATTCATTTCATTTCATTCTCGTTCATTTTTTTACATTCTTTCACTCACTTCTCTCTGTCTCTCTCGCGCTCTGGCAGTTAGCAACTATCGCAAGAAATGAAATATAATTTTTGCTGCAGCTTCAATTTCCTACTTTGCTGGTTTTGTATCCTGTGGTGTTTTCAAATTTCTATTTTTTCTCTCTGTTTATTTCGACCAAGTATTTGTACTGCTTTATGTGCGTTTTCTCATTTTTTATTTTTTATTTTTGGTGTTGCGTTTTTATGTCTTATTGCATTGCCATCGTTTCGTTTTGCTAAAAATAAATATTGCGGTTACTTGCAATTGCCGTCAAAATGAGAAATGTTTGTATGTCACGAATAAAGATGCACAAACTGACGACGACTTGACATGGCAGTGCCATTCTCTGGTTTTTTTTATTTTCCTTTTTGCTCGTCCGTTTGCTGACAAGCAGCCACGTAAACGCAAATAGCATAACTTGACTTTCTTGCTATCGGTTATGCATTTTTTCGTCCTTCTTTATGCGTTCACTCGCACTGCGCACTGCACACCAAATGTTTCTTTCGTATTTTTTTTTCGCTTAAACATTCATTTCTATGGAATTCTTTGCGTTTTGCCATTTTACTTGTTCGCCTTACTCATTGCTCAACTGTCAAATAGAACGTTTCTTTAACATATATTTGTCAGTTTGTCTCTTGGTTCTGCTGCCTTCTGACTTATGCAGTATTTTGTCTATTTGAAGTTTTTGTGCCACAAACGCTTAAGGTGCAAATGCTATTTGTACATTTTCATTTTGTGCTCCTTTTTCATTTTATTTTAACTTCTTTTCCCTTTTATGCGGCTAAAGGAGTTTTAAGTTGGCAGATATACAGTGTGCATTTTTCCCAATTTTATGTCCTTTTCTTATTCCTTTATCGTTGCCATTTATGCCTGACACGTTTCATTCGTTGCTTGCGCATTTTCGTGACCGTGGGCGCTATAACAATGTGCCCCATGCTGTGTGTGCTATTGTCGATCTTGTCTTCGTCGCCGTCGTTATTGTTGTTTCACAAAAAGCAATGCATAATATTTGTACATAAATAATGTTCATTGCACATTAATTACAAAACCAACTATCTCTTGTGCACAACGATTAATTTCTTTAATAATTAATGACAATTTAATATTATACATAAAATATGGCATGCTATGAATATTTGGTGCACGGATCATTTTACAGCAACAAAACCATATGATAATTCATTGTGTTTTGCAAACGTAAAATTTATACAACTAGTCAGGAGACAACGATTTCTCGCCATGTCATGCACTCATTAAAATAAATGTACTTATTTAAAATCATTGACTGTTTAAAAATTCATACATGCTACCTTTTGTTCACATAATGTGTCTTCAGAGTAATTTAGCTTGTTTAAATTAAACCTTTTGTAACTTGCGTAGCTCAATAGGGATGCGCAAACTGCTTCAGCTTCGATATGTCCTATGCAATGAAAGATTATTTTTTTTTATATTATTATACAACACAAATTTTTTATAGGTATGTGACTACAGTAAGTTTCTTAAACCGTTATTCAAATATAATGAGTTCATGCTTGTCACAAAAGAACCAATAGCGTTCGACTGAATTGCGGCAAATTTTACGTCGAGGACCGGGCTTCACGTAAGCATACTTGGCCAATCCTGGTGGGGTTATCAGTTCATAAGTCTCACAGTCATACCAAATGAGGTATACCCGGTTAATGCAAATTTCTCTAGCCTCATCCTCGTGCTCACCAAATACGTATGAACTTCTGTTAAATACAATAAATAAATAAAATATTATTTTGATTGAAAGCTTGCAACTATGCATCATTTCTAGGGAAAACTTTATACTTTTCGATTTTTTATCTTGTTGCTTCATGCTTCGTGTTTGGTTTAATGTTTTAAACAGCGTGCAAATTTGGTTACTAACAAAACGGCATGGTTAATTAAGTTACTTTCATAGATATATAAAATAGCGTAGAAATTTTAAATGAATTGCGAAGTTACGGTTTTGCGGCTATAAGGCACGTTTTACAAAAGTTCAGCATGTAGAAAAGTTTCAGAGCAAACATAATCTGTGCCTACAAATAACTCACGCGGCGTATACTTAATTTTGTTCAAAAAAAAATATGCACACTTACACGCCACTTTTAGCAGTCACTGTATTCACGTAATGAGCACTTCAAGTGCAGGCGCATATACTTAAAACCAACAAAGCCACGCCAGAAAATGTCAATGACAATAACGACTGCACCAACTTGTGTTTGTGTGTGTGAGTATGTGCTCTGGCCAAAGCAAATCTTAATAAAATAAATTTCTGACACCAACGAGCATGATGTTGGTTTTGCGGTTACACATGCGGTTGTCAACATAAATCATTTCCCAACTGGGTGTTTGTGGAGCAGTACGACGCAGTTTTCATTTTTCGTTTAATTCGTTCTTTTTTGCCACACACACACATGGCTCAAAATCCACAGCAGTTAAATGAAAAGTTACACAGAAAAGTCTATTCGCCCGTAACCACAAACATACGACTTCATTGGAAATAGAAAATTTATAACGCTGTGCTATAGAAAATCTAAGCTCACAAAATTTACTGCGTGTTTGCAGTCGTGTTAATAGAATTCAATTAAATTTACACGACATTGCTGGCCTTTGTAATGATTTTAATTTGAAAGCATACAAACCTTTCCCATTTTCGAATATTTTCACCAACATGATTTGCTGTTGCTGTTCATTTTATTGAAACACGATATTTGTGTTAAATTAATGAATGAGTAACGCATTCGATCGCATGCATTTTCACACAAAATCGTTTGCTAAAGCTTATTCAATTACCAATTTATAACATTTCAATGGCATCATTTGCAAATTTTATAATGTGCATTTTATTTTAGTTTATGCATATGAATTTCCATTCATCATAAAATGTGCGTGCTCCTATACTCTTTAAAATATTTGAAACTTTATTTGTATTTATTTTGGATTATTTACCTATTTACTGTACGTTCTAATTAAATATTTTATCTTTGCGACATTTGACGGTTTTGACATTTGTCAAAGTTTAATTTAATTAAATGTGTTTTGTAAAGTGTATATTATTGAAATCATATTGCAAAATGCCACAAACAGCCTGATTACATGTTAAATTATTCAAATGTTATATGGTAAATAAGCATTTATGTGAAAATTTATTTATTTATTTTTTTCATATATCTTTGTTGCAACCGTAAACTGCAGTTTAATCGGTTTTCTATTAAAAGGCCGCTTACATTTAATAATTGTGAATACTATGCAAAAATTCTCAAGGCACTTATAATAATTATAAGCATGTAGAAGAGCATTAACTTTAACAAAAGCTTTTGTTGTTTCTCTGCACAACTCAATTTTGTTCAAATTAAAGCTAAACAAAACTTACGTCAGACTGAAAACATAATAGCACAAGTATTATATATTGATAAAGCCAAATACTTAATAAAAGAAAATTCAACCCACAAAACATAAACCAACAAAAAGATTAAAAAAGAACTCAACCAATAGACCACAAGGTTTTAATATATTTGTTAACAATCAGCTTTTGTGCTGCCAGCTGGCATGTTAATGCTTCGACAATATGGCGCAAACAGTGCGTATAAGTAATAAAAATGTGATAACATGCTAGACAATGCGTTTTGTTATTATATTTGGTTGGTTTTCTTTTCATTTTTTGTTTGTTTTATTTTCTTTCACTTTTTAATGGAGTCAAAATTCTTAGTCTTTGCTCAGTCGAAGAAGTCAACAAAAATTTGTCTTTAACAGAGTGAAAGGACTTGAAACCAAAAGCAAGCACGCAATAAAATCACTCATACGCATATGATGCTTATCATCTTTGCTTTTTGTTTTCATTCAATAGAATTCTCCATTTGTTTGTTTGACCGCCATAAAAGCAAGAAAATTGGACAAATGTTTTTATAGCATTTCTGCTATTTTATGCTTTCTGTCCTTCTGCCTTTCAAAATGATTGAATTTGTCTGAATAAACTTTGGGGTACGAATTGATTGGATTGGATTGGATTGGGTTTGATTTTTTCTAGACTTGCCTACTATTTTGTTTTCAGCTACGTCTGCTTTTTTCAGACGTTTTTTTTATTTTCTATTTGTTTCTGTTGTTCCGTATACTGTTTAAATAAAAGGCAAACAGTTAATCTTATATAAATGTGATTTTGCGCTAAGCATTTGTGAAGCTAGTTTTTGCATAGTTTTTTCTTTTGTCATATTTTGTCTTTTGTCATTTTCATTTTACACCAAACAAATGTCTTTCACAAGGACTAAACACGCGCTCTACTTACATACACGCTCAGCTATGCAAGTTGCCCACTCATTTGAACTAATCCATAAAATGACCGACCTTTTACATGCGGCTCATAGGAAAGCCCTAAACATTACAAAATGTCCAATTAAAATTTAATTATATTAAGCAGTTTGCACATGTCACCGGTGTGCACACGACAAGCAGATTAACTCAATGCAAATTCCATACAATGCCAGCGAGCTGCGGAGCAAACAAGTAACCGGCAAACATTCAAAGGCAATCAAACAAAAGCAGCAACATAAATGCATTAAATGCACGTCAGAGTGTCTGACACTAAGTAGAGTTATGTGCGCACACACACATACTACACATACACATGTTGAGTAGAGTTAAGCTAAGTGTTTTGAGTTGAAATGTTAAACAATGTGCAGTATGGCAAATGTAGTGCACGAGAACAAAAGCACGTCGTGCAACGAGATGGGAGATGTATGAGTGCTGAATGCTAACCAACTTAATGTGCGTGTGTATATTTTCCGGCTTATTATGCCATTGCATGTGCCACAATAACAAATCATGACAAATGACAGCGTCGTCATGTAAGCCAAAGAAGAGCGTACACGAGCACAGGCCAAACAATTGAAAAAAGGCGCCAAAAAGTTTTCACACAGTTGTCGTGAAAACGTGTAGGCGTGGCCGAAATACGTGCACACTGCTCTGCAGAAGCGAGTATTTGCCTAAGCATAGACAAAACCCACAATATGTGCATACGGTTTTATGTTATGCGAGTTCTCGTTTCGTAAGGACATCTGTATATACATACATGCACATATATATACATGTACAGTATAGAGTATACAATGTCATGTTGTGCTTAGGTGTGGATGTGCGTGCATGTTTTCTGTGTCTCTCTGTGTTTAGTTCGTGTGACCGCACATTTACATTAAGTCGCTTGGTTTTGTTTGTTTAGGTTTATTTTTTGTTGTTACGTTGTTTTGTTTTATTTTGTTTTGATTTGCTTAGTTTGCTTTGGTTTGTTTGCTGTGGGTTTGTCATGTTGCTGTCATCCACCACTTTTTCGACCTTTTTTGTTAAATATATTTATTTGAAGTGTTTGTTTAATAAATTTTGTGGCAAATCTTACATTTGAATGTGATAAGAACATGTCTAAGCAATTAAAGTTTTTGAAAAGATTGTTATGTGAAATGCTAAGTTACTCTTTATTGTTATCCTTTCATCGTACTGCAATATTAAAATTTTACTTTATTTACTAGGCTAGAATTTCATTTTTTTTTTTTTTCAACAACACATTATTTTCTATAAACCACACTTCCGGCTATTTTTTTTTTTTTTTTTGTATTTTCAATTCCAGCCATGTTCATTTACAAATTTATGTTTGACTCTAACCTCGCGGTGTATTATGCCAAAAAAATTAATTTAGGAAGCTGCATTTGGGCAAAAATGAATATAAAAACAAAATTTATATTTCCAAAATCCTAAATACATAATTTTGTATCTGCATAATGGGAAACATGCTAACATACAAGCATCGCACATGCACACACACAAACACAATCGGTGTACCCTCACACCGCTCAGACCCCAACAGCAAGCAACATAATGTAACCTCATTTAAATTTATTCGCAAAACTTCTGCATAATAACAGACCAGTGAAAGTCCAAAAGTCCACTTAACAAGAAAACTGTTTACATAATTCTTATTTCATTCCAAGCCGCACTCGCTGAACCATTTCTCTCTTCCTGTTTTTTTTTTCTTTTTGTATTTATTTTTGTGTTGTTTTGGCTTTGGTTTTATTTCTTGCTCTTGTGCTCATTTCGCACTTGCCGTCGCTGCGCGCATTAAAGATTTCACGCCAAGTGCGCTTATTAGCTTTTTAAAGCCATAAGGTCGTTCCTTAGCGTGTTTTATGCTGAACTCTCACCCCGAGCGTGCTTCATTGCCATGGACAAAGGGGGAAAACGCCGCTTATTATGCTACATTTTTTGCAAGTGTTTACGGCGCAAAAGTGTTTTTTCTTTCTCTTCCTTTATTATCGCTGGCTAAAGCAGCAAAAACAACAACAGCAACGAATAAAATTACATTTTTTATATACATGCATAAGTAGCAGAAAAATCATAAATTTTCTGAGGATTTTTATTTGAAGACCTTTTTTGAGCTTATCTTGTAGCTGGAAACTGTTGCTGTGGCACAAATAAGAAGTAACCAAAAAATATGATAATAAACCAATTAAAATATAACGTATACGTATACATATTGCTTAAGTGCAAAGGTGAGTCAATTCGGGGCACTGCGCCTGTTGAACCCATTTCAATTGCCTTCTTGTGGCTTTTTTGGCGCGCATTCATGCAACGTCGCACACCAGCTGAGTTAGCGGTTCAGGAAATTGTATTGCGCAATAAAAATTGCCGTTTTATGATGTGCAAACGCACAGCTGCCTTACTGTCTCCTACACACACTGTGTGTGTTTATTCACAATTTTTTTTTATTTTTTATATAAGCGTACAGTGCACATGCCATATGGTAAGTAATCACATAAACCAACGCTTTATTTTATTCTGTTATATTATTTGCTTTGACTTGCTTATATAAAACAATAATCATAAAATGTAAATTGAACACTTAAAGTAAGAGTTTCAAATTTTGTTCGCATATATGTGCATATACAAAATCAGTTACTCAGTAGCTGGCGCGGCTAGTACTTAAGCTTTCACAATTTTTTCTTTCGATTCAACACTTAAAACTTATTTGTGAACTTTCTAATATTTTGCGAAGAAACTTACTGCAATTTGTAGCAGATTGAATTTGTCACAAAATGCCCAATCCAATAATGCCGCTTATCCTACAAATATGATGGACAAGTTAGCTTCATGCTGTTTGTGCAGGATAGGAAACTATTGGATACGCTGAAAATCATATTTGTAAGAAATTAATCGTAAGTCAAATAATAATTAACGTATCTGTACTGTGTATTACTCAGCCGGACTAACGTTTTTAGTTTAATGCAAATGCGTTCTTAAATTTTCTTCACAAATCTTGAAATAAAATAAACAAACGTTTAAAACCATTTAATGCTTTCGTTTTGACAGCTGTAAGTTCTTTATCGCATATTTAAACTTTAAACAACTGCGAGGCGCAGAAAATTATGCAATACTTTCATAAACCTTAGCAACAAAAAATAAACCAAAGTAAAGCAATAAGCAGTAGCAGCAGCGGATGTGGCAGTGGCAGCGGTAACTATGCCCAAGCGCCCATCACTGCGTTGCTTAGTCCAAAAATATTAACATTGATTTTCTTTATCATCTGTTTCAAGCCATTTCACTTCATTTATTTCAAAGACTACGCAAACGGTCAGGAAAAAACCAACAGTAACAGCAACAACAACAAAAAAACAACGGCAAAAAAACAAAGCGACAACAACAAATAATAAGAATAACCAAACTGTAGAAAGACACGAAGCGACAAGACAAAGCGTTAACAGCATAAAACGAAATGACATGGCAATAAGCAGCAGGCAAAATAAAAACAAAAACTTTAACAAATCTAAAGCAAAGGCCAGACAAAGGCAAAGACAGCCAATGCGAATGAGAATGGGATTGGGGCTGAGACTGGCACTGGGACTGAGTTGGCAAGAAAACAAAATACTAATAAAAAAAAAAAAACCTAAAAATCAAGCGAAGGCGGCAGAAATGCTAGAGATGTCAGTTGTGTTTCATTGTGTTTTATTTGTCGGTTCTCTGTGCAGTTGCTGCCAACGACGATGACGACTGTTGTTCTTCAATATCTACTTTTTGCTGTTGTTGCTGTTGTTGTTGCTGTTATTTATTTTTTGTTATCGTCCGTTAACACTTCATATGAAATGTACACCAAATGCTAACATCAACGCCAACACCAAAACTAAGACCAAGACCAACACCCAACAGCAGCATCAACATCAACGGCAATGCCAGCTGCTGCAGCGCCACACCCGCCAAGCGTTCATCGGCATCAACATCAACATCAGCATCAGCATCAGTTCATCTCATTGATATGACCTTAGTTATGCTCAGTTTGTTTGCTGTTGCTGTTGCTATTGCCATTGCCATCTCTGTCTCTGTTGCTGCCTTTGCTTGTCTGCTTATTAGACTTGGACTGGCAACATCTTCTGGGCATTTGTGGCATTTGTTGGTTTTCGTATACGGTTTCGCTTCGTTTTGAGTACTGCGTGCAAAATGTCAAAATATATTTTAGTTGAATTTACGTTCTGTCGGCTTGCGTCAGTGGGTGTGTGGCACAAGAATGTTTTCACAAAGCTGGTTGCGTGTTAGTTTGCTGTTAAGGTTAAGGATTTGCTTGCCTTACCATATTGTGGCCAATGGCATTAAATTTGAAGCTTGCCGCATCATACATTCAACAGCCAGCAGCAGCAATAAAGCAATAAGCGAGAGAGAGAGAGAGAGAGAGAGAGAAAGCAAGTGTGCACCTACTTATTTTCCTACGACTCACTGCATGTCCCTTCAAGCGTATATTTGCTTTGCTTTTAACACATTACACACACACATATACGCTTGCACACTAAGTGAGTCAGTGAGTTAGTGCGTGTATATATGAGTGTGTGTGTGGGTGTGTGCTTGCTGCTCGTTAGCCAAGTGTAAAGTGAAAATATTTTTTATATCATGTGCAAGTGCCATTATCATGACAATTGCTTATGGTAGGCACCTCCTATATAATATGATTTCTTTTATTATTAACGTTTTCGCCCACAGTTTGTCCTGTGTAATGGCATGTAACTTGGCCAGGACTTCATAGCTCACCACGCAAACCATTCCCTGTGAGAGCTTTGCTTTGTGCTCAGCTTAGGACAGTATCAAGCATTTGCAGTTACTTGTAATAAATTGGCCTTCAAGTCTAAATCCGACTTAGCGCCAGCAAAAAAAAAAAAAAGGAAACATAAATAACTGTCATAATACATTTATAGCTGGAATTAATGTTGGCTGCAGCTTAAACCTTAAAAACCTGTCATTGATTTAATGCTAAACAACGGCCACACACACACACACACACATGCACACTCGCACACAGTTGTCAGGGCGGGCACTAAGCTAAGTTCTGTTTGTGCTAATCAGGGCCGACAATCCTTGGCAAACATGTCACAGCTGAGTTGTTAGCTGAACCAAACTAAAAACTGTATTCCTGCCTGCTGCCTGCAAATTAAGCCAAACCTAACAATTTGCGGTTGTTCGTTGACTAATTGACTTGGTTACCGCAAGCGGAGCAAAATGACAAAACTAAAAACCTTGTGCACGTGTAGCCTGCTTAGCAGTCCCCACACTCTCTACTCTCTACCTTAAGGCAACACATTTGATAAATGAGACGGCAAACAGTTAAACACAACATTTCAATAATAGCCAGCTAGCTGAAAAAAAAGGGACGCCAACAGCAAAGCAGCCACTCAAATGCCACAATACAGAAATAAAAAAACAACGAAAAAAGAAAAAAAAATGAATAAATAAAGGGTCACCAAAGGTACAATGAAGAATTGTCCTTATACACTTCTATAAGCACACACAATAAAAAATGGCAACAAAAATTGATTGTGAAAAATTTAGCACTTGAAATGAAAAATTCAACAATAGCAAACGAGTCGAGAAGGCTGGATCTGTATTTGGGTCTGGGGGTGTGGGTGTGGGTGTGGGTGTGGGTGTGGGTGTGGGTGTGGGTGTGTTGGTTGCTGTAGTTCAGTTGAGTTATCCAAGCTTAGGAAAACATTTTCTGAGAAGTCAGGCTAACACACGCCAAGGTCAAACTGTAAATGGTTTATATATGCAAATTGATTTAGATTTTGTTGTCTGTTTTTATTTTATTATGTTTTTTTCTGCATTTTATTTATTATTTTCTGCACCTTTGCCATTTTTCATTTAAGGTGTGATTTTATGCCTGACTGCATTGTTGTTTTGTTCAATTTGAATGTAGCCCAAAATTAATGTACGCATATAGTATTCCTGCTGATTATCCCTGCTTTGTTAAAAATAAGACAATCCACTTTGTGCCGCCTTTTCTCATGGTTGATGGTTGATATGCAACATCATTTGCATAAAGTTTAAAGGTTAAAGCCATTGGAAAAGGGTACAGTGCGCGGTGTTAACTCATTGTAAGGATTGAAAGGACAGCTTGTGAAAGCAATGCACTGTCCGCAGACTTAATCAGTCTGAAGCAACGGCAGTTAATGGTTTTCGAAAGGCCCCATACAGTGTGTCTTTTTATACAATATTTTAAATGATTAATGCATATATTGTATTATTATACCTTATAATCGTTTAAAATGGCAGCAAGTAAACGCCAGCAGCTGTGCGTAAAGTTTACTTTTGTTCGTAAATATTTGGCTTCCTTTGTTCTCCATTAAGGTTCAATGCACTGCAGTGTGCGCCTTTTTTATGTACAAATTTTAATATTTTGTCCTTTTTTTTATTTTAAAGTATATAAAAGAAGTGTATACGCTTTTTTTCAACGTTTGTTGTGCAGTTGGCAGCTTTTAAAATGCAGATCAGAAAGGCAAGAATTGTGTTTTTTTTTTTTTCGTAAATATGCACAACATAACATACGTCTTTTGCAAGATTGGAAAAAAAATTTTAAAAATAAAAGCACTTAAGGATTCACTGTGTGTTTTTCAAGGTATTGACTGCAGTGTCCGTGTTACGCTTAGTTTTTTTTTTTCTGTTTTAAAAATATGCCAATGCAGTATATTTTATGAATATTTAATGCTTTCAAATATTATTCTTAGCCAATAAACTACAATGTTTATTTTTATGCTAACTTCAAAGCGCCTTTGTAGCTGAAATTCCACATTGCAATGCATTGCATTGAATGCGCACAAAAGCATGCAATGAAATTTTTCCGGAAATGGCTTTTCACGTATGCGCTCGCGTGTCTGCAAGTAATGCATTAATAAAACGCGCACCGGGCACATATTAAACTCAATTTCAATGGATTTTGGTATGCTTCGCATATCTGCATTGTTGACATTTTATACGGATGAGCAGCATTCCCCTCACCAAGCACACGTACCTAATGCCAAATAGAAATCCACTCAAAATAGCTCATTTTTTCTGTATTTTCGTATATTCTTTTTATTCCTTTATTTTTTGATAAGAAAATACTCCAGCAAATAATTTTCATTTGTGTTACTCTTTTTTTTTTTGCCATTGGGTTGATATGAGAATAAGCAAAAATACAACATTAATCACTTCATCGCCCGGCTACACTGCGGCGGCCTGGCAGCCCCTTTTGTGTCTAGTTTTGCTTGGCAGTTTGTTTATTTGCTTATTTGTTTGTTGATTTTCGTAGTTGTCTCCTGTACGTTTTTGGCATAGTTCCCTTTTTCCGTTTTCCCTCTGTTGTCATGTAGTGGCATTTAAGTCCATTTGTTTGCACGTTGTGTTGAGTTTTTCATGTGCTGTTGATGTGCCATTTGCATGCAAAGCACAGCTGGGGCCGCTGTATGCCTATCAGCTAGTGGCTAGGCCAGTGCACAGACCACATTCATGCATACACATACAAATAAATATGTGTGCGTATGTGTACATAAACGTATATGTATGTGCATAGAACGCTGTTGTATTTTTCTGACTGCCCATTTAAGTCCAGTTTTATTTATTTATTTTGCTGTCTGCCCACCTGTCTGTATTTGCTGTTGACTGCCTGTCTGCGGTTTTGTGTTGAGTTGCGTTTTAATTTTAATGCATAGCTTAATGTGCAAGTGTCAATCCACTGATGTGCACAAATTTTTACCAAACATATCTGTGCAAATTGCTAAATTAGTCTGCAAATACGATACATCGATATTCCTAAAATACATACAGCTTATCATTAAAAAGCAGCAAAATAAAACAAGAAAAATATAAGAAAATGCAATTTGAGCGTGGCGAATTAGCATGTATAATTTGTTAAACGAATTTTCAATACATTGTTTCTATAAACTTAAATTTCCTATATACAAAATGTTTAGTATTCAAATGTTTTCTGTTGCTAAAATTTGTGTTTCTATTATCTGCCTGGGTAGGATGCTCACATTTGTGCTTAATGCACATACGGATCTAAACATCGGAATACATACCTGTATATATACATAAATATATGACAAACTTTTACCTTAATCCATAAACAATATTTATTGCAACAACTTTTGTCAACTACAGACTGCGGCGAACATGAGCGGCGCGGCTGCATGCCTTGCTTCGAGCCCACCTGCGCTGCACCGTACACTCACGATCAGCCCAAATTTTGTTTCCGGAAGTGCTTTCTAGGTTGCATATGCGATTTCGGTTACATACGTCTCGACAATGATACACATTGCGTGCTTTTTGACGAGTGTCCAAAGGATGACAGCACATACGCATAACAACATGAAAAGTAAAATTTTGATAAAATTATTTCAGTAAGACGCACTTTCAGTTAGACACAATAAAGGGAAAACAAGTAAACAACAGACTCAGATTGCAGCTACTGTCTTCCACATTTGGCTTTTATGGTTGTTTTGCTGTCGACTTTGTACTTTCGCTTTTATGCCGCATTTATAGACAGCAAAATAATAAAAACAAAAAACAATAAGAAAACAACAACAACCATAGAAAGTTGTAATAAAATAAAAAGTCACAATAGACACAATTGTTTTAGTACTCTTTGACTCGCCAGCTTTGCCGCATATCCTTGTATACGACAATAGCATCAAAGTAAAGTATCTTGAGATTTCAGCGCAGTACAACAAATAAAACAGCGACAGAAATAAAATAAAATAATGCAAAATAGCGAAAACAACAGAACATCAGCAACAAAACAAGAACAAAAACAAAATAAGTTTCATTGTTTATTTCTGCGGTTGAACTTTTATATGATGACACAGTTTGCCATCCGTGCTGTCGTTGGCGCGCTCAAAGGACAAAGACAAAGTGCACAAAGTACGCAAAAGGCTTGTAAGGGAGTAGCGTGTAAGAACAGACGACGTGCTTAACATACACATACATATGTATATTCATTTAGTTGTCAAAGTATAGTAAAATAAGCTAACCAAAATAAGCTTATTTCCATTTTTCCTTTCCTTTTTATTTTATTTTATTTTTTTGGCTAAGAATTATGCTTATGTTTTCTTATGTTATTTTTACAGTTTGCTTATTTATTTATTGTATTTATGTTATGGTTATTACTTTTGTTTTGTGTCATTATGTCTGCCTGAAATGAGAATACAATTAATGATTATATGTTTTATATTATTAAAACTTTGGCTATTAAATCTGTAAGAAGTGCTGCCAGGACCTCAAATGGTGTGCCGTCGCTAGGATTTATTTAATAGGTATTGTAGTTCGTGTGGTAAGCAGGCAAAGCCAATTACATATTGGTGGGAGTTCTAAGAAAAAAAGTAAAATACAACAATAAATTTTTTTAAGCAATAAAGATGCATGTGTGCAAACCCTAAAGTCAACAGACTGCCATATGGAATGTTCTAAGGAGAGAATAAGAACAATGGGCAAAAGCCATGGAGCAAACAAAAACAAAGCGTAGAATACCTAATAGTTTGTATTTAAAAAGTTTCGAATTTCTTATCAGGGTATTTCCGCTGCTTTAAGCAACAGTTATCTGTCTGCAGAACACGCAAACCTCCAGCAGCCATTAAACACTTAGACGCGGTGCACACGTAGCATAGTATAAACACGCGTGATGCTGTGCTGCCACGAGACAAGCAGCATAACTACAGGCAAACAGACAGACGGACAGGCAAACCGGAAAAAAAGCAGACTTTGCAAAGGCCAAGCAGTGCAGGCTAAGGCGAAGCCCAGGCCAAAGCCAACTCAACCCATAAGGTAACGGGTCGCACGCGCTTTCGCCCAAAAGTTGACTAATGTGTGCATGAGTGCGTGTAAACTTGTTTCATAAAAGTTTCACATTTAAATTGCTGTGCAAAAACTTTAACGAGCACAACGCCAAGGAACGCAACGTAACGCAACGCAACAGAAGAGTATAATAGTGCGGGAGAAGCGTTGAGGGAATGCCTAATGCCAAGTCGACGCCAACAGCTGACGGGAATGGTGACGGTGACGGTGACGGAACATGGTGATAAGAAAAACGTAGCAATGAAAGTTTTGAAATTTATTGTGGCACCGGAATAGCAACAAAATGCAGACAACAACAACAACTACAATAGGCAACAAACAACAAACAACGAACAACGCAGAGCGGTAACAACAACGACCGCAAATTCGATTATCAAACATTCAAGTTGATGTCGAAAAATCGGTCGCTCGGTCGACTACCACTGAGACACAAATAAACAAAAAGAAAAAAAAAAAGAACAACAACAAAAAAGACACATTGTGGCGCACGTTCATGGGCGGGGCAGTAGCGGAGGCACACGTACTTGCTGAAAATTTTGCGCCCCAAGGCTGCTATTTTTCGGTTTGTTTGCGGCTCCTGCCGACGCTGCTGCTGATAAATTGTACTTGAGGTGTTTAGTGGCATAAAAAGTTGTTATTGTTAATGGTTTTGTTTTATTGTTTTTGCCATTTTTTTTTTACATTTTCTCTTATAATTGCATCTCGCTCTTCCGTGGTGTAGTTTGCTTTGGCTAAATAAAAATAAAAAACAAACATTTAAGCGAAGTGGTCACAATAATTTTTGTTTTCGTTTTAAGCCACTTAAGCCGCACAAAGCCGAGAAAATGAAATAATTTTTTCGCAATTTATTACAACAATTTTGTGTTTATTGCATTTTGCCTCTGGTATGGTGTTTGGCGTGCGGTGTTCGCTGTGTGGCAAACGCGAGACTGGAACGTGTGGCGCATTAAAATTAATATGCGATAAATTAACATAATAAATTTGTTGCCTGGCGTGAAAATAATTGCATTTAGTAAAAAAAAAAAAAAAAAAAAAAAGTAACAAACGAGAAAAATATAAGAAAAAACAAATCCTAACACTAATGGGTAGTTTAATTTTATTTGTGTGGCTGCTGCTGAACATGCCGCCTGCCCGACTCTTCGGCCTTGCTGCCACTTACACAACTTGCGCGCCATATTACTCATACGTCCCATCGGCACTAACAATTGCGCAACAATGCATAAGAAAAATACAAAATGGAGTGCGCAGTGCATAAAAATAATAGCACACCAGCAACAATTTAATTTTACTCACATCATTTTGTATACTTGCAGGCGCTTTAATTGCGTTCTATAATATGCGTATGTGTATGTGTGTAATAATGGCACAACATGTTCACATAAGCACAACTAAACAATGCACAGTGGTTCGTATTGGTTATTTTCTTGGTTCAAAGATTTAAGTAAAGAACTGACTAATGTTTTTTATATATTTTTTATGCTAAATTATGATGACAGCCCATAGCTCGTGACTCGAGCGAATTTTTGTCATATTGTTCAACACTAATTCTGAGTTAGTTCCCATATTCACACGTCCAAATATGTGTATGTGATGTCCGTGTTGGCGGTAATATAAGTGCAGACTTTAATCTGGTTTTTACCTAACTTAGCCATAAAATAAATAAAATTAATTTAAATAAAAAAATTATCATTTGCCTATTTATATAATAGAACAGAATAAAACTTCAAACGTATCATTTGAGGCACATGGTTAGTATATACTCCTACATATAATCTCGCATACAACCACTGTGCAATGCCTAACGAGTACAAGCCACGTGCACTCACACACCATTTACAAATACTGACTGCATCGCTCTATTGTTGAACGCAGGCGCTGAGGCGGCGGCAAGTATGCAATAATAATAGTAATATACATAATAATCACTTTGTGGCAAATTTGCGAGAAATTCACACGCGCGACTGCACTTAAACACATGCATATGAATACGTATTGCAAATACTGCCGTTATTCCTGTTTCATTTTCCTTTCCCCCTCCATGCACCACTCTCTATTGAAGTGGTTGATGTTGCTGTTGTTGCTGCTGTTGGACACTTAACAGCTTGAAGTGCGTAACTGCTTTTGTGTGTAGCTCGGCACTAATGTGGTGTGTGTGTGTGTGTGTGTATGTGGTTGCATGGGCAACAATTTCGCATAACAACAACAACAATTGAAATAACTATATTAAATATTTTGCGTGACAGCACATTCAAATGCGGTACACAGGATATGCAAAAAGTGTTCACATACGTCCGTCAACATTTCACGGAATTAAGGAAAATAGAAGTGCAAACATTAAACCCATTTTGTACTTATCATGTAAACAGTGACTCAGAGCTTCTTTCCTACACACTTTAAAAAGAAAATTTAAATAGTAACAATAATTTTTTATGAAATTTAAACACAGATTTTAAGAACAATCTTACTAGATTAAAAAGTATTATATAAAATTATTAATATGACTACAAAATTAAGACCAAACAACATCTAAAACTAAAAAAATTCATATATTTCATCTCACAGTTAATTTCGTACACTTTTTAAATTAAGCGAAAAATCTAAAATAATTGCATTTTATTATTTAGTACAGTCTTCCTTGATTTTAAAAATAGATTGAAGCTATTTTGCATTTGTTTTTTTTTTTTTGCCCGCGGTTTCATAAAGTGAAGGCAGTTCCAAATGTCCCCGTTTGAGGGAAACTGGAATGGCCAGTATGATAAAATCGTTGGAACTTCCACAAAGCACATATTCAGTATTACTCTAAAAGTTTCTCATTTTCGACAAAGGCTGGCCACAAGCAGACCTAAACCAAACCACTGCCAGTTATATATAATATGAATGTAAACCTAAACTGTAAGCTTATTAAAGACTAACTTCATTTTGTATTTAATTTGTTAGCGTACACACTGACCCCATGCAGAGCGAGAGTTTCCTTTGTAGTTGTGTAAATAAACAAACTGCCAAGCTGAAGTTTCTCATGCCTGCAGTAGCATGGCGAAATTAAATGTTGCTTTTGCATCTCATTAACTGTATTAATTATTTTACAAGTGAAAATATTTCAACTAATTAACTGCTGCAACAAAATATTTGTGCAAATAGTTTTCAATTGCAACAATAACAACAACAATATCGCATATATTTTAAAACAATAACAACAAAAGCATTTCTGGCTAAAATATGCAACGTGTGCTCATAACACACGCATCCAACGGCGCTTAATGCTTACAGCAATTAATTAAGAACGAAAGCTGTTCACACTTTACCAAGTGCAGGAAGGAAGCATGTAGGCGGTACGGTGCGGTGCGGTATGATGTGATGAGGCGTGATGTGGTGTGGGATGATGTGATGCGGTTTGGCGTGGCATGGTGCCATATGCCATCCTGTTTGTGCGTTAATTAAACGAAAAATCAAGCGTACAAAAAACACAAAAACCAGGCGGGTAAAGTGATTAATTATTGACGTCGTCGATGTCGACACATGCAAAAAAAAACAGAAATAAGAAAAAACCAAGCACACACACTCACACACACACTGATTCCACAACAACCATCTTGTTGTGTTTTTGTACGCTACGCATTTGGGTCAGCATGCAGCTGCAACTCGATATGCTTGACCAAAAGTTTATAATAACATCAGATACCATACCATATATACATATGTATATGGTATAGTGTAGTGTGGTGTAATGTAGTGTTTGCACAGCTGTTGGTCATTGATCGTTGATGGTGTAAAAACTCTGCTTTTGCTTTAATTTGTGTTCATATAAGTTTCTCGCAAAAATTTAACAACATTAAAAAGAGATCACGTATGCTGCTGACAAATGTGGAAATGGCAAGAGAAATAATATCTTCTACTTTAAGTTTTACTAAGCATGAAGCATGAACGTTCCTGAGTAGAATGAGCAGGTTGGAAATCAAAAATACAAATGTGAGCTAACTTAATTTTTGTCCACTAAACCTAAATTATTTAGAAAACAGTCAAACCCGGCTCGCTGTCTAAAAGTTATCGATCTACACACATATAATAAACGGACTATCATAGATGGCTTAATATTTATTTTATTTATATTTGTATAAACAGAGTTACTCGTTTTCTCATAAGCTCCTTGGCACCAAAAATTTAAGGATACTTTCTTGCGCAAGAAATCATTACATTTCTACGCGTATTAAAATAATCATTGCACAATCCATTCTTTTTAATGCTTCATCTCTTCTTTCTCCTCTTCTAATTCGCCACAAGTCCTTTAAATTGCCTTAGACACGTTATCCGTGCACAACGCGTTTCTTAATGATTTTTTGCCTAAAAACGAAGCCTGCTGTGACCTACATTTTCATACAAGCCACCTAACATCCATAATGAGTTGAAGCAAACCATTTTCGATGGGTTGCCAAACAATTGAATCAATTTAGCTGAAAAGGTTTTTAATGTAACACATTTCTGCTTTCGTTTGCACCTGCAGGTTTGTGCATTATCGAAACGCGCCATGATCCTGCAACCGGACATGCTCACCTACAACGAAGTGCCGCCGGGCGTCATTGGCGCAGCATCGGCGGCGGGCGGGGCGAACGGCGCCTACGGGGCACATCATCACACTTCGTTACAGCAGCAATCAACGATGATGAGCGCGAAAACGCTACAACAGAACATAATCATTGCGAATGCCGGCCTCAGCTATGAGGATGTACTAAACGATGACTTTCAATTCGACATGGACGGACACGATGTGATGGTCTTTCTGCACATACAAAAAACTGGCGGCACATCGTTCGGACGGCATTTAGTGCGTGATTTGGACTTGAAGGTGCGTGAAAATGTGCTTTGTCATGGGAATTTGACGTATTAATCTATTCTTATCTTTTGCAGCGCCCCTGTGAGTGCCAACGCCAACGCAAACGTTGCTACTGCTTCCGTCCGCATCGTAATGAAAACTGGCTCTTCTCGCGCTATTCGACCGGCTGGAAGTGTGGCCTGCATGCCGACTGGACCGAGCTGACCAGCTGCGTTGACGTTGAACTGGATAAGAACGAAGGCGAGACCGCCAAGCGTCGCTATTTCTATATAACGCTTCTGCGCGAACCGATCTCACGTTATATGTCTGAATATCGGCATGTACGACGCGGCGCTACCTGGAAGGGCTCACGGCACTGGTGCCTTGGTCGCCAGGCCACAGCGCAGGAGTTGCCCGCGTGCTATAAGGGCAAAGATTGGCTGGATGTCGATCTGGATGAGTTTGCAGCATGCGAATCCAATTTGGCAGCCAACCGACAGACGCGCATGCTCGCTGATTTGGCGCTTGTCGGCTGCTACAATAAATCCTCAATGCCAGCGCACGAACGGGATCGTGTGATGCTTGCGAGTGCCAAGCGTAATCTGGCTGCGATGGCCTACTTTGGCTTGACCGAGTATCAGAAAGTGCGTACAAATTAGAAGAAGTTCCCTTTTGGTGTGTTTAATTTGTTAAAATCAAATTTTCTGTGACTTATTTTCAGATGTCGCAGTACATATTCGAGGAGACATTCAATTTACGCTTTGCCATACCCTTCGAGCAGCATAACACGACAATTTCTGCCACGGCTGTGCACAACTTGCGACCCGATCAGCGACGTCGCATTGAGCAGCTAAACAGTTTGGATGTTGAACTTTATGCATTCGCAAAGAATTTACTGTTTCAACGGTAAGTCGGCATAAGTTAATAAATTCACAATTAAAATTTACACAATTTTATTAAAATTTTTTTTTGCATGTGACAGCTTTGAACACC
This sequence comes from Stegana nigrithorax, assembly GCA_037044495.1. Taxonomy (NCBI): domain Eukaryota; kingdom Metazoa; phylum Arthropoda; class Insecta; order Diptera; family Drosophilidae; genus Stegana; species Stegana nigrithorax. The sequence goes on along the minus strand of JBAMBQ010003091.1, from coordinate 298,179 downwards.
TGAAAGCCAAGGACGCCAATTTCGAGCAACGTTTTGCCAATCTGGGCAATATCTACTTCAAACAGGGCGTCACGGAGTTCAATTGGGACAGCAACATCGACGATGCGCTCAGCACGGATCATTAGAATGTGAAACCAAATATTAATTGTAGTATTTAGCATTAGCTTAGCGTAGCCCCCACATCAACTGAACCTTAATTTAAAAAGCGAACAGCGAAGATGTTTAGCTTGCATGCACAGCGTTGAATGGCAACGTAACGTATTCAGTTTTGTTGCATTAAGGTAAAGTGAATCGGTCAAAAGAATAAATTTGGCATTGCAAAGCCTAACATCACAAAACGAAAGGACTTTAAATTAGTTGTAAGCTTACACTTAGTTATTAATATTATTATTATTATTATTATAATGTATCTCTAATCTGACTATGTACTAATAAAAAACCTAAAAACAAAACACAACTCAAGTTGTATGAGCGAGACGTGCAGACGCAGACGCGGAGGTTGGTTGAATGAAAAATCTCGTATTCGTATTATGCGTAATTTTAAGTAAAAGCGTTTTTTTCTGCTTTTAATGTTTAAGCCAATATTGTATATAATATTTGTATGTATTTAAATAATAATAAAAACAAATTGAAATGTGTCATGTCGTGTCTGCGCATAAACTATGTCATAATTAAGATTTATCTTTTTTTTTAGCTAATATGTTAATTAATTTAATTTAATTCCGATAAATTATCATATTTACACATATTTGCTATGCCAAATTTAATTGTAGCTTAATTTAAGTTCGCTTTAGGCAGCTTTTTTTTCAATGCTTATTTAAAATGCCTGTTAAAAGTTTGTTTTTTTTTTCAAGTGGTTTTTTTCATCTATTTTTATACTCTGCATTCATATGAATATTGTACATTTTTTTGTTATGTCCTTTTTCTTTCGATACGTTGCATTTATTTATATCGCATAAACTGTAACGGAATACATACCTCGAAAAATGTTTGTCAAAGAACTTAAAGTTATTAGGTATAAAAAATTATCAAACATGAAGCATTTTTTTAAACAAATTTGGTAAACTTTTACTTATTACCTCGTAAGGTTAATTCAATAATTGTAATTTTTCAAATAAATCGATTTTTTCTTTAACTATGTTTACATAGATCGGTGTATTAGAATATTATATATGCCATATTTCTTCCCGATGTTTTGTACAAAAAAATAATTATTTATATTTGAAATTTTAAATTCGATCAGCATAAAACTCATATTAACAGGCATTAAGCAATAAAAATATTTTCTTCGTTTTTTGGCAATTTTCAATAAAACTTTTAATTGAAAACCGCAATTACAGTTATTAAAGCAAATCAAATCCATAATTTGGTTTATGCAGGAAAAGCATTTAATTCTTAAAATTAACAACGCATTTGTAAATACCTTCAAACTTAACGAATTAGATTTATATACGTATATTTAAAATACATAATGCTTAAATAAAACAAAAAGAAAAAACAAGAAATCGAAAGAAAAGTACATGCATATGAATTAGTATTGTTAGAGAGCATAATTATTTAAGACAATAAAGAATTGGCATGCATTATAAATTAATAGAAAGAAGATGGACAATTGAATGCAAAAAACAAATCGAAACAAAATATCAAAAAGATAAATATGATTTCCATAATAATAAAAATGGTATACTGTGCCATTATGTAAAATTAAAAAACGCGCTTGGTAATAAAAATGTTTGAATTGAAAAGCATACAAATTTTATGTTCTATCATGCAATTCACAGTTATTATTAAAAGAATTTACAAACGAAAAGAAGCAACAAATACTACATAATATTAAAACCAAAACTAAAAACTAAACAAAAGAAGTATCTGAATAAATACATTGAAATAAACAAATTAATTATACAAAAAAAAACACCCTTTTCTTTTATTTTTGCATATTCGGAAACAGTTCAATATTACTTATCAATCACTCGTATACATTAATTTGTGACGTCATGCACGCCTCTTTGCATATGAGACTTTGGATGCTGATCTATACGGCCTAAGAGAAAAAATATTACAATAACGAATTTGAAATCTTCACCGCCTCCGAAACCGTAGGAACCGACACGAGCGAGTAAATTTTGAATGGAAGTCGGTTCCCTTAAGAGAATGAAATAGACTAACAAATGCTTTCATTGTTGACAAATATTGTTGTTAAAATTGGCTTGACAGCTCCAAAAGGGTTAATTGTTAAAAATTGAGTAAATATTTATTCAAAATGTAGAAAAGCACGTGATTTCATCAGCGACTTTCTCGCGAATCGTTTGCGATTTTTGTGCGACTTTATGCAATTTTCGTGCCAATTAAATACGACGCTGCAGTCTTAGAATGGCAGCCATGTGCTCAACTGCTACTGCTACTGATAATATGCTGACATCTGAGACTGCTTGGCACGGCGCAAAAAATAACACAAAGAAGAATCGCACCTTTTTTGTTTATTTAATAAATAAATGACAATAATTTGCATATAATTCAATTAGTCCCTAACTACAGCAAATAATGTTATTTTGGTTGATTTTTGCAACGATTTCATATTGCTGCGAGAATTGAAGTTAGTCTGCTGTCATTGCTGGCGTTAAACACACGCAATAATAGAAAATTGTTAAGCGGTTTCAGTTACGCAGCAAAATGGCGGAAGACACTGATACAAAGACAGACGACGTTATACAACAAGTCAACGGCAGCTTCGGGCCTTGGCAGCTGCGCACAGTTCTATTAATTTTTCTTTGCAAAATACCCTCCGCCTGGTTTATGGCGTGCATCGTGTACACAGCGCCCACACCGCAGCAGGGTGAACTTGTCTGCAGTCCGCCGGCAGCAGCTCTGCCCTCGACAAATAATGCAACGCACGTGCACACATTGCATTGGGTGCCTCCACAAGCACAGCGCAAGACGGATCGCGTGTTCGACGTGGATGTCTGCAGTGCCTATGCACAGAGTCTAGAGCACAAGGTACACGGCATGATGAAGGAGATTGAGCAGGCAACAGCAGAAACGGACGTGAACAACTCCTCACATGCCTGCGAGCACATCGAACACAATGCGACCTTTCAATCGCTCACCGTGCAATTCAATTTAATTTGCTCACGTCACGCGCTCGTTGCTGTAACCCAATCGTTTTATGGGCTGGGCACATTTATCGGTGGTCTGGTCGCATACTCAGTACTCAAACAGTTAAATATAAAGAGAAGAATTTTTTAAACATTTCTGCTTATATTGTATTTTTATTTTTTTTTTTCTTGAATACTTATAGCATAAGTCCGCGTCACTTGATGTTGTTTGGCATGCTGGGACAAATCTTCTGTGGCAATTTGACGGGTCTAGTGACAACCTATCAGCTGCACATCTACTTCCGCTGCCTGACCTCAGCATGTTGCGCGCTCATGTGGAGTGCGGGTCAGGTCATTTGTGAGTAGCATAAAAACAAAAAACTTAGACAACAAACTTGAATTCCATGTGATCCTTACAGTAACCGACATAACTGCCGGCAAAGCACGCACAATAGTCATCACACTCTCGGAGTTGTTTTGGTCAATTGGTATTATATTGCTGCCCGCCATATCGATTTACTTCGACAGCTGGAGTTATTTGTACGTGGCCATCTCGAACTCGCTTATTGTGCTCGTCTTACTCCACCGCTGGGTAGCGGAGTCACCGCGTTGGCTGCTGCGCCACAATCGAATTGAGCAAGCGCTGCATGTTATGCTCGAATCGGCCACCTATAATAATCGTGAGATACCTACGACGCTGGAGATTCAATTGGAGGCTTATGCCAAGCAGCTGCGTGCTGAGCCAAGAGTTCACTTTTGGCTGATTTGGGATGGTGTCACTTCACGCAAGGAACTGATTGCTATACACTGGATCTGGGGTTCCGCAATGCTGGTGAACTTCATTGTAGTGCTCATGATTAGATCGTTGGGAGCCGATCAAGTGCACGTGAATACAGCTTGTCTAGGTGTGTGTGCATCGCATGGCATATGTGCAATTTATTATATAGTAAATGCATTGGCAACTTCTATATAGGATTTGCTGAAATGTTGGGTGTCTTTCTCGGCCTCTACATTATACTGTACACACGCAGATGCTGGCGCTGGACAGGCGATTTCGTGATTGTGGCCGGTCTTTGTACATATGTCTTATGGCTGTTACCGCATACGAGTGAGTAAATGATTCAGTACAATTTCATTTTGCCCATGTCTCAAATCACTTTCTGTCCATTTACAGTGCATGTGAGTGTGGAGTTAATCTTGTGGATGCTGCTTAAATTCGCCAATACCGCATCCCTTGCCGTGCTGGCCGCCTACACTAGCAACATGGTCACCGCCGAGAAAAGTCAATTGCTTTTGTTCTCGGTTAGCGTGTTCGGTCGCTTCTGCCTGATTTTTGTGCCGCTGTTGAGCACTTTAACAGTTGTGCATCGCCTGCTGCCCATTACGATTGTAGCTACTTTGGCTTGGTTCTATGGCATTCTAATGCGTCGTCTGAGTCGTTATTACTGGAACACCACACAGCCGCACATGAATGCTGCATGCAGCACTCAAAGGCACAATTCAGTTGACAGTTCAGTTACGAATAGTTTAAGAAGCATTACCTCACGGCATTGCTATGATAACGCACAAGCGGGCAGCTCATCTGATGTCTTGCATACCGACACAATAAATGTGCGTGACCGCAGACGTGAAATTAAAAATGCTCGAAATTCACAGCACACTGTGTCAAGTGTTTAGAATGGCTTTGAGTGGAAAGCAGCGTTTTCCGTTAAATCCTAAGTTAAAAAGTAAATGTATTGAGTTGTTTTCAATAAAAAATTGATTATTTGGAATTAAAACTGATTTGACAATTAATTGTTAAAAACATATTTTAATTTGGGTTCTTTTATTATTTTTATTTAATTAAATTAAGTTTTCTACGAACAATATAGAACTAAGTTTTAAGCCTTGTTTATCGTTACCTTCGACTTTTCCTCTTATAAAAAGCTTACAGATTCCGCGTTACAAAAATTCATCATCGACCGAATTTTTGGCTTCTTTATAATGTTCATTCAGTAGTCATTGGAAGGAACAATGTCTAGTAAATACTGCAGCTGGGGTTGAACATCCCTCCGCGTACTTTGTCACTAGTGACAAATCACCACTTTTGAAACACCGAATCCAGTACACATATGTATGTTTATTCTTACATGCACGAAAGTAGGCTAGAAAATGCAAAAATATTTCTGATAGCCACAGCCAGCTAAGTATGCAAAACATTCTGCTCCTAACTGTGTACCTTTTTTTTCAACATAGCATACAGGGTGTTGTGAAGCAGACATTTGACTATATTAACTAAAATGATGTTGTCCCATACCAGCAGCTTAAAGTCATCTCGATTCAAAAATCTCCACGGTCTGTGATTGTAAGAATCTGTTGAATATCCTCATGCTATGTGTAAGTGTCAGTCTAAGGAAGTCATATGACATAAAATCAAAGTAAGTTATCTGATCAGTTCCTTAACATTCTAACTTATATATAATACGGTTTGATATTATTACTCAATTTAATCTGCCCAAAACGTTTAAATTTCAGACTTAAGCACATTCGCCCAAAGCGACTTGAGCACGCGACTTCTGTGCGACTTTCGAGCGTTTTCTTCTTTTAACCACTTTTAAAATTTTTTTTTTTTTTTTTGTTAGCATAGCTTTTCTTTTCTCACAACTTGCCACACGTAACTTCGGCAATGTTATGTATGTTTTATTAGGCAAATATTTAATGGGCAAATTGTTATAATGAATGCTTCCTGTTATTTGCTTAGCTCAATACTGTATGCAGCTAAAAATAAGTAAAAAGAAAAAAAGATTTAACTCACACATTCCTACTTTATTTTAGAAATGTTCACAACCAATTTACATTAATTTAAGCTAATCCAATAGCTTGAGTAAATAATTAATTTGCATTCGATTGGTGCCAAAACTTCAACAATTAGCAAACACTTTTAGTTAGTCTGCTTAGAGAATTGTCGCCGACAGCACGCAACCAAGATATTGAAAATTTTTTTACGCTAACAAGGAGCAAAAATTTTCCATAGCCGAATGACGCAAAACACGACAACAACAAACACAAATGCAGACGTTGTACAACAGCTGAATGGCAATTTCGGACATTGGCAGTTGCGCACAATTCTGTTGATTTTCCTATGCAAAATACCCACAGCATGGTTTGTGGCCTGCATCATTTACACAGCGCCCACGCCGCAGCAGGGTGAACTTGTGTGTAGACCGACCACGGCGACTTTGTCATCGATGGTGAACACAACAAATTTGAAAACGCACACAATGCTTTGGACGCCTGCAACTGAACAGCGCAAAACCGATCGTGTCTTCGACGTGGATGTCTGCAATGCCTACGCGCAGAACCTGGCCCAGGACTTGACTGACAAATACAACGAAGCCGTATTCTTGACGTTGCCTGCACAGGAGCAATCGCAAATGGAAAACTGGCCGGAAACGGATGTCAAAGAGACGTTGATTTCCTGTTCGCATATCGAACACAATGCCGCCTTCGAGTCACTCGTCGTGCAATTCGATTTGATATGCTCACGTTACGCGCTCGTCGCAATGACGCAATCGTTTCATGGCCTGGGCGCATTCATCGGTGGACTCCTGGCATACTCAGCACTGAAACAGTAAAATATTTTATTAACACTCTAGTTTTATTTTATTTTTCATTTCCCTAAATACCCTACAGCATAAGTCCGCGTCGCTTGATGCTGTTGGGCATGCTGGGACAAATCTTTTGTGGCAATTTGACGGGTCTGGTGACAACCTATCAGCTGCACATCTATTTCCGTTGTCTGACCTCAGCATGTTGCGCGCTCATGTGGAGTGCGGGTCAGGTTATTTGTGAGTAGCATGAAAACAAAAGACTTAGACAACAAACTTGAATTCCATGTGATCCTTACAGTGACCGACATAACTGCCGGCAAAGCACGCACAATCGTTATGACACTCTCGGAGTTGTTTTGGTCAATTGGTCTCATACTGCTGCCCGCCATCTCGATTTACTTTGACAGTTGGAGTTATTTGTACGTGGCCATCTCGAACTCGCTTATTGTGCTCGTCTTACTCCACCGCTGGATAGCGGAGTCACCGCGTTGGCTGCTGCGCCACAATCGAATTGAACATGCGCTGCGTGTTATGCTCGAATCGGCCACCTATAATAATCGTGAGATACCTACCACGCTGGAGGCCCAATTGGAGGCTTATGCCAAGCAGCTGCGTGCTGAGCGTCAGGTTGGCTATTGGCAGATTTGGGATGGCAACACCTCACACAAGAACATCACTTTCATACACTTGATTTGGGGCAGCGCCATGGTTCTCTACAACGTTATATTGCTGATGATTCGTTCACTGGGCGCCGACCAAGTGCATGTGAATACGGCGTGTCTGGGTATGTTCGTTTAACATGATTATATAAATTTGTTAATGCCGGGTAATGCAACTGCAGGCTTCGCTGAAATGATGGGCCTGTTTCTTGGCCTCTATATAATACTCTATACGCGCAGATATTGGCGCTGGACGGGTAATCTCATGATCGTAGCTGCGCTGTGCACGTATTTCGTTTGGGTGCTGCCGGAGATGAGCAAGTAACTGTAATTTGTTGTCCACATATTGTACTAATTGCAGTTCTATCTCTTTCATCAGCACACGACACTCGGCGCGTTGGCCTGGAATTAATCTTTTGGGTGATCCTCAAATTCGCCAATGCCGCATCCATTGCTGTGCTCACGACCTGCACCAGGGACATGGTGTCAGCCGAGAAGCGTCCACTGTTTATGCTGTCGGTTATCGCGTTCAGCCGCTTCTGCTTGATTTTCTCACCGATGCTGAGCACCTTGACGGTCGTGCATCGCCTGCTGCCCATCAGCATCATAGCTACACTGGGCTGGCTCTATGGCATCTTACTGTGTCATCTGAATCGTTATTACTGGAACACGGGACATCCGCACATAAGCGCTGTGCCCTCGCCGAATGCATATCGGCGCAACTCAGCATTTCTCTTGCAAAGTCGCAGTTCGACCGCCAGCTCCGATTTAAGCAGTTTTGTCGGCATGGAGTTGTCCTCGAATTGCTACGAAAATCGTTTGGCCTCCGCTAGCGTACCGGAGCTATGGCATACGAATTGTGATACCATTAATGAGGCCGATGTCGAAATGCTCGACATGCGCAACTTGGATAAAAATTTTCAGCGTGTTTAAACCAATTTTAATAATATGTATATAAATTTAATGAGTTGCTTTATTGAAAATTTTTCATGAATTACAAAAAAAAAAAAAAATTTATTAAAAATTGTTGTTAATTTTTGGTTGCATTTCTCTTCTGCTTCATTTCTCAATAGTGTAAAAAGTTAAAAAAGTTGGCGCTTTGCAGCTTGAAACCATTTTCATTTAATAGCAAGTGACTTTTTTCGTGCTATGCAGAAAAGTATGCCATACATATTAAATGCCAACTCAGCTGCTATCCTAAAATTATGCTATGAGCTTACAAAGCTGCTAAATTAGTCCATATTGGATTTTTCAATTAATTTTCGAATTGAAAAATTTGTTAGTAAATAAAGTGCACAGACGCATGCAAATGATACAGCAAATAATATGTACAAAGGTGTAAGGCAACTTATTTAGTTTAATATTTAGTGTTGTCTGTCATTTTATCATTCAAAATAGAATTCAAATAATAAGGAAATAAATCGCTAAGGTATGTACAAGTTAATATTCTGCCAGCAAATGCCAAGAGTTTAACACATCATTAAAGGTTCGTGCGATTTTGCAAGTAGAAAATTTAATGCGGGAGTGTGACTGGACACATTCTTGGCACCTTCATTTATGTTAAGAGCTAATGATATAAATGATAAAATTATAATTAATTAGAAACGTCATACAAATTCCTGCATAACCTGTTTTTCTACTTTTGTTTCATTAAGGTGAGTGCTGCATTGAAATGCATAAGTGACCGGCGCAATGCATTCTCAATTGTCGAGGCAGTGCCGTGCAATAAAAAAAAAATATTAAAGTGAACCAAAAACAGCTTCAGTGTAATGCTGCATGCTGCAGAATAATCGTGGCACACGTGTCGTATGCGTATTATTTATTATAAATTAACTTCTCATTGAGTTTCTTGGCCTCTCAGTACGTCAATAGTTAATTTATTTAACGCTAATGAGCAGCTTAATTGTTTAACTAATATTATTAGTTAAATTTATTTTTTATTTAGCAGTCATCCTAATATACGGATTTGTGCGTCGTGTGTTAATTGTTATACGATAACAGTACAACTGAGCAAAACAGAACAGCGAACAACAGTAAAACATCAATAGATTGATTTTTGATTTTGATTCTTTTATGATTTCTCATAACAAAATATTCGAATGCCTACTTTTTCAATTGTTTATTTGCAGTCAGCTGATTTGCTATATATACATTTATGTAATTATAGCATATTCATATGACATTTTATTTTGACTTGATTAATTATTAAAACAGTTGGCTGTTTGAGTGCAGTATGTGACAGCGACAGCATAACAGGCAGTTAATTATATACTTTTTAATTGTAAACTAGGCGGCAAGTCGTTTAATCTACGTATAATTTACGTATGAACAGTTGTTTTTAAAATAATATTTGCAACTGTTTCAGCTGACTGTCAGCAAACTGTTCTTTTTTCTTTTTTTTTTTTTTGGCAGTTAGCTTTCACAAAACTAAATATTATTACATAAGTTATTTGGAAGGTAACTGCTGACTTTAACTGCTGCAAAAACGTTTTGGTTCGATGCTGTATCAGGCGACTTATGCCTTTCTTTTCCATTTCCAACAGTGGCTGATGCTTAGAGAATGCGTGTCTCGGTCCATAACTGCAAGCGTCCGGCTTCCATTCAGTAACCAACACAGGTAACTTCCAGCAGCTGAAGAAAGCTGTTTCTAAATACGTTCATTTGCAGAAAGACTGTCATAACGCGAAAATCGCGATTTTGCAGAAAACGCCTTCGAAGTTTTTTATTGACTACAAGACAGCAGAAAAATTAATTGCATATTCTGTTCTTACGAAGAGAATAAATAACTTTAAAATGAAATTTTTACATAATATGAAGCATGATATAACACATTTCTTGACTTATGACAGTCTTTTAGTAAATGAGCGATATGTAGTCCATCAGTCGTCTTCCTTCCATTAACTATGCAACTCAAATGATTGCTAGACTCTCAGAGAAATGTCTCTTACTTTACTCATTATATATTCATAAAATATTTTGTTATATCTTAATCAAGGACAGCTCGCTGACGATGCTCCAACATAACATGGAAATGCACAAACTTTAGTTTGCTAAATACATAAAATCGAATTGCACAAATCGTCATGCATATACTCTCAAAAGTTTTCGATTCTATTTTAACTATACAGAAGCGAAAAAAAAAATAATTAGTTTAATTAAAAATAGCCCACGACGTCGTATACTTAATTGCAGTGCGTAAAAGCAAATCAATTTGTGCTAAAATCCCATAATAAATTTCGAATGAAAACAAACGAATTGCAATGCCAATCAATATAAAAACGACGCGATAACGCTTACCTGGCGCTTAGCAGGCGCAAAGGAGCCGGCAACGAAAATGCCAACTGAATTGACAGCAAAACTTGCTATAAGACCCACTTAGCGCTGCAAGTGCACCGTGGATAGGCACGCAACACACTTTGCGTTGCTAAAGTCATTTCATTGCGGCTCAAACGCTGCCGCCGCTAGCCATTACAAAATTGATAAGCATCCAAAGCAATAATAAAATGACAGGAAAAACAAAAGGCTGCTTTTCAATGAAACACGCACACACACGCCCCCCAACATGAAGTAAAAGCAGAAAGTTAAACTTATTGGTTCCTCCGCTAACTGGATTAAATTAAATAAATATTTAATTGCTGTGCAAACAATTGGCGACTGTTGGTCATAAAGTCAAGCCTAGCAGTGTTTGTGTGTGTGTCATCATTGAGTGTAATTTTATCCTTTTGAACTTGAAATGTTTCCGGTTAGCGAAGCATGTCCTGCTCATCAAATTCAATCAATAATTTATTTGAATAATCAGCAGCGACATGTCGGTGCCCGGTGCCCGGTGCCTGGGGCCCGGTGCCAGTGACAAGCTGGTGTCCAAAGCATAGCCGGCCGGCACATGACATCTGCTATTGTCTGCTGCTTAACGCCTGTCAGCATAAACAGTTGTTAAAATCATTAGGCGTTAATTTTTTTGCAAATACAAACGAACGACGACTGACCGTCCTTCGGAGGAGTAGGAGGCAATCGCTGTGTGACAGTTGTGTGACATGCGCAAATTCATTAAGAAAATTAACCACAATATAGACAACGACGCCGCCGCTGAAAATCCACATGACACACACTTGACTTGACTCGCGTTGCGCTACGGAGCAGCTTGGGTTAACTTGGCTCGGTGTGGCTTGGCTTGGATTGTGGATTGTGTGGCGACGCGTCAGACACGGTCAGTCGTGCGCTCTTGCGTGCGTTCTGTTTGTCCAGTTGTTTGCTCGACCAACGGTTTCATAAACTTAGCACCTCTCTCAGCGGTTCTGCCCTCAGCACAGAGTCCGCCACGCCACGCTTGCCAATAGTTTTCAGTCATTATTTGCTGCTTGCGCTATCGAGTCGATTTATCGGTTAATTTCTCAATCGAATTTCTGCTGGGCAACGGCGAAACGCCCAGCCACAATGACAATTGAACGCTTGTTGTACATTTAACGACGTTTGCATTTTATTAATAAAATTTTATTAAATCGACTTCAATAACGAAAAGAAAATAAAAACAAAAGCATACGCGTAGCGAAAAACATCTTAAAGAAAATAAATCAACGAACCGGTATGTTGACTGACTTGTGGGCATATGCAAAAATCTTGTGCAGGTCGACTTTTCAGTCCAGCATGGGTTTGAATTTGTGAAAATTCTAATATATATGTGTAATATGCATGTAAATCTAAGAGAGAATTGTAACAGAGCCAACATAGCACAGGGTAAAAGTGCAAAGTTACAAAGCAGTTTAAGTGAAATGTTTAACCGACTATTAGAGCAAACCTTAAGGGTTAGCGCAGCACACATTTCAAAACTACATACATAAGTCAATCACAGTAACACAGCCTACCTAAAAGGCATTTCATCATAGGCGTCATAAAAATATAAGAAATCCAAAAAAAAATAAATAAAACGAGTAGCTCGGAATTCATTTCAAGATAAATCGCTGCGTTAATTGTCACGACTAAGGTCTCTAAAAACAAAAGACAAAGTCAAGAAAAAAAAATATACATATACATTTTGCTTCCAAATTTCATAAGTTAGGCTACACACAAAGTTGGGCTTCATGATATGCCTCTAGAGCACAACTCTTTGCTCAAAGAATTAACAACAATTAGCAGGAGTCTTCAAATATGGAATTAAAATATTTGTGCACGCCCATCAGCCGACAAATGTGCTGTATGCGGCAGTTGCGTATTCATTTTCCAAGTTTTACTAGCGTAAATTGGTTTAATCAAAAGCAAGTTCACAGCCAAATTAGCAGCCTTTGCCTTTTGTTAACGCGCTCAAACGAGTTTGCGGGCAACGTGTCTTGGCATGGAGTTGGCAAAATTCGCGAATTAATGCAGCAAGCCGCTAATGATAATCACAATAAATGATAACTGATGTAATTTCCATGTTTCTTAGCACACAACTGATCCATGGAATTTAGTACGTGGCTTAATAATTTTCATTACGAGTTTTTCATTTATTTTGTTTTTTTGTTTTATGAACATTATAAAAATGTATTTATAAAGTGTTTAACTGCTGATTAGCGGCTGCATAAAATAAATGATACGCATTGTTGATAAAATCAATGGAAACATTGCATAAATGTCAACAGTCTTATCAGCGAGAGCAGACAGAATAAACCCTTTGATTAGAGTGCAATGTGTCACAGATGTGTGCAAAGTTCTTCAGTTTCAGTCTTGCGCTAAAAAGATTGTCTTGCTAATGCACTTGCTTTATTTAAAAAAACAAATTTAAAAAAAATTAAAGCTTAAATACGTTTTAATTAACTTTAAGGCACAATAGCCATATATAAGTACTGCCTTTTCGCCTTTGTGACCAATACAAAATTCCATGTAAATATGCAAAATATATTTGTGCGATTTTCCACAAATTCCAATGTGGCATATACAAAACCAAATGTCTGACAGTAATTCGGCAAGCATTTGTGTGTCATTCAATGCCAGTTCAGCACACGCAGCAGATTCCTGCTGTAACTGCGTTTAATTGATTTCAATTAGGCAGACGAGCCGAGCAGCAGCAGTCAAATGTTTATAAATGTTTTAGATTTTCAATGTTTATGCAATCAAACATTTGTTTATTTATTTACTCAAGAGTCACACAAACGCTTCCAAAACTTGTATTGAGTTCTATGCTTTTCTTTCATAGCTTTTCTTAAATGAAAATACAATTTGTTGCAAATTAATTTATAGGCTTAAGAAATCTATAAAAGCCTCATAAGAAAACGTTTCATTATTTATATTGTTTTTTATTTTTTTTCTTTTTTATATATTTATATATATTTAAAGTAATATCACTTACCTGCAGTCCGCATTGAATTCCTATATCTCCAATTTGCATCTCTGCAAAACCCTGGCTGTTTGCATTTTTTGTTTCAATTAAATTCATAATGTCATAATGAACCTTACTCAACTTGAGCTGGTTTTCTTAGAGAAAATCAACTAAACGAAATCATTTTAATCTATTTCGCTTATCGGTTTCTACTTATGTCTAACCATTTAATTGCTAACTTATTCTTATACACACAGTCCGCCACAAAGTACATATAAAACACTTTGCATCTAAGACTTGAAAACAGAGCATCAGACATGCAGAATCATGGCTTTAGCCATCGCGACGGCACACCGCCAGCTAGTCCACATGTGTCCAGACGCCATGCCAGGCACAACCATGTGCCAAATGAATGCGAAATACAGAAACAGAACACAATGACGGTGCCAACACCATCGCCAACACCGCCGCCAGCCAACGACATAATCGGATTAGTAATCGGCGACTTTGGCATCTGGCAGCTGCGCACGATACTCATAATCTTCCTGTGCAAAATACCCGCTGCATGGTTCATGGCCTGCATCATCTTCACAGCGCCCGAACTGTACCCGACCAAGGAGTTCAGCTGTGACACGAGCAGCCTGAGTGCTGGCAGCAACTATACGATAAGCCCAGATCAGTGCTACGTGCTGGAGCCAGCGGCGAATGGCAGCCAGGGCTACAGCCGCAGGGAGTGCACACAGTTCGTGTACAACTTCGACTTTGATTCGCTGATCATGGAGTTCGATTTGGTCTGCCTGCGTGACATTTTCATTGCGTGGACGCAGTACTGGCATCTATTCGGTGTTCTGGTGGGCGGCGTCGCTGGCACCAAGATGATGCTATGGATCAGTCCGCGCAATGTCTACTTTATAGGCATGCTGGCCCAGATAGCCTGTGGCGTGGTCACAGGCTATGCACGCGACTTTAGTCTGCATTGCGCGTTCCGCTGCCTCTCGGCGGTCTGCTGTGCCATTATGTTCACATCGGGTCAGGCGATCTGTGAGTTGCCCACAGGGCTGCATTATTTTCAATACGCATCCATTCAATAAATCATGCATGTTGCATTCTTACAGTTGCCGACATCACAGCGGGCAGACATCGCATTGGCGCCATTATACTCTATGATACATTCTGGTCGATTGGCGTCATACTGCTGCCCGGTCTCTCATCGTTCTTCAATAGTTGGACGCACATCTATTTGGGCATAACGTTTCCCACCGTGCTGCTCATGCTGCTGCTTTATTGGACACCTGAGTCGCCACGTTGGCTGCTGAAACACGCACAGGGTCCGTATGCCATCGATCGAGTTGAGGAGATTGTACGCGAGGGCGCGCAGATCAATGATCGCTGCTTCAAGATACCGCCCGACTTTCGCCAGCAGTTGGAAAAACTCAGTGAATCGCTGAAAGCAGCGCCCCCGCCAGCCCCCTGGCTGGAGTTGTGGCGTGGCAAGCGCGCCAAGACGCATATGCTGGCTGCACACCTGGCACTGGCCGCCTTCATTATCAACTTCATGGGCATGCTGCTGAATATACGTTCCTTCGGACGCGACTATCTGGCGGTGAACACCATTGCCATGGGTGAGTACGACTGCGATGTGTGGCTTCTTTACTTTTAAGCACTCTGTGCCAGTCCAACTGCATTCAATTCCTTGAATTCTTTTCCTTTGTGTAAATACTTATTTGGTGCACCTAGGTTCGCACTGGATATTGGGTAAGCTCTGTGTGATGCATTAACTCAATGTTTTATGGTGTTGTCTTATTGTTTATTATATACATACATACATATATGTACATTTAATATTCGTACTATTTTCTTACATAATGCCTCACATTCAAACTTCTTATTAATAACAACCAACAGGTTTCTCTGAGATCGTGGGCTGCTTTCTGGCACTGCACTTCACGCTCAAACTGAACAAATGGAAATGGCAATGGGCTGGCGGTTTCAATATACTCGCAGGCATCATCGGCTGCCTGGGTTGGACATTTACCGGCGCCAGTTCGAGTAAGTACTTCAATTGTCTGGCATCCAGCTAAAGTGTTTGCTAACCGTTCATTCCAACGTCTACAGTGGATACCACATTGAGAGTCACACTCTGGATGATCATTGCCACGATTCCGAAGGCTGGCGTGTCCTGTGCCCAGTCCATGATATTGGCCTGCATGAATGAAGTGATGCCGGCCAACAAGAAGCAACCGTTCGTTTTCTCCGTGGTGACTTGGGCGCGTGTCTGGCTGCTGTCGGCGCCATTTCTGAACGTGCTTAAGAAGATCGACGTGGCTCTCTCACTCACATCCTATTGTGTGCTAAGCATAATCGGCGGCATTTGCACGTGCCTTATTCTTACGCCTCGTACTGGCAGTACTGTGGTGCCCAGCACGGAGCCCTGCACAAAACGTGAACAATCTCCATTGAACGTAAACAAAGTTTGGACCGTCGAAATGGATGTGAGCAATACGCATCTGTGAAGCTGGTGATCTACCACGGCGATGGCGATGACATTAGTACGAATATTTTAAATACTTTACACACAAAACCCTTTAAGTCAGTATAATAAATGATAATTTCAAGAATTCACTGTGATTAGATTAAGTACGAACAAGTGACGCACTTGAGTCGCAAGAGACGTCGCATAAATAAAAGTTATTTATGGCAAAGACCAGTTCAAGCCTTACTTATTTAAATTAGTCTAGTGCAATTATCTAAAACTGAATAGATATTTTTACACTTGTTTGTGTTAAGCAGCAAATAATTGCATAGGCACTAAAACAACTACCAGATTTTTTATGCAAAATGACGACGCAAACGCATGAAACTGCATCATGCTCTCAGTGACAAAATGTTCGCGAATAATTAAAAGGTTGCATGAAGTTGTCTTGATGCCATTTGAAACTGTGCAGAAAAGTAGCTGATTTTTTGATTTCTTTGCACAGTCATATAAAATATACTTGCAGCACATAAGGAAATTTGAAAAAAGTTTAATTCTTGAACTTACATTTCGTTTATTTTTTATTATTAAGGATTCAGCTGTAGAACAGGAACTATGTCTGGTGTTGAATGTTCTCTCAAGTAACACAAGGTTTGCGAGAAGTGAGAGAAATATTCCATTATGCATTCAAGCCATATTAATGACTTTGCAAAAAGTAAAACTTCCAAGCTTTCACTTTACATCAATTTGATAAGTTATTTACAATGCAATTATTTGTTAGCTTATTTAATAAAATATTGAGCCTAAAAGTATGCAGCTTTTTTTATACACGAGCTTAGCGTTCATTTTTCTAGCAATTAAACAAATAAAATTAGACATGCCTTTGATTTTACTAAGTTAAATACATATTCAAATTATTTACAATTTTTCTTTAAATGATTTGGCAACAAAATGTCTAAAATGCTAAATGTGCTATACTACATTAAATATATACATATATAAATCAAAGTCGTGTTGTATTCGTATTATTGTTGCTAACTTCATTCGATGCAGGTGATTCAGCTTCTTCTCGTGGCGTCAACAGAAAACAGCAACAAATGCCGCCGATTGAAACCAATACGCAATAAGCACTTAGCGAGAGTGCAATATTAATCTGCTTGAGTGCAATTAGAAACGAGGCAGAAAGCAGCCAGACACGCGCCCACGTCGCCACTGAGAAGGCGAAGATGTCGCGCTTATGCACTGGCATCAGTTCATCCAAACATGCATTGAACATGCCCAGAGCACAGGATACGGCAATCTTCGGTGCAACGGCAAAAGGTACCCACAGCATTGTTCCAAACGTTGCCTGCACTGCAAATTTAAAGAAACAATAATAAAGTTTTGAAGTTCTAAGTTGGCTTATCGTTGCAGCTCACTCTTCAGATCAGCGCGAAGCCAACAGAGGCAACCAATCAGACCTGCAACTATGCTAAAGCCACCCACCCATTGCCACTTCCAATGCTTCTGCTTAAACGTGACATACACGGCCAGAAAGCAGCCAAGTATTTCCGAAATGCCTAAAGCGATAGAGTGTGCACACATGAGTTATTCGGCAGCAAGTTTAGTGTACAATGAACAACTCACCCAAGACAATCGTGTTTCTTGCTAGATTATCGCGTCCAAACGAACGTATATTGAGCAGCAAACCGATGAAAGAGATCTGAAATGCTGCGTGTGCCATATGCGCAGCCAACATGTGCTTCGTGCCGCGTTTACCCTGCCAAAGCGATAGCCAAGCAGCTGTGGGCTTTGACTGCAGCGCCTCGCGCAATTCACATAACTCCGCGTGTAAATCATTTGGTAACATGAAGCCGCGATCGTTGAGCGCAGCAGCCTCACGCAGCATCTCTTCCACACGCGCTATCGTGCGTTCATCATGCAGATGCGTAAGCAGCCAACGTGGCGACTCTGGCGTCCAGGGTAGCAGCAGCAGCAGCATGAGTGTGGGCAAGCTAATGCAGAGATAGATGTCCCGCCAACTCGCCGCAAACGTGGCTATGCCCGGCAGCAGGATCAAACCCAACGACCAGCCGATGTCGTACAACATAACGGCGGCCATGCGATGCTTGCCAGCGGTCACATCGGCAACTGCAAATGAGACGCACGTTGGATTGGAGACATGCCTAAAAGCATACATTGACTTACTTATTGCCTGACCGGGAATCACCATTAGCCAGCAGCAAACCGCCAATAGGCAACGACACGCGCAATGCAGACTGAAGTCTCTCACGAAGCCGGTCAAGGTGCCACAAGTGATCTGCGCCAGCATGCCCGCAATGTACAGACTGCGCGGACTCACGTACTGCATGAGCTTCGTGGCAGTCACGCTGCCAACCAGAATGCCAAAGAGGTGCCAATACTGTGACCAGGCAATGAAAATGTCACACAAGCAGATCAAATCGAACTCCATGACGATCGATTGGAAACCGAAATTATACAAGAACTTGCGGCACTCGCGAAGCGTGAAGTGTGCGGCATCTATGTACTCCACTATATAGCACTGATCGGCTGTCACGCTGGCATTGACCGACGCATACTCCCGCGGATCACAAGCGTACTCCGTGTTGGGCAGCAGCTCCGGCGCTGCAAAGATGCTGCATGCCATAAACCAAGCGGCGGGTAGCTTGCACAGAAAGATGATGAACACCGCGCGCAGCTGCCAGACGCCGAAGTCGCCCATGACTTGGCCGATAATATCCACAGCAGCTGGCAACGACTCGCCTGTGGCTTCCTGCTCTTGCTGCGTGTTAGCAACGTTGCGCTCGTCTAGCTGCTGACTTAGCAACGCTGAGTTGGCGCTTTGCTTTCCTGGCGCTGGCCGCTGTGTGCAACTTGTTGCTGTGTCCGTGTCTGTGCTGTCATGCTGCATGTCGTCGCCGTTGTGTGTAAAAACTGTCTGTCTTAGCGGCAACCTTACACCGTTAAGAACGTGCGTCGACTGATGTCACATCACAGCAAACGGTGCTGGCCCACGATATCGTCATCATATTTCGCACTGAGGCGTCTGCTCGAGCGGCCAGCTGAAGCCACAATGCGCACAACACGGGTGCTAATGAGCAAATGATTTTCGAAATAAACTTGTATAAGAAATATAAGCGCGAATCGGTTAATCATTTTTGCAAACGTTCAATTGGCTGTCAATTATGGCTCTAAGCCAGAATGCCTATGTGTGTGCATTAAATTGTAGCAGCTGATGATTAGATTTTATTTATATACAATGCTACATTGTGTGTTAGCCTGATTAAGCTGGTAAGCGAGAAGTCTACAATCAATTCAAGGTCGTTTTGATTTTAATGCGACATGTGTGGTGTGGTCACACATAGCCACCTTTTGCTAGTTCCTTAGCAGGCTCCGTACCAATAGCCCACTGAGTGTGTGTCTTCACACAGCATGAACACACTACAAATCAGTTGCCTACGCCAAGCGTGCCACCAATGCTATACATTGTCGACACCTAACACACATCACACCAATCAGGTGGCATATAGTGAAATGTGAGTCAAGTCAGTGCATTATCTTTGCGCTTGCGCGTCAGCTGCCACAGCATTTGACGCCGTTTTTATTGGTTTATTATTGCGCACGCTGCTTAAAAGGGAAAACGTGTTTGACGAGGATAGCTTTGGCGCACCGACCGGCACAGCAGTGCTGCAGCGTAACAGCATTTTCCACATTGAGCCAGAGCACAAGCACGAAAGAAAAAAGCTTTTCACTTTCATTTGAGGCTTTACACTTGACTTCAGCCGCATGCGCAGCCACAATGCAACTCAATTGCTGCTGCAGTTGCATTTGCATTTCTAAGGCCAACGTGTGCAGTCAGCAGCGCCAAAGTAATGTAACAAAAGAAAAGTGAGAAAAAAAATATAATAAAAAAAACACCATAAACAATTAAAATAAATAATTGCAAATTGTTTCAAAATCAATTCGAACAGTAATTTTAGTTTAATAAACAAAATGATAGAACAAGCGAACATTTACGATGATGCGGTGGTTTTCATTACTGGTAAAATATAGAAAACAAATATTTCCTTTGCTATAAATTGAGAGTTAATAATAACTGTTGAAAAATATGTTGTTAAATGCACTGAAACCCATATTACAGGTGCCACAGGTTTTGTGGGCAAAGCACTGCTCGAAAAGCTGCTCTGGACTTTTCCACGCATCGAACGAATTTTCATTTTGATACGCGCGAAAAATGGTGTCTCAGTCGAACAACGCTTCGAACAATTTCGACGCAATACGATTTTCGAACGGCTGCGCCAGCATCATCCGGAGCGCATGCAGAAGATCGCCTACTTTGCGGGCAACATTGAGGACGACAATTTTGGTAAGCGTTTGTACAACATTGTCGAGAGTTGTTGTTGTATTTTGTTTTTCATTTCTTTTCTTTACCTTTTGCAGGCCTAAGCGCAGCTGATCGACGCACTCTTGCAGCAAAAGTGCATGTTATCTTTCACAGCGCAGCCACGGTTTGTTTACATTTATGATGATGATGAAGATGTTTAATTGCTACTCTTTAATAATTCAAAATCTTCGTGCAGGTACGCTTCAATGAGTGTCTGAATGTGGCTGCGCGCGTAAACGCGGTGGCAACTTACAATCTGCTCGAGTTGTGTAAGGAGATGAAATTGTTGAAGGTAAGTGTGCGCTATGCAATGCATTAAAAAAAAACATACACAAACACAAAATAAACACACTGTACATGCAGCAATGAGATTAATCTAATATACAGCACATCAGTCTAATTTGAATGCCTTATCTAAGTTTATCTATAAGCCAACCACTTTAAGGCAAATCCCTGTAACGTTATATGAGGTCATCTAAAAACTACGTTCGGTTTTTTGACTAGATGGTGTTGATGTCCATATATCGTGCAGCAGTAATGTGTTTGTGTCGAACGTACACATGTTTGAAAGGTGACATTTTAGGCTAAATTTTTTACAAAGACAGTTTTGTAATTTGTTGCTGGTGTAATAAATTATATTAGTTTGAAAATGAGTTAAACTCGCGATTCTGTTTGGGAAAGTTCGCTATCATATATTGGTGCTGTCAATAACTTTTTACACGAGCGTTGAATTATAGAACTGTCTTCACAAAAAATTCCCCTTTCAAACACGTATTCGTCTGACACAATCGGATTACTGCTGCATAAGATATGGGTATGAACACTATCTAGTCGAAAAACCGAACGTACTTTTTAGTTGACCCAATATTTTGGCTACTTACAGAGTTTTCTTTATGTGTCGACGGCCTATTGCAATCCTGGGCGCAAGTATGTCGATGAGTGCATCTACCCCACTCTGCCGCCCGTCAATTGGCAGCAGTTCTTGGCCTGCACGCAGAAGGTGCCCGATGACTATCTGAATCGCCTGGCGGATTATATTAAGGGACCACACGTCAACACGTACACATTCACCAAGTCCATAGCCGAGCAGATTGTCAACGCATACAAAAATCGGCTGCCCATAGTTATCGTTCGACCCTCGATAGTCACGGCCGCATATCATGAGCCCTATCCAGGTTGGATTGATAATATACAAGCCATTAGTGGCATCATGATGGAGATCGGTAAGGGTACCATAAGCAGCATATTGGGCGATAAGGACCTCATATGTGATATCATACCGGTGGATTTTGTGGTGAATGCAATGATTATGATGGCGCAGCGCGCACAATTGGGCAGGTAAGTTAGATTCTATGAAAACATTATTCATCTTGTTTGATTTCTTTTTTGTTGATTTATAGAATTTCCATATGCAATGCCACATCGGGTGTTACCAATCCCATAACGTGGCAGCGACTTGGCGACCTGACCATGAAATGGTCACGCATATATCCCACAAAGCGCATGTTGATGTTTCCCAATTTTAAGTACCGTCGAAACCCGGTAGCACATGAAATCGCAGTCATCCTGCTGCACTTTGTGCCTGCAGCGCTTATGGATCTGTGCACCCTGGTTTTGCGGCAAAAGAAGCGTTTGGTGTTGCCAATTGCCAGGAAATTTCGACAGGCATGTTTGGCAGGTAAGCAGCAGACGTCACAGTGCGAGCTAATACTGAAATAGAAACCTCCCACACACTAAATAGGCAGTTTCTTTTCGCTGAACGAGTGGATCTTCAAGAACAGCAGCCGCTTCTACTTCCAGGAACTGATTAGCAATGGCACGTTTCCCACGCTCTACTGGAATCTAAATGAACTCAACTACGATGACTACGTGAGACGTCACATGATTGGCATCAATAAGTATCTGCACCGCGAGCAGTTCACTGAAGATGCGAATAAGCTGCATGTCACCAGGTTCGTATGCGCTTTATGTAAACTCAAACTATCAACATTTTCCAACCCTTTCTCACTTGCAGAATCTACTGGCTTTGGTTATTTGTGCAACTATTCGCTGCTGGCTTATTACTTTATATACTGCTTTGATTTTAATGCTCCCATGAAATCTTTAATTACAATAAACAATTGAACGGACAGAGTCATGTTTTAATACGCCATAAGCGGACCTTAGTGTTAATAAAATCTCTCTGGACATTGTGGAGGCGCCGGTGCCAGCGTAGGATAGGTGCGCAAACGCAACAGCTCCAAAATGGTTTGCAGTTCCAAAATATGCGCATAGTCGCGTCGCACGGAGTCGAGCAGGCGACGATGCGTCTTTATGCGTTCCATGCGTTCACGTCGATCGCGATCACGTTTCTCCTCCAATGCATGATCTCGAAGTTGTGAGAATAGCGCCACATCGACTTTCATACGATCGATTGTGTGATTAATCCTGTGATTTTGACGTTTCATTTCAAGGATTTTGTCCTTCATGTCGTCGATTTTGATATTTCTGTAAAGGAACATATACCGATAACGCATATCGTATAAAGTGTAGACGCTCACATTATACTTACATGCGATCGATATGCGTGCGAAAGGCGGCAATCTTCTGTTCAATGACTTTTTCGATGGCGCCCTCTGCCATGTACTTCTCACGCTGCCCACGTACCTTCTCCCAGTTGCGCAGTATGTTCAGAAACTCCATGGTTACTTTGCACTTTTCCACTGCGGAGAGCATATCGTTTAAATAGACTATATGGGATTTATGCACTTTGTGCTCCCACTCCTTGTAAATAACCTGACGCCGGAACATGGCCACACGTTGCATTGCTTTAAGTTTTTTGTTGCCGGCCTCCTGTCGTACCAAACAAAATAATGAGCAGCAATCATTGTTAGTGGAACTAACTTACCCTTATCTGGCGATTGACATCATTGATGTCGTCGAAGTGCATTAGTACCGCACCTTCCAAACTTTTAAACGTGCCCTTCATGCCCATCTCAACCTGGCCAAGCGTCAGCGTCAACTGCAAAGTTGGATTACGCATGCACTCCACCTATGGGGGTTAAACAATTGCATGCAATAATTAAATAAGACCTAAAGTAAAACTATTGCCTTCCCACTTCTGCCAGCAGAAGAACATAACCCGAGTAATATTAGTTCCACCTTTTTCAACTGATATAGCCTAAGCAACTTCACTTACATATTTCTGCACCGACTCCTGCAGAGTTTTGTTTTCGTTCGCCTTCACTTGTTTTAGTTCGGCTATATCCTTGTCGATGCGTGTCTTTGTCGCCACCAAATCCGATTGTTGATGCATAACTCCCTTGATCTTTAGTTCGCTTTCAACTTTTTGTCGACGCAGTTTTGTAAAAGCTTCCCATGCACGCTGATCCACCATAGGTGGACAATTTTTCGGATCGTCCTGTTCCTCAACGGTGGCCAAGAACTCGTTCACCTCTTGGGGAATAGGAAAGGGCACACGTTGTAGTTGTTGTTGCTTACCACTCAATTTATTTGCGGCCTCTTGACAAATCAACGGCGAATTGAAGACTTTTGGCGGAATTTTCGGACGTTTGCGATATAATTTAGTCATCTCATGCGATGCATGCTGCACAGAGGTGAGAAAATGACTACGGAAATGCCGATCGACGGCCTTGTCTCGTGCCTGCACAGTTTCCAAACGTGTCTTGACATCAGCCAGTGACATCTCACAGAATTCAGAGAACTTGGAGTAGACAACAATGTAGTTGGATACCGACTCGAGCTTTTTACGTAGATCCCTTATGCAATTGCGCCAATCCTCACGCTTCGAACTCTGATCATAGAGATTAAGCAGACCCACGACATTCTGTTTCAATGCGTAATCGTACTTCAGCTTCAGACGCATTAGCTCCGTAACACGATTATTGAGCTTGAGTATCTGTTGAGCCTTCAGTTCCAAGGTTTTGGTTTCATTCTCATTCAATATACCCAAGTACTTGCGACGATCCTCAGCTAATGCCACAACAGCCTCCTCGTAGATGCGATACAGTTTCTGTTCATCCAGCGAAAACTCATGCGGAGTCTTCTTCAGCGCAAACTCCGGTATGGGTATATCTTTCTTAATCTCTTCCTCCCACAGTTTTTCAATCACGCCATCCATCATGGTAATCAAAGCACGTTCCCAGAAATCAAAAGTCCAGAGTAGCATGCGGCCCCGTTTGCCGCCCGTATCAATTGTCTTACGGCGACGCCGATTAACGGCCTTCAGCTCACAATCGTCCACTTCTAAAATGCAGCGCACAATCTCATCGCGTGCCCAAGAGGGCGACGAAAGCTGCGGCGGCACAAACATATCCATTTTCAACAGACGCAGCATGATGTTCATGTTATCGTAGATCTTGTTCAGTGTGGCATTCGTATTGCGAACATTATCAATGGTTTCCTGTTTCAATTGCTGACACTCGTGGAAGAACTTATTGAACTCAATCTTCAGGGGTTCGCTCAAATAGTGCTGAAATACAATTACATTAAACCTGATTGCTTACATCACTTTCATCCCATCTTACTTACACGATATTTCACATAATCATTATAGAACTGATAATTGGTCACCAGATTCTTATCCTGCAGTGCAAATGCTGGAGCCATCATATGCTTAAAGACGCTGCTACCTTCGACTACGAATCGCTTCAGCTGTTTAAATGCATGCTGCTGCTCATCTTCCTCCTCCTCTCCCTCCTCCTCAGTCTTCTCTTCCCTTTTAATGTCCTCCAATGAATGATCCTCATCTATGGACAAAGTACGAAATTGTTCAAAATCGTAGAAACGAAATTTGTCAAACATTTGCATATTCGTTTTGCTGCGTAAAGCAAAATTCTCGAAATTCGCATCGGCAAAAATGGCGCGCACTTTATAGCTTATGCCATCGGCATCGCTCAATATAATTTTCATAATCCAATCGCGTATACGCGACTGATCCTTAATGGCTAACTCGATCGACTCGCGTTCGGCGATGCATAGCTGTCGCGCCTGCTTGGTCAGCTCCTCCAGCCACTCATAGTTGAAGCAGAACTTCTTGAAAATTCCTTGGGTCTTGCCAGTCACGGACATGTCGTAATCGATCAGTTCGCTGACTTCTTGCGAGAATTTACTTATCATGCTGAAGAGCTTCTCACGCTTGCGCAAATCCGCTTTACTGAATTCAACTTCCTTAACGACAGCCGTCGTCGCGACAGTGAGGGGTGTGGTCACTTCCGTCACGGGTTCTATCATAGCGGTATCTTCGTCGATTGGCAGCGCAGTATTTTCACGTATATTATCGGACAACGATGGCAAGCGTGCAACGCGCATAAGACCCGATGCGTACAACGTCACCAGATATCTGAGGCAAGAGAAGTTTTCATTAGGTTAAAATTAATCGACCAAGTGAAGGCAACTTCGCATACTTACTTGAAGTTAAAACACTCCTCCGCGCGAACGATAAGATGTGGCGCAAAGAAGAGTTTTAGGAAACGCGACATCATAAACGGCTTCGACGAACGCTTATGCGTGCGAAAGTGCACCATGATGCCATCGATTCCCCAAGTAAGCATATTCTTGGCCCCCAATATGCCGTTCATGGCGACAAAATGTGTTGACTGCTGCGAGGACACCTTGCGCACCTCATTCGCTTCGCTGACATGGAAAACCTCAAAGACGCGCGAATCGTACATCAACGCCGCGAACTCAACATAGGTCGTATGGGCCAGTGAAGGCACCAAAGTAAAGTTCACATATTTGCCTGACAGCGGGAATTCAATGCGATGCAGTTGCTTCTCTCTGAGTGCCCAGTAAACCAGCCACAGTTCCGTCGCATAGAGCACGCCGCCGACTTCGTCGCGTGTCACAAAGAAGAGTATGCGTGGGCCCCCAATAAGAAAGTATTTCGCGATGGTCACCTTCTTTGTCAATTCCTCCTCGTCAATGGTCGTGACCAGACTGAGCCTGGCCGATTTAAAATCAGCATGCAGCACATGAAATTCGCCACGGGCATCTTCGAAGAGCAAGTCCTGCTCCATGAATTGTATGCTAATCACCTCGGGTGTATTGCACTCCAGTTGGCAGAGTATCACCGGAGCCTGCACTTTCTCGTAGGAGATGAGCAATACGCTACCCGTTGCTGTGCCGACGGCCACATAGGCATGCACCGGATGTGCCACGATTGCAGTGGCATTCAAATCCTCCAACACCGACAAGCGCGCTGCGCGATAGCATTCAACCAAAGCAAGAGTGCCGCTTGGCTGCAGCAGCAATATTGTCTCATCCTTAATGCCACGCACCACTGCATAATCTTTAATGAACGCACCCGTACCGGAGAGGTTCTTTGTCACGGCCGTATTATTGTCAACGGTGAAAGTGTACATGGCGCCCCTAGCATTCACAGCGTATATCTCTCCATTCAGATTTGCCCTGAATTGCTGAAATTCGATATCGAAATGATCGATCTGCCATTCGAGCTGATATTTGCCGCCCTTTAGCTTAATATAATACGCATGCTTCAGATTCGAGATGAAGAAGCCATTTTTGTAGTAGAGCAACATATGCCGACTTGGCTCGATCGCAGTGACTTCTGCTTCGGTGTCTTCTACTTTGCTTTTGTTCAAAGTCTCAGGACTCCAAGACTGCGCCAAGGCAAAAGCTGTATAATTCATCTAGAAATTTAAATTATTAAAACATGCCATCTCAAAGCTGACCACACTACTCACGGTATAAAAGCAGCCATAATCATCGACCACATGAAAGTGTGCACTTTCGCCAAAGGCCATGAAGAATTTATTGGACAGCTTGAACTCCTCGCCGAGCGACACTTCAGCCATGCGCTGCAGATTGGGTTTCTTGTCGTGCATTGTCAGATTATAGCAATGTAGCTTCGGCTCCATACTCGAATATTGCACATAGATGGGCATTTGGTGCGCCTCGATGATCAGGCAATGCCTCTCGCACACGACATTTGTAGGCGACTGTATAATCAGTTGTCCACTGCGAAAATTATACAAACAGAAAGCATAATCCGGATATCCGCCCAAAGCTATAAGGTTATCGTTGTCGCTGAAACACAAATTCACGCATTGCACAATCTTGGGTCCTGTCCAGGCAGAGTTTTGTTTAATCGAAACGTACATATGCATTATATTCCCAAACAGACTTACTTGGCAAACTGCTGTAGCGCGTCATTTCCGGATATTTGTACACGTAAATATTCGGCCGCAAAATCACTTCAGCAATGGCAAAGAAGGGATAACGCTGGTGTCCGCAGTAGGCGCTGATATCCAGGCCAGTGGCCGCATTCTCACATTTAAAAAAGCTGACAGTGTTCTTTTTGCAGTCGAAAAATTTGATGGCGTTGCCCTGACGCACACTTATCACATCGGGGCCAACATTTTCCAGGGAATCTGTCGCATAGACATTGCACCAACTGCGGATTAAAGAAACATTCGTGACAACGAATTTATGCAGCTACTGCAGGAGCAATAAATGCACTTACCACAAATTCGACGATATATTCATATTTCAATAATCGTCCAAACAAAAAAAAAAATCAAAAAATTTATGCCGTTTCCTTTCCTTTTTTTCTCAATTATGCTGACTGATTTTTGTATTAAATTGACAAACAAGTCAAGCATTGCTATGGCGACCGATCTAAAGAAATCTATTGTTATTGTATATGCTTGGAGTTTCGATTATAATATATGATTATTCCTGCTAAAATTTGAATGTTTGTTGAATTTAATGTGAAAAATATGTCAACAACAACAAACTCAAGCCTAAAAAGGACTACTCATATATTAGGGAGGAAGTAGATCCTTTGGCTTTAGACTGCAAACCGCATTGATTGATGTCTCGAACAAGTTATAAGAGACGTTAAGAAAAACTAACTAGAAAGGCAGGGCTATAGTCGGGCGTGACCGACTATAGAAACCCTGTACCCAATCCAAAATTGAATATATTTTTTGTTGCTTTAATATTTTGTATTCGTTATGTAAGGATATCTCAAGAAAAAATTTTTTTTTTAGTGAAAGCCATTTTTCGACTGATCGTTCCTATGGCAGCTATATGCTATAGTAAACCGATATTTACCATATTCAGAAATATGATTGGATATTATATCAAACCATTAAATCCGCAATTTGGTATAGATATCTTAATAAACAAAAAAGTTTTTTTCAGTAAATGTTGTTTTTCGGCCGATCGTTCCTATGGCAGCTATATGTTATAGTAAACCGATATTTATAATATTCGGGAATATGATTGTATATTACTTAGAATTGTTAAATCCAAAATTTGATAACGATAGCTTTATATACAAAAAAGTTTTTCTCAGTAAATGTTGTTTCTTGGCCGATCGTTCCTATGGCAGCTATCTCATATAGTGAACCGATATACATAGTTTTTAAATATGTGATTGGACATTAGGTAAAACAATTAAATCCCAAATTTGGTAAACATATCATAAAAAATAAAGCGGTTTTTGTTACTAAATATGGCTTTTCGGCCGATCATTCCTATGGCAGCTATATGTTATAGGTTGAATATCGAAAAAAAAAATAAACTCGTTATGCCTATGGATTAGGAGAGTCTTCGTCCCAAATTTGGTGGTTGTAGGTCTTACCGTTTCCGAGATCCGTGCGTTCATACGGACAGACGGACATGGCTATATCGACTCGCCTTTCGATGCTGATCAAGAATATATATACTTTATGGGGTCTGCCACGCCTCCTTCTGCCTGTTACATACATTTGCACAACTTTAATATACCCTTTACCATTTTTTGGTACAGGGTATAAAAAGGTAAAAATTATCATATAATCAATAGCACAAAACATCTGCACCCAGATGAAATTAGACGTAAATAAAAACAAAACAAAATAAAAAAACAAATAAAATATCTACAATTACAAGTTCTCAAACCCAAACGATCTAATATTTTTCAAAAACCCAAGGGAAAGTTTCTAGAACAAATTCGAATCGAAACAACCCACTACACTTTCAACATACTACAATCAAATAAAGAAATTATTATACAAGCCACCCTAAATGCACAAACGGCGGACACGCATTAAGCCGACACAGTATTTTTAACATACAATACTTAAGCGCATTTTTAACCTATTTCTAGTTGAAACCAACAAAATCAATGATTTCGAAACCATAAAAACGCCGTCATTGTACGCGCGGCTAGCCAGTCCAAACCTGAGATAAAAGTACGCGCGAAATTCAGTAAATTTTCAGCAGTCGCATAGTGCAGTCCAAGTAAGCGTCGAAAAACTGTACTCCACTACATACCCATAGTTTTGGGGCAATGAAACCGAAGAAGTCGGCATTTGCCAATACTTCGACAGGATACGGCAAACACAAGCCAAGTTTCAATCGCAGCAGCAGCAGCAACACAAAGACCCAGCAGGCAGCTGGCAAAGCTGACGCCAAACCGGGGCAGAAATCCCACGATGATGGCGCACTTAAAACGGAACAGGATAATGATCTAAATTCTGGATTCGGTGATTACCTACGTACGCCAGAGGGTCTGTAAATGTTTAAACGAGGCTTCAACTGAAAAGCGTATAATTAATTTTTATATTTTTGACTTTATAGCATTTGAAATGATGAAACTATTCGTATTCGCGAATACCGTTATGCTTATAGTGACTATGGCCTGGCCAAATATCAAGGAACAATTCTTTATGCTTAATCAATGGTGGGAAAGCTTCCAACAAGAACGTGCTTAAAGCAAAAAATAGTTTACATATAAGTCAATTGAACACTTACACATTGCAACATGGTTGGTCCTTTTATTCAAGGCATACTGCTGATGGGCATCATCTCTTGGTACTCCAAGGGCTTGCTGTCCATGATTAACGATTACTATCGCAGCGAATTTCAACGTAAAATCGATAAAGCCGATGCCAACATGGCAAAGAAAGCGCCGCTCACCGTCGACAATTTCATGCAGTACGTGGAGCAGACGGCCACAGCTGAAGCGCCGAGCAACCTAAACGAACAGCAGCAGGCGCAGATGGTTTCGATTGACATGCCATATGGCAATTGCAGTGACTACGATCGCTTATACGAATTCCTCAGAGCGACTCACGCTGTGCAAGAATGGTGCGCTCTGTCGCTCAGTAATGTAATCAAATGAGAGCACGGCGAATTAATTTTAAATATACACATTTATATAAATTTAATACATTTTAATGCAATATAAACATCTCTTCTTTTTTCACAATGTACATACACTTAATATGTGGTACAACAGAGTTCTCGGGGTCTGCTAAAGCCATTGGACACATTATTATTCAATTATCATTGCGCATTTAAGTTTAATTAAATGTTTAAAATAATACAAAAACATTTGCTGCAAGTGTCTTGCTTTGCTTTTGTTTTTGTTTTTCTTTTTTTCTTCTTTTTTTGTTTTATGTATATTTCATATACACAACAGTTATTAATTATGATGAATCATTTTTTAATTGTATAAAATAAAATATATTTTTAATAATTAATAAAGCAAATTTTAAAACTATGCCAGTTAAAGGAAAACGTTTGGAAATGCATACAAAGAAAATATTTGTGTTTAGCTCAGAAATGAAACCAACGCGTTTTATAAATCACATGAGCATGTCTTTTTCTATAATTTTGGCGTGCAACTTAAAACAAATTGTATATGTAAACTTTGAAAGCAAATTAAGGAAACACAAACCTTTTTTATCACAACCTTAAACAATTTGTTAAAACAGAATATAAAAAGAAAACAAATTAATTCACAAAATAAAACTTTACAAATGGAATTGTTTTGCTTTTGAATGCTTGTCGGCACTTCACAAATTTGAAAACTATTTCTTGACTAATTGGCCAAAACACAATAGACTTGGCTTGGCTTGGCTTCATTCTACAATTTTCGTGTCATCTCTTTAAAAACATTTTTTCATACATATATAAATCGTTGAATAATTGCCTAATTTATGCCAAAAATGTGATGGTCATTTATGATGCTATTGTTGCTAATAATAAGGTTAATACAGACTACTAAATACACATTTGTTTAAATATTTACGGCCTACACTGTGTTCTTTAGTTTCTCATATATGTATATGTCTAAATATGGCTAAACATATGCGGCGACGTACGCAATAACACAATAAACAATTGCTTATACATTGCAAAAATACAAATGCAGAATACAGTTAAAGTTACATATCTTAATATAGAGTTAATATATAGCGTTCCATGTTATGCCATCTCATTCATTTTTAATATATTTAATTCGTATGATATGCTTTTTTGCCTAGGAGTTCGGGTCTTGCACATACTATGAGTTCAAGGCGCAGGCGAATACTTTAAAAAATAGAAAATTGTGCGTTAAAGTCTTTTAAACGAAAACGATAATGGACAAAAGGAAAACAGAACATTATCATAAAAATAAAAATTTTAAAAATAAGATTAGGTAATACATTTGCTGAAATATTTAACAAACGAATAATAGCGCCAATTGTCGGTAAAAAAGGACTTCTATGACTTAATTACGTTCCTAAATAAAACTAATCCGTTTGCTTTTTGACATTGGTTGCCGTTGGTGGCGGTGGCGCCGGCACCGTGGGCCGTTTCGGTGTGTGAAATGCATTTGGCGAAATGGGCGTGACTGGTGTTTGATGCAATTGTGTTGCTGTTGCTGCTGCATGATTATTTGTATTTGAGGTCATTATGGTCGAGGAGGTCATGTTGTTTGTTGACGCCGTCGTCATCGCTGTTGTGTTCAATGCATTCGCATTCTGTTCGGCATCGATTAGCTGCTGGTGTGTGTGCTGCTGATTATGATTGTTCTCCTTGTTCGCATTGTTTGTTGCTATGCCATTATCACAATTCTCCTGTCGCAGCTTGTCAACAAATTTCTCTGTCGTGTAACGCACAATGCTGCCGCCATTATCAATATGTGTCTGCGTTGGCGTAAGCTCATCGTCACTTTTACTCATTGTCGTTGGCACAGCATTGCCCAAACCCAGTACCATAGGGCGTTTCGGTATTTTTGGCTTTTGCGGGAGATCTGGTTTGAAGGTAAGCGAATTCACACTATCATTGCTCTTGCGATCTGCAACCGGCGAGGGGAGATTGTCAAGACCAAAGAATTGTGTGCGCGTCATTGGCACCGGCTTGGCGGCAGGCGATTGTGCATCTGATGTAGCGACTGATGTCTGTGTTTGTTGAAATTGCAACAGCTTAGGCAACGGAGGCTTTTCAGGCTTTTCAACTTGAGCTTGCTGCGCTTGCTGTAGCTGCTGCGGCTGTGGCTGTTGTTGCGGTTGTGGGAAAAGTTCCTTCACGTGTATGCGATGTGAGGCTTCTCCATTCGTATGTGCATGTGCACCCTCATGTGATTTCGATGTTGGCGGCGAAGGTGCATTTGGCTTCTGACGCCGTATAGTGCCATAACGTGGACTCTCATTTGATTCTGCAAGTGTGAAATACTTATTAACAGGCACAAGGCAACTTCACAACAAACACTCACCGCCATCATGTTTGTCCAAATTCTCATTCGATGAGTTCGATTTGCTTTTACCCTCAACGAAGAGTCTATGCCGCTGCAATGTCACAAAGAAATCGACTTGATCCTCGAAAAAGTAATCCCACTGACTGATCAGCATCTCAACGATAATATTCGCCGCCGATGAACTATTCACCTGACCCAAATAATCCGCAGCCCCACTCGTCTTATCAATGCGCGGCCACAGCATATTCGGCGACATTACAATGGCCAAATTCTGTGAATTCATCTTGTTTTGCTCGACATTCTGCGTGACTACCCACAAGAATCGTGTCAGATACCGCAAATTGGCATAATTCTCCGCTGGTAATTTCTTCAAGATCGTCTTAATCTCTGCCTTGCGTTCCGCTTCTGAGCCACGCTCGGCAATGCGTATGAAATCCTTATAGAACGTATAAGTCAATAGTGGCTCAGGCAGCTCACGCAGGTACAATTTCAAAATGCAACCGATCACATGTGGATCCTGGTATTCCACCGGCAACGGCGTTTTCACATACTGTGCCTCGAGTGCATGCTTCATGCGTCGCAGCTTTGTCGTCGCACAGCCCACACGCAGCAAACCCTCCTCGTACATGCCATGCTCGACGAGACAGCAGACGCACAACTCAATCACATACGAGATCTCACGATGCGATGAGCTGAGATG
Source organism: Stegana nigrithorax (assembly GCA_037044495.1). Lineage (NCBI taxonomy): Eukaryota > Metazoa > Arthropoda > Insecta > Diptera > Drosophilidae > Stegana > Stegana nigrithorax. The sequence continues at coordinate 264,511 of JBAMBQ010003091.1, read as the reverse complement.
CTCCTTAAGCGAGGTGCCGAAACGTGACTTCTCAGTCGTTTGTATTGTGTCCTGTATGCGCGCCAGAGACGCATTCACGCGCTGCAAAGCACGCTCGTGATAGTTTCTTTGGTTCAGCACATAGTCGCGTATGCAATCGATTATTTCATCCTCTTTGGCTATCAGTTCGAACATTTGCGCAGCCCACATGTCCCGCTCCTTCTCCAGCTTCACTTCGCATTCTTCTTGTTGCGCTTTGATGTGCTTCACTTTCGACGGTGGCTCATCGAGGCGTATGGCCGCCTGTTTGTAAAATAACATAACATATAAGTACATTAGTAATTACTTAAACACAGCGTTCATTGCACTTCGCGCTCATCGTGTTTCATGCATTCAGTATGGGTGTGTCTGTGTATGTGCGTGTGTTTATGTGTAATCAAGTCTTTATCAAATGCTTATCATAATTTCAAATTCACATTGATAAGCGTCAGTATCTTTGATATTCACACAAAACACAAGACAAGCAACTTCCATAATGCCATGCCCACATGCCACATGGCGCAAATAATTTTAATTACTATTTTTAAACAATTTTCATTAATGCTCTAAATCCTCTATTTAACAGTTACACATGTGTTATCAGAAGTGTTCCCTCGTTTAGTTGCTTAATGAATTCTATGACTCAGTGACTATGTGTATTTCTGGGCTTTCGATATTTTCTTAAGAACAGATTAGAAACAAGGCCACATAAACTTTATAACAATTACGCAAATCCAAGGTTTTATGTTTTTATATGGAAAAAATGCAAGCGGCATGTGCTATTTTTATTTTCACACATTTCCGTTTTTAGGTCATACTTTTGGAAAGGCCTGACAAGCGACCCAATGAGTGAATATTGTATCAACTTATGCCATAGCTATTACTTTGCTCAGCACTGTAGATTGCCTTTGGATTTTCCCTAAAATTAACTTAAATCTATAAAGTAAGTCTCACACAACTGCATACACTTGTACTACAAATGCAAGCCATTCATAGAACTTGGTTTTCGTAGAAATTCAAACCAGCCATGCAACTTTACACCAACTCATCATACATGGAATATAACTAGACTTGCAGTCTAAACAAACGATTTCTTAGTTCGTATGGTTAGTCTTAAAAATTGTAAAATAAAGATATGTCAACAAAGCGACTAACAGAGACAACCACTTAGCGATTATCAAAACCTATGCAACCGACTATCGACCTTACATGACCTACGCAATAAGCCAATAAAAAACGACGCACCACGCGACACGACGCATTTTTGCGCTGACGTCAGAATGAAAACCAAAGAACACAACACTTGTCATGTTTAAATAAAATAAAACGAACACAAAGCTATCTGAAAGTATCAAGATAACCCTACTGACATAACTAAGCGTTAAAGTAGAAAATCAATAACGCTTGTAGACAAGATTGAAGATTCCGTTTTTTTTCTAAACTAACCGCAAAATCAAACTAATTAAATAAATTGTAAAGCTTCACAAGCCAAGGCAGCTGTTCTCTAGCTTTGAACTTGATATTCGTAGGCATGAAAATAATGCAAAAAAACAGAAAATAAATAAAATAATATACATATATAGTGGAAAATGCTATACACATACTAAAATATAAAATAATATAATCACAATAAAGTAGCGGAAAATATGATTCAGTTGCCAGTTGAAGTCACTGAACGTTGACGCGATTCAGATTTCACGACTCAATGACAATGCAGCTAGTGCCAAATAAAGGCAGAAAGTGTGTCGACACGTCGCCGACGTAAACAGACATACAGACGTGGGACGGACAGCCGTCTTTAGAAATCAAATTCGACACTGACTAATTTTACGCAAAAGGTGATGACAAATAACATTTTTTTTTGTTTTCAATTTTTTTTTTTCCTAATTTTTTCTGTTTTGCCTCGTTTTTAACAATTCGCAATTACAACAACAATTAAGCGCAACAGCTAAGCACTGTAATAAAAATAACGGCAACAGTCAGCGCCAAGAAGACGCAATCGTCAAGGCGACGCCGCCTTACGCCGCAAATCCAATAAGAAATTAGAACGCAAGCGAACAAAATCATAAAGCGCATTGTAGCAGGTGCGGGCGTGGAGTATTTCACGTACACATTCACATCCACGCCATCGTCTTCGTCGTCGTCAACGCCGACACTGTCTTCAAATTCAAAAAAAAAAAAAAAATAAAAACTATTTTCAAGTTGATTACTTTGGCACTGGCTGCCTGCTTGCCATATGCATATTCACATGCTCATAAGTAAACGGCGGCATAGGTACGCCCGGCACATACAACATGTGCAACTTGTATACTCGAACTCACACTCACACTCACACTCGCACTCGTGTGTGTACTTATAGTGGTTACTATTGTTGCTGTTGTATTCATTGTCGTTATTGTTGTGGTTTGTGCTTTTAATCAAAGTAAATTCCTCAATTGGATAAGTCGCCGTTTGTTATCAACAAAAGAAGCCACAGCAATAGCAGAAATATTAGTAGAAAATATTTATTTATTTGTATTGAGGATCGTTTTGTCGTATGATTTAAACGACGACAATATGCATAATATGGTGCGGGGTGCTGTAGAACAACTGAACAATATCACGTTTAATTAGTCTTTTGTTATTGCTGAGTTATTTGGAATTTGGAGCGACTCTTGGCTGTGTATACAAACGCAATCGCAACAAAAGAGCGTTTCAGTGTATGTGCCGCCTTAGCTGATAGAAAAAAGCTCAACACAAAACTGCCTCAAATTATTCCATACCAACTTAAGGCTCTTGGTAAAATGTCAACTTCTCAAATTATTTGCATCAACGAAACCGACACGCATGTGTCCAAGCCATACATTTGCGATAACAATGAACTCTTTCATTGGCAACATGCCGCTCGATCAATCGCCTATTGTCTGCTCGGCTGTTAGGTAATAGTAAAAGCACGTGCTGGCGCCTGAAATTTGTACAATAAGGTATCCCATATTACTTTGCTTGTTCAAGTAAAAATCTCACGTACAAATTAGCGTAGAGAACAGGAAATTACTTTTAACTATGATAGCAAAAATATTTAAATTGTTTGGTAAAAACAATTGTTCAATTCAAAACACAAAAAACAGAATTAGTGAATTTTTCAATTCCTCAATCGTGTAAGATTTATCATTTCATGCACGTAAATTTCGCAAAACTACATTCCATAAGATAAAGTAAGGCCTGAAATATTTTTTTGGATACGCTCCTGCTGTCTAATATCTGCTAGATATGTAATGTCGTTTGTTGTTGCTTGAGTTGTTATTGTAATTTAGTCGTTTGTTTTTAATTTTTTTTTTCGCTTGTTTACTGTCAGTTGCTGGTGCTGCTGTTGTTGTTGTTGTTGCCTAATTAATTTGCCCATGCTCATTTTCGCTGTAGCCGAAGTCATCGGTTTGTGTTTAGCGGAAATTCACATATCATCAAGCAAACTCAACAGCAACAACATTACAATAACAACAAACAAGCAATTCCACTTACCTCATAGCTGCGCTTTAGTGATGTATATTCCTGTAGTGTGCGTGATACATTTCGCTTCAACGTTGAGATCTCTTGTATTTCCTTATCCAAGATATTTCTTAGCCGACGCACCACTTTATTCTCCGTTTCCAGCTCATTTTCAACGATGCACTCGGCAATTGACTTCTCAAGTTCGCCTGTGAATTACAGAGTAGGAGAATGTAAAGCATATCTGACAGGGAGACAGAGACACGAAAAGAAACAGAGTGTGCGAAATTGGTTGTCTTTTAAGTGTTATTTGGCTTGCATCTCCACAAGCGGCTAAGAGTGACTTATAAGCTGATTTCCATTGCTTAAGTGTTTCTTGTCTGTTGTATTTGGCGCTTAAGTGCGGAAGTTCGTAAGCAACTTGCAAGAAGTGTTTGGGTAGCTGCTTTGTGTGCAGGCAGTCGCACAGAGGCACCATTCAAAAATATATTAAGATGTGAGAAATTGAAAAAACGTTTTCTATAGAAATTCGATAAATAGGTCTAGTAGCAATTGCTGTCATAAAATCTCAAGTTGAGCTAAGTAGTTTTCATTTAGCACTTGTCGCAATGCATTGACACAACTTGTTAAAATAAGATACAATTTTGATACTGTCAAATTTCCGAAAAGAAGCTCTCTCCCTTTTCATGTAAATATACAGAACAAACTTTTCAATTTCTTCAGCATACATTTATGTCTGTTTTGCGAAAATCCCAGTGTATAGAGCTCTCGTCTTAGGAAAGAAAAATTTTTTATATGGTTATATGTAGAAGGAAATGAATTCTGAAAACAATTTTATTGCAAAGATTTGCGTTATGTCCGAAAAATTTCTGTTAGCAAAGGCATTGTTGGACAGAAGGTTAGTATAGTCTACTAATTAAAGGTCTGACTGTGTTTGCTTACTCAATATGTTTTCCCAAGTCGTGACGAATTTCGCATAACAATTACACACAAATATACAAATTCGAATTCACTCGACAACTGTTTAACGCCAGCTTATTAAAAATTAAACAATAAACAATATTTTCGCTTATACATCACGTACAGACATAATACTATGACATGAATTATGTAGCTTGAAACAATGCAGCAAGTTGTATAACAAATTCGATAAATTTTATTTCGATTGCAGTTCAACGAAAGTGTAAGCTGTTTTGGCTAGTGCAGCTTAGAGTAAATAACCAAAAATAAATTGCCTTGGCATAATGGTTCTGCACCAATAATGCCAAAAAAGTTTAACAATAGAAACGGTAAATAATAAACACAGTTTAAAATTCGGCCACATGTGGCCTCCTAGGCAACAAAACGTACCATGAACCGCATATGCAGGCGAGACTCACGTTCACATTCACTTTTACTTTCTTTCTTTGCGGCGCTCCTGAGCTGCTGCAAAGCTCAGCAAACCACAAACGATGAACCATTCTTTTGAAATTTAAATTAAACGCACGATAAATTTCTTACAAAATGACATAAACACAACTACACAACCACACAACTCAACAATATAAAACAACAACAACAAAAGAAAAACAGCAGCAGCAGCAGCACTTATTATTAATAATAACTATTATTTAAAGCGTATGAATGAATACGAATGCAAAGATGACGTGAAGACAGCAAGAAAAAACAAACAGAAAATACAAAACCGCAAGCATTAAATATAGTTATGAAAATAAGATTATACAAAGCAAAAGAAAGCAAAAACAAAAATGTAATAAAAATAATCATTTAAAGCGTAAATATAACAACAAAAACAGCGCATAATATAACTACAAAAAAGCCAAACATAAAAACAAGCAAAAAAACAAAAAATCATAAGCACGACGTTGTTGAGAAATGTATGTAAATACGACAAGGCCAAGCACAGAAAAGGCGAGGCCAAATAAGCAGCACCCAAAAACAATTAGAAAAAAAAAACGCCGGAGAGGGGAGTGCAGCAAGCGACAGACATACAGACACGCACTCATAGAAATATGCGCCAAAAAACAAAAACGAAAAAAAAAATCACTTTTGGGGTTGCTGGTCAGCTTATGTCAAGCCTCCCTGCAAAAGGGTGCGCCACAGTGCGCGTTTTATTGTCGCGACTCTGCTGCGGGCTTTGATGTTACGTGATCGAGTTGTATGTCTGCAGCATTGCGTTAGGGTGGCGTATTGGAATTTCATAGATTTGCCCACTACTACTCACCAGAATTCGCGAGCACGAACTGCAATGGCATATCCTTGCCTAGTTCTCGTGACGATTCATCCAATGCTTGGCCGATTTTATAATGCGCATTCTTTTTGATGCGTTTATCCAACTCCTCGGCATTGTTGTTGCCGGCGCTGCTGCTGCTAACGGCAGGCAATTTACGCAGAATTTTTTCAATAGTATCACGGTATTTATCCACTTGTTTCTCTATAATCTCGAGCTCGAAATCTTTGCAATCCGTTTTATTTGATCTATGCGCGTTACAGGTGAAGATTGGGAGGTTGAAAGTGTTGAAAAAAAATCATCATACTTGTATATAGTTAACAAGTTGAGGTTTGGGCTCTTATTAGCGTATGTAGTCAGCTAGCACATTAAAAAACAACAACAACAAAGGCAGCAGTAACGGCAATAAGAAAAAAAGCATACAAACTTTGGCATTGAAGAGCGCCGCCAGCAGCAAATGCATCGGAATTTTTTTCTTATTGCCAGTCTGCGGCTGCCTTTATTGCTACTGTTGTTGTTTTTGTTGCTGGCCTTTGAACTCCTCTTACCTCGATAAGTTCTCAGCAGCAATTTTAATTTTAGTAAATTGTTTCTTCATTTTGTTGGCGTTTATTGGCGTTCAGCACACTAACTATATTTTTTATGTATTAAGTAATGCACAGTGTGTTTTTGTAATTTCGTTGTTTTGCTTTAACTAGTTTTTATGCACCAAAAACAAAATTAGTCATTCCCTCAAAAACGTTCGAATGTAAAATGAATAGCGCTGCCAGATGTATGTCTGTAGTGTGGCCAGACAGCGAAGCCATGCCAGCTGACTTTGATTGTGCAAATAAGCAATTAAAAAATTAACACTAATTTAATCTGAGATATTTGCAAATAAGCATAAAGAATACTTTTTAGGTTTTATACTTTGGTTGAAATAACGCATTTATATCTCATATTATCTGTTCTACATGTATATCCAAGACATCTTCTGTCTCTCCGTAACAAAATTAGTGTACGGTCTGGTTGGTCCGGAAAATGCATTGCTGTCGCTTTTGGTGTATTTTTGTATTCTCCTTTATGTCGTAAAGCAACTCTGCATTTGACATGATGTTTCGCTATTGCCTACCTATTCGCACACAAAAACAAAAAACTTCGCACGTGTTGCGCACAAACTAATTTTATAAGTAAAGTTCAGTGAGCGTTTTCAATAAATAAAATGACTTTAAAAGCCAAGAATAAAGCGTTAAAAAATAGGTTACGCGAACAACAGGAGTTTGTATTAGATTTACTGCAGACATACAACGTGCCAGAGTCCATTGATGGTAAGTTTACGTTAAAAATTGAAATGCCGCATTAGATTTTAATAAATATCCATAATACTTAGATGATGATGTAGATGAATATTTGCTAAATAGTGACAAACCAGTTGCTCCCACACAAGCGAATAATGCAAGCATCGATGAACTACAAGATCGGTTGAACACCATCAAAAACAAAATGCGCCAAAAGAAGCGACCAACTACCGAGCGTGCGAAACAAAAACGCGAAGCCAAAAAGCTGAAGAAAAATAAAGAATTCAAGAAAGTGCTGGTCTCAGCTGCCAAGTCATTAAAAAACGAAAATGCCAAACTGCACAAAAACAACAAAGGCTCGGATGCGGATGACGACGTAGATACTAAGGCGGATATTAAGCCGGTCAAACAAAAACCAATTTTTAATGCCGAGGGCAAAATAGTTTTCTCGAAATTTGATTTTGCGGCACATCCAGGAGCCAAACCTAAGAAATCACATCAGAATCCACGTGAGCTGTTAAAGAAAATCAAAGAAACTGATAAAAAGTTAAACGAACTGAAGGAACAAGGCGATGCGGAAAAAGCTTCAGAGCTTAAGAATGACCTTGCATGGCAGAAGGCTTTCGACAAAGTGGAGGGCAAGAAGGTGAAAGATGATCCCAAACTGCTGTACAAAGCTATAAAGAAACGCAAGGATGAAAAGAAAAAGGCAAAGACAAAGTGGGCAGAACGCAAACAACGCGTTGAAACGGATAAGGATAAACGCCAAAAGAAACGACAGGAGAATCTTGATAAGCGTAGCAAGGACAAGAAAAATAAGAAACTTAAAAAGCTATCCAAAAAGGGCCGCGTCATACCTGGTTTCTAATAAAGTTTGAAAAAAAAAACGTTAGTCTTCTTATTTTAGGCAGAATTAAACTGAATCAACTATTACATACCATATTTAAGCAATATGTTCAATAAAAATAGAATGTTTTAACTGTCAACTGAATTATTGAGGAAGACGATTTTATACAAGGAAAAAAAGCTTCCGTATTTGACACAAGTTTTCTAAATATGTGACTATAACCCTTTCAAAATTTGCTGTGCGTTATTTATCCAAAATTCTGGTTCAAAAAAGTTGCGAAACAGACACTGCAAGTGCGTTTAAATCAATTCAAATCTATACATACACCTTGGGTATATCAGCAGGAGCAGGCAGTCGCAACAAAACCGAACGTTTAGCAAACGGTTCAGAACCCCAAAATACCATAGCAAAGTAAAAAAAAACAACACACAAGAAAATTATTGCATCAGCTGTACGCACAGCTGACTTTGACAGTTAAATTGAGCGTGAACATACCGCAATATGCGAACTGTTTTCTTAAAAGAGAAGCGAGTAAAACCAGACAACGAAAACGAACAAGCAGCACAATCCGAAGCAAAATAGAAGGAAAAGAAAAAGCGCAAAATCTATTTTATTCACGTAAATTCCACAATTAGCAAGCAAGCGAGTGTACAATCAACCAACTGCGTCGTAGCACGGGAAAACATTTCGTCCATTCGTTTTGCAAATTGAAATAAATCCAACTGGATTGCGGCAGGTTAACAGTGCAAAAATAAACTTAAGCAGTGACACTAGAATAGTTACACATAAGGATAAAACAAAAGTAACGTAACGACAAGCGAACGAAAGAAAAAAAGTATTAACCTAAGAGCAGCAGTCACTCGTCTCTCGAGTGCCGCCGGAGTGGAATTATGAGCATGGTTAGGCGCATTGTGCTGCTGGGCCAGCTGCCAAAATATGGAGTCTGGGCCAAAGGTAAGTTGACAATTCCAGATCAATTAATCGCATAAGTGCAAAATTTAAGCATTGTTCAAGAGAAGTCTCGAAATAAACTAGTTACCGCACGGCCTCAAATTTGCTTTGTTCGCGCGTTGCTCACGATGAGCGCTCGATCTCCTCTCCTTCGCATTTAATCACTTTGCATGAGTGACGTTGCAGCATTGCTCGTCGTCTCGTCCGTCATTATCTCCCACGGATGGTTGTTTTTGTTGGTTTATTTTTGCCTGTTTCTTTAAAATTTTATTCTTGTGAAAGGAATGAAACCAACAAACCAAGCTAAAAGCAAACATTTGCTTTATTGTGCATTCTTTTTGGCATACTGCATGAATCTTCTACGCCTTATCAAATTTGCTGTTTTATTTTAGCGAAGATTTATGTATGTATATTTTGGTCCGCATTATAAATGGCACAGTGGCTAACGAATTTGAATTTCGTAAAACTTGTGGCAATTTATAACTAATTGAGGTAAAACTCTGTTATGTTATTGCGAAAATATATGATTGTGTTGCATAATTAACACCTAAATGTTGTTGTTGCTAACGTACCGTCATCATATCAAATTAATTGTGCCGGCAATTTGGGGATCATTTTGGTCAAGACAGTTTTCCTATTGACCTGAATACATCGCGATTTAAAACTTAAAAAAAGTTTTCATCAGGTTTCAGATCTCACATTGCCCACAGTGTTTTGCCATAAGGTTGACAGCGCTGCCAGATCGACGTGAAGGTCGACATGTTTCGATATTAAACTTGTTATCATGTTTCATAAACCAAAATCAAAGTTGAATCGAACACAAAAACGACTGTCTGCGGGCCTGGCGAGGAGATTGTCGGTTTCCGGCGGCGACAATGTGAGCATGCACCATATGTATGGCGACGGGGCACCCTGCACTTGTCAGCGAAATGTTGTTAATAGCTTTTTTATATTTTTTTCTCGCTCCCACTAGTTGGATTTATGCTTAGCGTTTTATAACGTTTGCTTCGTTTCTCCAATCAATGATCGCAGACAAGTTTTGGTGTTGAACTTGAATTGTTTTAGGTCGAACCTGTCGATTGCGTTATTTTTGCTTGTAAGCAAAAAATTGGTTTATGGTTTGTTATTGTCGCAAGCGCAAACATTTTAAAATTTACCGCAAAATACATAGAGCAATGAAATTAAAAATGTAGTTAAACTTTGGAACCTTTGCCTTAACACACTAAAAATGAAGTCAACGCAAGTTCGTTGTCCCCAATTTGAAGTAGTTTTGTTCATTTAACATGAATTGTTTTCTTCTTTTCGTACTTTTTTCTGTCACCTTCTAGGCACCAGCGTTAACAACACACCGGCAAAAACGGTAATCTTGGGCGCTACAAGGCGCAGCATACATAACACAGATGTTATGCACAGTGGTTATGCGGGTGCGGCAGCCGTCACATATATAGACATAACAAATGCACTCCCACAATGCAGCGGTGCTGCCAGTAGCAGCAGTGGCGCCGGCAGCAGTTCAGGACCATTGGGCAGCGGTCCATCGAAAATTCCTGGTGGCACTTCGGCGTCTGGTAGTGATACGACCGGTGGCGATAAGTTTCTCTCCTGTCCAAAATGTGGCAGTGCATGTACACAAGTCGAAACGTTCGTCAGTTCGACGCGTTTTGTGAAATGCGCCAAGTGCAATTATTTTTTCGTTGTGCTCTCCGAAGTCGAATCGAAGCGTAACATACGCGATGAGCCGAAAAATCAACGCAAACCACCGCCACCTCCACAGAAGATCATGGAATATCTTGACCGACATGTCGTTGGGCAGGAATTCGCCAAGAAAGTACTCGCAGTTGCCGTGTATAATCACTACAAGCGCATCCATCACAATCTGCCGCAATTGACACAGACGCCTTCGACACCGTCAGGCAGTGGCAGTGGCGGTTCTGATGGTTTGCCTCGTCCGGATCTCTTGCATATAACAGGCATAGGGCATACACTTGGCAGCACATCTGGCAGTGAATTGCCTCCAAAAACGCATATGAGCGGTCTGGGATTGGCTGGCACTGGCGGCCCATTAGGAGGTAGTGGAGGCGGCGGTCCGATAAGCAGCAACAGCAGCTCTTTGGCAAATGCTAAAACGGGTTCCGAAATTCTGGACAAACAAAGCAATGAAGTAAAACTGGAAAAAAGCAATATCATAATGCTTGGACCGACTGGTTCGGGTAAAACATTGATCGCGCAGACAATTGCGCGTTGCCTAGACGTCCCGTTTGCCATCTGCGATTGCACAACGCTCACACAGGCGGGCTACGTTGGTGAGGATATCGAAAGTGTCATCTCGAAGTTGCTGCAAGACGCGAATTACAAGTAAGTATACGTTGTGTTCGCTCAATTTAACTTGTGTTAACCATTTCTTGTTCTGCGACCGCTGCTAGTGTCGAACGCGCCCAAACCGGCATCGTGTTTCTTGACGAAGTCGACAAGATTGGAGCTGTGCCCGGCATACATCAGTTGCGTGACGTCGGCGGCGAGGGTGTACAACAGGGCATGCTGAAAATGTTAGAGGGCACAGTGGTCAATGTCCCTGAACGCAATTCGCCACGCAAATTACGAGGTGAGACTGTGCAGGTCGATACGACGAATATATTGTTTGTTGCATCTGGGGCATACACCGGACTAGATCGATTAATAGGTCGCCGCCTGAATGAGAAGGTAGAAGACGGAGCAGCAATAAAAAGCTTTATTTACCAATGTTGAATTGTATTCTACTATTCGTTGACAGTATTTGGGCTTTGGCATGCCTTCATCAGGGTCGTCTGGTCGCCGAGCAGCACAATCTGCCGCGCATCCCATGGATAATGATCAGGAAGAACGCGATAAATGCCTGACTAAAGTGCAGGCACGTGATCTCGTCGAATTTGGCATGATACCGGTGAGGTTTTTAGCTTTAAATTGTTGGGGCTCATCATGCTAATTTTCGTTTTCTTTGCAGGAGTTCGTCGGTCGCTTTCCCGTTATTGTGCCGTTCCACAGTCTAAACATAAGCATGCTGGTCCGCATTCTTACCGAACCTAGGAACGCGCTTATACCACAGTACAAAGCCCTGCTGGGCCTAGACGACGTTGATTTGACATTCACTGAAGACGCCGTGAAATCGATTGCTACACTCGCTATGGAACGGCATACAGGTGCGCGTGGTCTGCGCTCGATAATGGTAAGTAACTGACTCATTTAGCTTTGTTCATTAAAAAAGTAAAACCCAATATCTCGGAGGTCACTTTTCGTCCGAATTATCTGTACTAACCCAAAAGTACAAATTAAGCAGTTTTGAAAAGCTAGTTCTATACAATTTAGTGTTATCAATTTTATCCTTTTTAATCCGATCTGAATAGCGAAACTATTTATACATTTAGTAGTATTTTGGAAATCGCCGGCCGATTAAAGGAAGTGGTATTTTGATATTTCAAAAGGAACATAGTTTTTTTCATTGCTAAATTTACAGAAGTAATGTTAATTAGATATGGCTGCTAGTACCAAGTTAGTGTTTGGAGTATTGATCTCTGACGTTTTTATTCTTCCCTATGATAAAGAATTATGATATAGCTTTGTTTTTGGCAAACTCTTTTTTTTTATTAATTTTGCCAAACCTATATATTTTAGGAACAATTACTGCTTGATCCAATGTTCCTGGTGCCTGGCTCTGATATTAAAAGCGTGCATATAACCTCTGGTTATGTGAAAGGCGATGATCAGCCAATCTATGGTAAAGGAGAAGGTGACGATGCTGCAGCTTCTGCGACTGACAACGATGCGGACAATACCGACAATAGCACGGAAACCAAAAACTACGAGGACAGCGAAAAAGTACGGATTAAACAGTAAACCACAGCGAAAACACACAATTATACAACTATATTATACGTGTGTACACATTAAGTTAATGTTCTTTGAACCAAAAAAAAAAAAACGTTTCTTACCTTGTTAAATCGCAGAATGGCTTGCTTATTTTTTTTTTTTCTTTTACCGCTACAACAAAAAACAACGCAGCTTTTAACGTAATTGATGAGAAAAAAAATTGTTAAAACAAAATTCGAAAACAATAACATTTTTTTTTTTATGATATATATTGTTATTAAATAATATTAATAATATATTTCTTTTAGATTGTTTATTATTGATTTACGGGTATATAATAGAAATTCGAAATTCTGAAGCAAAATTTACTAAAGATGCGAAGCAAAAAGTTTTGAAGTGGCGAAATTTGGTTTAAGCGCATATAAAAAGCAAACAAAAAGTAAAACGTACGTAAAAATAAAAACTAAAGTTTTGTGATTATTAATAACAACATAAAGCAGAAGTGTTGAAAAATTAAAATTAATTTAGTTTGAAAATAAAAAAAAAAAACAAAAGTAAAAATTAAAAACGCTACATTAAATATAATTAGTATGCTAAGCAATTGTATAAAAATTAAAAAAGTAAAATAGATATTCTAGTTTATATAAAAAGCAAACGAGTAATAAAAAATGGCAAAACTTTTTATAGCAATCACATTTATATGTATGCAAAAAGTAGTGACTAATGTGTTTTATTTAGCATAAATAAATTTTTTAAAGACATAAGTAACTAAATAATTTAAAACAAACAAAAAGCAAAATTCTGTTAATAAAAATATTAAAACAATAAAAAAAAGTGTACACTTAAATTCTTTCGCAAATTATTAAAAATTTGGCATTTGCTAGATTGACTGTATTGTTTTGTTTATTACAACTAAAATTGCACAAATTCGTCTGCACTTAATTAATTTTTGGCTAGGCAACGACTAAGTTTTGTTTCTTTTTTTTTTTTTTAATTTGTTTTTAAATTTAAAAACAATAAATAATAATTTTTTCATTGACGCATATAAAGACTACATTTAAAATATTACGCATATTTTTTGATTTTGTGCTTTTTTTTCATTTTTTTTTTTTTTTTTGTTTTGTTTCGTGTATAAATTATTGTAAAAAATTTTATAAGTTAATATAAATTTGTTGTTGTTGTAAATAACTTTAGAAGCTTTATTATTGTTGTTGCTATTGTGATGCCAATTAATCGTTCTCTTCTGTTATTAGTAGTTCGTATTCCTGCGCTGCAAAACGATCCCAATCGGAGGACTGTGGAGTAAGAAAGCATATGTAAATTAAATTGCGGATTGAAACTAGCAACAAACAAATATAGCTGACGAGTTGGGTCAAGACTTGTTCTTGCTGTGCTGTACAGCTTGTCTGAATATTATGTATGTGGCTTTACATAAATACAGCAGGTGGACATGAACATTCGAGGCTCAGAATACAGTTTTAAAAGGTAACGGGCTGCCTATATGGGTCAGCAATAAAAAAGGCAAACAAAATATATGCGCAAGAAGCAAATTACATAGCGCCAGGCTCCAAACCCGCAGGTTATGTAACAATTTTTGTATATGCTTTTGCCGTATCGCTGAAGATGAATTGTAAAACAAAAAAAATTTTTTTTATAAATTTAAGCTTGGTTGCATTGTGGGGAATCACTTGAATAATTGTTTCAAAATTAAAAAGTGAAAATTTTATAAATGGTCTCCTTTTTATTAACCAAACCCTAGTACTGAATCAACAGTATAGAAAAAACTGGGCTGATATAAAACACTTACATATTCATCACGTTGTGAGGCAAATGGATCGCGTTGTTCGTGATCCAAATACTTCTCCAGATTAAAGAACGTATCAAAGAAAACATGCGTCATTTTACAGCGTTTCAGATCGCTGAGTGTTATGCAATCACGCCGTTGTGGCTTAATCATATCGAGCATCTGCGAATGATTTGTAAGCAATCATAATTAATTTGCACGTTTTTAAAAATAAATCCCCAACTTACCTGACAGAGGCAATCTTCAAAGGGCAGACACTCAATGCCAATACCCTCCATGCGCTGTTGTTGCTCCTCGTAAAAATACTCTAGCTCATACATCGACAGAGCGCCGTCGCCGTCGGTATCCATACAACGGAACCAATACTCAATGGCGGTGGGTGAGCGTTTGTCCTCCTCGGAAAGTATGAACCAAACAAAGTCTGTATACGACATCTTCATCTCATCATCTGGCGATTTTTTGTTGTCACTACGTGTTACGCAACCGGAAAAGATACGCTCTACAATGCGCGTTGATAAAGCATGATCACTATGTGCTGCCAAATCATCCTGACTGATAAGCAAATCATGATCCTTATCCAATTCCCAGAATTTACAATAAATAACATAAAAATGTTCATAACTAAAGAAGGCCATGATCTGATTAATATCATCCTCTTCCTCAAGCAGTGTAATAATCTAGTCGCAATATCATTCGATTAAATTATCATATAAGAATTAATGAAAATATACATGTGCGCACCTCCAATAGATCCGACTTTTTGAGTTCCGATATTGTTATCTTACCGGACCATGAGCGATTGACCGAATAGAATATTCGCGCGATCACCGTATGCACATATCTGGAATGGAACTCAGTCGCTTCCTTGAGAAAAGCCAAACCCGGATGTGTGTCGACAACATCCTGCACCAATGGCACCAAATCCTCAGGCACAATATACGAACGGAAACGTTGTCCGCGCGAGAGTATGTAAACAAATCGAGAGGCCGCCTCATGACAGTAGACATTCATTCTGCACAAGCATAAGATCATTAGATGAATAAAGAATGGAACCAAGTTGTGATTTTTTACTTACTGCTTCCAGAATTCAACAAAACGCTGGCGCTCGATGAGACCGGAAGCGCTCTGCTGGCAGAAGACCATGACCGGCATACGCCAATAAAATGGCAAGCCACAAAGCTTCAATATCTGTGGCAGCTCGTCCTTGGTCACCTGATTATTGGGAAACGTATCGAAGGCAGAGAGTATGCCGCGTAGCACACGTTCCATGGCAATTGTTGGTTGTGGCTTGCCATGTGGAAAGTAAAACCTAATATACAAAATGAATAATGTACTTTACTTCAAGTAAACCTGCGTAACGTGCCCAACACACACACACACCTGGGTATGTAAACACTCTTCGTCGATCGTATCTCCCTTTGCAGCGAATTGTGTTCCTGTGGTGCCGGTGGCGTTGCATGCAGCTTAACCTGCTTGAAAATTAAGAGAATAAAGAAAGAATTATACAATTATTCGCACTAAATAAATACATATATTCTCAACTTCCCACTCAACATATACCAGCCCCATTGCTCCCTCTACCCCGCATGCACATGTGTTCACACACAGCTGACGTTCAAATATTGGCATAGACATTCTTCTAGCGCCACTTAATAAAATTTTCAAAAACATTTCACAATTGTTTATAGGAAATTAATTTTGCACGCATATTTGCCAGCGCCAGGCGGGTGATTCTGTTCTATTCTGTGCTGTACTGTGTTGAGCGGTGCGGTGCACCACGGGCAACATTTTGTAAGCTTAGACCACGCCTATTTATAACAAACTGGCATTGTGACGTTTGTCGGTCGTTATTTTATTATTTTTACTATCAAAGTTGGCTGATGTTGCTACTTTATAAATACTTCACTAATAAAATATTAACATAAATAAACAGTTACTAATTTTAGCAGTTTGTTGTTATTGTTGTTGTGGTTGTTGTAAAAGACTACGTACATGTACCCTCAACGTGCTGAGCCGCTGAGATTTACTCTGCTCTGTACGCTGCACGTAAACAGTTTTGAGTTTTGCATGAAAACAGCAAATAAACATTTCATTAGGAAATGTTTTCATGGAAAATTAACACATTAAAATCATGGCACCGATATTTTTCGGATGAGTAGCGAAAACTGTTAGACAAATTTTGTTGAAATAACCAAGTAAACAAAATGGCACTACTTACTCGTAAAACAATATGAGCATATCTTGAATTCTTTGTTAGATGAATTCTGATTATTTATTTGCATCGCAGGCAATAAACAAGTTCCTATAATTCACTTCTACACTGATTGGGTCGGACAGGCTTAGCTGTTAGAAAAGTATATCTATAAATCTTCAAAAAGTGTGTGGTATGCGATCCGCTGTTCTATTCTCTGATAACTAAGCCAGTCTAAGTCTATTTTTAGTATTCGCTAGATATTCTAGAAGAGAATGTTAAGCAAAAAGCTTCAAATTTCTGTGCATAAGAAGTAAGTGTTCCTAATGTGGTGTTCGTTACTATGAAGTTTATTGAATTAATTTTTAAATGACTCAATTACAGTTCAAATGCAAAAAAAAGCACACCCAAAAATGTGTATAATATATGGCTTTGAAGAGGCAATCATGTTATTTATTTATTTTTTTTTTTTTAATATTATACAGTGACACAGTGGCAAGATGAAAATAGATAAATGCATAATATTGAATAATTATACATAAGAAATAATAACAAATAATAATTTGAATTATTAATGGGAAAAATGAAAACGGAAGACGAGTCTTTTTATTTAATGTTTATTAGAAACCGAAAGTTCGTGCTTGACGTTACCTGAAGGCTAATAAATTCTTTTTCTCGCAATCCTTCTGATTTATATTTTATATAGAAAATGAATTTAAGCTTATTTGACTCTATCTATATTTTGGCTCAAACAAATTAACAAAAATAGACATAGCAGTGCATAAAGGGCATTTGCATTTTAATATATTAAAGTTTTTTTATTTTTAATTTTAAAATGGGTTTTATTTAGTATGGTTGTGTAACACAGATCTTTCATCTTAAAAGCTTAAACGTGTCTATCAGTTATATTAGACATTGCCTTATCGGATGAAGCTATGTATTGTCATATTTATAAACCCACTTCCCTCAATATAATTCGTCATTTTTTGTTGTTTTCATGCCAGTGTGCGCAACTAATATTTCCGTATAGTATAAAATTATTAATTATCTATTTTGCTTTTAAACTTCAGGTGAGATCCATTGAAAACGAACATGAATAAACGTTGTTGTCAGCTCAAAAAGCGAGACAAAGCAGAAACTACGTAAAAATGAAACCTACGTCGTATTGTCAAGCTTCAATGGTTAACAATTAGCCGAAATATGTGCCAAAGCTAAAAAATAAAAAAAAAGAAGCAAACAAAATGAAAAACACATTACGGCTACAAAAAGCTGTAGCCAAAAGTAATTAATAACAACAACAATAACCACGGCAAACAAACAAAAGCAGAATTTAAATAAATTTATTTAATTATGCACTGCCAAAATATTACGTATACGTATATTCGAGTGTGTGTATAAGCGCGCACTTATTGTAAACCCCCCAGTACAAAATAAATTACGCATACGTCATGTTGTATCAAAATAAGACAATTCAACCAAATAAGCAAAAAAAAAAACTCAAAGTCAGATACATTTTAGCAACAATTTGTATAAATATTTTTAGCACAAGTTTTCTTCACATTCATTTAATAAGCCGCAAATGTAAAGATATTAATTTTCCAAATTCGTTAGGAAAACCAAACACTGTTCTGTTTGGTCCGCAACAACAATCAAAAGTGAGAAAAATTATTTTCGCAATATCTTCTCAAGTGTGCGCCTACTTAGAAGCAGAAAGAACAAACTAAACTTAAGTATAATCCCCCGCCCACTGCCAGTTGGATCCACAACAGCATTTCAGTGCTAGGCAAGCCAGCCAACGTCTTCTTAATAGCGCAAGAGTATGCGCCTAATTAAGTGATTAAACAAAAGCAAAACAAATCGAGACGAATCCAATCGAGTCGACTCATGTCTATTCAATTCATGTGTGTGAGTGCGAGTGTATGTGATTATGTGTGTGAGTACAGTATATGTGGAGACATGCACGTACATGCGCCACGTTTGTCGTGATCGTAATCAATTGTCGCTGGCGTTGCTGGCGTCGCTGTCATTCTGTCCGCATGTACATTTGTATGTGTGTATGTATGTTTACGTTTGTGTCGATCTGCCTTTGGCAAACGCTTTAGCGAAACCTTAAATCAATCAATGATGCTGCACGCTCTTGCCTACGTATGTACATATATATGAGTATATTTCGCTTCATTTCAACGTTATCACGCTGGCACGATGTCAGTGGCCAGTGGCGCTCTTTCTCTCAGCCGCCATCTGCTACTCCTCGTTAATCAGGTGCGCAGCTTTTTCAAGGGTTTTTTTTTCACACAAAATGCATTCCCATAATCATACAATTTTTATAACCGATCCTATAACACAGCGACCATCGGTATCCGGTTGTGAGAGATTTTGCTATATACAGTGATTTTCTTTATAACAAGCTTTTCTAGAAAAACAACGTACCTCGAATTCCTGAAAAAAATGTTGAGTTCAAAATTCATGTACTCACAAAATTTCTGCCAATGTTACTGTGTATATTTCTTGCTATTGCTTTTAAATACGTAGTTTTATGTAAAATACCGTAAAAATCAAAAATTTTTTTTCTTAACTTCCCTATAAAGAAACTCCTCTAAAAAGAAATCATTGGGGCCGGCCAATCATTTACGATGTAAATTCTCACCTTTAGAAGACTAAATAAGTCACACGATATTAGGTCAACCTGTTTGAAACATAAGTTCGTACCGAATATGGTATACAGATTATATTCTAATCAATTGTTGTTAAAAATAAATCTTCACTGAATTGTTAATGACAAATTATTGTTGAATCTATTCTGCACAATCATCATTGATCGCAGTGCGTGTGTGTAGGCTGGCCCTAACAATTGTTATTTTAAAACCTAGTAAGTATTTGCTGTGGGATTTTTTATTTTAAATTTACTACTTTATATTAACTAGAAGTAAGACTTAACAGAGCTATTACTTTTATTTCTACTGCGGCTGCCCATATACCAACTTCGACCCCTTCGAATCAGTGGAAGCAAGAAGCAAGACGCCGCTGTCAAAGCAGAAGAACTAATGCTAAAACATTTAATTACAATTTGATTTCACGATCTTCGTGCTGTTGTTTTTCTAGATCTGCACATTGTTTGCAACAACTATTGTTTTAGTTTTTTTGTTATTGCATTTGTTGTTGCTATTGTTGCATTTTCACGAATTTTCAGTTGTTAGATAATCACACACATAAGAAAAAAAAAACTAAATAAAAATAAAAGAAGCCTTAAAAATGGCTATTCCAATTATGCCAATCATATGACTTTTACACCCAATTTGAATCTGTTTTTGTTTTTTTCAACTCACCTTGAGCAGACTTTTTGGTGGTGCATCAGCCGGATCGGGTCGTTTGATGTTCAAAAATGAATTACGCACATCCGGACACTTTTCGAACATGAGCACACGCTCGGCAACAGAGCCACGCGTTAAAATCGGTCGACCCACTGGGCACACGCACATGCGATGAAGGTCAGGCATATATAAAAAAAAAACAAACATTTTTTTGTTTTCATGTTTAAGCCATAAATGTTATAGAATTTTTTCTTTTTAAATTTTTTTTTTATTACAATTCTTTTCCTGGCCATTTGTAAGTGCCGCGCGTCCGCTGGTTGGCTTGACTTTATTGAGCGTTGGCATCGTTGTGGCTGCTGGGGCTGCTGCTGCGGCTGCTGTGATGCGTGCTACTTCCATGCTGCTGTTGGCGCCGCCGCTATCGGCTAACGTGCCGTTCAATGTTGTTGTTGCTGTTGCTGTGGTTGTTGCCGTTGTTTTGGCAACACCATGCGCATTAGCAGTGTTGCCAATTATGCCAATGACACTTTGCTTAGAATTGCTATTGTTGTTTGTTGCATGCGTTGAACTTCCGGCGACGTTTTCCCGCACTTTTACACTAACACGATTTAGGCTCGGCTTATCTTTGGTTACACGAATCGTCTTCACACTTGGCGTTGCAGGCGCTGTGTCCGCTATATTGGCTATAATCGCTTTATTGGTTGCCTTAATTAATTTTGCACTTGTTAATTTTTGATTTTCCTCGTCGATGATGGCCTTAACGGCAACTGGGCTAGCGAGTTTTTGCGTTGTTGCACGTTTATTGTTGCTCGCAACACTATTTTTATCAGTCGCCGCCGCTGCCGCCGTCGTTGTTGTTGCTGTTGTTGTCGTTGTCATTGACGGCATCGTTGCTTTGCTGATAGCATCTCCGCCGCCGAGCGCATCAACGACGTCTGCGCTGCCGGTGTTGTTATTGTTTTTATGCAGCTTACTATTGCCAATTGTTTTATCAGTTGTTGTCGATTTGAGTATTTTTGTTGTTGTTGTTGGAGCCGACATGCCGTTTTCTTGTTGCTCCTGCGCCAACGACGCATTCACCGATGTTATCGACGCTGCTGCATTTGTTGCAGCCGTTGTGGCTATTTTGCGCTCTTTCGGTTTTCTCTTTTCTGCGGCCATTTTCTCGCACTCTTTTTGCTGTTCCTTATGCAGCAGTTCACTGATTTTCAATAAGTTCGCCGTCTGCTGCTTTGTGAGCAGATTCAAATCAAAATTGAGATTAACATCTAATATCGGCGACGTTGACTGCGCTGCTTTCCCAACGCCGGTTAATATGCTCTTCTTTGGCGTCAGTGTCGTCGGCGTCAACAGCGATGACGACGCAGGCGTTGACGTTGACTCGAATTTTTTATTCATGAACGCGCATGCGTCATTTTTTGCATTCGTAAGTTTTGTTGTTACGCTTGGCGTTGTGGCCGCTGCTGTAGACGCGGTGGCTTTTGCACCTGTTGTTGTTGTTGTTGTTGTTACGGCTGATGCTGCTGCTGTTGTTGCTGGCGTCGGCGATTTGGCACGCAGCGCTGTTGTTGTTACCTTCGATGTTGTTGTTGTGGTCGTTTTCTGCCCAGCCGGCTTTTTTATGTGCGTTTTAACGACTTCTGTGCTTGTTGTCTTTTTCATCATCGTTTTATTATCGTTCGCACCGGCAGCTCCGCCTAAGCTCACCTTTACGCCGCGCTGTTCCTTATCCTTAATGACAAATGTATTAACCAATTGCTGTAGGCCCTCCGTGCTGCCTGCAGCTGCTGCGGCTCCGCCAACAAAGAAGTCCTCACCGGCTGCAGTTGTGTTTTTGTAAATCTCTGGCAACTCTGTTGGCGCCAAGCCACGTATACGCCAGGTGCGGTAGAGCGCATCAGCGTGTTCTGTTATTTTTTTGGAGAGTTCCTCGATCTCATTGGTTGGCTCAGTGGAGGCGGCAGGTTTCGCGGCGTTAGCGGTGGCGGTTGAGTTAGGCGCAGAGTGTTGCGGTTGTTTTTGAAGCACGCGCGTTTTAATTGTGCTATTGTTATTGTTGTTATTATTATTGCTAATAATGTTGGCGGCTTTGTTGACGCTGGCAGCGTTGTTAGTTGACAACTTTTTCGTTGTTGTTGTTTTTGTTGTGGCTGCCGTATTGCTATTTGTTGTTGTCGCGGCGGCTTGCATTTTTTTTTATTGTGTTATTTTTTTTTATTTATTTATTTATTTATCTATTTACTTTTTATTTCTATTGCCGTTTTCTTTAATTGTTAACACTAAAACGCAGCAAAACAATGACAAAACACCAAATGCTTTTTCTTTTAAAGAAATGCAACGCACACTGCGTTTGTGTTTGGCTTTTAAAATTGCGTGTTTTAATTTACGAAATTTAAAATTATTCTTAAAACAATTCTTCTTTTAGCTTACACAAAAAATGGTCTGCGTTTCATTCACTTTTCACATTTTCCTTCGTGCTATATACACGAAACTGTTATGCCGTATGGCGAATTCTATTTTTAAAAATACCAAAATTTCCTATTTCGTGTATTTTCAGGCAGCACACACTCACAAAACCATGTATTTTTCAGCCTCCGTTCGCCGTTGCTGCTCGATCTGCTTCTTCTTTGTACTATTTTCTTCGTAAGATTTTTGCTTCCTTCTTTACTGCTTGACATGCACTTTACTATGTACACACACAGAGCACACCGGACTATAGATTATTTCATTTCGCATATAAGTTTTAATTGCTTTACTCATGCAGAGAAAATTTATTTCGACATTAATTAATAAAACAAACAAAGGTTAATAAATTCTACACAAGTATAGAAAAATGCTGCTCAAGAAATGATTTTCAATTTTTTTTTTTATTTTTTTTTCGTTCTACACATTCACGACACGGCGAAAAATAATTTGACGCGCGCCATGGATGCTGTTCCGAGTTAAACTACGGCAGAGACAGACATTACGTTCGCATTCAGCAGTTGAGTTGCTCACGGTTAAACCGAAAACAAAACCAAAAACAACAAATACCAAAAACATCTTCACTTTGGAGAGTATTCGAATTTGAGCGCAAAATTTAAAATAGTAACTGAGTAATTTCTTACTAAAAAAATTACGTTATTTTATTTTCGTTGTGGTTGTCTGTGCTTTGGTTTTGTCTGCTGCGACAGCTGAAAATAATATTGAACGGCTTTTGCGCTGCTGCTGTCGTAGACATTTAATGAGAGCGATCATCTCGTGTGTGTGATTAAAGGCACTTGCGCGAGCTCAATACAATAATAACGCATTGGGGCGAGACCCCTCAATGGGGTATTGCATTCACACATGTATGCATCGTACGCGCACACACACGGCTGATCGGGTGATCTCACTCAGCATGCGCGCTCGCACAACTGCATTTACTGCGCTGAGAGCGCGCCCAAAAGCAATTACGCCCACATCATCAAAGCACATTAAAACTTATTGGCGCTCAGCGTGTCTATTTGCCTGTTGCTTTGCGTTTTGTCTTTGCTGAGTGCGAGGGTAGACTCAAACGTAAGCCAATCGGTATTATTTGTTTTTATTAACACTCTCCAACACAATTAGGTATTTGTGATGTGTTTCCTTCAATAGACAGTTTACTTTTCAGCTCACCCTCGTATCATTTATTTTCTCTGTGCGTTTTATTTTTTACTTTGCAGGTGCTTTAATTTTTTTACTGCTGATGCTGCTGCTGCTGCTCTCAAATTTTCAGTCGTATGGGTAAGACCCCCACACATACAGGGTACCCACGCTCGCGTCGTTGTTCTTGTTTTTGTATTTGCCTTGCTTTGCCTTGCTTAGCGTAAAACGTATGCGTTTGTTGTTTTTGTGGCATGCTTATTTTGAGTTTTACTTTTTATGTTTTGTATTTTTTTTGTTTGTTTGTTGCAGCGTTTTAATATTGCTCTTTTATTTATTTTTTGTTTTTTTGATAGTTGGTTAACACTTTGTTTACTGTTCAAAATCAATTCTGTTGTTCTTCTATTTGTATACACTTGCTGTTGTTGTTATTATTGTTGTGTAGGTGTCTGCTTATGTACACAGTTTCAATTGTGCACGTCATAATAAAGGCAGAATAGCAACACCACTGCGCAGTGAGCACAAAGAAGCTGCTGCCCGCGCATGCTTTTGATTCGGCAACTTTTGTTGGTTTTCAAATTTTGCACGATAGACATCTGAAGCAATGTTTGGCACATTTTGCTGGTTTACCTGTTGCCGCCAATTAACTGCCGCGCCTTCGTCGCACGACCTGACACAGGTCTAACCGCAAACGTTTCGTGCTGCGCACAGCTTCCGGTTTTTGTTTTCTATTTTGCATTGCTACTTATTGCGGTAATTGATTTCAGCTCACCTGTACTTACACTATTCGGTGTGCATGTGTTTTGAGTACTAAGCTGTATCAATCATCATCATCATGATGATCATTTGTTTGCGAATTTCTATTTATAGCAGCCCAACGTTGAATTAATGGCTAAATTAAATGACTATTACTTCTCAACTTACTCGATTAGCCAACGGTTTGTCATACAAACAAGTTATACTACGGCGCAGGCAGTAAAAGAAATTAATGCATAAAACAAGCACACGCTAAGATTTGGCTGGGCACGGCGGCAGAACGACCGATGGGCAGACCGGAACTTGTTTTGGAAATACACAAAGAAATAAATAAATAATAAATTTATTTATTAGCATTAGGAGTTGTTTACAATGCTGTATTGAGCTGTTGTTGATTTAATAACTTGAAGCCAGTCAGAGGTATACGAGTACATATATGTAAACTGTAATGAGATACATCTGAAATGAACAAGGCACCAAAGTTGCAAATGGAATGGCCAAGACATCTAAACTACTCAAACATGTTGAAAAAAATATCAAATGACCTTGAACTTGATTACATTGCACTTGGCCAGTTGAAAGTATTCTTTGACTCCCTGAAACTCGCATGACATGCATGCTGTGTGAGTTTGTCCATTAAACAAACTTCCCCACTGCTGCAATGGTTCGCTTTTGGATAGTCCATTAACGCCACGAGCACACATCGATTGGTTTTGACATATTGAACGTTACATTGACACGTTAAGCTGTGACTTTCTTGCTTAGACAAGTTGCAATGTCGCACTCCACCCAACGGCGTGCATGTCGGGTAAATTCTCATTAGTTTAGACCACCACATCCACAAACGCCGCACAATCAGGTGCAACCAGAAATAATGGCATAGCAAAGCATCGAAGAAACCGCCTAAGTACAACTATTGACATTGGCTTGGGCAACGTCGTTTATGGAAATTATTATATGCATGCTTTGTAAAAAAAAAAATATAAATTATTATATTAGTATAAGCGCCTCAGTTATTTCGCTTTGCTTTAACGCTGTTATTTTTAACTCGTTGTGCATGTGGAAGCCATCCATGATGGGACGGCTGTTGGGTTCGTTGCGCGTTTGTCTGTGCCGCGTTTTGGTGTCTAATTTAATTTAGACACAGGCTGGAGCGCTGCTCTGTTGGCACACGGCTGGCAAAACTATAAAAACCCCAGCACGGTTAGGTACTACCGCAGGTTTTTAGCGACCAAATCGCCGCGAATAGTCCGCTCCGAGAAATATTCAAAACCTAAAGAACATCCTTCAAAAATTTACCTTAAAAAGCGATGAGATTTAATAATAAATAAGTTGCAGCTTTTTATGTAGATTTCCAAAAAATAGTACTTAAAGTAAAGTGGGATATAGCTTGAACAAAAAAAGAATAAAAAATTAAAATTTGAAAACAACTTTAAAAATGGAGAGGTACGCAGCAACATGTTTAAAAAATGCAACCAAATATTGTTTTATTTTGTGTATGTTTGTATTTTTATCACATCTCATGGCAGCATTACCATATCATCCTTTGGGCCGCACTTTGCCGCACTGTCCAATGGTTCAGTGACAGACAAGGTAAGTACGCAGTTACAGTGTAAATTTGTTCTAAAATATGAAATATTATTTGCGTACTATTTTCGCGTGCAGGTCACTCCCGATATGGCGCACTTGATCAGCCCCTATTGGAATCAGTTCCCAGCCATGGATCCCATCTGGGCTAAAATCCTGACGGCCTACATGTTTATAATTGGAGCGATCTCTTGGTGTGGAAATGGCGTAGTGATTTACATATTTGCCACAACAAAATCGTTGCGTACACCTGCAAACCTCCTGGTCATCAATCTGGCGCTATCTGACTTCGGCATCATGATCACAAATACGCCAATGATGGCCATAAATTTGTACTTTGAAACGGTACATAGTCGATAATTATTAATTAAAATACACCCTTTATTTTATTTTAAGTTTTACTTTAATTTAATACATTTTTAGTGGGTTCTTGGACCACTTATGTGCGACATTTACGCTGGCCTCGGCTCGGCATTCGGTTGCAGTTCAATCTGGTCAATGTGCATGATCTCGCTGGATCGGTACAATGTCATAGTCAAGGGTATGGCCGGCCGTCCCATGACGATTAAATTGGCATTGCTTAAGATTCTATTCATCTGGTTCATGGCGAGCATTTGGTGTCTGGCGCCAGTTTTCGGCTGGAGCAGGTAAACACGCATTAAAGACGACCATCAGAAATGTTAGAATTATTTATAAAACAAATAATTACATTTGTATAGGTACGTTCCAGAGGGCAACTTAACGTCTTGCGGCATTGATTATCTTGAACGTGACTGGAATCCACGCTCGTACCTGATCTTCTATTCGATCTTTGTCTACTATATCCCACTGTTCTTGATCTGCTACTCTTACTGGTTCATACTTGCTGTAAGTATATGATCTCAAGCAATCTGCCTGGCAGAGTCATATCTTATACACTTTGCTATTGCACATCTGTTTTAGGCTGTCTCTGCTCACGAGAAAGCCATGCGCGAACAGGCCAAGAAGATGAATGTCAAATCTCTGCGCTCGTCTGAGGATGCCGAGAAGAGCGCTGAGGGCAAACTCGCCAAGGTTGCCTTGGTCACT
Organism: Stegana nigrithorax; assembly: GCA_037044495.1. Classification (NCBI taxonomy): domain Eukaryota; kingdom Metazoa; phylum Arthropoda; class Insecta; order Diptera; family Drosophilidae; genus Stegana; species Stegana nigrithorax. The sequence goes on along the minus strand of JBAMBQ010003091.1, from coordinate 237,560 downwards.
ATTTCTCTGTGGTTCATGGCATGGACACCATACTTGGTCATCAACTGCATGGGTCTCTTCAAATTCGAGGGATTGACACCATTGAACACCATCTGGGGTGCCTGCTTTGCCAAGTCGGCCGCTTGCTACAATCCAATTGTCTACGGCATCAGGTAGGGAAACACAACAATATCAACAGCTTAATTCCTAATATTAACCTAAATGTTAAATGCATCTAGCCATCCTAAATATCGTTTGGCTCTGAAGGAGAAGTGCCCATGCTGTGTCTTTGGCAAGGTGGATGATGGCAAATCGAGCGATGCTCAATCGCAGGCCACTGCCAGCGAGGCTGAATCCAAGGCATAAATACTCGATGCAGTGTTATGCAACGATGATAACAAAAATAACAACGATAATAGCAAACAGCAGCAACAACAACAACATCAATACCATCTCTAAACAACACCTAGAAGAACAACATCAACATTATGAAGAACAACTGCAGCAACAGAACAAAACGCTTTCGAATCATAGGTATTTGTTATATAAAAGTGTGAACAACAAAAAACTGTAGAATCTTTTAAATAATAATAATGAAAACGCAATGTCATTAAAGACTAAAAATCTAAAAAAAAAAATAAATGCAAACGAACTAAAAAAGTTATAAGTAAAACAGAGTACTACTTACATGTATGAAAAATTTTATCATCACTTCAAGATTTCGTCCAAAGCCAATCTCAAACTTCTTCTACAGATGAAGCAGTTTTTTAGTTTCCAATTTTGCAAAAAAAAAAGACTGGATTCCCTGCTTCAGTAAGGTAAGATGGTTCAGCCTTTTATCAGAAACAATTTTTAAAGCAGTCTGCTAACTGCTTTTACTTTTAAAATAATTCACAGGTGCAGAGGCGACTTCTATTATCCTTCATAATTTTCACAATTTGTACACATCAAAAATGTTCTTATTTTTATTCATAAACTAAGCAGCTTAAAATTTAACAAACTTTCAACTTATCGAGACAAATATTAATTGCATTGCGGTATCGGTTAAAAAAAGGAAACTAGTAAATAATTTACACACAACTTGGTTGTTAGTAGCACAAAAGATTATTAAACAGTAACAATTAAATACAACAACAATTAAAACTCTACAATATGTTACCGCCTGATAAATAAGGCACGGGCACACACTCTATTACACTTGTAAAAATAATCCTAATCACTACACGAATCATATTCGCTTTCACTTTTCTTTTTCACAACCAAACTACTTGCTAAGGCCACATTTGGTGCGGTTTGTTGCGATTTGCCAACATAAGTGCTGGGTGGTGAGTCCACGCACTCTGAGATGCAGGCACGTTCCTGTATAATCAATTTCCAAAGGCGCACCTCGACGCCAACGCTGCGAAGGACAAGAGTACACAAATAGAGAAATTTCGCTGTGGCGTCATTTGTTATCAACCTACCGTAAACCCAAGCGCATCATATCTAGCTTCTCCATATTGTAAATGAAATCCTCAAATGTGAAACCCTCATTTAAAATAAGCGTCTTTGAGAACTCATCAATGTCATGTTGGTTCAACCATTGCGCCAATTGCTCATCTACTTCGTGCAGACCGAAATTGTGCTTATTGAGTGTGCGTTTTAGATTGTGTTTGTTGGCTTTATGGCACTTGTTCTTGTTGAAGCCGTTAAAGGAGTTTCTGCGAAAAATAAAATTTACTTATTAGACAAGCGAGTAATATGACGACATAAATAAGGAGGAAAATGTTGACGTGAACCTAAACTGTAAACCATGAAGTCAAAAGAAAGAAAAGGAAAAGCAACACCAACTCACCTTAAGCGCTTGCGTCCCATGTAGATATGCGCGAGTTCCTGGCTGATATTCTGTAAGGCACGTAGGTTCTGCCTTTGCTGCTCCATGATCTGCCGTTGAAATTGCTTATTTGTGTCACGTATATCACGCAAGATGCGGACGCATTCATTTGAATGCAAATCCTCATCGATGTGTGTTGTGTGACATTGGGTAACATTGCCACTGCTTGTGAGTAGCTTATCAATGGACGGTTTCTCTTGACTATCAGTTGAGTTTTGCTGCGTATTATGCACGCTCTCATCATCATTGCCCGACAGATCCTTATCCGCTAGATTGGCGCCTAATTCGGGTGAGAATATGGTCACGCCCGCTTGCACGGCACGCTTGACCAAATTGTCCAAGGCAAACATCCAATGGGGCTTAATGCAATGTGAACGTAAGGCGGTCACGACAGCATCTTGGAAGGAGTAGAGTGCTAAATGCAGATGGTCTAAGGCAACTGCATCATAATTAACTTTCTGTTTCAGTTCATTGATGGTAGTCTCCAGGTGGCGCTCGTTCTCGTTGATTACATAGTCGCGTAAACCACGTATCAGACTTTGAAGTTCGCTTTTGCCAATCGTGAGATTTGTATTGTTGCCAGTTTGAATTTTCTTCAGCCAAATATCGCAGATCTTAGTCTCATCGAGCGCCAGCACCTTGGAGAGTGTGGTGCGCCGTTGCGAGTCTTTCTTTAGGCGATAGAAGCCATCCGTTTCGCTCGTCTCACTCATGCTCGTGCGCAGCGATGGTGTAGAAACTTCTATTTCTGGTGAAAGCAAGAACCCGGAAGAATTACGTCGATCAAAAAGCAGCTGATTGCTGGGCAGCTCATCGATGTCAATTGAAGAGCTGTGAGTGACACTGTGGAAATTTGATTCCATAAGCAAGAAGTTGAAAATTTATATGCGACAGCAAGACTTACTCCAATTCCGGCGTGGTGGGTGTATTGCAAGTCGTGCTGGCATATGTATTCATTGCCGGCATCTTGTGTACCAAACGATCAGCTGGCACCGATATGCTGCGCCCAAAGTCTGCACTTATGGGTGCACCGAGTCGTAACTTGCGCGGCTTACTGCAAACATAAAAACAATTTAAAAACAAATTCATCGAATATTTTACTGTCCACGCACTCGGTTAAGAAGGGATCTTCGAGCAGTTGTGCTGCACTCGATCGATCCTGCACGCTTATGGCAAAACAACGCAAAATGAAATTTCTCGCATTTAGAGACAACTCCTCGGGTATATTGGGATGCTTCTTGTAGTAGCCCACCTTAAACATGGCAGCCTGTGGACACCCAAGCTCGATGAATGGAGGCTTTCCGGTGGCCATTTCGACATTGGTGCAGCCAAACGACCAAATATCCGCAGCTGGGCCATAGCCACGCACTCCTTGATCTATAACCTCCGGAGCCATATATTGCAACGTGCCGGTAAATGTTTCAGTCATGGGATTGATGCGCGCCAATCGCTTTGATGTGCCAAAATCTGATATTTTCACGACGCCGCTGTACGTGTTCACTAACACATTGTCACCTTTGATATCACGATGAACGATGTCCTGTTCATGCAGATAGCGAAGACCTTCGAGTATTTGTTTTGAATAAAACGCCATTGTGGATTCGTTGTCCTTAAGCGGACCCCATTTCTTTTCGAGCAGATCCGAGAGCGAGCCACCAGGCACTTGTTCCATAAATATCTTGAAATAACCATCCTCTGAACGTGAACCTAAATACTGCACGATATTACGATGGCGTAGTTGTGAATGCAGTTTGATTTCCTCGTGCAACGGTTGCACATCCTGTGAATTCTTCTCAGGCACCTCCTTGATGGCTATGCGCACCTGTGTCTGCTTGTCTCGCGCGGCATAAACAGTGCCATATGTGCCACGGCCGAGCACGATTTTGCGATTCTGATCATCATAATCGAATTCATACTGTTTGAAGGAGTATGTGAGTTGCTTAGTTCAATCATTAAATGGCATTAGATGACGGGCACATACCTCAATTTGAGCCTCATCGTTGCTGAGATTTACAAAAACCTCCTGATCAGCTGTCATTTCTAGTATTAAATCGTAGAACTTTTGTCGACATTCGCTGGACGGAAAGTAAATTTGAAAATCATCCGAATTGTGATGCACATACAGGTACGCGCAACGGTCATCCCGTTTGTATAAACTAACAGATTTGATTTTCGATGCCACAAACAGAAAATCATGAACCTTCTTGCAGGCATTCTTTGAGTGCGCTAAACAGATATTAACTATCTGGATAGACTTTTCATCTGCATCCATGTTTATCGTGACATAACTGGGCATGTAGATCTTCTGCGGTTCGAGTATCTAAGAAGCAAAAAAACTTTTTTACAAAAGTCGGCTGTTATGTATCTTAACTGAACAACTCACCAGTATCGGAAAACGTATTTTATTGGAGCTCTCCGTATTCGTCGCCTCCAAAAAGAAATCCATCCAGAATTGAAAAATCTGCTCTTCAATGGTCGGTACATGTTCCTCAGGTTTTTTACGGAAGCGATGTATCAAAGAGATATTACCAATTGTGGATTTCAAATACCAATTTGGTGGCTTCAACTTGAACATGCACTCGGCCGCTTGTATGGTTTTTGCGTAGTCCTCAGCCAGCACAGAGATTTCAAAAAATGTCGCAACATCCCAGTACTCTGTTAACGTTGACAAGCTACCCTTTTTGCCTATGAGATTATTCAATGTCATGCCGATGTGCTGCAGTTCCTCTGTATCGCTGAATTCTTTGCCATCAATAACAAGCAACGTTGCCAAATTGATGCCCGCATACTCATTTGGCTGCACCTCGAAGCTCTGCCGGTACCATTTGATGGCATTGCGTAAACTGCTGGTATCCGAATAATCCGATTCGACGAAAATATCCTTATAGATGCGTCCACACAGGCACAACATGTCCGGAAATTGATTCTCCTTCTTCTCAAGTGCACGCAACGAAGACTCTAATGCCTTTTCGCGATCGCCCTTTCGATTGCGTCGATTTAGAGCAAAAGCATACAGAAAACTCATATTACCCGTTTCCACGTATTTACGCGTATTCGGTATATTCTTGAGGTCATTGACCAACCGCACCATGGCATCGTAGTCTTGCACATCGCGAAGCGAACACATAAAACTGTGCACCACTTCGCCGGAGAGTACATGCTGATCGTCGAGACGTTTACGCATCTCATGCAGTATGCCCTGTAATTTAGTCGTGTTGGAAGCGTAGGTGTCACGCACGGCACGCAAGTCTGCAAGAAACTTTTCACGCATATGCGCTCTATACACGTGACATGTAGTGTGGGTAGATAAAATATTTAAATAACTGTAGCTTGGTTTTATTATTTTGGGTTCTTACGCACTTTGATTGTATTTCAACATCTTGCAGCATGCGCTTAAGACGTGCTTGTAGTGTGGGTAAGCGCGGATTGTCAGCATTCACTTCTTTATTGCAGTTGGTCAGATTGCATTGATTCGTCTCGGCGTTGAGTTTATACGACAGAAACGTGTAACTCGCACATGAAAGCTGCGTGTAGGCGGCGGAAGAAGTAAACAATTTTAATAAATTAATTTAAATTAAAGTTAAGCAACAGATTAAAGTCAAATTGATGCCAGTAAATAAAACGTTGTTTATCATTTTAAATAAACAAAAAGAGCTGCTGAGTATCAAATTTAAGAAACAGAAAAAATTCCAATCTTAAGATTGTTCAGATATGTGCCAAAGGTCATGCGTTTAATCATATCAATATTTAAATCCGTTAATTTTGTTTATATCTTCTACTATCAATTATATAATATACTGCTATTTCTATTCATTTATGTATATGTATTTCGTTTACCCCACATATAGCGCATACAGATATTAATAAAGCCGAATCACGCACTGTTGTGTTATTTTTTTTTTCACTCAACAGCTAAGCTTTGCGTAGGCGCTCTTTACTTCGTTTAATGCATGCATCCAAACAAAAACAAAAGCAAAAAAAAAGTCAACAACAAACAAACATCGACACCACCACGACGACCGACTTTGAAATTGGCAGTAAAGTGTGAAAAAAAAAGAAAAAAAAACCCACATTTATCTTATCGAAAGACGATTATGATTTTCTAAATTGCATAAAAGAACGCAGAAAACTGAAAGCTAACCCCCTCCAACACGCTTAAACCTTCATTCGCCCTCACTCGCACTTGCTCGCTCTTTCTTTCTATCTTTCATCACAATCACACTGTGTGCCACGGCAATAGCTGCGCACGCTGGCACTTGTACCTTCCACCCACTCACTCACCTTAAGGCACAATGTCTGCTTTGACTGCACATCGTTGTAGATGAGTATGTTCTCCCGCATGCCGAAGCTCTCGCGCACTCCAAGATGGTAGGACAAGGGACGCTGTTGCGCCAAAATGCTCAGATCAATTACGGAAACGTCGGCATTATAAAATGTTTCCAGCACTTTCGTTTCCCCAAAATCCAATTTATCAAACTATATATGCGCGTAATTGAAAAACATAATAAACCGTACACAATTAGCCACTGGATTACGCAGGATTCCATTTGTTCACCTACATGTACGCGCTGAAAATTCGCGCCTGCCGCCTGAACGGCCGACTTGACTTCTTCTAATGCGCAAATCCGATCCTCCAAAGCTTCGCCAAGTGTTGTATCGATTACACACACAACATCCATGCTAACGTAGCGTCCGGTGCTTTTAAACGGTTATTTATATGTTGTTCTTTTTGTTGCTTCACAAATCGCGTTACTTTATTTGCTTTCATTACAACATACTTGTTGCGTTTGCGGTACTGTGCTTGGGCGAATATTGTATACCAAGTTAACAAATATACTTAGTTTTCAAATTAATTCCGAAAATTCACATCAAAACTGCGAGAGTTTCGACAACGATGTTGTCAGAAGAGAGAAGAGATTCTTCACAATGCGTCTGAGTGAGAAAGAACGCTTTCGTGCTCTGTAAACTCTTTTCTAGTGAAGTAAAATCCTCTTTTTCTGTGTACCGGTACTTATTGTTTCTGAACATCGATATTTTCGGTCCGATTTGCCGTTATAAATGATATTGTTAAAAATTCAAACAAATCAACTGAAACAAAAGAATTGAATCAGTCTTACAGGACAGATACAGAAGCATAAATTTAAATTTATATTAAAAAATATAAATAAAAGAAAATGTATCTAAATTAATTTACATGGAGCGTGGTCAGTGACGGCGAAATCATTAGGTGTCTAATAATAGAAATCGCAAATGTATGTATATTAATATATATTAAACGTACCAATAATTAAATCATGTATCGAGTATACATCTCATGGTCAGTCACATTTGTAATTTTGACAAAGTAAACGAAATATGTCTTGCTTTTATTTAATTAATTGCATGACTTTTGTTCAATTTTGGCAAGGCAGTGCATGAAATGTACAGTTTGGAACACTGTGTTACCAAATGAAACCATCTGTTTCTGCACTGCTTGTATGTATCCACGTTTCGTAGGCGTGAGCTTTTTGAAAATACACTCACAGCTGCTTTTCCATCGAAAAATACCAAGAAATTGTTTTTCATACAGTGTGGCGAAAAAGTAATGTCTTGGCTGCCATTTTGTTATAAATAAAAAAAAGGAGCTCTGTTTTCATCAAAGTTTATTTGAATGCGTAAAATTGGTGACAACTATATCACTAAATATCTACATCATAAATTTCAAACCACAGAAGAGTCAATAAATGCTGTTTCACTTACTCTGTTACACAATAATTCCTACGTTTAATAGGAACAAACATTTCTTACAACGCTGCAACATGAAATAGTTGATGTAGATGAAGTTTTCCATGATTTATGTAACGACTGACTCACACAGCGCTAGCGGAATCTGAAATTTTGAAATCACCTTTCTCATTCTTATTTTTCGGTTTAAATTTGATAATAGTCTATTATATTAAACACAACTAGTCTCAAAAAAAAAAATGCTTTTAGGAATACTTTAATCTAATACTTAAATTTATTACAGCTATTTTTCCAGGTTAATTTTTAAATTGTAGCTATTTTTGGCGTTGTTTTTTATTCACCCTAGCTATATTACATTCAAAAGTTCTGGCAACACTGACACAGAGAGTTTGGCTGTTAAGTTTCAGTTCTTCATTAACGCTCATTCGAAGCGGTCGCAGTTGGTGCAAGGTTCGGAAGGAAGGAAGCAATCGTCGCGAATGGAAGTGTGCATCAAATGAAAATTCTAATGAACTGAGCCGAGAAGAAAAAAGGCCTGCTTAATCATCTTTTGTAATTTTCTACCGTATGAGTAAAGACAGGGAAAAACGAATAGTGTTTGATAAAAAGCGAACGCAGCCTGCATAAGTACTTTGTGCAACGCGCATTTTGTGTGTGTATTAGAAAAGCGCATGCCAAAAAAGGGCATTTTTTGGTTTGTTGTTAAGCAGTTTAGCAGGAAAAGTGCGGAAAAGCGGAAGAGAAAATGGGTCTCAGTGGCTGCTGTTCGTGTGTAAAATATTTGATGGTCCTTATAAACCTACTGTTTTGGGTATGTATGCAGAGATTTTTTCAAAGTTTGTAAAATACATAAGAATTTAAATAAAAATAAACAACAAAATGAGTATCAGCCACATTGAGGCAACATTTAGCGTAGCTAATGACATCCCATCGTACGCTCCAGCAGCCACAGTCTCTATGAGACTGTGCATCCATTCTTACGATGCTGTCGTCTCTCTCGCACAAGCAGTAGTTGCTTGTGCCACAGTCAATCAGCTCATCGTGCAACAACAATAAACAAACATTGAGCTTGCTGCTGGTGCTGCTGTGGCTGTTGGTATGCTTATTGTTGTTGTGAAACGGGCGTGCAACTTACCCCGAACTCCCACACAACACCCACATGATGGCAAACTAACAAACACTTGAACGCACTCACTCACGCACGGATTTTACCTTTGGTGGCATAAACTCTGGAACTCCCTACTTCCTCTACGCCTACGTCTCTGAGAGCGCACTCTCTTTTTGTAGGTATACACGCGAATGCTCACCCGCGCATACCTCTTCTCTTTCTTCCCTTTATTGTTTCTGCTGCTGTTTCCTTTATATTTTTAAACTTATGTGTGCGCATTTGGTTTTATATTTGATTTGATTTTTTTTTTTACTGTACGTTTTGCTTGGTGCTTCTTCTCCAGTTGCTGCTTTTACTTGTCTTTCTTATCTACAACAGAATTGGAAACGACTTACCCATTGTTGTTGTTAGGTGCACAGCCAACTTACTTGGCTGGAGTGAGTATGCGTGTGTCGTTGCGTATATCGCAAAGAGTGAGAGAGCTCGCGCACTTTGCTGATTGTGCAGGATATGTACATACAAACTCAGTTTTTGTTATTGTTTTTGCTGTTGCCAGTGCCAGTCAGTATATTTCTTATTGGTTTGCTGGCGCCTGCTTTAGAGGCGCCTCGCCCACTTTTTACGCCACTTTAACTGCGTTTCATGCCTTATGGCGCCTATGACAGGGTTCGTAGTTCATCTTATCACATTTAGTGTCTTTTTTTTTGGTTTTTGCTTCTGTTCCAAGTTGAAGTCAAGTGGCTTTTGCTTTATTTTGTTTTCTCTCGTTGTTCAGTTTTGCGCAATATTTTATTTTTATTAAATTCTTGCATTTACATGCAAGCTTTATTTTTGTTATGATTTCTTAAGTTGGATCTTTTTTTTTTTTTTTTTGTTTTGGTTATGTGTAACATTTTCTTCGCATTTATATTTTTGGCTATTTTTCGATTTGACGTTATAGTATTTATTAGTCAAAATCTATTTTCGAAAAAAAAAATAAACTAACACAGAAAAGCAAATGTTAATACAACCATATGGTTGTTCTTGTTGTTGCCTTAGTGTGACGATGCTGCGATTGCTTTTTGTTCTTGTCGACGCCGCTGGTGTCAGCGAGAAAAATGAGTTTTCCTTTCAATTTTATTTCGTTTTTTCGATTATTATAGCTTGTACACATAAATTTCCCGTCAAGTGTGTTTATTGGCGCTTGTTTTTTGTTTTTTTTATTTAGTTTTCAAAGAAAATTTTTAGCTTCAAAGAATTTTTATGCATATGCACACCCTGTAGGCATACATACAGGGTGTGGTTAGTCGAGTGCTTTTTTCCTTTCTTATGCTGTATTTGTGTACCCTTTGCATTATTCATGAAATTTTGCTTTCGTTGCAACTTTACAACCGTTTATCCACCGTTTCTTCTTTTACTTCTTCTTCAAATACAACATTTGGCGCTCAATTTTCTCACGCCATGCAGGCAGTTCTTGTTTTGCAATGTAGGTCAGTCAAGGACTTTGCACTTTTATTGCCCATTTGGCATACTTTTTTTAAGCTCGCTCTCACTCGCTCCTTTTCGCCTGTCACTAAGCGCATAGTAGTGCCATTGCATTCGCGCTTGCTCGCTCACTAGCTGCTCAACTCATTTAAGTATGCTAACATATGCAATATGCAAACATATAGTATATACATATGCTGCTATTATTGCAGGTTTCGACTGGCTGCCTTTCACGTATTGTATCGCTGTTGTGTCGTTATGTTCCTGTATTCTGTATTTCACAACTCTTTTTTTCCTTCGAGCTTTGCTGTACAACAATCAATTTCCAGTCAATTTTCTGCAATGAACTGCATACATTTTATCCGGGGGAGTTGTAATTTTAGGCTCATTCACTATTTGCAGCTTTGCAACGCTCAGCTCTTGTTCTCTGCATGAATGCATGTATGCATTTGCTCCAATTTTGTTGCTGTCACGATGGTGTGGGAGAGTGCATGAGGAAGCCAGTGAGTGAGTGAGTGTGTGGGCGAGTGAGTACTCATTGTAAGAGAGTATGTAAGTGGGAGTCAATGTGCTGTCACATTGTTGTTGTTGGTCATTGTGTTGGCACTGTTGTTGTTGCAGTTGTCACATAATTTGCAGCTTTGAGGTTTTTGTGTGCAGCATACACTTGCTGTGCTTTTCTATTTTTCGGTTGGTTTTTTTCTTACAATTTTTAGTCCAATGGTTTTCTCCTCTTGGAGAAGATAAAAATAATATTTCAACACGAATTGTGTTTTTTTAATTCGCACAGCAACATTTTTTAATGTATATTGCATTTGGTTTTTCGCGAACATGCAATCCGTATTTGGCACAGCTCAGCACAGCAGCTGCGCCTAGCAGCAGGCAACAAATTTTCGCGTCCGTTTTCGTCGCTGCTTTTATTTTTAGCGCGTGTTGAGTAAATTAGACCACTGAGAGCGCTATTAGCGTAGCTTCATGGCTTATACATAAATAGTTAATATTTTAAGTGCTCGTGGATGTGTACTGGTTTATTTAGAGAACAATCGATAATTGCTTAACTGAAAGCTCATATTTGGCAAAGATTTTGCAATATGTCAGATGCGGGTTAGAAGGTAGGTTAAGGATATGGACTCAAATGCATAAATATTGTATTTATCCATACTGTTAGCTTACACATAAATTGTGGAGAATAGGCCGCTTATACTTTCGACCTTGACTAGTAAAAATGTTCATTAGCGTTTTTTAGTTAGTATGTTTTATGTCAGTCAGATTAATGAAAAGGACTTTTGGATTTTGTAGATCAGATCATCTTATCATTTTATAAAGTTTACCAAATCCAAATTCGAGTTCAACAACCAAAGTAAACAGCGCTTTGCAAAGCTACATATATTATAAATAATCTCGTTCTAATCATTGACAAGCATTGTTGAGTAAGGTCGTGCCTAAAACTGAAAAAATAACACCGAAAAATTAAAATTTTTTTTGCAACATCTCTTTCTGTTTGCTTGTTAAAAAGCGAAACTAATTGATATTAAATTGTTTTATTCGACAATGCTAATTATCAGAAAAATTTCACAATTTTCCAATCTGTCAGCAAGTTATCACTTATTTTGTTAGAAATACAACTATTTTGTTAATTTTAGCATACCTCACTTAGTTGTATTATTAGCGTCTCTTAGAAGAAAAATTGTGTGCTATGAATTGTGAAAAAAAATTCAGGTAGCCACCGACTATAGAAAGGCTAAAGTTGCACCATTAATTTACTAAATATATATTATTTTTCGAATTTGAGAGCCATAAATATTTATATCGATGACCAAGCTATAGAAGGGTACTTGGTTCCGTTTGGAACATTGTCATTAGAAACTTGCTGAACTGGCAAAAGATTATCTATCAAAACGTTCGATGATGATGTAAACGATTTATACGTTTATTTGTACACATTTCTTAAGCTGAAATAACAAAAGAAATGCGATATAAATAAATAAACAAATTCATAATTTAATTGTATTGTTTAGCATTAAAGAAGCAGGCGGGGGATGTCGATGCGTCTTAAAGGCGTTAATAATTCAAGCTACTAATTTAACTAAGCTTCTGAACAGGTTTTTATTACAGATTCGTGTGTATCTCTTAATTGTAAAATATTGACGAAATTAAACTGATGTTACCTAATGAAAGCTGAAACAAGTCATTAATGCATTCGCACAAGCAGTCGGATGTCAGCAATTAAGTGATAATTGAATTATCTCAATTAAGTTGTGTCTAACTGCCGTAAATCCTAACGTCATAGTTCTTGCAAATATACAGATAGAAGATAAACTATCCAACATACTTTGTAAAAGTATTTTATTTGATAAACGCACTAGAGATTGGCATTTAATACTATGCTACAGAACAGCAAGAGTTTGAAGTGCTAAGGATGTTGCTGACAGGTGCACGATCGCATGTGGAATCATTTGATTTTTTATTGGCAAAGACTTTTTTGACTTTGCTTGTTCTTGACTATGTCATTTTTGTTTTTCTTTTTTATAACACAAACAGCGAGTATCTGAAAAAAATAACAAATAGCTTTTCATATAACTAACTAAAAATAAAAAGTTGAATCGTTCTTGTTTCTTTTTTTTTTATTTGTGAAAATTATTTAATGAAATTTATGAGGTAATCTTTATAATGACGCCGTTACCTACTGCAAAAATCTTTTCTTTTTTTTTTTTTGTTTTTATAAAATGACTTAATGCAGATCGTGAAAAGTATTAAAGCAAATATGAGTCACAAAGTTTGATTCAGATTTTCTATAGAAAAGTGAGAAACAAACTAATAAAATATGCAATTTATACAGGAAAAACGTGAACTGGCTTCCTAAGTAGCAAAATCGTTCTTAACTGCATTGCAATTTGACGTTGTTTTCGATATTTAATTAATATGAATTATGACTGAATTTCTGTTTGGCTGTTGCTGCACAGTTTGGCCAATTATCCTGACACCATCGAGTGCCCACTTATCTGTCGGACCGGCTGTTGTTGTCACAGCAGTTTCGAGGGCTGTTCTGGTTAGCTAATTGCTGACTTGTTAACTTGACGGCAAGCGTCGCTATTCTTCTTGCTCTGTTCTACTCCGCGCTGGCCTGGCCTCGGCTGGGCTGGCTACGTATACGCGGTAATTGACGTTATTAGTTAGTTAATGTACATCGACTCGAATTGTTTATGCCCGTGGTTAAGTTATGTGATAGCGTCATCTGTTATTTGCATTATTTATTGCTCAAATTGTTTGAGAATGGGTTGCATTCAGCTGGGTTTTATTGCGTGTATCGTGGGTATCTATGGCCTGCATTTGAAAGGTAGACAATTTGTTGCAAAATATATAAGATTTTTGAAAAATATATTAGCCACGTAAGTGGTTGCCTGTTGCTTGATCCGATTAAGTTTGCCCTGGAGAAAGCAACCATGTGAAAGCACACTAAGTAGCCGCAAGTGGGCTCAGTGATTGCAGTGCTGCCTCAGCTAGGACAATTGCCTAGGGCAACTCTGCCTTAGTTCATCAGGTAACTTAAGCACGTAAGCCAAGTATTTCGGTGGCTTGGGGCAAGGCAGGCAGTGCGACAAATTGCGTGTAACTGGCTGTGCCAGTCTGCTTACCTGCCTACGGGTGGCTTGGCTTACGAAACGAGCCACCCACGCAAAGTATTTCAATATGAGTTAAATTTTTGTTATATATTCAACAATGCTTGAGACATTACCCGAACGTTGCTAAGCCGCTTCTGTTTATTATGTGTATTTTATTTTCTTTTCTTTTCTTTTTGGTTGGTTGCTTCATCTGCGCTTGCCCACGAAGTGATAACCTCAGTTGCGCGAGGCTGATAAAAAACCGTCAGGCGTGCAGTTTGTGCTTGTAAATATTTATGAAATATGTTTGTACACTTGTCTTGCAATGAGTACATATAGTAAATATTCGACTAAATGGATTATTAATTTGATTAAAAGTATTTGCCAGCAGCATACACAACAACGTCAGCGAGCAAGCAAAATAAATAAAAACAGAACTGAGAATTCAGAATAATAATAAAAAAAATTAAGATAAAAACAACAAAAATAATAATAGGAATTATAAAATAAAAAAAAAAAAAAAACTAAGGGGAAAAATAATAGCTGACATCATGAATTACAGGCATAGACACATAGTCAGGCACATACATACATAGATAACGACTTTTAGAAAATCGCAACGCTCTGTGCCTGAACACGATTGGGGGAGGCATTGCCTGTGCTACTGTGCTGTTGTTGTTGGTGGTGTTGTTGCAATAATGCTGATGATAGTAATAATGTTGGTTGATGCTGATGATGATGTTAGCGTAGCGCATGATTTAATTGCTGTTTGTCTCGAGAGTGGGAAATGTTTCACTTAGATAATAATTACACAAGCGTATGCGCCATCAGCAGCGAACATGAGAACAAGGGAATGAACTGTTAATTGTTTTTTGTTGCTGCATTTCATGTATTTGTTCAAGTTCTTAAATAATTTTCTGCTATATGTTAAATACTGTAAGATTTCGTTTCATTTCGTTCACAGATCATTGGCCTGACAATTGTGGTAACCTCGGTTTGGCTGCTAACCGATCCGACGTTTATGCTATCGATGACCCAATCGTACAATCACTATAATATTGCCATTTACGTTTTCCTCGGCATCGGTGTCTTGATCACTATTGGTGCATTGTTTGGCTGCTGTGGCGTTTGCAAAGAGTCCCAATGTCTGCTCGTATCGGTGAGTATGCAAATCCAAATGCCATGCCATGCCCTGTCCCCATGCAATTAAATTTGACTTAGTTCGGCCCACACAGCGCAAACGTCGCAAACATGTCGCGGCAGACGCCCAACAACCAATTTTTTCACGCAGCTACACACACACACACACTGCCAAGGCAGAAAATATTTGAAAAAATCATTTTTATGCGTGGTGCTGCGTTGCATGTCGCAAAGTAAAATCAAAGTTAAAAAAATAATGCATGGACACGCAAAGAAATATGTTTATGCAAAACGAACGTTAACTGCCACTTGGGCTTTTCTTTTATTTTATTTTTTTATACATGTATATATGCGTATCGTTTGTACTTAACCCGTTTCTTTTATTTCCCGTCACAGTTCTTCAGCGTTATACTCGTCGTTATGGTTGCACAAATTGCCGCTGGCGCCTGGGCCTTCCATAATAAAGATAAACTCGATGACATTGTGCGCGCTGCAGTGAAGTATTCGGTGCAGGAGGAGTATGGCGATTCGGCTATGAGTTCGCGCACGGTTACATTCGATACACTGCAGAAGAATGTAAATACATAAAGTGCTGATTTTTACGCTTGGCACTTGTGTTCGCTTTGATTTTAAATGCGGCCCTTATACTCACATGCCTTTACTGTTTTTTATTACTTTTAAGCTGCAATGCTGCGGCGCCGATGGGCCGGGAGATTGGGCTACCAGTCGCTATAATAATGTGGATCGTGTCAATATTGTGGACATTGCCATATCGTCCATGAATGTGTTCTACAAGATACCCGAGTCATGCTGCAAGGCCAATCTGAAGGAGAACGAATGCGAAATTTCGCGTAAATTGAAATTTGGTGGACCATTGAATCCGGCTATTTACCAACAGGTGTGTACCAGGCGCGAATAATTATCTTTTTAAAACTACATTTGGCCTGTGCCTATGCTATTTCTACGAATGTCCCTGAAATTGTTACACATGTGTATTGAATTAATCTAAAGCAGTCCGCTTAGGTTCCGCCATCCACTGAGATTAATTAAGCACATTAAGAATTGTCACTGTGAGCTCTAATTCAACTGTCCTAATTAACACATAACCCCCTCTTAAGTACAGTGACTTGTGTATTTCTCATTTTGTTTATACACAATAACCTAAGACAATCACGCCATGAAATATACAAACTATGTGCTGGGCTAGGCTTCAAATTCATAGTTACGCTGATTATATTTTTTTGTATGCTACCAAATTGTTTGTAATAGTTGTGCTTTGTCAAGCCCTCAGTAAATGTTGTAAACAGACAAAGGCAATCCCATGGAAATCCACACATAAAAGTCTAAAATATTAACTGAGAGTAGAAAGCTACCGTACAAATAATGAATGAATGAATAAATGAAAAGAGCGAATCGCAATAAAAATTCTAAGCTGTCACTCATAAGTTCGATAACAATTTATTAATTATAATTGTTATTCCGCACGCATATCAAATGCGAATGCCTCAGCCACTTGGAACAGCAGGAGCAGCACCAGCAGCGTCATGTGCGAAGTAATGAAGAATTAATATTTGCCAGCAGCAAAAAACGAACTGTTGATGCGCAGCGCATGTCAGCGGCAAACCAAGAGAATTTCAATTGGTGGATTGGCAGCGGTGCCTGCCTGCTGGGGTGGACATGTGGAAGTAAGAGTCATTGTGTCACATTAATTGCAATTAACTTGCAAACAGTGGCCGTGCCTGTAAAGGTGATTAAAATTAAAAAGGTTACTTACTGTAAGCACCAAGGTGAAATAAAACATTTGTTAACGTCTGCGCATTAGCTGACTGTGCCGTGCCTTTAGATTAGACAACCCTTTTAATTCATTCGAGTGTCTGTAGACTGTCACAGTGCTGGGCCAATAGTCAACTCACGCTACCAGACTAGCCTAACATAGAGCCAACAATATTATTATGCACTGCAGGGCATTGGTCAGAATTGTTTGAATATGATGGCACGAAAGAGTTCTAATGCAGCGAGCATGCAGACTTACATTGTCGGTAGATCTAAGAGACGACTAATTGATTAGATGCAGATTAAAAACTAAGCGTAATATACGAAATGAACTGAATTGCGCTTGCATGATAGGTTAGAAGGTTATCGATGGCGGTGTAATAATATTTTTTATTGTTTTTTTTATCAAAAATGCATTTACACTTTCACTTATTTGGTGTTCACAACAGGGTTGCGTCGATAAGCTAATCGAAATCATCTACGAGAATTGGGCCATCATTTTCGGCATCACAGTGGCAGTTGTACTATTGGAATTGCTCGCATTGATCTTCGCCTTGAGCCTCTGCTGTGCGGTGCGCAATCAACACTACAAACATACCTGAGAATTACAGAACTCCCAAAGGGAACTAACAGACGATGAGAAATACTAATAAACCAAATTTAACCATAATTTTATGAAGTAAGGCTGAGCTGACGAATGCCATGCTGTGTATGTTTAAGCCGATTTTATTTACATAGTTTTTAAATTTTTTTTTTTTTTTTTGGTTCTGTTCTTTTTTTGTTTTTTTCTCTTTTAAGTTTTTTTTCATTTTTTAATATAAGGCTTTTTTTTTAAGCATTTACGCTAACTCAAGAATGCATGTGAGCGCATCAGTTTGCCCGATGTGTTGTTGTTTTATAAAAATTATTTTAATTTAATTAAATGTTTGTGTTTGCGCGGGAGGTGCTCAGGTGCTGTTCTTCAGTTAGCGTAAATATCAGAAGAAATCAGAAAATGAAAAAAACTAAAATTTTATGCCGAAATAAATGTAAAACTGCATTTAAGCATTTAAAATTTGAGACAAGTTTAGGTAAAGTAATTAATTAAGAGAAAAAAAAAAAAACAAAAAACAAACGAGTTGGAGGTCTATGAACTGTGCTCGACGTGTAACGTGCGAGCAAGTTATGTAAATAGAAGCAAACAGCCAATTGTTTGATAGCCGACAGAGTAGCACAAATTAAAGTAATGACTTTAGGGCGCGTGTCTGCCTGCAACAAAAGGCGGCGCGCCCAAAATAAATTTAAGTAAATATATTGAATGTAGTAAACGAAACAAAACAAAAAAGAAAAAAACAAAACAAAACGTAACGAAAACAAAAATGTTAAATGTTTTCTTAAGCTAGATGTGACACTTGATGTTTGACAGAATAAATGGCAAGCAGCATATACACATACAAATAAGAATAAATTGTAACTTTTACAATATATACATAAGGTTGGTTGACACGGAGGCAACAGGCAATTGTTGTTATCGCAACTAAAGAGCCGAGAATTAGTGGAATTTACTATTAAAAAGAAAACAAAACAACAAAAACACAAATGATTAAAGCATAATTATTCATACAGCAAGGGTATAATAAGTATACATACAAATACATATACTTACATACATATATATGTACTTAAGTAAATGTAAAAGATAACTTTGAAGTTGTTAATAAGCGTCAATGCATACTTTTATATGTATAAGCTAGATATTTACACTGTAAGCGTTCTCAGTTCAATGTAAAGCCAAAAGTATAAGCTAAAAAAAAACAGTGCAGTTTATTTCATTGAAACTAAGTTTGTACACATACAACTCTGTGCAGTTGCCATTTAAAAAAAAAAATAATAATAAATTAACAGCTTCGTATGCTTGTATTTAAAACACAAAAGAAACATAAAGTTTAAAAGCCAAATTATGTAATGCATAACATTCCATAAGCAAAAATGATATTTTATTGTTATGTGTACCATAAGTTTGTCATATATTTCATGTGCATCGCATTCACAAATATTAGGAACCTAAGTTCCTTTTAATATTTCGAGTGCATCATGAAACGCGACTTCCAAAAACTACTACGTGACTATACACGAAATCCAAAAAGATAACTTCCTTTTCCGAATTAGGTGCTACCATTTTTGGTTCGGTTCGGTTCGGTTCTACTTAATTTAATTTGTGCAAAATGTTAACGAAATGCGTAAATTGTATGCCAAAAAATTGTCAGTTATTGTTTTAATTTGTTTATTTTATAACCAGAAAATGCTCTAATAATCATGAATATTGTATTCGCGATAGCTAAAAGCTTTTTAAACAAAAGTTCTCGTGCATCCGAAAGCTTAGCACGAACACAAACCATGCCATGGTCGGATCAGAAGCAAAATCTTGTGTGCACATCCATTTTATGCCTAAAGGAGGGAGCTGTACCATTTTGTACTTTTTCCCGCCTCAAAAACATAAAATAGCGCATCCGACATGTAGTCGGCATTGAGCATGTATGTGTGATGGCACGGGGAAGCTTTCGTCACTTGCCAGTGTATGGGTCACACAGACACGTTACTTGCATTCACTTGTTGTAAAAAAAGCTTTGCAGTGTCTGTTTTGCTCTCTGAGACATAGCAACTTCACAGTCTGTATCTGTGTGACCCACATACTGGCAAATGGTGAAACTTGCAGGTCCGCTGCACACATTCATACTCATAAATTGCAAAATTTTCTCGCTTGTTGATTCGGTCCCCGACTCGTCTTGAGACAACTTTTTTCTGCTGCAGTATTCGTGTTCAATTGAGTTTTCAACTTCGAAGTCAGGAGCGAAAGATTTCGAATCCGAAACGAATTACCAGCTTTTTTTTTTAATTACTTCTGTTTCGTTGTTGCTGCCAAAGTCTCATTTTTTATTTGTTGTGCTAAAAAATCAAAACGTACTCCAATTTGAATTTATTCAGATTATTTGCCTACATTAAATAAAACATTGTGTTAATTCTTTTTTACAAAATAATAAGAAATCGTAACTAAAGATATATATTTGTATTTTACCCTTTATAAACAAATATTAATTAAATAAAATATTTTTATATGATTTTTTTTTTATTAACATTATTAGTAAAGAACGTGGAAATCTTTTTTATCATTGTTATTGTAAACTTTTGTTGTTAGTCGTGATTAAGAGATAAGAAGTAAATAATACTCCGTACCCTTTTTAACATTTTTAAATCAAATATACACACAAAACATAAATAAAATTTACATGCAGATAACTAATTACATATAAATATAAAATAAATATATTTAAATAAATTTTAAGGTAAAATAAATTATATCAAATTTATTTACTAGCTGCTAAGTCAAGTAAATAAAGTAAGTGTAATATGTCAAAAAAGAAAGAAGTAAAAAAATAATATTTAAAGAAAATGTTTGTTAGCAATATAAGCCCGAATTTCATAGAAAAAGGTAATACATTTAAATTTAGTATAAAATAAAAATAAATATTTGTAATGTTTAATCCACTTCATTTAAAACCGTAAAACAAAAAACAGCATCCACACATAAATCAAAGTTTTTGCATAGATTTAAGCTTAATAAAATTATTGCAACAATTATGAGAACCCAACTTTGTGCGTTCGTAAGAAATGATAAATGTATCAATTCTTAAACATAATATGAAACTTAAACGATTTCATAACTTTATAGAAAAAAAAAAAGAAATGATAAATGTATCACTTCTTAAACATAATATGAAACTTAAACGATTTCATAACTATAGAAAAAAAAAGAAATGATAAATGTATCAATTCTTAAACATAATATGAAACTTAAACGATTTCATAACTTTATAGAAAAAAAAAAACAAAAAGAAAACTAAAATACTTTTAAAATGCTCAATTTCATAGAAAGATACAAGAGAATCTAAAATAAACAAATAAAAAACAAAATGATCAACTTAAATAATAACTGCATAAAATACCACTTCATGTACTTTAACTAAACAAAGAAATGGCGAATGAAATAAAATTCATATCGAAAAATCGATAATTGATATTCAATAAACAATTACCAAGCATTCAATAAAAATACATAAACAACTAAAAATCCAGATGTGTTTTATTTGATTAGGTTCGACGTTTGTATCTCCCAAAACGGACAGTTCCCATAGCCGGACAAAATGACCGCGTTCGTAGGTGTCCGGTTATGGGAGATTTGGCTATATTTTAATCTATGTTTTGTTTGTCAGGAAGGGGAAGAAGCAACCTCTAAGCCAGTTTTGTCTTGGTAACTACTATAGATACTTTTTTTTTTTGTTTTTTTTGTTTTATTGATTAGGCGTTAATCAGCATATCATATTGTGCTATGAGACACCTGGTGTAGTTGTAAATCGCCAGTTTTTGAACGTGTTTAAATATAATTAACATAAAATAACAATAACAAGGGCCGAAGCCAGATTCTAGAATAGATATCCAAAATGACGTCGTTTGAGTCTCCTTATAGGGACTGTGGTGGCGAGGGGTCTTGCCAGCCGGTTCTTATGGTTTAACAAACGGTCATTGTATCTGCTGGAGAAAAAGCAGACTTGGTCCTCAACGGTAGTTAGATTAAGGTCTCGATGCAGGATAGAGCCGCGAACATACCAGTCGCAGCCAGTGATTAGGCGCAAGGCTTTATTCTGCGTGGTCTGTACCCGTTTGCGGTTCGTTGCTGCTGCGATACCCCAGATTTGGATACCGTACCGCCAAGTAGGCGCAACCACCTGTTGATTGTCCGCTTGTTGCGAAGTGGGAGTTTGCTTCTGCTGTTGAGGAGCTAGTGTAGCTTCTTAAGTTTGGAACGGCAGATACTGAATGTGAGCCTTCTATCGAGGACGAGTCGCATGGCAGCACCGCCTAGATGGATGGCCGGCGGATTTTTGCGTCTTAGGGTGAAACAGACATTTGTGCATTTTTCGGCGTTGAGCTTTATATTCCATCTGTTCGCCCAAGTTTCGAAAGCGTGGAGATACTCCTGGAGTCCGTCAGCAGCTTCGTATTCGCAACTTGCGGAGTAAAAGACGCTTACATCGTCAGCGTAAGATGCGAGCAGCATTTTTTCAGCAGCGATGCCCATCCCTTCGGCGTCAGGTGTTGGGAGGTCCAGTATGAACAGGTTATATAGAAAAGGCCCATATGCCAAATTCGGTCAAAGGCTTGCTGGACATCGATGAAGATCGCATTACAGTATTCTTTGGAGTCGAAAGAGCCTAGGATGTGGTTTACCATTCGGTGGAGCTGATCTATAGTGCCTTGACCAGATCTGAACCCAAATTGGTGATCCGGAAGAGTATTCCGCGTGTCAACGACACTACAAATTCGGGTGGCGATCAGCCTTTCCCATACTTTCGAGTTCGAAGGCAGGAGACTTATCGGTCGGTACGATGTTGGGTCGTAGTCTGGCTTGCCAGGTTTATGGATCATGATCACAATGGCCAACTTCCATTGAGACGGATAGTGTTGCACTCTTATTATGGCGTTGAATATTATCACCTGAAAAAGAAGCGCTCTCGTTGGCAGTGCCTTGATTGTGTTGTTTATCCACCTCCTCAAGGGGGATAGGGGCGATAGGGAGGTCCAATTGTAGCGGAGTAGTCAAGCGGTCCTCTGTTTCAGTTACCTCGTCTGTAGTTGCAGTAATGGTGGGCCTGAATCGCTCGGCTAGATGCGTGGCAAAGGTATTGGCATGTTCGTCATCTGAGCGACACTAGCTCCCATTTGCGGACAGGAGGGGGACGTGCCGAACAGCTTGACGAGTAATTCTTCTGGTAGCTTTCCATAGGCAGAAAGGGGACTATAGATACTATGCATGTGAAACCTATTGTGCAGCCATCGATGATCCAGACCAACTGAATTTCTGCTCTACGTCTCCAATCTTCATAAACATATTTAGTTACCCGGTAAAGCAAAATAAGTAAGATTTTAGAGCTGAAAAAGCGAAGAAATGATCACCGTCTGCTCAAACGATTTCAATTGCCAACCGAAAGAAAAGAAAAAAAATTAAGTTCAATAAAACTGCCGTCGAAAAATTGTTTTCATTGAAATTTAATTTTTATTAAAATGATTTTGTATTTTAGAGCATAGGAAAACTATTAACAGTTAATAAAAGTAAAAATGTATAAATGAAACGCTAGTTGCCACGCACAGTGGGCGGAATATGGTTTGAACATAGGAAATTTTAATCTATTGTTAAAATCAAAATGCGTAGCTAATTTAGAACTAATTCTTTTGATTCCAATTGTTTACTTAATTTAAATATTTTATAGTTTCAAGAATTCATAATGTTTTTGTTACGAAGATGCTTCTTGTTGAGTTTTATTTGCTTGAACATTTTAGGATTAGACATCAAATATAATTATTTATTTTGGTAAATATTTAGTATTTCTGGTTTAAATTTGTGTCAATTATGTTGTGCTTTACACACTTGGAATTGTTATCCTTTAAAAATTGTTTTTTTTTTTTCCTTTTTTTTTTTAATTGTGTTTTTATATTAGACTAAAGCATGCCAAATCACTAACCACGTTTTCTTAGTTGTTTTTGGTTTAATTTTCAAAAGAAAAAAAACTAAAAACATAAATGATTTGATAATAAAGATACATAAATATACAAGTGTCAGATATTTGCTTGACAATTGTTTTTAAGAATTTTGACTAAAGTAAGTTTAATATTAATTAATTAATAAATAAGGTTATTTGCATGTATATATGTATAAGACAGTGTCTAAATTTATGATAGCTTTGAAATTATTATCATAATTTACATTTACTAGGTACATTTTGATTTTGAATTTAGTTTTGCATACGAACTCAAGAAATTCAGCCAGCATTATTGCGGCATATATTCGGCTAAGTATCTGTCAAAATTCTCCTTGCTAGTTGGTTTACATACAACGAAGAATTTTCAAACCACTAACTAAACCACACCGACTAATACAGATTGATATTATACACGCGGCAGCGCATATCTATATATATGTGAATGTAGGTAGGTAGGAAGGTACTAGGACCAATTCTACATACGTGTAGTTCTCGTTTAGAGTTTTCTTTTGCCTTACTCGTTCTTAGACAATTAGAATTTATGCAATTAATAGGCTAACAGTTAGACTAAACAATTATACTTAGTTAAGACTTTGCATACATTAAATATACTTAAAAATTTCAAATTTAAGCGTTTCGATTTTCAGTAGTTTTATCTTAATTTCTTCTTTTCTTAAGGGTAACACACTTAGAAGATTTTTGAATAAAGTTTAAGTTTTACTTGTTTTCTTCTTGGTATTAGGTTTGGACAGATTAGAATTGCGCGAAAATATATTTATGTTGCGCAGATGTTCATTTGTTTTTAACAAATTTCACTATTTATAATTGTAATTTGTTCTTTAATTTGATATTTTACCAATTGGTATGCTGGGTAATGTACATGTATATTTTAGTTGAAAATTAATTAAAGCAAGCTTACGCAATAAAAAAAAAAATAATATTAAAATACCAAACAATGCAATTGCGAATTTTTGCATTTGCTTAACTATGCACATTTCTTTTACAAATAATAAAGTATCTCAAAGTGGTAATTGCCAAAGAAATCGGATACCACAACGGAATAACCAACCGAACTGTTTAAAGTATACGCATAAAAAAGTAATCAAATATTTAACTGTATTGCCTGGTTTTTAAAAAGTGTGCAAAC
Source organism: Stegana nigrithorax (assembly GCA_037044495.1). NCBI lineage: Eukaryota > Metazoa > Arthropoda > Insecta > Diptera > Drosophilidae > Stegana > Stegana nigrithorax. The sequence goes on along the minus strand of JBAMBQ010003091.1, from coordinate 213,175 downwards.
TACGCAATAACAATTTCGTAACCGGATGTGTTTAATGCAAATGAATGCATGCTAGATTCCCACTGTGTTTATAAGCCCACATAAACCTGCGCACCTTATAATTACATTCAGCGTTGAGGCACGCGTATTGGCTGGCCTTAAATTAAAACATCAGTCCAGTCAGTTGTGCGAGCACATGACCCCACAAGTAATTAAAATGTGCAGGAGTATTTTGAATGCATGCAAGTTATAATAAATATGCATTCATTTGCTGCGGCTATTGTTGGTTTTGTTGTGAAAAAATACAACAATAATAATGTAAAACCCAAATTGATTGTCTATACGTATGTTACAATCATTTGCCTGTTTTTCAGTTGCTTTTAACCCAACGGCTTGCAACGATGGAATAACGCACGCAAGCTTGCTTACGAAGCCACCCATGCATGTTTTTCATATAAATGGTATTAAGAAAAATATTTACACAGCCGTGCGCTTGGCTTATTAATTTGTCAATTTTAATTTTTTAACAATGCATATTGCGAATTAAAAATTTGATTGCATAACGGCTGGCGCACAGACATATACAAAATTAATTACAGTTTGAAAAATGCATTCATATGCAATAACAAAGGCATAACAACAAAAACTGTCGTATAAATTATAAATCGATTGTAATTGTCAAGTGCTATTGCATCATACATCGGTGGTTTATTGGCATTGAGGATTTTATGCAAAAGTTGCTGCATTCAATTAAATCTTTGATTTTTATTCATATGATTTGTTTTTGTTTTTACGCATATTGCATATATTTGTTATAAGTCAAGTTAATGTCATGTGTATGTGTATGTTTTTGGTTTTTGTTTTTTGTTAACCATAATTGACCAGAAATTTACAAATTATTTTCCATTAAATTTTGCACATACAGATTTTGGTTTGCTTGTTCAATTTCTTTATAAATAAATTGCTTCTGTTTATTTAATTGTTCATTTTTACTTCCTTTTGTTTTTTATTAAAGTTGCTTTCAAAAAATTAGTTTGAGGTGAAACTAGGCATAGGTAAGTATGTTATACTGGTACTATATTTTTTAAATATCATTTTTAATACACAAAATCACACAAAATATAAATCTTTATTTATTTAATTATTTGTTAGGCTTTAGACATTTATAAGAATATTTATTTTATTACTTTTGTGGTAAATCGTCTTATGTTTTTTTAACAACGCAAACTTGCATAGACAATTTCTATACGCAATTCCATTTTAAAATATTTTTGTACGCAACTTTCGCACTAAATGTCATATATTTTTTTGTTTTTTTTTTCTTTTGCTATTTGTGTTCATTTTATTTTGTTTGGTGGTTTAGTTCAAGCGTTAATTGTTTAAATATTTAATACAATTTCAACGCATGTTACCACAAATTACATTAAGTATTTATTATTTAAAAATATTTATACCAATTCGCTTTGACGGCAGGATTAAATTCTTTTACATTTGCATAAATTATTTTCAAAATTTATTTTTACAATTAATATAATATTTTTTTTTCATAAAACATTTATAAGAAAGTATTTTTATATATATTTTTTTTATTTTAATTTTTTTTTTATTTTAATTTTTTTTTTTTGTTAATAGCTGCCTAAAACTAATTATGAATACCAATTATTACTAATGTATAATTTTACTGGTGTTTGTCACGCCGATTAATGGTTAAGGTTCTTCATAAAATGACTATGCACACACATTACTAAGGTCCGGCATAAACCTTTTTTACCATTTTCGGGGTTTAAATTTGTTTATAAATTTTTGGTTTGTCTCTATGTATTGTTAAAAAATAAATTTATAGATCTATAAGCGAAATTGTAGTCCTAGTGTTGCGTATTGCAGGCTCGCCGGCTTGTCATCAAAGGTCATTGTCGAACATTTGCAACGAGCGCGTGACAAGATCATCTTTAAGGCATGCTTCTAAAAACTCCTCGATGGTTATAATGCCATCCTGATTTAGATCAAGTTTGCGAAACACGCGATCCACCTGTAAATGCAGTCAATGTTTTTTTTTTAAATTTTTTAATTAATTCGCAACATTATTCTCGATTCCTTGCTTTCGTTATTTTATTTATAAAACCAAAAGGCAAGGTATGCTGTTTTACAAAGGACCCTTTTCTAAGTTCATAGTCTCACGTGTAAACTATTTGCCAAACCACGCCAACTGTTTCGCACCACGCTTAACAGGCGCTGCAACTTGTGCTCTTAAACGAGAATTAAATTAAATTTCCGCTTTGAAACACAGTTTGCTCAACAGCGGCCTTCCGTAAGCAAAATTCTTATCAAGTCTTGTTCGCTTAATGCATTCCCTTGAGTTAAACGTATGCAACGTGCACAAACAGGCACACACAATTATAATTACTCATACGCATAGCATGCCCGTGCCATGCCTTTGGGAAAAGGACGCTTACATATGCATATGTGTGTGCAACACATGCCGACAAAAAAAAAGTAACCGATGTCAAGTGTAACTGCATAAAAAATGAACTGTAATATTTTCATTATTTTTCACTACGCGGTTGTTTTGCTTTCCTTTTTATTATTATTTTTTTGCTTTTTTTTCTGTTTTCTTATTTTTGTTTTTATTTGGCTTCGCTGTTTTAATGTAGTGTGTTATGCAAATCATGTGCGATGGCGTGTGCACAGGGCGGTGCTGTAGCAGTCGCTTTTGTGACAGTTTCTATTTCGTTGCTTGCTCTGTGAACTGTTGAAAGCATCAATGCCAAAAGGACTTTCATGCCATGCAATGGCAAATTAATTAGACTAACTAAATGACGTTTTAATTAAGCAACAGCTTAGTGTGGCATTAAAATGGTTAAATACTAATTGCATTCGCAGTGGCCAACCTTGCGTTGTCACTTGCAATGGAAACATGAACAAAAATATTACGTATACGCCAGCGAGTTGAACGGGCTAAGTGGTTTAGATTTAAAGTGGATTTTTGCAGGGTTTTTCCATTTCAATTTTTTGCTTTTATCGCACATATATTAAAAGAGTTTAATTGAAATTGAAATGAAAAGACAAGTAACTGCGCTTACAGCATCGTAAGGCTGCATGTTGCGCACAGTTTCACTGCTCACGAGAACTAAGCAAATTGGTTTATGCAAATGCAATGAAAGAATAATTGCACTCAAGCCAATTGCAGCTCAACGCAGTGAATTGCCACACGACATAAAACAAGCCGAGCTCAAGTCTCTGCGGAGTAGCGTACTCACCTGATCCCTTGCCTTGCGATCGTCCTCCGGTTGATGCGCTCGGCGGCCCATAAGCTCGTGTATGGCCAGTACAATTTCACTCAGCTCATTGCGACTAATGCGGCCATCGCCATTCAAATCGTAAAGCTTGAACGTCCAACGTAAGCGCTCATACACGGAGCCGCGCAACAGCGTCGACAGCGTGACCAGCAAGTCCTGCCAAAGCAAAGCATAAATGTCAGTGGGTTGGGCCAGATGGCCTGGCCCGAAACAAAAATCAAATGTTTAACGTTTATTACCCGAAAACTAATGGCGCCATTGCAATTAACATCGAACGCTTTGAACACATAATGAGCATATAAACTAGAATCTATAAAGTTGAGAAAAGAAAGCGACATTTAGTGTAATGAGCAACACTTGCACAACAGCAACAACAATAACAATAATACATAAAACATTTGCACATGAGTGACGCAAACGCAGCGACAGTAACGTCAACGTCAGCGTCGACGTCGACGACAGAAATAATGAAGTAGAAACACAAAAAAAAAAGAAAAAACCCCAAAAAACAAAAACGAAACGAAACGTTGAAAAGGAGGAGGAGGGGTTGGAAAGGGGGAAAAAGAAAAACAATCGTCGCGAGTGTTACGCATAAACGTAATATACGCATAGTTCAACTTACTGCCATGCGGAAAGAATTTCGCATAAATATCCTTAAATCCATCCTCATGTACCACGCCCTCGGGACATTCCTGCAAATGGCGCAAACAGATAAAAACTCAAGTTAAATATGTGTATTGGCTGGGGCATGGGTTGGCGTGCAGGAAAGACACTGAAAAGCTCAAAGACCCTGCATCAAATTGGTTGAAATTTTATGTATACTTATACAAGTACATACAGATATGTATAAATTTATATTATGTTTTTGTGCTTTTGGTTTTTCATATTATTCATATTATTATTTTTTTATTTTTTTTTTTTGTTTTTTTTTTTATAGCTCAACATAAATATAAATTTCATATTATTTTCTCTTAGCAGTTTGTTTTTTTCACGCGCTAAAATGTGTTCAGTCGATTGCAAATTTCACTTTTGTCACGCTGATTTCTGAAGGATCTTCAACTCGTTTGTGAAATTGAATTTGAGTTGGTTTAGTTTGCATTTTACTTTTGCATGTCTGCAATTTCTGCTAGCTAGCCTTGGTGTCTAAGTGGTTTCTTAAGCGACTCGTATGTCAACTACACAAAGAGCCAAAAGTGCAGCAAGAATTAAATATTTTATAATATATTTATGGTAAATAGAATTTAAAAATGGCAATTCCTGAGCTCACAAAGAAGGACCTAAAAAAGCGCAATTATTCGTTTTGTTAGCAAGAAGAAAAAAAGAATCCATTTAATTACTTTTGTTTCCTTTGTTAATGCCTTAAGAATTTATTTATTTTTTTTTTAAATTTCTTCTGCAAATATCGCAATCAAAAGCAAGTTGAACTTTTGCCATGATGAGTGTCGACAACTCGTGCACTTTCATAGACCACTCCAAACTGCCAAAGCAGCTACTTGAACCGCTTTGCTGCGGGCACGCACTCAACAATGTCATTACGTTTCTCTCACCCGCAACCCGCAATTCGCAGCCCACAAACGCCGAAAGCAGACATCATTATTCACACAGCACAGCACACAGCACAGACTCACCGTTTTAAATCCTCTGTACATGACGCGGATTTCCTGCTTTGTGAATTTGGTCTGTCGGCACAGATCCTCCAGTGCAACTGGAATTGGCTTAGGCACTCGTGTGTGTTCTAATTCGTAGACCACCTCCTCGATGGGGCTCTCCGGTGGTGAAGCCATTTTGTCTTAAGCTTAGTTATACGCTGCTGATGCTCCTGCTGCTCCGACTTCTCCGTTGCGCTAATGCTGCTGCTGCTGTGGCTACGTCTTCGTGCACAGATTTTCGGTTTTAAAAAGTAATTCAAAGGCTTTTTGGTTTCTGGTTTCTTCTTATTTTTTTTTTTTTTTTTTTTTGTGCTTACGGCTTTTTGGTGTTTGCTTATGAGATTTTTGGTTTTTTTTTTGGTGGCGAAATTTTGCTTTATCTTATTCTATTTGTTTTCTTTTTTTTTATTATTATTTTAATTTGCATTACAAAATAAATAAACGAAAAAGCAAACAAAAAAGAAAGTTGAAAAATTGTGCAGCGCTAGAAAAATTGTTGCTCGTAATTCTTTTTATTTTTATAAGTTTAGTTTTTAGTATTTTTGTAGTTCTGTTAACTTGTTGTTGTTGTTGTTGGTGTTGTTGTTGCTGTTTACTATTCGGCGGTTTAATATATTTGTTGTGCTTTTTTTCTGTTGCTCTGCTGTCTTTCGTTATCCTTGTTTCTTGTTGGTCTGTTGTGGCGCGCCGCGGCCGCTAGCTCACGTCCGGTACATTAATGAGCAAAACATCTGTAAAACGCATAAAAAAGAAACTTGTGTTAATAAACATCAAACTCAAGCAGAAATTGTATATATAGTTTGCAGTTGCTGTAGAAATTGGCGAACAAGAGAAAATTGCATAAATCAGCTAAAATTGCATTTGCACCCTATGCACTTCAGCTGCTTTGCTTTGCTCTGCTCACAGACTGCTTCGCAGCTTCGTTGCTTGGCTGCTTGGCTGCTCCGTTGGGTTTGCGGTTGGTGAGTGTGGTCGTGAATGCATATACTGGCAACAACATCATTAGTGCAACTTCTCGTTGTTGTTGGCTTTGTAGTAATTTTAGCGCATATTCAAGTATTGCAGGCAGACAGGCAGGCAGGCTGACAGGCAGACAGGCAGACAGACAGACAAGTGGGACCGTGCTGGCTGCCGTGACTGTTGCCGTGGCTGTTTTGTTGTTGTTGTTGTTGTTATGGGCTTAGTTTGTTTGATTGTTTGTTTTCGTGTTTGTGTATGTGTGTTATGCTTAACACTGTTACTCTTATTGCTGTTGTTATTGTTATTGTTGTAATAAAACATGCAAATGATTCTTATGATGCTGATGTTGATGATGATGATGTTGATTATTATGTTTATTGCATATCATAAATCAAAGTAAATTGAGTTAAATTATTTCTTGCTCTATTCGCAACATCTTTGCAATATTTGCACCCTCACTTGGTGTGGTTCGGTTGGCTTTGGTTTGTCTATTCAAGGGTAAAGTGTGAAGTTGTTAAAACTACTTGTAGCCATGTGTCTGTGTGTGTGTGTGTGTGCATATGTGTGTGTGTGTATCTATACTGCATGCAGCTATGTGCAAATGTTGACTATGTTGTGTTGGGGGTTTTTTTTTTTTTGTTGTTTTTTTATTTTGTATATATTTGCTTTGGCAACGCAGCGTATGTGTAATACTTTAGTTAACAAAGTTTTCATTTTGATGACTTTTACAACGAATGACAGTTGTGATTATATGGGCGCCTTTATGTGTCTTTGCGTGAATTTTATTTGCGTTGTCAACATTTTAACATCGGTTTATGCACAGTCACAGATTATTTTAGTTATTAAGTTTTTTATTGCTGAATTCATTTGAGTGAGTTGCCATAAGTTTTTCTTTTCGCTGATAAACACATCTCTGCCGTCTGTGTACAACTAAAAGTATTAGTTAAAAAGTTCGCATGTTGCTGCCATTTAATTAATTAGCGTTGCCATTAGTATTTTATCATAATTTTCTTCTTTTTTGATATATTTTTTTGTTTTGCTTTTGCTTAGTTCAGAAGCAGCAAACAGCGTAAAGACATGCCAACACATTTTGCCCTAAAATGAATGTCGGGTTCCGTTAAGGTTAAATTTCTAAAGCATACTTTACGGGTTTCATGCCGCCGCTGCCAGGTTGGCTATTATGAGCAGAAAATATCAAAAGTTTTCAAAGATGCAAACGCAATGATATGAGATTTTAAATTGAAAGGAATTTATTTTTGCTAGCCTAATGGGTTTTTCGTTTCCTTTTTTGTTTTTTTTTTTTCTGGTTTTTATTTTTTGGTTTATGTTGCCGTTTTTCTTTTTTTATGTTTTTAGTAAAAGCTGTCGCAAGCACGTTATACACAGTTAGACATGCTAAAAAATGTTGTTTTATCGCGCAGAATTTATGACGTTAATAAATTAAATTAATAGCCACAAATTAAATTGCAATCTGCTGCAGCTTAGCTGCCTTCCAATAGAGGAAACGAGTTTTTTCGCAATGGCTGCCAATAACGTCAGCACGATGATTGCGCAAGTCTCCTGTGCAGGATTGTGATTGACTTGGACTTCAAATAGAAAACTAAATTGATTGGCAAACAAGAATTGTTAAGCAGCCATTTACCGATTTGCATTTTATCGATACAGTTTTTGTTTTGTGTGCACTGGAATTCTCTATAGCTGCTGTTTTAATGGTTCAGGTTGGTTGCCAGCCAAAAACAAAAACAAGACAAAGTTTTCTGAAACTTAGACGTTGTAAATGAAACTTTGTAATGTAAGTTAAAGTTTGCATAATTTTTAAACACTTTCCATCAAAGTATTTTGAACTGGCATTTACATATAAATAGAAATGCAATCTCACGATTTCGATATAATATTCATTATTTTTACACTTTCTAGTTGCACCTTTTCAACATTGACCTTGACACATACTTTGAACACATTGTAATGTTAGATTTTTGCATTTTTAACTGATAAACATCTTCTCGTTTGTGCGCTTGACTAATGAAATGCAAAAGCGGCAGCGCTGCAGCTGCCTACAAATTATTTGTGTGTTATTCAAATGCAAATGCGCACAAATGCAATTTGCCCCGGGCGATTATCCTGCATGTGCATCTATGGCCCAGTCACGCTTGACTGATTAATTAAAACAGTGCAGCTGCAGGCAATCATTTTTAAGCCTGCAGCCAGATAGCAACATTTGTGCTTTGCATTATGCAAATGGAAATTTGTTATTCTTATAATGCACGGAAATCTGTGATAAGCATGAAGAATATTTAAATCAGGCATAAAGCAGAAAAGCATTTAGGGTTAATTAAAAATGTAATCGTCGTGTTGCGTTTATGGCATTTGTTGCTTAGTTGCTTGCTGCTTGTGTAAGCGTAAACTCAACTTTGCACAACCCCCAGCGTGCAGACCACAGGCAGTCGGGAAGCGTGGCGCTCGGTAAGTTTATAGTCCTGTTGCGTGCCTAATTAATTTGCCCATTACGCTGAGCACGCACTTATATCAACTATTTGAAACAAAATGGCAGCAGGCTAACAAAAATTGTTAAATTTTTAATGCGCAAGTAGGCGCCGCATTCAATGACACTGTATCACATTCGCTGTGTAGTGCTGCTGTGTTGTTGCGGCATTGTTGTGCTGTGTTAGGATAAGCACTTAACTGGCCTTGTTGTGTGGTCCTTGCTTCAAAAAGCCAAAAGCATCGAAACTAACCAGAAATGAATATATTTTCATGAGCTAACGCCAAGACAATGCATGTAAATGGCTTACTGTGTAAGGATTGTGTAATGCATAAGTACATTTATTGTTGTTGTTGTTGTTGTTGTCGTTGTTGTTATCGTAACATGATGGCATAGTTAGCTCAAGCGAAATACTTTAAGCTGCAACTATTTGCAACTTGAAATGCCAAAGCAGACCGGACCACACCGCACAACAATGGGTTCATCTACAGCAACAACAATGTTGACTACGAATTAGAAATTACGCAAAGCAAACAAGCAAATAAGCCAGCAAGGAAGCGGTGCAGCGGGATAGCAAGCAAGACAACAAGGATGCAACTTTTTGCCAATTATGCCAAACAAACAAAACTGAATTTCAACTTAATGCTTTGCCTTAAGGCAGCAACTGCAAGTAAACAACAGATGAAACAACAATAACAAAAACTTGAATTAGCACAACGGTAAACAAGTTTTACACTTGCTAATCAACCAATGCACATCCCACACACAGAACACACACACACACACACACACACACACAGACAGACAGACGTTTCCTTAAAGCGCATTTCCGTTGTCGCAAGTTGTCAAATAACATAACGTATACGACAAGTATGCAGAGACCCAAACATGCAGCTTCAGTAGCCACAGCAAGCGTCGTTTGCCAGCTGACTGCAGCCAACGCAATGCAGCGAACGTGGCCGCGTGTCCTGGCAGGCAAAGCTCATGAAATATTAAATGAGGCCAATGCTTAAGTGTCATCCGACGGTTTATTAGCGATCAACGGCATTTTTTTGAGAACTTTTCGACAGCAGTTCGAAACACTTAAAGCAACTACTTAACAGGTTTTAAAATATTTATGCGCTCTATGGCAGAGTGTGCTCCTCGCTGGGTTGCGTGCGACATGTGCAGGCTGCGTTACGCTTAAAGCAAATCCTCTGCGAGTGCAGCTGGCAACTTAAACATCCTCAGTGAGCCAGCAGCAATGACAATGACAGCGACAGCAACAACGACAACAACAACAACGAAATTGAAAAGTTGTGAAAAGGAACACAAAAAAGAAAAACAGAAACAAACAAACAATAAATTAACATGTAATATTGTTTTTTCTTTTTATTATTTATACGTTTTTTGTCAGCTTTTGTTTGTTTATATATTTGCTTTGTTGTTGCTGCTGTGACGTATGTCAGCGCTGCCAACTTCTAAAACAAAACCAGGCAGCAAAATAATAGAAATCATGAAGGACAAGGCTTGCATGCAGTCATGCAATATGCCCAAGTGCTCCACCATCCGTGCTGTGCGCAATCAGCTCAGCTCAGCTCCACTCCACTCGACACATATCGACTCGGGCGACTCGCCTCTCGCTGTGTGTGTTTCATTATTTCATATAGTATAGGCGAGTATAGGCATGGACACAAAGAGCGGCGACAAAAGGGAGTGCCTGTCGACCTGCCGGCTTGTCTGCCTGTGGCCACAAACAAAAAGGAGAAAAATAGAAACAAAAAAAAAAAAAACAAATAGAACAAAACAGTGAAAAGTATAATGAAAATAGTATAACCACATACACTATGGCCAACAGCAACAAAGCACGCACACCCAGCTTTTGCATGCACTCAATCAGTCCAACAACGGCATGACAAGTCAATGCGGCATACAAACAAAGGACCTGTTAGTCTACCTTTGTGCGCATGTATGTGTGCACATGCATACAGCAGCAGCAGCAGCAGCGCAGGAAAGCCAAGCTAAGGCGACAGTTAGATAATATAATACCTGCCTGACAGCCTGCCATCCTGCCTGCCTCTGCTCCCGCCTCACTGCCTGCGTCGTCAATGTGTTTGTTATTAAATTGCAAAAATTTCGCGTAAAACGTAACAATTAGAGAATTGTCTGCGCATATGAGAAGCACTTCTCGCATTGCCAGTGCGTGGCAAGGAACGTGAGTTTATGCATTGCTAAGCGACGAAGATCTTAGCGTCACAAAGGTTGTCGCTTTAGTCCTTGCCTGACTGCCAAGTTCTAGGCTCGAGTATGAATTTAATGCTTTGTCATAGGAACCTTTGTGAAAACGCCTGCGTAATGGCCTTCTGTGTGTGAGTGCGCGTGTGCGTATGTGTGTGTGTGTGTGTGAGTGAACTTTGGCTGCGTGTTAAGGCAAAAGGCTTTTAGGTGCTTTACGAAAAATTATGACTGGTTGCTGATTTTGTGAAAGAAGTGCATGACTTTCTTAACGTTGCTGTGGCAGTGCGTACAAAGCGAAGTTTGTAAGCCAAAATCGTTTGTTGTAAGCCCAAATGCGCCAGCCTCAAAGTATGCCATACAATGTCGTTTGTGCTTAATTTATATTAATTACATTCGCCGTATGGGCAAAGGATACCTTAGGGCTGCCTGCCAGTTTATTTGCACAATGTTAATTGAAATATGATGCGAATCTAAACAAAGTTAAAGGCATTTTGCATTATTTAGACTGAGTTGCGCTTTAAACTTAAACATCCTTGAAATTGCGCAACTTCGCATTATCACATTTTATATTCAAATTAACTAAGCAATGTGGCAGCTGAAAAGGCAATTTGGGCCTAGAAATGATTTCAACTGGCGAACACACGGACTCACACAACTGAATGAAGAGTTGTGCCATGAAATGAGACTTGGCAAACTTATTGTCTAAAGGCAAGAAAGCTGACTTGATTGTTCCTTTCTAGCACTCTGCTCCTTATGATTGCCTGTGTGCAATGCACAAGACACCAATCTAGGAAAATATTAGCACTTAAAGTCTAGTTCAGCAGGTTCATTCTATGCACTTTGGCCAAATTGATTTCAGAGAAGCTAAAAAACAACAAAAACTACTTTGTGCCATGTGCATGTTGGCAATTGCATGCGAGGCCGCCAATAAGCTGCTCTTATCTGATGGCTTTGGATTTGGATTTTATTTCATATTCTGTTTTTTAATGCCACAGTGCAGTGAGCACATGATGCATGTGCTGAGCTGAGCCAAAGGGCAAAACAGTCGCTGAATGCCACAGTGTAGTCGATAAATCAACGCCAATTATAGTAATTTCTTCTAGTTAACTTATTTTCGGCAACAATGCAGACAAGTCCAAAGCAAATCGAAAACCGCAAAAAACAAAAAAAAAATCAAAACAAAACAAAAAGAAAACCAAAGCAAAAGATGAAGATAAAGAGAAAGCGGCGAAGTGCAGCAAATTGCAAGCAAAAAAATGATATACGAGGCGGACAAGTTGGCAGGCGAAATTCACCACAGCGAGAGGCTAAGCCGGAGTCAAGCTGCGCCACAAGGCGAGTTGAGACAAGTTGCGTTCGCTTTCGCGTTTGCTTTCACGTACGCGGCTGCAGCTAAGGCAAGACAGAGCAATTCAGCACTTGCATGTGTGCATTGTTACTTGCTTCTTCTTTCTGTTTTCTTTTTGTCGGTTTGGCTGCTTTGATTTAGATTTTTGTGGTTGGCGTTTTTTAGTTATAAAATTGCTTAGCCATAATATGCAAAGCGAATACATTTGGAGCGTGCGGAGACGATATGTGCTACATGTGCTCAGGGCCAAGTGTTCTTGCATACAAAACAAAAAAAAAAATGGCGAATGAAATAAAAACTGATGCCGTTTGACTTTGTGGGCTTCATTTTATGATTTTGCATTATTTATTTTATTCTATTTGATTTATTTTTTTTTTATGTGTTACTTTCTTTTAGTTACAGTTTGGATTCGATTCGTTGACTGTCATTTGTTGTGGGTGTGCGATTTATATAACAAAAGACGGAAATAAATTAAACAAACGCATAAATTAAGCATGGGTCAAAAAAACAAAAAAAAAATGAATGAAAAAATGACGAAAAAACTGGTCAGTCAAATTTAGTTTTAGTATATTGTCCTAAACGTGTGTATGTGTGTGTGTGTGTGTGTGTGTGCCAGCGTAGGACGAATACGCAATTTTCGTTGCCCAATAGAAATGACGCCCGCATGATTTTCATGCTTGTTTTTTGTTTTTGTGTACTTTTTTTTGATTTTTTCTCTTATTTTTTTTTTTTGTTTTGTGTTTCCTTTTTCCCTAATGTTTTCTTGTTTTCCGGGTTTCCCTTTCTTGCTCGAGTAGTACGCTACACGCGGCCAAGGCAATGCGTGTGTGCTGTATATTAAATCGCTGGCGGCCTTTGCTATGCGGCATCGGCATACGCTGAACAGTTTAAAGTTACTTTAGCACAAGTGCGAGCAGCACTTGCCCGCGGCAGTACAAGTTTTGGTAATTGGGTTTGCCGTCACGCCTGACTTTGTTATGCTTTTAGTGGTTTCGGGGCCAAGTCTTTAATAGGCTATTGGATATGTGCCATTAGGCACTGTTTGGCATTTGCAGCAAAGCTTTAAATTGTGGCCAGAGCTGGCGCCCGCTCCGTGCGCACAGCTTAAAAGTTAATTCACCCGCAGCTAAGCATCATGCTGCGCTGCTGAGTTGCGTTTAATGTCAACTTGCAGCTAATGCGTGCACACTCCCACACACACACACACACACACACACTCCGACATGCGCGCACACTCACACACGGAGGCAACGCTTTGAGCATTTGGTGCAGCGCATGAAAATCACAAGAAATAAACTTTTAGCAGCATGCATTTTGCTTCGCTTTAACGTCCTTTATATTATTAGCCAGCAAAAACTTGTTTTGCCAACACTTGGCCTGAACACGAAGACAACAGCAACTTGTGCATATTACACAAGTTTATGTGAGCGCTGCAGCACCATGCTTGTCAGTTTTAAGCCAAAAGCTTGATATTAGTTTTTATTAATTTAACCAGTTTTTTTTTGTTTTTTGATTTTTGTTCATTGTGTTTTGGTTGTTTGTATTCTCAGTTGACGTCTAAAAAAGTTGCCTGCGTGTCCTTGTGCGCACCCTTTTCTGCTATTGCAGCGCATACAACTTCGCCACAAACTGTCATAACTTAGTTTTTACTGCTTTCTGCTATTTTCTTCCATTTTTGTTTTTTGGTCTTTGTACTTTTTTCTCTTGTTATTTTTTTTTTTATTTTGTTATTTCACTTTTTGCTATTTTTCACGCTTCTAACTGAAATTATTGTCTAAAAAGTTGTGCGCATTTTTCTTAGTTGCTTTTTGTGTTGGCAAACCGGAAACGTTACGGCAATAAAGGTATTCGCTGGCTGGCGTGCGCAGGACGGGACGGAGCCGGGCAGCCTGCGATGCTATCGTAAAAGTTGCGTTTTTATTGTTGGCATACTTACGCTTCGTTTAACTGCTTACTCTCGCTTAAATGGCGCTACCCAGACTTCGACGTTGGCTTTGGCATTATGCAGTTGCTGTGGCACGTTTCCGTTGCTGATACCCGCATGCTGCCTGCGCTGTCTTGGCGTGGCTGCAAATGTCCGCCCGAAATGCGCTGACATTGAGCTGCTTCCGCTTGCAGCTTTTGGTTGCAGCTTGCCACGGCTGCTTAATGTACTTTACTTTATTTGGGACTTGCCTCGTGCTTGGCTAGCTTTGTCCTTTTGAATTTACATTCACACGCGCGTTGCATTAAAATGTTGCATTATTTGCCCTGTGTTCATGTCTGTGTGTGTGTGTGAGTATGTGAGGCAGTTAACAAGCAATCGCCTGCGCTCGGCTGCGAGTGTATTGCATGCAATATTTATTTGCTTATTATGGTTTACGCTCGGTTTTAGGTGTGTAAGCCATCAGCTTGATTATTTGCTCCGGCCGGAAGCCTGCTAATGTGCTTCACTAATAAGAATCGCAATATTGTGAATGCTTTTTGAAAGCACACTTTCCGGCGCTATTTATGAATATGCTTTCGATTCCATTCACATGATTAATTGATGCGTATGCGGTTGAGTTTGTTCCATGCCTTGAGTGTTATGTATTTGCTTACTTCTACTCAAGTGTTGTTTTATAGCGATTTTTGTTGATTTTGCGATAGGAACTTGTGCCTGAAGTGTATCAAATGCTTACCAATTATTTTCTCTTTTTTTTTCTAGGACTGTTTGCGGCATTAACTTTTGCAGTAAAGTTGTACCGTTCAAAACCGCTGTACACAATATAGCAAGAAGGCAATGAAATGACCGTTGAATTAAACAAAAGAGTAGCTTAGCGTTTTTTTAACGCATTGGAACTCTTCGAAGATCAGATCAGGCGCTACAAGCTTCTTCTTTGCAAAGGAAGACACACAACAGCTGCTTCTGCTCACTGGATATTTTACTGGGCACTCAGGCCTCTCCTCAAGAAAATTAAACTTTTTAAGAATATATCACTGTATAGCAAATGACAACTCGATTAGATCAACCTTTGAATGCAATGAAGCAATACTTAAATTTATATAGCTTTGATTATATTTTATGTCTAGCATGAACAAATGCTGCCAAGATGACATTTAAAACGCAATGGCGTGTAGCTAAAAGAATAAATAATAGTTCAGTTCACGGCACGTGTGTGGCTTCTCCCCTATTTAATATTGAGTGGCTCACGAACTAGTTTGGCTATTTTTAACTTGGCTTTCAAATAATAATTCAAGTTTACGCGTTCGATTCGTTATTCAAGCAAATAATGTTTGCTAAGCACTTTCGCTATTGGCGCTTGGCAGTTTTCAATATCATTATGCGAGATTTGGTCGACGCAGCAAAAATCACAAACAATTAAGCCATGTCCAAATAATATACGAAGAGTCAGGCAGCAAAATGCTGCGTAGGCGTGAGTATGGTCACTTTAATTTTATTCATGTTAGTTGGCACTTTTATTTTGGCCAAATAAAAAAAAACGCCAAAATGTACAAAACTAAAACTGAAAGTTTTGTTTATCATGCTCTGACGCTATGCAAAATTAGACTGGGGACATTTGCTTAATTTTGACAACAACAACAGCAACAATAAACAAAAAAAAAAAAAAAGAAATAAAAATATTGCATTAGCTCATTGTGCATAAGCATTAAGCGTAAAATACAAAGCATTGTATATGTATGTATGTATGTGTGAATGTGTGTGAATAAACGCGTTGCCAAATACACAACTGCAGCGCTTGGTCGGCACAATCCCAGTTGACACATTTCATTTGACGAATGCGACTATGTGCCATATGCATTAAATAAATTAGAAAACTAATATTATATACATACATACTTACATACATATATACATATACATATGGTATATGTATGAATATGCAGTGTCACTGGCATTTAAATTGAATTTCTAGTCGCACATAGTTTTGCCAAGTTTCATCGTTGGCCCAACAATTTAAATGGAAACTTTTGCAATACATGTGCACACAATGCACAAAGGCAGGGTATAGCGAAAAATTTTATTTGATTTACGCTTGAATGCGCACATTTTATTGACAAAATAGTTTTCACAAAATTTTTTGGCTTTAAATGTATGAAAAATGTTTGCAGTGTATTTAAGAGTCAGTTTAACTGAAATCACGCATAAGCGTTGTGCGTCTAATTCCATGCTTGACAAGCCAATTAAAATCTTGAAGCACACAATGGCCGCAAAACTTTGCAAACAAAGCGCCAACTTGCCGCGTGTTAATGATTGTGGCTGCTGCTGTTGCTAATAGCGCTCATTTCCTAAACAACAACAGCAATGCCTAATGCCAAACAATACAACAACAAGTGGCTTACAACACATGTGCAGAACATGCAATTAAGCCACCAAGGCGAAAACGGCAAACAAGAAGCCGCCGGAGCAAATACCAAAATGGAAAGCAGCCTCCCTACGCCATCTGGCAACGCTGCGCGTAGGTGCTTTTAAAGTGAATGCGTTGCCACTTGCAGACATTAATTGTTATTTTCCTGGCCAAAAATACTCACAAATATTTTTGTTTTCTCTTCGTTCTTTGTTTTTGTTTTTCTGCAAAAAAGTTGGCACTGTTTATTCTGTTTTGTTGACACACTCGGCCATGAAGGGGACAACTTATGAGGTTGCATACAATTTTTTTTTTTAGCAGCAGCATGTTGCCTTGGCGGCATTGAGAATTTGTATGTACGCACATGTGGCATGCAGCATTAAAAAAAATAAGTGTAAATACTTATTCAAAATTTATAACACGCCGCTGTTCAGCAAGAGAAATTTAAATTAGTGTTGGTGCCTGTTCAACTGGAAAAACCATAAATACGCACAGCTGCAGCAATATTCGCAGCTAATTGAATAAAATTAGCATGTAAAGGCTGCATAATGCGCAGCAGAGTGAATTAATTGATGCAGTAATTATTAATTTATTGACTTAATCTTTTAGTGCACGCTGCCAACGGCGCAGCACATCGCTCGGACATACGGGTTGGTGATAATCTGTCGTCTGAGCGCGAACACACAAAAAGTCTTAGCGCCGACGCTTTAACCAATATGGGACATTCTGTGCAGATCTTACTGTTGCTGCCATTTATGAACATCGTTTGTTAAATTTGCTGGAAATTGTAGTAGGCTTACTCACAGTGCCAAGCACCAACTTAGCTGCAAGATAACTCCAAGATGTAAAGTCTCTATGTGAGCATCTTTCAAATATTAACCCTTAAAAACAAAACAAAGCAATGAAATGGCAATTTAAATTTGACGAAGCACCTAAACAATGCATGCGACAGTAAAATTGCTCTGATTTGCATTGCATCTTGACATAAATCAAATAAACTTTAATTCACTTTTAAGTTGAATTCAATAACCTTCGCAATTGAAAATAAAAACGCAACCAATGTCAAGTGACACTTGTGCCACTTTGTAGAAAAGTCTCCTCTACAGTTGTTTTTTTTTTTTATTATGTTTCACATTTTTATTGAGTGCCAAGCTGTAGTCAAGTGTTTGACAAATGCTGCAAAAAGTGCAATGTTGGGTTTAGTTTTCAGTTTGGTCCTAAAGCAAACAAAGGCTGGATGCAATTTTAAGCCGTCGGCGCTTTACGTTCTAGATTCTTGTGGGTAGCAAAAGAACAAAGAAATGTATGTTCAAGCATTTTCTACAAAAACATACTTTAATATTGTTTTTTCTTCTTTTACCTTACGTAAATATTTTGAAAACACTTTTCTGAAGCATTGCAAAATAGAAAGGTTTAATGTTAGATTTTTTTATGAAACTGTTTTTATGTATTTGAAAATAGTTCTTCTGCTATCACAAAGCGTCAAAAAATAGGTTTTCTTAAACTATGTGATACTTATGGTTGGTGCTAAGCACATTTCTACTTGACCTTGTAGGCCTTTACGCTGCCAACCAGAATATGCCATTGTTGAACAATTTCAACAACAAATCGGCAACAATTTATACATTTTCTCTAAGTCTCAAATTACGTTCGTGCACTTGATTACATATATGAATAATTTATACTTTTCGTTAATGACCAAGTTCACTTTAATACAAAAGTACCTAGTTCACACTGAAAACCGCATCCAAGCAACGCAAAGGTTTCCATGCAAATTGATAGCTCCAAATTAATTGCAAAGTATCTAATTTACGCCATGATATCGCAGTACCTGCCATGGGGTTGTTTTGTTTGCTAGGCTTATCTGTAGTGAGATTTCTTACGAATATCGACCTTCACGCATTTAAACCTTCTTATACTCATGTTGGTTTATGTTTGATTATGAATGTACAAGGCAGGTCATTGTCGATTTTATGAAAAAATAAATAAATAAATTACTCAAGAATTTTAAAGTAAAAATGTCATTTGATTTTTCACAAACTATTTATGCAATCAGCTGTCCAGAATTATATAAACTTGTGCTTACATTTTATTATGCTCTCAAACAATTTTTGATTAAGTGTGTATGTGCTAAAACAATAGATTTTTAATGCCGGTGTTAAATTTTTATAGCTTAAAAGAAAACAAAAAATCAAACTCAAAACGTTAATTAGTAGCATAAACTAAACGAAAGGATGCATAAAAAATTTTATAGCAGTTCGTTTGTTTGACAATCGTGAATCGACAGTTGCTGCGAATCGTAACGAAACGAGTTTCCAAGAAGCAGTTCGCAAGTATTTTAAGTGCAATTTTACGACGATTGTGCACAAAATGTAGTTTATTTCGGTGAGCGAGCGAACGTTGCGTATGCGTGATTTTGCGTTGCATAGCAGCAGGCGCGCGCAATAATGCTTATCTGTCTGCTATAACAAGTTGACGTGTACGTTCACTTGAACAGTAACTCTTGCAGGCACGAAGACGTGGCAGCAGCAACAAAAACTATTATTGCAATAACAAGAACAACAACAACAAAGCGCATGTTGTTACTATTTTGAAGAACAATTGACTTTGTCGCTTGTTTTGCCATTGTTATGTTGCGCAAAGTTTTTATCTTAGCCGCACTAGCCCTGCAGACTTTGTATGCGGCTTTGTTTGTAGTTTAAGCAGAATGAAGCAACAACAAAAGCAAACAGAAACAACAACAAATAAGTAGAAGGGCAAGTACAAGAAAGCAATGCGGAAAAGCGCCAAAGAACAAAAACGTTTTTCACACTTTAAAAATTTAAATACGCCCACAAAAACAAATGCGAAATCCAAGCAGCAACAAAAACCAAAATATAGTGTTAATGAAAAAAAAAAAAAAATAACAAAAAAAAAAATGCAACAAAAATAAACAATGAAAACAAAAACTTAGTAACATGTCACGGCAACTAAGCATATGAATGAACGCATGCGATGCATGCTGGCATGTGTAAGGAATAACGAGTAACGGTAGTTGCATTGTAAAAGCCCATATAAGCGTGCATATGCGCCGCCTGCACCGACTGCGCTGCCATCAACGCCGTCTCCATGTGTGACGTTTAGTGCAAATGTAAATCGCATGTGATTAAAATTTCGACTGGCATATTTTTAGGCGCGTGCATGCATGACTGCCGCCTTTCGAGTGTTTATGCTGTTGTGGGCCATGGTTTGGACTTGGGCATGTTGGGAGGGCGATTTTTTATTTGTTTATTGAAAAAAATTATTTCCTACCTTAATTTACATTTAGGCGCTGTCAGGCACGAACTCAATTGGCACTACAAATTCGTCTTGAAGGCTGGCTGCCACCTGAGCGCTTACCTCAATGCTAACCAAATGAGTTGTTGCCGTTTTATTTCATTTTACCCATTGTTTCCCGTTTGTTTTTTTTTTTTTCTTCTTTGTTTTGTTTTAGCATTGGCTTCGTTTTATTCCGTATTTAATTTTTTCTTATTTGTCTGTGCAGCGTGGGAGTTTTTTTGGTCGCGCATTTATTTTGCGATTATTTTGTACATTTTGCCTTGCAAATTGGGCAATTTCTATTTTTTGTTATTTTTTCGTGCTATAATTTATTAATTTTATTTTATTTGCTGGTGCACTTGGTTTTGCGTGCCACGTTTTAATTTGTTTAATGATTTGCTTATTAATTTATTATTTGCATACTTTTAGGCTAACCATTGGTAGGTTACTCTTATTATTCCTTTTTTGTTTTTCTGTTTTATTTAATTTTTTGGGATTTCCAGTGCTGTTATACGCGCGCGTCTCACTCGCACACGCATGCTATCTCACTCTCACTCGCATGTTTGCGTGTTCATTAAAACTTTGTCACAAGAATTTTTTAAATTAATTTTGCTAATTTAAATTTGAAAAAAAACTTTTAATGATAATTATTTTATTCTGATAAGTTGACACATATTTTTGATAATTTATTTCTTTTGTACACACATGCAAACGCACATACGCGTTGTAGTCTACTAACTGAAGCAACAACAAAAAAAAACAAATCCAAAATACATATCTTTTAAAAACACAAAAAAAATGTATCTTTTAGATCCGGGTATATCCTTTATCTCTGACACAGCGCACCAGCAGCAGGAGCAGCAGCTGCTGCTCAGCGGCGCAAAGGCGCAAAAGGCGCTGGA
Source organism: Stegana nigrithorax (assembly GCA_037044495.1). NCBI lineage: Eukaryota > Metazoa > Arthropoda > Insecta > Diptera > Drosophilidae > Stegana > Stegana nigrithorax. Next base: position 192,717 of record JBAMBQ010003091.1, on the reverse strand, counting down.
AGCAACAACAATACAACAATGACTACAACAAATCAAAAGCAACAACAAAACCAGCAAAACGAACGAAAAACAACAAAAAAAAAATAAAATAAAATAAAATAAAACGAAAAGAGGCTTCTTTGTAGCGTATGAACGTCTGTGCGTGCGATAAGGATAAGAGGCAAGCGTTGGTCGACCATCAAGCGAAGAAACGTACCACAAGCAGCGACTCGTTTGCGTATGCGAATGCGAGAATGAAAATGAAGCGACGACGCGCGCACGCGAGTGTCCTATACACAACTGAAATTTGCACTCGGCCTGACTTGCTTGCTTGCCTGCCTGCCTGCTGGCTATCAAGCCTGGCAGACTGTTTGACTACGTTCGCAACAAGGATTTGCCTTACTTGCGTCTGCTGTGGCAATGGCGGCTGCTGGCTGCCGATGTTATATCCATTTTTCCCCCATTTTTTAATTTTTTTTTTTTCATTACTGGTTAGTTCACACACTTTCATTGCGATTGAGTGAGAACGAGAGTGAGACAAAGAGAGAGAGAGAGTGAAAGTATGTTAATAACAGTCAGAGAGTGAGTTAGTCCACTGTTGTCGTGCAATGTTAAAATGACGGTTGTATTACTTGTGAAGTGTTTATAAAAATTAAATAGCCGGTATGAAAATAATTGTAGAATATGCACTTTTTGTGATATTTATTGCATTCGAAACAGAGTACTAAACATTTTAAGTTGTTAATGCAGCTAAGCACACTAAGATTATCAAATCCGTTAATTAAGAAATTGAAGACTTCTTTGAATCAGTTGTACAATAGTTATAAAGAGATCTTTAGAAATACAATTCTATTAATGGCAAATACAGAGAAAACTAAACTAACGTACACCCCTCTTAAGCGGACAAAAGTTGACTAACGGAGGATGCTCACTAAAGAGAGGTGATCGCTGACTTTATCCTTTATAGTATATATATATATATTATCAATAAAAAAGAAAAACCAGTGAATGCTTGCTTAGACCACAACACATAAATACGCATATTAGTACAAACCCAAAATACAATTAAAAACTCCGCGCAACAGCAGGCTCAATTTTAACAGCACATCATAAATGGGTGAAATGTCACTGCTAGCGTAATGCCCAGTCAACACGCTCTCGCTCTCATTGAAGCACACACGCACTCACACTGTGACCAACACGTTATTAGACGCTGATAAAAATAACAATAACAACTACCCTCGTTTATAAGTAACGAGGTAAAACTCACACATTGTCCTTATCACAAATCAGTCTGGCAGCACCAACGTGCCAACGAGCCAGCCTTATTTTAGCATACATATATACACTCATTGATGCTCTCGTACATGCACACATATATACGTGGTTAGTGTTGATAGCAGGCAGCGCTGCCTGATATTACTCTCGAGAGCTTTGCAGTGTCATTGTTTTATTGTTGTTGTTCCTCTGCTTGTTGGTTGCTGTTAATGTTGTTGGTGTGTGTGCTATTGTTGAGCGTCAGTATTGCCACACTTGACTTTGTATTGCTGTTGTTGTTTTTTTTTTTAAACCAACTGACAAGTGGCTTTGTAAATTTGTGCATGCGAGAGTTTTCAGTAAGTATGTACATATGTATGCATGTAGGTGAGTATTTTGTGTTTTAAACCTTTTATGATTTCCAGCGGTCTTGTTTTTTTTCTCCGTTGTTTTATGTTCTTATACGGTATGCTACGCTAAGAATATGAATTGCATACTACTTTTCCCGCGCCCTCTTCTCAAATATAGCGTATTAACTCATAAAATGTTCAAAAGCTCATTTACACAGCGAATACATGTTGACTTGTTGTAAATATTGTTGTTGTTGCCGCTTGGTTGCTCAGTTGTCAGCTTTATGCAGTTTAAATTAATTTCTGTAATTATTTTAGTGCTTTGTGTAAATAGCTTAATTACAAATACACAATGTCTGCAGCAAAAACCTACACCCCCTGGGTGTTGTGCCCACAACTGTGTTTACGTTCGTGCGTGCCTGCGTACATCCGTGCCTATATGTATGTATGTGTGCATGCTAACTTTCAGTCAGTATTGCTTTGTTTTTACCGAATACGCATACGCCCCATATGCCCCATGATTTCTTAAATGGCTGTCCGCTCAGTCGTCAAAGTGTGGTTAAAACTATAAAAATTTGTAATATTTTATGAGCGAAAGTATGACAGCTGTGCTTTTAAAATAATTATAGTGGCTTCCTTGCATGATTTGCATGTCGTGGCGCTAATTAAAGTTTCGCTCGCAGTGTGCATTTGGTTGCCGGTGCGAAAGAGACTTGAGGTGCGGGTCGGCTGCGCCTCACCGCGTTGTCGTGCGGTTAAGTCATTTCCATTATACAATATTTCACAGTGAATTCAACTGGTTGCTGACTTTGTTGCTATGTTGCCTGCACTTGGCTCTTGGCTGTTATGAGCGCTTAATTGCTACCTATTGCGGAAATTGATGGATTGATGAGGTTTTTTATATCTTTTTTTACTATCGATTTTCTTATTAACTATTCTGTATAGTATAAAGTATTCGAAATGCATTGCATAGTTAGTAAATTATTGAGTATTCCGATTGTTACCAAACTGTGACGCACATCGTTAACACTTCATTCTAGTGAATTGGAAAATAGGTCACAAGAGAGTGATATAAGTAAAACCATTTTACTAAATCCTGAACTCCGGAAAGTATTGAGCAACTGGTCTGCTTCTATATGAAGACAGTTTTTTTTAAAACAACCAGAGTAATGACGTTGTAGAAGCATCAACATATGAAGTTTTTCAAATAGTTTAGTAGCGTGTGAAATTCTTCTAACACCGCCAAGGAAACGCAATGGAATAGGTTTATATTTTGTATATATATTCGATACCTAAACAATTTTGCATGCAAGCGACAAGCAAAGATGAAATAAATAAGCCGCATGAACAAATCAAAGTCAGAAATGATGCGTAACGAAAACAAAGCAAACAAAATGAATGATGACGCTTAATAGTACGTATAAGCGAGAGGAAAAATGTAGTGTAGTCGATAGATGAGAGATTACAAAATGTTGACAGCAAGTATAAAAATTTTTTTGCGTATTTAAGAGTTTCTCAAGTCTATTCCGCTGGCACGTCAGGCGTTTGTATGATCGCTGGAGCTGATTGTGTGTCGTTGGGTAGTTGTTCACCGGAGACACTGCTGGCTTCAGCATCGGTTGCTGGTACAGTTGACGCTTCCTTGTTGACATCGCCTGCAAGTGCATCATCAGTTGCAAGGATTTCACTGCCAGCAATCACGTCAACCGACTCGGCATTCTGTACGTCGTTTTCGCTCTGATCTGAGTTCGCTTCAGTCACGGCATCAATTACTTCTGTGTTCGGTTCAGTAGAAAGTTCTTCTGCATCTCCTTCGTTGATCTCAGTTTCGGCTTCACTTTGCTCTTTTTGTGCACGCTTTTGCGCTGCTTTCTTGTTTTTCTTCTTTTTGTTTTTATTTTGCCTTGCGATGTCATCTTGCTTTTGTTGTTGCTGTTGTGCTGCTGCTGCAGCCACCGCAGCTTCTTTGTTTTCTGTCGTCAAAATTTTCATTTGGTTCTGCAAGCTCGAAAGCGTCTCCTTCAGTTGTGCACAATTGCGTGACATCAGTTCCATTTTGTCCTTATCGCTATTGATCGGTTCAACTTTCATGGGTTCGGGTTCTGCTGGCAATGGAGGCATTGCTGGTATCTCAATATCATGCTCTCGCAAGGTCTTATGCAAATTCGTGCGTTCAGTTTGCAATGCGCGCAGCAATTTCTGCAACTGATCGACCTGCTTATTACAGCGCTCGGCGTGCTCATCGCGTAGCTGCTTTTCGGTGGCCAATTCGATGACCATAGCATTGCTTTTCTCATATTTCATGCGCCAACCTAGCGCATCCTTTTCGATTTTCTTCGTATGCTTGGACATCTACGTAGAAGTACAATTTGAATCATATAGTAAAAATCATATCATATAAAAAAAATTTCAAATAAGTTTCGCACCTTTTCCAATTCGGCTTTGTAACTGACGAACATCTCGTTGGATTTCTGCAGTGACTTTTGAAATTCATCGTATTTGGAAGTGTAGATATGCAGCTGATGCTTGAGCTCCTGCTCTCGCTCAGACAATTCTTTGATCGTGCGCTGTGCCTGCAGCAGTTTTTCTAAGCCAATTTGGTTTTCTCTGCAAACGTGAATATTAAAAGTTACTTGAGGAAAATGAAAATACATTTCTAGGCTTCACTCACTTGGATAGTATCTCTTTCTCCATGGCAGCCTCCACTTGCGCTTTGTTAAGCTTGGCCTGATGCAGTTGGGATTCCAATTGTACCTGTTCATTTAGTTTTTCCAATTGCTTTTCGCGCGTCTGATATTGTTCGGCCAGGTATTTTAACCTAAAAAAGAAAAACAAGTACCAAATACAAATCAATTCATTATAACACGCTGATGCTGCTATAAATAACTGCACACAACATGACCCAGTTTCATGCTAGATGTACGTCGCCCCCATCTCGTCCGCCGTCCCTTACACATGCCGGCTACTGCCGGCAATGTAGACACACTACATATTGCGCTTACTTTTTGGTCATTTCGATGTTGTAGTCGCGCAACTTGAGATTTTCTTCGTTGTTCTTGCTTAACGATTGTGTAATCTCGTTGAGCGAGGTTTGAAACTTGTACTGGCTCTCCTTGCGACGTTCCTCCTCCTCGCGAATCTTTAGCAAGCTTTCGTTCTTCACCGACTTAATGATTTTCTGCTGTTCACGACAGACTTCTTGCAATTTGTCACGCATAAGCACGCTCTTATTGAGCTCACGTTGCATTTGCTCCTTTTCACGGAGTGTATGTTCCAGATTACGTTGATGCAACTTTAGGTCAGCGCACATCGCCACTATTTTCTTTTCGCTTTCAATGTGCTTACGCAGCATAAACTGCAGTTTCTCATCGCCACTCCCGCATTCATCTAAGGATTTTAGAATCTACAGGTGAAAAAATGGTAACCGGTGTTATAATATTAATTTTCTCACTTAAAACTTAGGAAAATCGGAAACCCGCAAAAGCCATTTACCACTTCTTCTAATTTCTGCTCCTTGAGCTTCTCCTCCCGAGCTTCTTTCTTGCTACGCCCGGTCTTTTCCATTTTCTCTTAACGTAAATTTGACTGCGTGATAAATTGTGTAATTTTGTATCAACTTTTTAATATATTCCCTAATTTGGCAACGAATTTGAAGTTTGTATTTGACATTTGTTTTTCACTTCGACCACCAGGTTGGTGTACATGTCAGAAGGGAGAAGCATGATGCGTGGGAGCGAGATAGAACGGTTTCATGCTTTGCAAACTCTGTTTCAGTGAAACAGTGGTAAACAACGCGAAACACTTTCTGTCGTCCGTTCTGGCTTTAATTATTATTATTATTATTATTTTAAATTAATCAATATTTGGCAACAATATTGAAGTTGTTCTCTTTTTTTTGACGAGCGCACACAAACGCTCACAGATTGGCGAACAGGTGGCTGAAACAGAAAGAACTGCCTTAAAATTGGTGCCCAGCCCTCGTCACATATTTAATAATAAAAAACAGCTGACTGTTTAGCAGTTAGTTAATTCCTAGTTTACATTTTCGAAAATTGCTCTATTTTTTTAAGTGCTTTGTTTATTGTTAATTGCGAGCTGTATTAGATGTTTAATGCAAGTTTAAAACGTAAATAAGTTATACTTTACTGTATTTTTCTAAACTAAAAGTTTTATAAAATATTTGTTTAGCCAGGAAAAATGGACAGGCCAGATTATTCTGGGATAACCGTTTGGAAATTATCCTGATCGATATATGGCAAGAAAAGTTATGTGACCATAACTTGGGACCACGTAAGAACTCCCACATTCACAAGGAAATTTCGGAACGACTAAAGGAAGTAGGTTGCACAGTTAGCGCCAAAGATGTAAAAAATAAAATAGATAATTTAACAAAAAAATATCGGTAAGTTTAGAAACATTTAGATTGTCTCGTTGACTGTCATTTACCGGCTTGCTTTTGTTTTAGTGAGGAAAAAAAGAAGATTGAACTTAATGGTAGGTCGGCGTCAGTTTGGGAACACTATTCAAAGTTACACAACATCTTGGGCGTCTCCAAGTCCATCAAATTGTCGGAGGTTATCTCCGAAAGTGCAGGTAAGGTGTTCTTTATTGTAATTAAGGTATTTTTTATGCTCTTCTCTAATAATGCCAATAACAACATGTAATCTTGGTCAATTGTCGACATCAACGGTTTTAACTTCTTATTGCACATTAATTTATAATATATTTCATGAAAACTAGTAACTTTTCAATTTTTTCATCCAGTCTTTTTTTTGGTTTTACAGAAGATGATTCGATGTCGCTGGTATTTAAACCTGGAAGCGCTGGCTGGGCAGAGTATAATACTATGAATGTCTGTGCACAGTTGTGTATGCCGAGAGATCTAAGTTGTTACGCATTAAGGTGCAACTTCTGCGAAACAATCTGGATTCGATTGGGAGAGTTTGTTACACATATGCAGGAGCACAAAGCGGAGCTGGTGGAGAACCAGCTTTATGAAGATGAAGACGCATTACCACTTATGGAAGACGAAGAAGGAAAATGCCAACAAGATATGCTGATAGAGATTTCTTCAGAAGTAGTTAAGGATGATAATCCGCTTGAAAGTGATGAAGTGGTTAGTGATAGTTGATAAAGTTCTGATAAAGAGAAAAGTAATGCGATTTATTTTATACGCAGACTGCCGACAAACAGTGGAATAGCAACGATGACTTACCACTTGAGAAAATTGATTTTCCGAGGGATGCTAATTCAAGTTGTGTTGACAGTGAATCTGCGACTCCACTGGATTTTCACGATGAAGGCAATCGAGATTTGATATTAGGAATTATAGCTGTCTTGAAAGCAAATCCCTCGCATTGGAACACAGAAGACATCACATTTTGGAAATATGGCCTAGGAGGCAGAAATAATTTGATTAGTATAACCAAAATGCTTCAAGATAAATTTAATGTAAACTTGACTACGGAAAGATTAAAGAAAACGTGTTATGAAATGTTTCGACTGTATTACAAGGAATGTTGTCGCTTCAACAACAGTGGATCAAGTGTAAAGCCTAAGTCACAGTTGTGGTTTTACGAAGAGATGAGTTTTCTCAGTAAGTTGGAGGTAAGAAGTTTACATCTCACACACATAGATTTTCATTAGCAAAGGGATCCACTACTTTTACAGAATAGATCCAGACTGATTGTATCGGAGAGTATGATGCTGGCGATTGCTAAAGTTTATGCGGAGCACGCTCCGTTGTGGGACTTGGCAAACGTTACATACCATGACCTTAAACTTAAGGAGCATACACTTCGAAAAATGCTTCAGCAAGTGAATAATGTTCTGGACTGCAAGCTTACTGTGAGACAACTGAAGGAGCGCATACGCAAACTAAGAGTATACAGCATCGCAAACAAACGCGCTCGCATTGACAGTGCGAAAAACGGAAATGCATTTGAGCCACCGTATCCGGCATATCTGGATGCCATGAGTTTCCTCGAGGAACACATTCGCCCCTTCTTCTGCTTAAATTGCCATGAGACAGTCGAATCATATGGCGGTTACGTGAAGCACATGAGAAGCTTACACAAGAACGGCAACTATTTCGTCTGCGAATATTGTGATAAAAACCATACCTCAGCGATAAACCTAAAAGTGCACCTGCGCACCCATACCCAAGATTTGCCCTTTGAGTGTGATACTTGTGGCAGAAGATTCACGAATAGTAGCAGCAAAAAGAAACACGAGCGAATCCATTCCGGCGTACGTCCTGCCGTCTGTGATATTTGTGGCAAAGCATTTCGCACCGGGAGTCAGTTGACAGTCCACATTAAACGTCACAAGCCGGGACCACGGGAATACCACATTAAATGTGAAATCTGTGAGAAGAGCTTCTGTAATAAGTCAATGTTACATCAACACATGAACTCGCATCTTAATCGACGTGAATTCATTTGCGACATTTGCGACAAAGGTTTCTTCTCACGGAAAACTTTGCGTCAGCATAAAGCTCTTCACAATACCGTGAAAAAGTATTCTTGTGAAATTTGCGGTAAAACTTTCGCGCAGTTTGCGGGGAAACATTGTCATATGCGGGTTTATCATCGCAGATTGCCGTTATCAACTGATAATCAAAACGATTTGTTTGAAATATAACAGCAGAAAAAGAGAAATCTTCAAGTTCATATGTACGCAGAATATATATGAGAACTGGAAATTGGACATATTAGATGCATTGTCTGTGAAACCTACGACACATGCCTTTAAAAACTTGCTTGCCTTAATCACGATGTGTCTCTTTATTGTTAAATCATTCTTAGCTTCTGTATTAGCAAAGTTCATTATTCCTATATTAATTTGTGATTTGCCATCCTTATTTTGTAACAGTTAATTGTAACTTGTATTTGAATATAAACAAACTGCAAAGCCTAGTTTTCCTAGTACATTTGACCAAGACTATACATTTCGTTATTACATATGTATATATATATATATACATATAAAAAACTTTTGAGATCGGGGTATTTAATGCCAAAGTAGCGACTGAATCTAGGACATCGCGAAGAACCCCGCGCAAGCACCGAAGTTGTTATCATTAAAATCGCTTGGTATATAAAGAAAAAATCTTATCTGGCAACACTGGGAATAGCATGTGCGAGCGAGATGACAGTTTCGGTCCCGGAGCAACCGTGTTTAAGCATTTATATGTATGCGTTTGTATATCGTTGCGTGTGTTTGTGCGTCATATGACATATTTTATTTTTCCAATTACTTCGTCACTTGCGTTTTTCGAATTGTTCTGTAAACAGCAAGCGGCAGTGCGTTAAAGTAGAAGCAAACTATATTTTTGCAAAAGTAATTGCAAAGAAAAATGGCCAGCCAAACACAGGGCATACAGCAACTGCTTGCTGCAGAAAAAAAGGCTGCCGAGAAAGTCGCAGAAGCAAGAAAACGTAAGTGAAAAAATCAAAGCTTACTAACTTATTTTTCAATTGGCTGGGTAGATACACTTGACAACGTACATTTTTTCTCAACTGTCGTGGGTCACATGATAACCGACGGTTATGTTTTTTCTGCTGTTACATGTTATTTTTTAGAAATAGTTAAATTAGTAACTCCTAATTAATTTTGATAATAAAATAATCGACAGGCAAGGCCAAGCGCCTAAAGCAAGCCAAGGATGAGGCTACCGATGAAATTGAGAAATTCCGTCAGGAGCGTGAGCGTACTTTCAAGGAATTCGAGGCCAAGGTGTGTAGTAGTTGTCGAAATGAAAGAAAGTTGCAAATTCAAAACTTTCTTGTAGACGATATTATCTAATAACATATAATTCTTATCACTTGACTTACGATCATATAACAGCACATGGGTTCACGCGAAGGAGTCGCCGCGAAAATCGATCAAGATACGCGAGTCAAGCTAGACGATATGGAGCGTGCCATTTCCAGTCGCAAGGAGCCTGTGATCCTGGAAATTCTCAACTATGTGTACAACATTCAACCCGAGATGCACAAAAACTTCCACAAGAAGTAAAAAGTATTCCTTTTTCTGCTGCTCGGCGCCTGTCCAGTTTAGGGCTAACACACAAAACCAGCCAAGCTACTGCATCAGCCAGCTACTGCAACTAAATTCTTTAATAGTGTACAATAATTCAAGCCCCCCATAGTTAAATAATAACCATTCATGATTCCATGTATATTAAATAAAATTTTTGTTGTTCTTGTTCGGAAAATATACATAAACTCAATTTTTAAATTGTTTATGGGGGAGGAAAATATATAAGAAATTTGGTGTGTTATGTGTAAAGCAATATGTATTATTTTTGTTGTTTAATTAAATAATCGTTTTCTGTTAATTATCCTTTTTTGTTTGTCAGCTGACTAAATTGTATATTTATTGTTTACATTGACTTCTTATTAGACATTTCTGTCCGAACATGTGTACGTTCGACACAAAGGGTTAATTCAGGCACAAGTTACATCACGTGCATCTGGCATCAACGCACGCAGCACATGTAGTCTGGCAACATTCCACAACCATCTTACGTAGTGTTGTGTTTGTCATGAAAGTGGTAATTAATTGGCATTTGCAAGTTTTCGCTATTTTGACACGAAATAATTTCAAAAAACCTGCAGATAACTTGCGTGTGTTACTTGTTTTTGTAATTTTAAAAATAATTCGAAGCTATTAAAAACACCAGTTTGATGACAAACATAACACACGGTGTATGAGCGGTATAGCATAACATAAGAGCGACTGGGAAATAAAAACACATTGAATGTGTTGACCAATGAGGAAGATGCCAGCTGTTTAGTTGCTTTCTCTGCTTTGCCGCGAGCAGGTTAGTATTTGCGTGAGTCGTGTCGGTGGATTAACGAATAAATTATTTTGCCACTTATTGTTTGGTCAATAAGAATTGTAGAGGTCGCAGTGCAGTGCAAATCAGATGTATTTCGGTTAGCGTGAAGAGTGAGAGTAAAAATGTACTCCATATGTGAAACTTGAATTTGTGGTAAAAAAGTTACACAAGATGATATTTCACAAAATATCTATTATAAATGTACATAAAAGCAAAAATCCGTGCTAAATTGTTTACGCGAATCTTACAGATGAATCTAATTATTTAAACCAACGACGAAGAGCAACAAAATTTCGCGAAAATTTTTGTGAATTTTGTTTTTTTTGCTTGACTAGTGTCAAGCTAAAAATGCTAAAATTAGAAAACGATGATGATGATGAGTTGGAAGAGACACGGCGAAAAAAACACGTCAATTTTGACAATGGACACGCGTCAAGGGAGGCTACAACAACAACTAGCCATGTAGATCAACAGGAACCTCCCGATGCTGAGTCTACAAAGCTCCTCTCAGCATTTAAGCAGGAAGAGACACCAACTTTTGAACCGCCTTACACGGCGCCATTGGCGCCACTCGATTTAGAGCTGATGCAGCGCATTGAGATGCGTCATTTAGAGCCGGCACCTGAGGAAACCCGAATACGCGCACATATAAAAAACCAAAATCGAAAAACTACTGAATTCATGAAGCGCGAACGAGGGAATGGCAACGTAGCGGGTACAGGTGCAGTCGATGATGTTCCGGCAGACAACAATTCAGCTTGGCGTGACTCACTCAGCTTAAGTGATAAGCGTGCACAATACGCTAAAGAACGGTAAGTACGCACGATATTACTTCGATACACTTTTTGTGCACTTAAACATTGAGGAAACGGCAATTGGGTTAATTGTGTTTGATTAAGAGGCTTTTTTTTCTTTTGGATCTCGTGGATTAATTGAAAATTGTTGAATAATGTCGAGTATTTTTATGATATTTTTTTCGTTAATAATAATTGCCTTAAGCAAGTAATAAATACCATTTTCTTAATATAAATATTGTTAATAGACTGTCAAAAAAGTTCTTTTCTTTTATCTCCTATTTGTTGTGGAAACCTATAATTTTTACATTCACTCTAAGACTCGAGCAGCAGCCACAAGACAATTGTCTAATTTTAGCCGGCAAGCAATCTAATGACTTTCTTACTCACAACAAAACTTTCTGATGAATCTACAGTTATACATGATGATTTATTGAAAATCAGTTAAAAACTTTATTAAATCCCCGAGAACCCAGCAGTTTTCACATATCTCACTAATGCATCTTGCACTCTGATCTCGCTGAGCAACAAGTGCAAATGTCAGATAAAATGAGCGACCGCTATCAGCGACAATAACACCTTGCAGCAAACAAAAAAGAGCGCAAGAGCATCAGTTAAGGTATGCTTCTTTACTCAGAGTCTTTTAACGGAGACCGGCTGGTCGTCACATTCAGTTTGCGGCGGCTACTCTCGCATTGTGGTTATTTTCAGTACGCGATTGCCGTTTGGTTAAAAAAATTTTGCACATTTGCTTATTTAATTTTCGCTCGAGCTTGTACTGCTGTTTTTCTTATTTCAAGACATTAATTTTTGTGTGTTTCTTTTGTGCCAAAGCCTAAAAAAATAAGTGTGTTGTTGTTTCCGTTATTGGTAGGTCTCAAAAATGTTTTAAGCAAAATGTTTCATAAACAAGTTTATTGTGATAATTTTCGCGTTGTTGCTTTTGTTTTGCATGATTAATCATCACACGGCGCGACGGTAGACCCCAAAGTGAAATAAAAATTGACTCCTACAGCTGTTCATCACGAATTATAAAATACAAAAATTCATATACAACATGTGTATATATATTTCACGTGAAGAGAAACTTGCTCAGCTACAAAGACAATAATTTGTATATAAACATTATTAATTTAATTTTGAGTGGACTTCCCTGCTTTCTTAAATCGAAGCAATCATTTGGTTGGCTTTTCAATGTAAAAATGCGCAAGAAGCTACGGAAATTTAATTAAAATAAACTAAGTATATATAAATAAAATTGAAAATTTGGTGTATAAATTGTGACCTTGTGCTATACAAAAGTGAGATGCGTCTGTGCAGCAAATGTAATAATTCTTATATGATTAACATACAAACAGTGAATAAACAAATTAGTTTCATTGGGGTTCAGTGTGTGTGAGATAAACAAAACTGAAATAAAAAAAGTTAATAATTACCCACGCGAAGGTCACTGCCTGCAGATTAGCAGTGGAGGCAGCCTATCAAGTGCTACAGGCGTCGGAAACCTGGTAGCAGATAAAACATGAAACTCATTTGAATAATAGTTGAAAGCGTATAACAGACAAAGACACGAGCAATAAAGTAACAAAAACTCAAACTAAGATAAGCCTATACTAATTTATTTAATAACAATAATTGCTCTATCAGTTGGTTTGACTACGCTTGATTTGTTTAAAACTGAACGCAATTCTAAAGAATGACAATAATTGCATTTACTTATTACATATTTATAAGATTAGCTACAATTTGTGTGGAACAAAGCTACGCGTGCCCGTCATTTGAATAATAGTGCCTGATTGTGTTCAATAGACAATAGACTTACCGAATTAGTTGTCGTCATATACTTAAAAACCAAAATTTTTTTACCGTCACTTTTACGTTCTTTTTGATGAAAGGTTATGTTGGTTCATTGTGTTTTACTTGGTTGCTATTGTTATTAAAAATTAAATACGAAGCTTAGCTCGAAACAATAAAAAAATCCACAAAACAAAGAGATTTATATGCGAATGTCAATATAATAGTTACTTCATTTCTTTCTTTCTCTTTTCCCTATACTCATCTTGTAAGAAGTGCCATGTTGAGTTATAAATTGAATTTAGTTCAGCCTGGAATTGCAGTGAAAGCAAAGGCATTCTGGAAATTCTGGGAAACATAATTAACAAATATTTTAAAAACTGAGACCATAGGTAGATACTATTTGTCCATCTACATATGTAGCTCTTCTCAAGAGCTAAGTATTATAGGAGTAGCATTTTTAAATATGAATAATATATTTTTTTCTAGAACTAAGAACTGTTGGCTTAACTAAAAAAGTACACCTCTACACTGTGCCCTAACTTAGCAACATTTTGTACGGTTAAATTTTGATTATTCTGTGTATTCGCCAGGAGGTAATCCTTCTCTATTTCATAAGTGGGTAATGATTGGATCTTAAAAGTCTGTATACCCTGCTTTGGTTGCCTCACTCTGTTGTAGAATTAAATTGTCAGTGGTTTCTTGTTTAGTCTAACTAAATCCATTTTAAGACTGCACCGCTCTTCGAGTTTGGCAATTCCGGCAAAATATAAATCTTAAATGTATTAATAGAAATTTTTTCTGTGAAAACTGTTTTATTTTTAACAGATTACATTTTTGTTGGGTTTATGAAATTTTGCCTTCTAGCACATTTTGTAGGACGTTTTCGTAATAATAAGATAATTATACTCAGATACTTGCAGTTGTATATACGATAATTTGATTACGATTGCTTTAACATGTGTTTATTAAAATATTTATCGTATTTACTTATTTCTTTTTTGATGGGGAGATTCAAGACACTTTTAAACTACTTATTTAACATTATTGATATTTATAAAATCAATCAATAGATCTTGGAATTAAAAATTCCTTTTTTTTAAAGACCTAAACTTGCTGAAAGTTTCATAATTATATAATGTTTTCTTTAAAGTTTAAAATATATAAATACAGAACAGGCTTTTTTAAAGTGGCTCTTTTAACACTGTAGATAATTTCCTTCCTAGTTATTTTTATTATATTAGGATATGTACCTTTAAAAAATACATATGGTTTTTCTTATGTTTTTATTAACCAGCATTTTTTGACTTTGTGTTGAATGTCTTTGGTTTTTTTTTAAAGCCATATTACGATATTTAAAGTGAAAAACAGTAGTAAATACTTCTATAATATTATATATTGTATTGTATATTAATAAGTAAAATAAAATTAAAAAATACTTTGAAAAAAAGTGAGTCAATATGATCTCCTAAATGATTCATTGTAAGTACCAGTTAACAGATGCATAGACTCGCAGATTAAACACAATCACACATCATTAGGTTAGTATCCATGTGTGTTGTTGTTTTTTTGTTTTTTTTTATAGGCGAATAAGTTGTTGAATCATGGGACGGGGGATGTGTTCCACTTGATTCAAAGTTGTCGCAAGTGTTAAATCATTTAGTAAACACTTGTTGTTTACAAATTAAATGCTAAACCAAATACTGTCACATTTTCATCTGAAGTATGGTATATAAAAATGTAAATTAATATAATATATGACAATTATGTTTGTCTATTTGATAAACGTCTTTGCATAATGCAATAAATATAATTCATTGTGATAAGCGCACAAATGTGTTTAAAGTTTAAATGTGATACTAATAAAAGAAAGCGTGCCTCGAGCATGAACTTTATATCAACCGGAAAAAGCTTTTTTCCTTTATTAATTTGTGTTGGTATTTGCTTGATTTAATTTTACACCGAGTGTGCTGTGTCCATATTGAAAATGCGCACGGAAATAGGTCAACTTCACTCGAGTGGAAGCGACCAAGAGCCAACATGCGTTGCGCTCGTCCATTTTGTTTTATGTCTTTTATGGCCTGAATTGATATTCCAATAACAAAACATGCCGCGTCGCATTGGCGCGCATTTATGTATGTGACCTTTGCACGATAGGAAGGCGCGCCTGGATTAATGTCCGCATGCGAGTACACTGCCGGCTATAAGTTCACAGCTGACTGTTTGTAAGTTATGTTATGCTTTTGCAACGCGAATAAATGCTTAGACGCGATAGTTTTGAAATACACACATGTGTATATCTCTTTTGTTTTTTTTTTTTATTACTGAGTAAAGTGAAAAAAAGTAAACTAGAATAAATTCAAAACAGAACCAATCTCTTTGAAAATGTATTGATATTGCAGGTTTAGTAAATTTGTTACCCACTGGCCTTGTCAAATTGGCGAAAAGGTCATATTTAAGGAAAATAAATTTGCAAGGCCTTCCAATCCACTCGAAAACAAAATAATCAAGTTACGGTTTTCATTTAGCTGCTATACACGCCAAGCTTATTATAACTTCAAAAGTGTTGGATTAACTTTAAGCGACAGTGTGCGCTAAAAGCATTTATCAGTAGCACACCCAGCGAGCAGCATTCATTATACACGCCAACTCAATAGGGAAATTATAATGAGCCATACAAAATAAAATGAAGAAGAAAACCCTTTTACGAAATGCTAAAAGCTGCGCCGGGCAACATTCGGCAAGGAAACGTTCTAAAGTCAGGTGCTTTAAAAGATTTCCGCGACAAAGTGAATTACTTAGACTTGTTAAAAGTGCCGAGCATACGTTAATTATTTCAACTTAGATTTCATTTTTTTTCAAATTTTTATAAACAAAATAAAAGTGCGAAAAGAAGTAATTTTTTTCTGCGATTGCTGTTTACAGTGCAATATACGACAGCAACGCATCCACTTTGCCACTGCCAGGAGACGAGAGCATCGAGGAGCAACAACAACAGCAAATGCCTAACGGCAAACCGAATAACACGCACAACAACAACAAACACACATCAAACTCCCTATTGCCAATGACTGCTGACCCCACCAACCTAGTGAACAGCACCGACTATGATGAACGCGAATACAGCGCACCACGTGAATTCTACGAAAGATCAGAGGTCAATCCTTCACTCTTCTTCGAAGACCAGACACGTTCCATTGACTTCGTGCTCGCCTATAAGATCAACCCGAATGAACAGCAGGAGGCTGAGAACGAGGAGAAGCGACGCGTATTCGAAACGAATCTCGTAAATCAAGGACTGGAAATCGAGCGTGCGGTCAAGGAGAAGGAACAGATACACTTCGTCAAGGTAGGCAATTCTTGGCACTGACAGCTGTTTTTGAGATTTCTTAAAACTTCTTATCTTTACAGTTGCATGCACCGCTGGAAGTGCTGCGCCGCTATTCGGAGATACTTAAGCTGCGTATGCCCATGAAGGAGGTAAAAACGTGTTGCTGTTGTTTAAGAAACATTGTTTCCGTTAGCTGTATTGCGGGTTACTGAATAGTCAAGTGATAGAGTCGAACAATAGATTTCTCTTTTCAAGATCATATTGTTGAGAGACATGGGGAAATGAGAAGTATAAAAGCGCACATTGAACAACTTGTTTAATCCGTTGTGACTGGCCTTTTAAGGTTCTTAGCTGTGTTGGTTGGAGTTGAAATGTCTTTCTGCAGAATCTATTATCCTATAGTCCCATATGGGGTAATTTTGGCTTCAATGTTTATAAGATGTCTGAAAAAATATTGTCTGAAATATATATTAAAATAAGTTTAAGTTTGACAAATACTTAAAATGTTTAAATAATTATTTTTTACACATCTATTCCCATGGTTCGGTTTTAGTTGTATTGTAATCTGACTGTTTTTGAAAAATCCCATCGTCTACAAAACGCGGCAAATTATCTATCAAAAAAGGTCTGAGAGTGTTTTTGTTGTAAACGCAGTTGTAAAAATTCATGCAAACTATTTTAATATAAAATCTGTGCTATATATTTTTCGATTTTTAAGTCTGCTCTTGTTTGTTTTTTGTTGGCTTGAGTGTTTGAATTAAGACTGTCATGAAATGTTTTTTGGCTGGCGTTGAGGCTTTAACAACGATTCAGTTTTTATTTGAATCATTAACCTTTTCTTTCTTAACCAAATGCAATGCGCTATGCGATGCGCTTATCACATACAATTTCTGTCCTATACATTTCTTAACTATGAAAATTATGCGCTGCGTTGCTTTTAGCTTTTTTGTTTGTGTATTTATTGTAAGAGAAAGCTTTGCCAATTTAACTTTGACTTTGCCCGACACATTTGCAGATACCCGGCATGTCTGTGGTCAATAGCACAACCAAAAGCGTTTTCTCTAGTCTCAAAAGCGTTTGTCGTTTCTTCCTGCGCTACATATTTGTCGACGAGCGTTACTTTCCGCCACGCGCGCATCGCTTCACGGCTGTGTACAGTCGCGATAAGGAGTATCTGTAAGTCGTCTCTTATTTGTAAAGCAAGTGCATTTTACTTCATTTGATCCCCCCATATGATTACTTGCAGCTTCGACATACGCCAGGAGTGCTTCTTTACCACTGCCGTGCGCTCACGTATTGTGCAGTTCATCTTGGATCGCCAACGTTTTCCTACCAAGCACAAAGACGAGATGGCCTTCGGGATTGAGCGATTAGTCGCGGAGTATGTCTACTGTGCGGCGTATCCGCTGCATGATGTAAGCGCCGCATTGCTTTAAATGTTTTATTTTTTAATAATGAAGTGTTATGTGTTAAACTCCGTCTAGGGTGAAACGACTGAACCAGGCACCATGCGCGAGCTGCTCTATAGACATTGGGCCAGCATACCCAAGTGGTATCGCTATCAGCCTCTGGATGATATTAAGGAATATTTTGGCGTCAAAATTGGTGAGCATTTGAATCTGGCACCATAACAAGTATTTTGCGTTTTAATGTTGTCTTTTTCTAGGTCTATATTTCGCTTGGCTGGGCTACTACACCTATATGCTGCTGTTAGCCTCCATTGTAGGCGTTATTTGTTTTCTATACTCATGGATAACGCTCAAAAACTATGTGCCTGTGTAAGTAGGTGCTGACACAAACTGACTTCAAGTTTCACTAATATCTTTTCGTTTTCACTGCACAGCAAGGACATATGTTTGCGTCCAAATACAAACATAACGATGTGTCCACTCTGTGATTGGTGTAATTTCTGGGACCTGAAAGAGACCTGCGTCTACGCGAAGATCTCTTACCTTATTGACAATCCTAGCACCATATTTTTCGCCGTCTTCATGTCCTTTTGGGCGACACTCTTTCTCGAATTATGGAAGCGTTACTCGGCCGAGATAACGTATCGTTGGGATTTAACGGGTTTCGACGTGCACGAGGAGCATCCCCGACCACAATACCTGGCACGCTTGGAGCATATACCACCGACACGCACGGATTACGTGACAAACCTGAAGGAACCCATTGTGCCCTTTTGGCGCATGAAACTGCCAGCCACAGTTTTCAGTTTCTCAGTGGTGCTGCTGCTCATCGCTTTGGCCTTCGTCGCGCTCTTGGCCGTGGTTGTCTACCGCATGTCTATGCTGGCCGCACTCAAGCTGGGCTCTTCACCCATGACGACTTCCAGCGCGATAGTTTTGGCAACGGCGTCGGCGGCATTTGTCAATTTGTGTTTGCTTTATATACTGAATTATGTGCGTGCTTTTTGGTAGCATCTGTGCGAGTTGGAATCTTGTTCACTAATTTTGGTTTTACGTCTTTGCAGTTGTACAATCGACTGGCGGAGTATTTGACGGAGCTGGAGATGTGGCGCACGCAAACACAATTTGATGATTCGCTCACGCTGAAGATTTACTTGCTGCAGTTTGTCAACTATTATGCTTCGATATTCTATATAGCCTTCTTCAAGGGCAAATTTGTGGGTCATCCGGGACAGTATAACAAACTGTTTGATTATCGGCAAGAGGAGGTGAGTACTGTGAATAATTTTTAAGCTGCTTTATTACTTTTCGTTTAATGCCATCAGTGTTCCTCGGGGGGCTGCCTGACTGAGCTGTGCATACAACTGGGCATCATCATGATTGGCAAGCAGGCGTTCAATACAATACTCGAGGTCATAATGCCCATGTTTTGGCGCAAGGTGCTTGCCATTCAGGTCGGCTTGTCACGTTTGTTCAACAATGAACCGCATACAGATAAGTCCAAGCGTGGCGAGCGTTGGATGCGCGATTTTAAGCTGCTGGACTGGGGACCGCGCAGTCTGTTTCCGGAGTATTTGGAAATGGTTTTGCAGTATGGATTTGTTACGATTTTTGTCGCGGCTTTTCCCCTGGCGCCATTTTTTGCACTCTTGAATAACATACTTGAGATGCGTCTGGATGCGCGTAAACTGCTGACACATCATAAGCGTCCGGTGTCGCAGCGTGTGCGTGACATCGGCGTCTGGTACCGCATATTGGACTGCATTGGCAAGCTGAGTGTCATAACAAATGTGAGTTATTTGAAATTACAAATATGTCAGCTTTAGTTAATGTTTATTTACTTGTTGCAGGGCTTCATAATTGCCTTCACTTCCGACATTATACCTCGGTTGGTCTATCGCTCGATTGTTTCCCCTGATGGTAGCCTCAGTGGTTATCTAGATTTTACGCTATCTGAATTTAAAGTAGATGATTCACCAACTTTGCGTAGTTTGTCTGGCGATGGATCAAATGTAACGGAATGCAAGTGAGTTTACTGAAAACCACTTAAAGTGGCATAAGTTTCTAATGATTTTCACACGCAGATACACTGACTTTCGTGAGCCACCGGACTCGCCACACAAATATAATCTGAGCAGCATGTTTTATATCATTTTAGCCTGCCGCTTGGGCTTCGTTGTCGTTTTTGAGGTAAGAAAAAGAATTCATTTAGTTAGATATAATTTTTTATTTACTGTTTTTTTTTTTTATTCAATTAAAATCATTTACATAGTTGCATAATTATTTTTGTATGTAGCTCTGAATATCCGTTTAGATAAGTTTGCTCTCTAAATGCATAACATTTGAATATTTGCGGCATTAATTTGATTTGCCATTAGCACAAAAAACGAAACATCTTAGACCTTGACATGTTGAAACATACCCGAGGTCTCCTCAATGCTGTCCCGCAGTACACGGTTCTCATTCGTTGTCGTCTTGAACATTCGGTAGAGCGCATATATGCCAAATATAAAGAGCGCATTCAGCACTGCATTGGTTTGATTAGATTCGGTATAATTGTATTTCCATATTTTCGATGCTACTTACCCATGCAAACGCCGAAGATAACGCTGCGCGCAATTCTGCGATCAATCGATGCATCGACTTCGTCAATTTTGATTTCTAGGCATATGAAGATGGCAATTTCCAGTGCCATCGATATGCCTGTATTGATAATCCATGGGGCAATACAGATGAGACGTTGCTATGCGCAAATGCAAGGAATTTAAAGAAAATTTAGTACAATGCATATTTAGTGTTATTTCTTAAGACTGCAGTCAATCCGTCAACGTTCAACTAATCAACCAGTAAGGGTTGACCATAAGTATTCTTTACTGAACATGCTAGGTTTAATTATCAAAGCTAGTCATGATTTGTATTACATGTGCAGAACTGAAGCTTGTCTATTGTATGTAACTGCCTAAATTGGTATTTTAATTGGATTGCTTAGTTATTTGGTTAATTGTTAAATTATTTCTTAGTCGAGGGCGCGTCTAGTTTTCAAAGCTGCTTTTGTGGTGCTATTTATATATATAAGCAAATTGCTTACCTTTTTGATGCCATCGATAAGTAGACAGGCCACCACTAAATTAATCAAAGCTTTTATCCACACAGTCACTGTGAGTATAATGTAAAATGCCTGCGAGAACTCGTGCACCAGCACATAATCCACTGCAAATGGAAAGATGAAGACATTTGTGAGGAATATCTTTAAAAGTCGTAGCATATGTGTGTCCCACCCAGAGATGCGATGAATGTGCTGAAAGGCGACGTCATTTGCACCTCGTCCTGTTGCTGCCATTGCGACATGTAGGTGAAGTCATTATAAAGGTAATAACTGCACAAGGACAAAGTGCACAGGGCGCACAGGACATCGAAGCCGGCAATGCTGAAGGCAAAGCTGCGCAAATTCAAACAGGCAAAGCGTTTCATGCTCTTGCAGTTGCAGTCAAGTGGCTGACTTTGGTTATTTGAATTGCTTTATTTTATTTATGAAGTGTTTTCCTTTTGTATATTTTTATATTTTTAGTTTTGCTTTCGCTTTCTCGTTGTGTCCACACTGAAGTATGCCGGGCTACTAAATTAAGAAGCTGCGCTAGGGCAGCCGCTAGGCTGGCGTTCGCTCGCTGGCATTTTGTGCGCTTTATTTTCAGCATTTGCCATTTTTCCTTCAAACTATTGACAAGCTGAAAGAAAGCGAAAGTGCATTGATCTGGTGCATGTGCTCGTTTTTTGTTGCTGCGCAAGAAAAGCCAAACAGCGGAGAAAAACCCGCGTCGTCAGTTGTACGAACTAAAAAAAAATGGTTAATTGGCAACTTAGTCAACTGCGTTGTTGTGCCTAATACCCACGGTGCACGGTGCATTAGGGTTGAGGCTAACACTTGGACTTATTGTGGTCTTTGGTTTGGCAATAGGTTTTTTTTACTGAATTTTTTGCTCGGCGTGTCACTTAATTTGTTCAACTTGTTGATGACAGATCATTTTGCAGCCTAAACTCTGTTTATTTTCTTTTCATTAGTCTAAGTCGCCAAATTAATTCGGGCATTTGCCATTGTTGCGCTTTTTTGGCTTCACGTAGCGCTAATGACCCAAATTTTCGACTAATTTGTGCTTGTGGGTATTGGCTGCGATTGCACAGTGGGCTGCGCTGCACGCTAAACATTTCAGCAAACATCACTCTATTGCCAAGTTTATTCCAGGGCTCGGGTCGATCTTCTGTCTTTCAACAGTTCAGTTTTTTTACTCTAAGAAAATAGTTTGATGCCAATCCTTAGTTTATCAAATTGTTTTTAAATTGCATTGTGTCTAGGTTAGTACTATGATCTATTTGAAAAAATCTTGCTTATGTTGACCCACTGTTACTTGTTTGTGCTAATGAGCTATACGACGCCGACAATATGCTCAGTTTGACTAGAGTATGCAATGCAGAAAAAAAAAAAATAAATAATTAAATATCCAATTTTGTTTCAATTTCGCACACAGAACTTTGTGGCCTTAGTCATGATACTTGTGCGTTGGTGCATACCCGACATGAGCGTCGAGCTGCGTGACCAAATACGACGTGAAATTTACATCACAAATGAGATTATTATCGAGCAGGAGTCAAAACGCGCGCGCCATGGTATTTATACAATATACATATTAATGAAGTTAATTATTTAATTAATTGGATATTTTATTAAATGTTTCTGCAGAACGCGCCATACGCAGTTCATCAGTGCGTTTGCCACCGGAGCACGACGATGCCGCATCTGTGAACGAACCAAATAGCAAATTCATACAAATTGAAAAACTACTCAGCGGCAATCTATCGCAGTCACAAATGGATCTGATAATACATGGCGAAAACACAACCACGGGCATTAGCGGCGTGGCGGACAGCTAGATCACAATTGGCAGAAAGTGCTGCAACAGTTTGATTAATCTCATAAAGCATAAAACAAGGGGCACAAATCAGGCAGGAGTTTTGTTAATTTTTTAGATTATTAAGATGCTCAGGCGTTTTTAGCTAAAAGCATGTGCTGTGTAATAATTTACTCATGGCTTTAACTCTTTTATAAGTTCAATCGCATTTGGGCGCATACGTAAGCACAGGCAGCTCATATTTATATTTACAGTTTGTTTTAGTTTTTAGGTAAAAAATTTTTTATTTTATTTAACTATTTTGAATTGATTTGTGGTACTCATGTAAAAGTTCCTCATAACGAATGCCTAAAATTATGCTTTAATTATTTATTGTTAGCATATTATGCCTTTGGCAAGTACTCAGAACCCAGTTATATCCTCATTTTTTTCATTGAATTTTTTTAAGCACTGAAATTTAAAATTAGGAGTTTATTGTATATAGCCTTACATATCTACATGTATATAAATCTATGCGCTCCATTGTGTGCCAATGGTTTTATGCATTTATTGTGCGTAAGATCCTTTGCATGTGACTTATTTGCGTTTACATATTTATTAATGTACGCAAACTAGTGAACCCATGACTCATAACTTTTGTTTAAAATTAAAAACAAAAATGTAACATCAAACTGCTCTTAAAAACTAATAAGGCATTATCACTTAATTAGCAAAATGTTACTTTATATTAAGTAAAATGTTCATGAATATTAAACGCGTGTGTATAGTTTTTATTATTGTGAAATTATATAAAATATTTTAAATTATATAATATACACTCTTGGTTGAATTGAAACTGGAAACGTTTGTGTACAGTGGGTTTTTTGGTCTGTGGTATTTGTAAAGGCATTGCTAAATTTAGTACCGAAAATAGTTGTAAGTTTCTTAAATACCGAATCTTGTTAAAGCGCTCAAATTAGATAAAAAATTCTTTATACATCGATACATTTCTTTGAAATCGTGTCAAAAAGACTCCTATGATTTGTCTGTAATATTTTTGAAAGTTAATGTTTGACTTTGTATGTAATTTTGGATGCTACGAACTTTTCCACCATTCTTATTACGTCAACTTGAAAGTAGGTCTACTAGAAAGATAAGTGAGGCTTGCTGGCGAGCCCATTCCAAGCATTTTCTTCCTCAGAAGAGAGGTTTCTTTTTGAGTCCAACTTTTCACAGAATTTAAGCGCCTCTTTGTATCTAACCGTCACTTTTAAGTCCTCTTTGAACTACCGGGGTCCTTCCTTTTTTGAGGAGTTGGCGGGCTGCCCAGGGGCTAGTCTTCGTCGACTACAGAACCCGAGCACTTAAGTTTGGCAGTGAGTTTCGTCTCTCGCTGACCTGTTCCCATCAGCAAGGGAGTGATAGGTTGCTTACAGCTACTGTCATCTGCTCGCATCACAGTAAGGGTGCGCTCTCATATACACTCTTCGTGCCCGCCGGTGCTAGCAGTCACCAGTTCCACCGACGTTTAGCACGACATCCTAAACCTTGCTTGACCTATCCTGGGCTCCATCATGATTCAAATTAATACTAGAAAGTCGTCCATCCATAGCGTTTTTAATCTTGCAGGATGGTGTAAAACTTCAGAGGGCACTCTTTTTATCATCCTTCTATTCCCTGAGACGTTACTAAGTCTAGTCAAGTATATACACCACTTGGATTGCTTTTGGCTTCAGTGAGTTTGAATATACCCGCAGCTGATATTGGTTCCTATGCAGCTCACCTAATAGGTCCATCGAAATTGTAATTCTCGAGGGGGTATGTAAGTGATTAACAAATCAATAAATTTTAAAATGTGTGTTATTTGGTTGTTACTTTTTTTTATTTATTTTTTTTTTTTGTGAAATTGTTAGTATTTTTGTATGCATATTAAATTTTGTATATTTCTCAACAGCATCAAAGAACATAACGACCCAATACATCTGAGTGTAGCGCACTATAAATAAAAACGGCGCCAACGGCACAATAAAACAGCAATCGAATGCCAAAAGGACAAGCTGTGAGAGAATGTACATACATATGTAAACAAGTTCAAGCGGATGTGCGCTCTTTTGGTACGCTCTAATCAAAGTGAGACTGTGAGAGCGTGCGAGAGCTTAAGCAACAAGCATGCAATAATATGGTTTAACGGTTAGTTATGATGCCAACAACAATCATCTGGTACTAGTGCAAACATAGGTACTGTTGTGACTGAATGTGGCGTTAACTACCATGTATACGAGAAGTATGTGCACGTGGGGAAAGGGGATGCCATGATTATTTTATGTGGTTGCTGTTAGTGTTGTTGTAGTTGGCATTGTAGTGCACTTGGAACAAATGTTGATGAGTTAGAAAGAGCTAGCATGCGTACGCAAGCGCGCATGACAAATGTTATGACGTCAGTTGTGAGTGAAAGAATAGTAAAAAGAATGCCGATACAATATGATTGAAACAACGCATGTGTATTTGTTGCTGTTGTTGCGGCTGTCGTTGACTTTTTCAGCTGATTTTAGCCGCTGTGGCTGCCGCATTTCGTTTCAATTCAGTAAACTTTGGTTTAGTTTGGTTTACGGATTTCTTGTGTAAACATTAAAAATGCTCAACAATGAAAATGCCCGCTGATTTGTGAAAATAAACCAATAGAAAAATAGAAAAAATTATTTCGCGTAGTTGTATTTTTTTCGCGGCATATACGCGCATTGCTTTAGTTGTTATTATTGTTGTATTATTGTTGCCGTGGTAACTGTGCAACACAGGAAAAAGAAACGTAAACAGTTTCAATGTACGCATCTTAGCGTAGGCGTCAAATGCAAAAAGCCGGAAATGAAAATGTAAATCGACGAAATGTAAAGAGCAGACAGCTAACGACAACGCACAACTAAATGTAAGCCTTGTTATTTGTTTATTAATAATAATTATTTAATACATAAAAGGTACAGGCAGACACCGAAATAGCCAAATAACTGAACTTTGGCATCTAATGCGCACTTTTTATGTATAATACACATAATTGAATGCTCTTGTTTCTCATTAAGTAAAGACATTTGCAAGTGCAATCGTAAAATTGCTCAACTATTGATTTTATGGAGCCTGAATAACTTCCTTTAGTGTTTTTTTTCTCATGACTATAATTGTGTGCGTAAGCAAAAGAATGTTTTAAGGAAGTGTTTGGAAGCTGATGTTGGCGATGGCGGAGACGGTGACGACGTGGTGTGTGTGTGCAGGGTTAAAAGTGCATATTAGTTCTGGTTATTGTTGTTGTGGTTTTTGTTCTTGTACTATAATAGCAACTGCCAAGCGAACAAAAGCGGCGACAGCTTTGTTGTCTGCCTGTCTGCCAGTCTGCCTCTGCATTATATTTTCTGCACGCTGCTGTCTTTCTTTGTCGTTTGCGAATGTTGACTTTATTCGGTGTTTTTCTGCTTAGTCTTTACTTTTTCTTAAATTTAATTTCTTTTGCTTAGTTGTTCTCATTTAATGCCCAATTTGTTGGCTGTCACTTCTTGGGGGTCGTTTGCTTTGTGTTTCTACTCAATATGATTTAATAAGCTTGAGCAGTTAAATACAGCATTTTGGTTTTGACGTTTTTTTTTCTTGGTTGACTAGTCCGCATGCCTTGATATGTCGCCATATGAGAAAGTGCTTAACAAGGACTTAAGCGCACTTATAGAAAAGGTTGCTGCTCGCTTAGGTGGTCACATGCATAGTTTGGCTTAAACGATATTTGTTGGCTGAGCAAGAGCGAAACTTGAGCCTGATTAATGTGTGAGTGATGATTTTGGCATGTGAACGATGGCATAAATACATTTTAAAAATGGGTTATGCCATTTGTGCTATGAACGATAAAGTTAAGTAAAACTAACTTTGTTGTTATATTACATGACATTTTGCAGTGATAGGGTAATCTGCAGCTTTAGAACTTCACTCTCTTGTTAATAGCCTTCAGTACACATGTGCTTATTTATACAAATGTGTTCTGCAAATGGCTTTTACTTTCTTGGATTTATCTGAGTCGACACTCATTCGTTGGCATTTTGCAATTGCACTTCTCATAGTTTGTTGCTGGAATTGTCAAGTCAAGTGTGTTTGCAAAACATTTTGTGGCATTGTCTTTATTCAATTAGCACATTTCCGCCATCAGCAGAAATAGACCTCGTTAAAGGGAGCAGCATCAATTCAGAGCAAAGCCGGTCATATCTTTTTATACCCTGTACCATAAAATGGTACGTCGCAGACCCCATAAAGTATATATATTCTTGATCAGCATCGAAAGGCGAGTCGATATAGCCATGTCCGTCTGTCCGTCCATCTGTATGAACAAACAGATCTCGGAAACGGAAAGACCTACAACCACCAAATTTGGCACGAAGACTCGCCCAATCCATAGGCATAACAAGTTTATTTTTTGTTTCGATATTCGACCTATAACATATAGCTGCCATAGGAACGATCGGCCGAAAACCCACAATTAGTAACAAAAACCGTTTTGTATTTCAAGATATCGTTACCAACTTTTGGGTTTAATAGTTTTAGTTCATTTCCAATTACATATCTTAATATTATATATATAGGTTTACTATATCATATAGCTGTCATAGGAACGATCGGCCGAAAAACAACATTTACTGAGAAAAACTTTTTTTTTCATTAAGATATCGTTACCAAATTTTGGATTTAATGATTCTAGGTAAACTCAAATCATATTCCTAAATATGATAAATATCGGTATACTATAACATATAGATGCCATAGGAACGATCCGCCGAAAAATGGCTTTTATAAAAAAAAAATTTTTTTTCTTGAGATATCCTTACATAATGAATACAAAATATTAAAGCAACAAAAAAATATATTCAGTTTTGGATTGGGTACAGGGTTTCTATAGTATGAATGCGTATGAAATCCTTAGTCCTTTTTTTAATAAGAAAATTGCAAGCTTTAGTCTTATAATTAAGGAAGTGTACATAAATGCCAATATGTTTTTGTTATGTTGTATGTTGTTATGTTAATGAAATTCTAAACCAAAAAAAAAAACAACAAGTGTAGCAATGATAAGTCAACTTAGTGAACTCGCACATCATCAATTATCAAGCACAACAATATTTATTTATTTATTAAATTATTTGTTATTTGTCATTATATTAGGGCTTGTTTTCGATACTTTGTTATTTTTAACTTTTATTTAATAATACTTAGCGAAGTGCAATGCGCCTCTGGTTGTTGATTTTTGTATTGATATAATATGACATTCAAATTTATTGCTTCTGCTTCTTTCCGGTCTATAATTAAACAAACGAAGGCAACTTGTATAATGTTAATGAGTTTATTATTTGCATATCTTTTACTACTTTTTGCCTTCTCATATTTTAATGTGTACTCAAGAGCCATGTGGCATGACGTCGATATGGGCTTATGTTCAATTGCCCATGTCAGTTGTTGACCTATATACGAGACAATTAACTATACCCCACACTCACTTCACCGCATCGCATCGCACCGATTGCTGACATCGGCTGTCATTTCTCTCATATTACATTCAAGTGAGACCCTGACATGGAGTGTGTTAAATACTTGCGATGTTTAACTATGACTTTGCTTGTTCGTGCAATGCCTGTGCCTAGAGGGAATAAAAAAGGCATGTGTGCAGGTTCCCAGCTGTCGCAGAACCTTGAAGCCAAATGGGGAAATTTGCGACATAGTATGATTCTGTTGTAACTCGACCGCAGCCGCAACTTTTTTCCTTTAGTAAAATTTTTGCAAAGTTTTTCTTTTCCGCTAGAGAGAGAGCAAATTGAAATGTTCTGCGGAGCATTGATTAACATAAATTAGTCATGTAAATTAAGGCATTTGGGTTGGTGAATAAAATAAAATTTTAATGCTAAAGGACAATAAAAATTTTTAATAAAGGAATACAAAGTTGGTTTGCTAAGTTTTTTAAAAATGCAAAAAACAAAAGAGGATTGTATTTATAATGTAGGTGGTAAATCCCTGCTCTTCGCAGATAACAAAATAACTTCGCCCTAATTAATAGTGAGGATTGCAGTTAAATAGAAATTTCGTACTTAACAAAATAAACTAATTTTGTCGGCTTTATTGACAGGAATTATTGACTTGCATTTGTGGTTTTTATTCAATGTTTCTTTTGCAAAAAAAAAAAAAACAAAAATGTATTATACTCAACAAAATGTAAATAATCATGAAGGATGCGTAAAAGCTATTAAACGTGACATGCGAAAGGAGACATGTAAACCCATTAACTGCGGAAATGATTGCGTAGAACCTTTGTTACGCACTTCCTGACCACACTCACTGCGTGTAGGTATGACAAGTGATTGCCTGCGCTTTATGCCTACATTTGAAATACACCTTGGCTGTCTGTCAGCTATTCAAACGACCTTCAACTCTGGCACGGATTGCTATCCATGTCATGCATGCCATAAATTAAAATCCAGGCACATGCCTATGTTTAGTGCAGAGGAGTGAGTAACTTGGCCAGACAGGCAAACATTTTGTCTACGAACTTAGTTTGCTTTTAATGGCCTAATTATTTCGTCATGCTGTTTTTCTGTGTTAAATGGTTGGAAAAATGTGAAATGTTAAAAATTTCCGCACATGACGTCATTGGTAAAAGTTGTATATTTTGTTGTTGTTGTTGTGCTCTTGTTGCTGTGCTGCAGTGGGTTTATAGGTTCGTTCACACCATAGCCACGATTTGTTGTTAGTTTGCCGTAGGTCCTTTACGCCGCTTTAACAAACTCATGCCAACGAAATCAATAATTGAACACGTGACGCCGCAATTCTTGCGTAGTATAAAATATTTAAGCAGCACATTTGCCTGGACTTGCCTTGCCACGAGGATTGTCTCAAATGACTTTCTCATTTGTTTTGTTGCTGTTTTGGCTTCTGTTTCGTTTTGGTGTCCGATTTTAGGTGGCAGGTATTTATAACTTTGGCCTTTTCACGTTCTGGTGTCAACTGCCCCAAGCATTTTCTGATTGTGTCCGAAGCCTTCTGGCCTTTAATACTTTGTGGTTAGTTTGTTAATTGTATTCATTATTTTTTTAATTAATTAAATTAATTTTGTATTATGTCATTGTGTTTAGTGTTGGCTTGTGCTTTGCATTTTGACGGTATAGTTTTTTATTGTATTTTTTTTTTTTTGTACGCACTTAAGCTGCAGTATGCTGATTCACATCATGTGTGACTGCCTCAAGCGATTAGCGCCTGTCGGGTGTTAAGTCTAATAAATTAGCTATCAAAATTAACCGCAAAAAATACATATTTTGCGCTATAGCAAATAAAAAATAAAAGAAAAACAAACGAATTAAATGGAAAAATAAATTTGAAAAGAGAAATCTGGAGCTGAGTAAAACGCATGTAAATATTTTGTGAATCTATCCACAAATGTAAGGTGTTAAATGCTTTTGTGTTGTTTAGTTTTATTGCAAATCGTGTAAATAATAAAATATCGTAAATTTAACATGCCCCGTAATATGGTATACGGCTGGCGCCATTAGTTTTTGCGTGTTACGCATACGTCATGTGGTGCATTGCAAAAACAATGAAAAAGAAAAAATTCACGCAGCGAAAACATTTCCGGTAAACACAAAGAAATTGTGCTAATTGATTTAAAAGGATGATATTATTAAGTTGAAAGATTAAATTAATTATTCAATTATTTTGTAATTTATACAATATTTTGCGTATACGTGATATTTTGCGTCCAGCTGAACATGACACTGACATCAAAGAATGGGCATAATGCCTTCGGCCGTTTTATATATATTAAATTTTGATAAAAGGGAAGAAAAAAAAAAAACAAAAAATCAAATAAGAAAGAACTGCGCAAATGTTTGCATAATCTTAGGTCAACAGCAGAAGCCAGTAAGTAAGTTGAACATAAAATAAAAAATAAATTTCTAAGAAAATGTTCTATGAATTGTATGTGCATGTAAAAGGAAGCACTAAAACTGTACATGATTCATTTATATGACAGCGAAAACCAAAAAATAAATAGAAATAAATAAATAAAGGGAAAAGAAAATCATGCCGCACCAGCGTCCAAAGAACGTCACACCGGAGGAGTGACGCCGTCGAATCCAATTGCCAATGACGAAATTTTTGCACGGCACACGCCACTTGCGTGCATGCAGACACTATATCCCATCCCAAGCACACCCCGCTCGCTGAAACCTTGCCGTCGTTTTATATGCAACGGCTGCGTTGTCCTTGTGGACTAATAATAGACACGAAACGAAATTCATACACGGCAAATGAAGCGTACAGTCCGCAAATTTATATGCTTCGAGACTATCATCCGTCTGTCTGACTGTCTCTCTCGCTTTCGCTCAGTTTGCATGTCACGCTGTCACTCTGTCGCCGTGTTGCCTTAGCTGTCTGCCCGTAGTGCGCTCTGTGTTCATTTGTAATTTTCACATTTGTGTTTTTTGTTGATTTTTGTGATTTATGTTTTTCTAATCTCAATATTAAAATTAACGGAGTGTTGTAAGCAGTTAGCGTGGCTCGTGTCGTGTTTGATTTAAGCCAAGTTGACGCCTTGACTGACTTTGCTTACGCCGGCATTGGTACGAGCCGGTTGCTTGTCTTGGTACGAGCCACTCTGGCTTAGGGAAAACGCTCGTCGAGCCCTTGGCTGCTTGGCTGGCGGTTAGGCGGTTCGTTGAGTTTCGCTTATGTCAGATTCGTCATTTCTTAGATTTAATTAAATTTATAATCGCAATTTATTACTTTGCTAAAATCTGTTCAAGTTTGTTTAATTTTTGATTGCTGAAAAAATTCCATTTTGGTGTTTTTTAGTAAATTATTTTTGTTTTTGTTGAACTTTTCAATGTTTTTTACATGTCGTCTTAGACTTCGATTTTGCTTAGTAAGCAATTCTCTAGACATTTTTCACTGCGTAGCTTAGAGATGTTAATGAAGACAGTCATCATCATATCATATTGATTAGCTAAGATTTCATTGGTATTAAAATCGGAATTTCCATATATTTTTTGCGATCTAATCGATATTATCGGACTATCAGTTTAATAATATGCATTTGCACAATAATATGTGCCAATATATTTCAAATAATTACTAAGTGAAGGAGAACCTGTTTGGTTCAGAAAGTATGCTTAGTTGTTGAGTGTTTTTTTTCCAGTGTTTGTTTTTGTCTGTTTGATATTTGCAATAATCCTTCGTCATTTCTGCTTAATTACGTTGAACTGACGCGTGGCTTTGTTATCACAGCAAAGCCAAAAGAAATTTAATTAAAGTTTATCTTATCTAAACGTCAGTTTGTTTAGCAAATCACAGTCGGTGACAAAACTGATTGGCATTGCTTTGTCATTATAAAATCGAATTACTTGCAGCTGATAAGCTTAGCCTAGCCTGCCTTTGGTCTTTGACTGCTTATCAGCCAGCGTCTTATCGTATGTGACGTCTGCTAGACGTACAGACCCAATGGCGCCGGCGAAGATAAAGTCGTCTACGCTTAGTCAATAAATTACCGCATGAACTTTTATGACTTAAATATTTTAAAATTTTATAAGTTTCTGTAATTAATTTTAGCATATTCATGTATGAAATAAGGCAAATAAATGGCTGAAAATGTTTGCCAAATAAATACCGCAGATAAACATCTTTGGCACATATGTTTGACAAGCTTCTACTGCTCTATGCTTAGATTTTGTGTAAATTATTTGTATATACAAATATAATGCATTTTAATGTTGACATAACTGATTAATTGTTTTGTGCTGTGCGAATCTAAAAAAAACTATATTTAGCTGAGCGGAAATGATACTACAGTACAGTACCGCTCTGAAAATGCTTATTTCAAAATGTAAATTATCAATTTACTTTACAAAAATTTCATTTACCCATTGTTGACTGTGACCCGGATATGTGTTTCGAGTTGACATTTTCGAGGTAGTCCTGTATATTGCAATTTTTGATTTTGCGAACTTTGAGCTGTAAATTGTGTAAGCAAAAGATGTCTAGCACAGATTTAGTATTAATCTTTTGTTTTTAGGTTTTTTGCCTAAACTAAAGATTTCTGATTTCTATTTTCTGTTATTGTGTAAAATAAACGCGACGTTATAAATCAAAGTGCATATGTGTTTGGTTACATTTTTAAGCTGATTGCATAGTAGCAATGCTGAGCAAAGGCCTTAACATTGATCACTAACTGACGCAGGCGTTAGCTAAAAACAAGCCAATGTACTATATAGGTGTGTAGTGATCTTGTTAAAATCAACAAAAAGTGGAAAAAAAGAAAAAACAAATTTTTGCAGTACCGTCGGTTTTGGTAAGCTAAGGAACCTGCGCAGTACCTCACACAAACGAGTGAAAATAAAAACATTTTTTTTTATTGCGAAGGTCGTCACCATTAACGCGATAATAAAATAAACAAAAAAAAATAAATAAATATATACATATATATGTATATAGATACAATATATTCATGCATATATAAACGAGAATTTCACACGCGGTGAATGCGCTCTCCAAGCGACAAAAACAAACAAAAATATTAAGAAATAAAAAAAAGGCAAAGAACTGAAATGAAATAAAATTATAAACAACTCTTGGTATCAGGCAAAATACGTCATTTATTTTATGAAAAACAAATCGGAACCGGTTTCATTTGGTAAGCGAATAAGAAAGTCAAAATCAAACATTTAATTAATTCAATTTGATTTTATTCCTTAGTTTTAGTGTCTCATTTTTTTTGGTTTTTCTTATTTTCATGGCATTTGCTCTAATTGCGTTGAGCGATGCATGCTCGGGGAATTTCTTTCTTTTCACATTTCTCATAAGCGAGTGAGCATCTCGTTTGCATTTTCCTTAGATTTTATTGCGTTTGGCTGTGCATTGCGCATTGACGTAGTTTTCTTAGCTGCCAGCTGCCAGTTGCTCGCTGCCAACCCCCGTGCAGCGTTTCATAAAGTATTTTACCTGTTGGGAAAATGCGTTTCGTTCTTAAATGTTCTTTGTTCAAGAGTTGTCTGTGATTCCTTTGAATGTGCACTGCAAGTAGAAACTCGTTTTTTGCATACAATTAATGACACTAGCAAAGCCAAGCCAAAGCAAGCTTGCCCCTTTTGCATTTAAGTGTGTAATTACTTACACTGTCAAATATTTTTGTGTTTGAGTGAGCAAATATTTTAAAGTTTTACATTTGTAACAACAACCTTTATGAGATGCTGCTATATGAGATTATAAAAAAAAAAAACAACGGAGGTGTAGCCCGCATGGGAATGTGAACGAACTTGTAAATATAGGGCATCCATGCTGAACGTAATTATATAAAATGAGTGTTGTCAATAAAACTTTAGAAATTGAAATTCTATTTTAAAACAAATGCTGTGAATATAACAAAAATCAACTTAATAATAATTTGAATTGATTTTTTTGCTTTTATCAGTTCGTTAATTAATCAACCCTCACGTAGTAAACAAATGAGTTAAATGCTCAATCAAACAGATGACAAACTAACTAGTTTTCAATTAACGGCAAGAAATGATTAATTGATTGCATTAAGCAGGCAAAGTTGTTGCATAAATAACTATTTAACACTACTAAGGCCCGCTTGCTTCGCTACGCGAAAGATAAATGTAACATAGCAACCAGCAACAATAAACGAAATTGCATAAAAAAGAAAAAAATAAAGTGAGCAAATAAGCGCCAAAATGCGCATATGCTTTCCTTTCCCAAAAATAGTCTTTATGCCAAGCAAGAAGAGCCTAAGCATTACAAAATTTCAGTGCAATTTTAGTTTTTGTTATTACGAAATATTTCAAAACAAGATTCCATTATTGTTTATGAACCGATTTGAATAAAAATCAAATGAAAACCTAGTTTGACTAATTATCATTCAAATTATATATTTTTCATGAAAATTGGCTCTGTATTATCGATTTCTATAGATTACAAAGAAAACCCTTACATTTTTTTGTATATATAGATAAAATTTATACTTCGGCGTATCTCATGTTTCTATTACTGTAAATGTTAACAGACTGCGACAAAACGACAATTGGGGCGCTTTTACGGTATGCATGAGCACTACGCATTTTAATAAAATCAAGAGAACGCAAAGGAAAACAAACTCACAAAACAAAAGCAATAACAGCAAAAATAACACTTCACTGCAAATGCAATGACAACAACAAGCTGCCAGCTATGCGCAAGTGAGCAACAGATCGACATAACTGCATAAAAAATTACATTCGGCGCATCAGTAAGAGAGTCAGTTAAGCCGTTTGAGTACAAATAAGTGCAGTGGTTGAAAATGAGGAACTGCACCGTAGAAAATTTTGTCTTTGATTTTGTTTTTTTAAGTTGTTTGTTGTTTTATTTTTGCCTTGCTCGCTAACGTTCGGCTTTGCGTCTTGTTTTTTTCAAAGTCATGGGCAGGCGGTCGTGTTGTTGTGACAATACCTGCGCAGGAGCTAACATAGAAGCGTCGTAAATTTTTGTTTTTGTCGGCTTCGCTGTCGCCGCAGACGACGCATTGGTTGTTGTTTTTGGTTTTGGCAACGTTGGCGGCACTCATCGTTGAACGTCCGTCCCTGTTAGCTGCTATTGTAGCAACAGCCACAGTCTGTGTAGTCGCTTGTTTGCGTTTGCAAAGCTTAGGCGGCATTGGAAAATATGCAACAAAGCACTGAGAAATAATAAATAAATTAAATAAAACAAAATTTAGTTAAAATATAATGCATAGTGACAAAAACAAAGTCTAAACGGTTATTTATTGAAAAAAAAACCTTGTTGCTGTAGTTGTTTTTATATGCAATGAAAATACACAGTAAAGTGCAGTGTAGTGACTTGAAAGTCTAAAAATAAATAAATGCAAGCAAATTGTTGGAAAAGGAAATTTTTTACAAATAAATTTGTTAAGTAATTGAAGGACAGTATTTCGTTTTTGTTTGTTCTATGATTAATTGAAATCAATTGAAATTGAGAGCGTAAAGTGCACAATTGCTACTAAAAATAAAGTAAAAAAATAGAAATAAAAAATATATAAACCAATAACAATGTAAATGAACAAAGTACAAGAAAGTTTATACAATATTTTTGACACAGTGCCATTCAGTAAGTGTGGAACCTTCTTTTTATTAAATGTTTAAATTTTCTATTCTGCACGTGCCAAACTGCGTCAAAGTTAAATGCATGTTTATTCAAACCTAATTTTTTTCTAACAAAAGCGCACGTGAAACTTCCTTCTACGCACGCAGTCTCGTCAGTACTTTCGCAATTGTATTTTTCCCCCTCCTTTTTATCATTCATCTTCAACGTGTCTTTTGTGAGCACGTTTTGAAGGCAACTACAAACGATGATATTATTATTGCTCTCCTGCTGCTATGTTTATTGTATTGCATCGTTGTTGTTGTTCAACTGCTTCTCCTGTTCATCGCACGCATAACCATTTTTCAATGACGTCGTCTTGTTCACGTTGTTGTTATTGAGTATATTAAAACTTTTATTAAAAAGATGACACTTGCATATGCACATGAGACTTTCTTTGTGTTGCTATATATTTTATTTTTTTTTTGTTATTGCATTTTACGTCACGTAAATGATATTATTGGGAAAAATATGAGTAATAATTAATTGCATAAAACTTGTATAAGCGTGTGCAGTTGATAATAAATCTTGAACATAAAAATATGGCAGATATATTAAGCTTTTTATAAATATATGTTTTTATGCTTAACAAATTTAGTTCTAACTATGATATTGTTCCAGGGTATTAAATGAAGTTCCGAGGAAATACTGGGTATATAATGAAAGGCTTGTTTTAGAGTATAGCATTAGCAGCAAATTGTTCAGCGTGCAGCCAATTAGATGGCCCAGAAGTAGTAAAGAAATTTTACGTGGTAATATAAATATCACTTTCAGTTATGAGCTGATCTACTGGTTCATCGTTGTCATAACAATTTTGATGCCATCTGCCCTTTTCGAGGGGTATAGATGCAACTTGCTGACATTCCATGGGTACTGTAGATTTCAAAACGCTGCTTAAACATTTACGGGTAAATGTGCATGCGAGTAATTTCAATGTCCCGCATATACAGTTACGTTATGGTTAACGTATAAAAGCGCGACTTTTTTTTTTATAGAAATTCATTTGCAACGATAAGGCGATGACATCGGTATTATCAATGTCTAGAAAACCTTTAATGAAACTGGTTAAAACGAGTTATAAGTTTCTAAAATGCGTCAACAAAAAATAAATGAGAAGCTTGGAAATTAAAAAAAAAATCAGTTTAATTCGATATTAGAGTATTGTTTTTGTGTTTGAACAACAACATGATTTATTAACAAGTTCCAATGAAGTTGCATGCACTTACTTTCAGTTAAGATTTCCAAGAAAAAACACAGCAACGATGTGCTTAACACAAACTGCTACAACACATAATTACATATGTATAAATATATATTTATATAGGTAAGTACGAGCAATACGCAAGGTGCACGCTTGCAAGTGCTGAAACTCAAGTTGAACCGGAAAGAACTCGCTTCGTTTCAAACGCAGTTTACCTAGAAATCAAGTACAGTCGGACTCCTCTATAATGAAGTGATTGAGCGTCGCCAAAAACAACTTCGTTTTGGAGGAGTTTCGTTTTAGGGATTTAAAAAAAATATATAATTTTTTTTTTGCCTTCACCGTATTTTACATTAAACTACTTATTAAAATAAATATTTTATTAATTTTGGAAAAAAAAAATTGGTAATTTTTAGTTTGATTCGCGGTTTAGACTCTTTCTTGGATTCAAGAATATAATCATCGCTACGCAGCGTACAAATTTGCAGTTACTTTCTATAGGGTTTTATATGTACGTGAATTTGAACTATTTGGTTGAATTCTATATACATTACTTTTTTAATAAAAGATGCGAAAATTGAATAAATTCGTTATTGAGGAAATAGTATTTTTGGGTTCTATAAAAAACTTTGTTACAGAAAGAGTTTTAATTATAGTGCTGTTCATTATAGAGGAGTACTACTGTAACTGCAATTATATATTTATTTGTTTTTTATGTTTCACCTGTTCTGTTTCATTTGCACAATGATTTAATTTTATTCATTAATGCATAATTACGCCAGACGCTGTGCTTAGTTTATTAACTCGCTAAGCAAGAAAATTAACTTAAACCTTATTGACTATGCGCTTTCGTTTGAGCACAGAAGAATGGCATGTTTTTCTAGCGTTTATGGTTTTCCATTGTTAGCAAGCAAATGAAATACATATTACTCTTGGCTAAACATACATTTCAAAGTAAAATATTTTTTTTTCTTTCTCGGCACCCATTTGATGGGCATTATTGTATAAACTCTGTAAGGAGTGTACACAACCACTTTCCTAAGTTTCGTTCCGACATGTGAACCTTAATTGTCATATACATATGTTCATATGTAGCATATATAAATTTATGCATATCGGTTGTTAAGCATTAAAGCATTAAACTTTGAGTTACAAATCTGCTTAGGGATGTCTTATGCAATGTGCAAAGCTGAAAATGTTATCTGCATATTTAATACAATTTTAATGCGAAAAATGTGTATGTGGAGCAACTTTCTAAATGGTGACTGCGACATATATTTGTACGTTTTGCCTTGACAGTGCATTAATTTTGTACACGAATATTGGTAAAAAAAATAATGCTAAAAATCGTAATAAGTTGATTTTTGCATGCGTTACTCTAAAAAAATTTTTATTTTGCTTTAGTTTTAAAAGTAAAAATTAATATTACTTTTTCTTTCTTCGAATTTGGAACACAACCAAAAAAAATTTGCATATATGTTTATTGTATTTCAGGTAGGAAAAAGTCTCATATATGGCAACACCTTTATTTTTTTAACTAACAGAAAAAGTTTAAATGATATCTAACTTTTATGACCAAGGGGGCATATATATTTCAACATTTAATTTAATTACCGAGGTGTATTCATAAGTTTTGATTCATCAAATGATAGTTTATGGCATGCTAAGTACTTATGTATGTGGGCAGTCAAATGAACTCAAAAAATCAATATGCCCTACTACAAATGTAGTACGGTGCATTATGTCAAAACTTTAGTCACGTTTTTGACGCTCATAAGAAACAATGAAACCCCAAATAAAACAAAAGCAAAAACTAAAAGTAAACAAAAGGCATTCAGTTGTGATACAACTTTGACTTGATTTCTGTGCCACACACATTGCCAATATACATAGCAAATTTTGTTTTTGTGTTTTTTATTATGTAAATATATGCGCATGTTTATATATAACTTATTAATTTAAATAAATTAATATTAAATACTTTGCCGCAGACACTGAGTGACGCGTATTATATTAATTGCAGAGCAAAACAAAGGCAAACCAAAATCGAAGACAAACATTTTCTATTCTTGTACGCCTCGACGGCCGCCTGTGCAAGTGTCGTTACTTCATAAGTTTTGCGTCTATTGTTCGCTAGTGTTAGCTATGTTATCGTAGCATCAGACAATCGGACAATTGAACTTCGATTAAGGCAAGTGCTGTGCGAGGGAGACAGCGACACAGTCGCTTGTTGTTTGCCCGGCCAAGTGAGTTTACGATCTCGCGCGAATTTTGCATTTTTAAGCGACACACGACGTCGTATTATTTATATTGTTTTTTGGTTTTTTTTATTTAACTGTTCGCGCCGTCTACATCAGCTGTTGTTGTTATGTGTGTTTGCTGTTGTTGCTGCTGACGGCAATGGCAACAGCGTTGGCAAACTTTTGCGATGCTGTTCATGATCGAGCAGGCTTATGGTAGGTGTTTTTGTTTTTATTCTACGTACGATATACGTACCGTATAAACATGCGATTATATATTGCATATGTAACTTGTTGCCACTTTACATTTTGTATATGCCGCTGGCTCGTTGTTGTTGTTTGTTTTGTATTGAAACCGATTTATACCAATTATAAGCGGTTCATGATTTTTACAACAATGTTTATATAGGTTTTTTTTTATTTCTTATTTATTACGTTGTACTCGCACTTAATCGATTTGTACGCGCATTTCTCTTTCACTTAAAATTTTTTTATCATACGAATATTGTCACTGCGGCTACACACCCGTTTTTCCGTTTGTCCATCTCTAGCTCTTTCCCTCTTATTGTATTTCTTCATATGTTCGTTGTTTGTTTTGTTGTTCGGCTTCATAGATCAATTTGTTTATGCATGGAATATTCCCAATATTTTATGCTGATGATTTTTGTCGCCTGTTTGCCGCCAGCAGTGATGTCGTCCCATGGCTGTTGTTTAGTTTAAGCCATGAGATCATTTATTGTAGGTTTGAAGCTTTAATTTGTTTATTATGATTTATTTGTTGTCAAGGC
Organism: Stegana nigrithorax; assembly: GCA_037044495.1. Taxonomy (NCBI): domain Eukaryota; kingdom Metazoa; phylum Arthropoda; class Insecta; order Diptera; family Drosophilidae; genus Stegana; species Stegana nigrithorax. The sequence goes on along the minus strand of JBAMBQ010003091.1, from coordinate 152,676 downwards.
TCCTTCATTGTGGGCATGTTTCTTATGATTATGTGCTTCTGTGCTTCTGCGAAAGAATTAAGCTAATTAGTTACTTTTCTCTATAATTGTATGTTGGCTTGGCTACCAAGCAAGTGAGAAAAGACTTAAATCTTAAAGACTTAAGACTTGCCTACTGGCACAGTTGTAAATATTTAAATGAATATTTAAAAAGTAGCTGCCAAACAGCCTACAGTTGAACAGAAAGCGCCACTTACATAAAGCTTACACAGAGTGAAGTAATGTTGTATGTAAGCTAAGTAAATTAAGTACATTTTGTATACAAATGTAATTATGCGTTTTGTGTTGCCATATAAAAACCGGCTGAGTATGGCAGATTCTTTTGCGTTGCAAAACTGGCGATGTTTGCGCTTTGTAAACGAAGATTGCATGATAGCTGCATATACAATATGTGTAAGCAAATATTTTACTCGTAGTCGTGTGTATAGACATAGGAATAATTGTCATAACAAAACACAGTATACACTCACGAAACCATTATAGACATTCAAAAGATCGCTGACTGATACATAAATAATAAACCGTTTAATCTTGTCTGAGTTGTTGCCGAGATTTAAGTCTAAACTAGAAAGTGTAAATATTTATATTAGAATATTAGTAACTTACTTGTATCGGAACCACAAGTATCAAATTGTTTTGTTATCAAAATACAATAATTAGCGTTAATTTAAAGTTATGAAGGCAACAAAAGTCTGAATATTTTATTGCTGCAAAATTACACAAATGACACAGAGGAACTCCATGCGGATTACTGTATATGCATATTCGCGTAGTGTGTAATGAGTAAACAACAACAGCAACAACAACAAAATGATCAACAAAAACAATCATTAGTTTCCTGATAAGCCGTCTGTATTTTGCGAAAGGTTTTTTACAAATTGATAAACTAAATAAATAATACGAATAACAGTCAAGTATGCTACATACATTTGTAGGTATGCACGTATGTACTCTTATAGTTGTACAGCCGCCGTAGACTGGTTGGAGTCAGTTGTAACCGCTTGCAGGGCAAAGGCATTTAGTCAGAGACAGATAGCCCGGTGTACAGGCGTCTGGCAGACAGTCAGACGGGAAGGCAGGGGTTGATAATCGTTTTGACCGTCGTGTTATTATGAACGTGTTTGTGCGCTGTTCTGCATTAGCAAGAAAAACAAAAACAAGTGTGTCTCAACAAGTTTTAAGTGTTCAGAACATATGTATGCAGGCCGGCGTCTAAATAAAATACGCGCACTTACTTGAGTATTCTTGGTATAAATTATGACCTTATAAAGCGAGAACTTTAGATAGCAACGATTGTTGCGCACAGTTGGATTGGAATATAAAATTTGACACAGTTTTTAATGAACTTCATGTAGAATATTTTTAAAGGTTTTTATTATTATTATTATTTATTTATATATTTTTTTAAAATTGTATTAACTGGTTATGATAATAAAATCTGTTGTGTCTGTAATTTAAGTTGACATTAAATTTATAAAAATAAAAACTTTGGATTAACTTTTGCTGATAAGTTTACCTTGGCATACAAGCAAAAAAAAAAGAACTCACTTCTCTCATAGTACAATTGCTCATAAGTATTCAGCGTTAATCAGTCTCGGTAGTCAATTGCTGGAGCAAAATCCATTAATCCGCGTTCATTAATTTTCTTGTTATTGATAAACAATCCATCGAATAAACAATAAAAAAAAAAAATGAATTATGCATCTAATTAAGATCGTTTTTATATTCTTAAGAAATCACAAATAAAAATCTTTCCATAAGGCCACGCAAGGAAAGTCGACGCTTAATGCAGGCAAGTGCCCGCATGTTCATTGAAATTTTAACCCGTGTGAAGTACTTTTCCATGCACAACTTAGTATCCCGCAGTTAGTGTCGTGTTTAGACCATAAAAAAGAAAAAAAAAAACACTTTCGATTCGTAATCGGAAACTTTTGCATAAGTAAAATCACTTTTGAGCAAACATATGTCATACGAACTTTCGTTTATTTTTGTAAATTATTTTGTTTATTATTTTTTTATTTTTATTCATGTTTGCTTAAATTTATGCATAAACTTTTCAATTGACACCATAAGCGTTTTGTGTTACCCCCATTTTACATATGAACAGACACTCAGTGCGATTGATTTGTTACAATTTGATCCGATGTGCTGCGCTGTTCTGTGCTGTGTTGCGTTGGGTTGAGTTGCTATTAAAAACAATTAAATATAAATAAAAATGAACAATTGTAGAAGAATTAAATGCACACAATTTCCTTGGTATCGCTGTTTTGGTTTGGTGTAATGTATAACATTTGAGAATCGTACGTATCGGAGACATAATGACGCCATGTGAATAATTAAACAGCAACGCGCATACATATATCATATCGGTGACCGCAGACAGTGCTGAGCAGTTGATTAGTTGCAGCAGAAATATCCATGCCCATGCTTTGTTTATGTCATTTCAAAGTCTTGCCTTGATCGGATAAGCAATTTGAAAGTCTAAGGGAAATAAATGTAATAACTGATCAATATGCATTTTTATATATACATAAGTCTAGTATTAGATAATAATCTTTTATTTATTAGACTTTGAACACACCATGCATATGTCGGTGAAAATAGAGTGACGCTAAAAAAGTGTGCACCATTGTGTCGATTGTCTTTGTTGTGGGCAATAGTTTGTCCGATCGCGTGTACAGCCGATCGTTGCCAACCAAGCAGCCGAACAGTCGTAGAAATAAAAAGCGTGCTGATGCCATTGATTTGCCTGCGCCCGCAGAATTGAAGGAACAGTAGATGTATAGCAGCAGAAAACAAGTTGCCAAGGCAACAAGGGAATACGCGAGTTCGTGTGTGTGTGTCACAAAGAACGCGACGGCTGAACGCGCTTTCGTTGACTTGACTTGAGTTGAGTTGAAGAAAATTGGCACGCAAAGGCATTTATAACCGAAGACGCGCGTTGAACTTGAAGTCAAAACGATTTCAATTGTCACGCGAGCAGCAACCAGAGCGACTGATCGAACAAATTAAGCGACTCGCGTTTCTGGGCACATTGAAGCGTTTTTACGTACGTATGCAACTTAACAAGAAGCCAACAAACAAAATATCAATAAATAAATAAATAAAAAAACAAAAAACCAAAAAGTGCTGTGTCAAAAATTAGACAAATAAATTAAATGTAAAGAATTTGCATAAAAAACGATTTAGCAAACAAGCGTGGCAGCAGAACAACTTAATTACCAAAACAAAACACAAAAACAAAAATATTAAAAACAAAAAAAAAAAAAAAAAAAAATACAAATACATAAAAATGAACTGTAATGTCCAAAATTTAGACAGTAAAGTATGTGAAAAAAATTCGTGCACGAGTCAGAATCGTGTATAAGGAAACTGCCCGCCCACACAAACAATTGAAACAAAAAATAATCGAAATAAAAGAGAGATCACGGAAAAATATTACAAAGACACCAATTTCACGCTTGGCAACTAATTTGCATAAATGAATTTTAGAATTTCGTGCACATTTTTTAGCCAACTTAAATTTTTGTGTAATTAAAAGTCAATTTGCGAATTTGGCACGGCTATAATGTACGTAATAAAAATTTTATATTTCGACATTTTCATTAATTAACAAACAAAAACAAAAATCACCGTTTATTATAGATTATATGCTAAAAAAACACAAAAAACTGTAAAAACAAGAACACAAAAAAAAAAAACATGTTATAAAAATAATTTGCATCGGTAACACGGCGTATGAGTGACAAAACAATATTTTGTTGACATGCGTACGTGTCTTTTTTTTTATTTGTTTAATCGCCACAAATGACTCATTTAATTGTAATTTAGTGTTTTGATTATTATTATTATTATTATTATTATTAATGAAGTTGGTATGGATTTGTTTTTTGTTTGCTGCGTGTCTGTCTTTAATATACGTATTGTTTTGCTTTGACTTGTTGATTTCGTTTTTCTTTTGTTAACACGCCAGACCTTCATGTCTTTGTCTGCAATTGCGTTTGACTCATGTAAGCTGGCTTTTTCCTTCTTTTTATTGTTTTGTATGTTTACATTTGGTAATTGCGAAACAAAGAAATGCGTTATTTATTAAAAAAAAAAAACCAAAAAAAATTCCACTTCTTACACTGCCATTTATTTTGCTTTGCTCTTCGATGTGTCTGTGCACATCTGCGCTTTAGTTGAATTAATTGCTTAATGTTCGGCATAATAAAAAACCAAAAAAAAATTTTATAAAAAGTAAAACATTAATCAGTGCACATTGCCTGATGATGACGATTTGCAACTCTGTCAGACTATTTTTTTTTTTTTTGTTTTATTTTTACTATTTTAAAAACTTTAAGAAACATGTAATGTCATGTCATTATATGGCGACATTCGCAGAAATTCTGTTTAATTTTCGTACTTGGTATAATAGTTTTTCCTAAGTTTGGGTGAATCCTCCATGTGCTACAGTCAGTGTTTAGTCTGACTTATTTTTTTTTCTTGTTATTTTTCAATTATTGTCTTTATCGTTTATTAGAATAAAAAAAAATACGAAAAAAAATAAAGCGGTTGGGCTATTTGGTGTGCATTTGGAAATTTTGAGGTTAAAGCGTAAGATTTGCACATATTGGTAAATTTTATTAATGATAATTTCATCATTACCGCTACAAATATTAATAGCTGAAAACTGAACAAAAATTTTCGCTAGCATTTTTATTATTTCAGCCTCAGCGGTTTGTACTTCTTTGATTTTTTATGCATATGAATATTTATATATTAAATAACGTTTGCTGAGCAGTAGAATATTTGAAGTCCAGGCTGTACATTTTGAACACTGCCAAGCAAAAGTATTTCAATAAAAAGTTTATTTGCTCGACGCGTGTGTCTTTTAGCAATGCAATAATTTTTTATTGCAGTCGTACGACTTTTGCTTTCTCGAATTTAAAAAGTTAATTTAAATTAGAGCCTACGGCTTGCGTGTGAGAAACTTCGCGATGTTCCATTTGTTGAATAGAACAAAGAGGAATGTTAGTCCTGCAGTGGCAAACTTAAGCAGCAGCGTTGCTTTATAGAACTCAAAATGTTAAATATTTATATTTATAATTTTAATTATTTGCCGCAATTATTCAATTGTTTGCAATGTCAATAGTGTCTAAAAAAAGTCTAACAGCAAAAGCCTGACGATATTAATGGCTTTTGCTAAAGATAACTTATCATGGCCGACTACGGAACAGCCGAAAGCATAAAGAAACAACTATTAGCACTTCAGATACACTTCCTCAACGCGTTAAATGATAAAAGTAAATACCATATTATTGACTCGACATATTTGCGTAATGTTTAATTGTGCTGCCATGGGATTGCTAAGCGAAGCCATGTGCTCCGTAGCCTTATCTCTCGTTGGGCAAGTCTTATAATAATTACATTGTTATTTGCAGTTAGTTGTTGTGGTTTTGTTTAAAATTTAACTTCAATCGGTTTCACTTTTAAATATAAAATATTATGTGGAAGTTGATAAAAGAATTTCGCATTAGGCTTTGTTATTCTTTTCATTTGAGAAAGCTTTTTCAATAGCTTAGTCATTTTTGTTTATCGTAATTTCAATTAACTATTTAACAAGAAATGTCTGTTGATATGCCTGTAAAAAAAAAGTTCCCCAACAGTTGCTATTATAGCTTCATTATTTTAATTTTTCCATGGCGCTTGGCGATCTTTATGTGAAGTGTGGAAATACCCGCACGCCCTACAATTCTTTCAATAATAAACAAAAGCGCAACACAAAACGCTAACGCAGCCAAAGGTGCTAATTGCAAAATCAACGCAAAGGCAAAAGATTTTGCAAAGAAATAGTTTAATTTATAGGGCGAAAAGATAAAAAAAAACATAAACAAATAAAAGAAAAAAATTAGTCTACAATAATATGACTACAATATGATCATCACACTTAGGTGTGACTTATTTATAAATATAATTAGTGCTACAGTTTATTGTACAGTCGATTTCTTTTCGGTTGCGTTAGATAAACGCGGACATACTTCAATTCGTCATACGGTGCGTATGAGCATGCAAACTTCAGTTAGTAGAAGATCGCGCATACGGCTTGGCTAAGCTGATAAAGACTTGGCTTAATTTATTGTTAATTCATTTATTAATTTTGTGATTTCGCCTACATTAATTATTTCCAGTTTCTATTTGCTTTTGATTTTGACTTTTTTGCGCTCTTGGCGCTACGGGGGCGGCCCGGCCTGGCTTTGTCGACGTAAAAGTTGAAAACTTGTTCAAACGCGCGTACAAAGTTCGTCAGCAGCAGGCAAAGCGCTAATTGAACGGCGACAGCGGTGTCCGGTTAGGGGGAGTGCGGCTTTTCGCGGATTTTGTTATTGCTTGTGGTTTTGTTGTTGGTTGCTGTTGTCTCGCGAACAGCTGTTTGTCGCTTTTAACAAACAAATCGCAGCGCTTTCGGCTCAGTACGTTGAAAGTAACGCGCGGACACACATTTGAAAATACGCGCCTCGCGCGAAAAGCCAAAAGAAAAAATAAATAAAGACTATATTAAAAAAATACGCAGCAAACAGCAGAACTAAGAAAAGCTCATGTGAAAAAAATAAATAAATACGACGTTGAATAATTTACGCCGTGGTGCACACGTGAAGCCAATGAACTTTATCTAAAATAAATATTTTAAAATTGTGACTGATGTGCTTACTTTAATAAATTCTCATTCTACAATAGCGTATAAATATTCAAATAAAAAAGCAATTTTAGACAATTTTTGAATTTGTACAAAAATACGAAATTGTTTTTAAAAAAGTTTAAAAAAAAAAATCGGTGCAACTCAAACATTTCGTGTATTTGCTTTCCAAGGCACAATTAAAAAAAAAAAAAGAAATAAAACGCTGCTGCCCAAATCAGACAGCAGTAAAGTTCATGCTAGCCGCAAGGTGCTTATATTGCTGATGCTGTTGCCATTGTTTTCAGATAGTTTCTTTTTATAAAAAAATATTTGTAGTCTTCGTCTATATTATACGCTACGCCTTCTGTTTATTTTCGTCAACAAATTGCTTTGAAGGCATACCATAGAGACGGGCATTTCCTTATTTTGTGTTTACAAACGCATCAAGTCATAAAAAAGCAACAGGTAATGGTTATAAAGAATAAAACAAAAAATTTTCTAACTTATTTTTTAAATAAAGTTTATCTTAGAGTAAAAGTGCAATATAAGGGATGAGCTGTGTGCGATTTTATTATGTCATTATTAGCTTACACATTTTTTTGTGGGCCAACATAAAACCTTAAGGATTTTCTCAAATTTGTGGGAAATAAATGTTATCTTTAGGTGACCTTACTAAAATTCATTTTGGCAATAAACTACTTAAATGTGTCTGTCGCTCTAAGTGGAATAATTATTGCATTCCAGTTCTAATTGTGAAAATAAAAAAAAATAGAGAATATATATCAATAAATTAATAAATAATATAAGCAGAGAAGGAAAAAATAAATTCATATAAATAATATAATTAAATACAGCTAGTATACAATTTATTGTATAAAATACAAAAATACCAATCTTAAATAGAAAAAAATCTCAATAAAGCATATAAAATATAAGTAAAATGTTTGTTTTTGGTAAATAACAATAAACAACAAATAAATTGAAAAATATAAAAAAGTTTATAATATATTTATATCAATACGATATTTTTATATCAATACGAACTTATATGTAAAAGAATTATTATTATCTCATATATAAAATTCATTGAATTTGAAAAAAAAAAAAATACTTCTGATTTACTGAAATAGCCAACTTACTTAAAGAATATATATTACTTCTTTAATATATATGTTATATATATTTTTTTTAGATATAAAATCAGGTCAATAGTCAAGAATCCGTTGATAAGAGAAATTTCTGCTCTAAAACCTGTTTAATTTTTACAATAGGCTTGACTTAACTTGCTGTCATTTCAAGAATGAACTATAATTTTGTTGTTATTTTACATCAATTTTTTCCCTTAAGTTGCAGATAAAAAGGGCTATAATTGCCTCTGGGCTGTCGATTAAGATTGCTGCAATAATATTTTCAAAAACTGCTTGTCTTTGCAATATGTGAACGCTCATCGGTTTATTGTGCATAAATCTAAACGAGTTCGAATAAACTGCAAAATAGGGCTGCAGTTTGCTGTAAACTACTTTATAACACAGCAGAATGTACAACTGATCGTGCTATTTACTCAAATACATGGCACATTGCATTGTAAGCAAACTGTAAAGTTCGCTGAAATCAGACATAACACATGTGTACTTTAAAAACTTTCTGCTCGTTAAAATTTTATATTCGAAGCTACTAAGAACTTTTTGGAATACAAAACTACTCAAATACAATTTGCACATGTGCCAGTTGGCAGACCTTCAATTTTTTGTTCAGTTTGTGTTCGTTTTTATCTTGCCTTTCATACATCCATTTAGGCATGAAAAATAGAAGCCGCGCGTGCCTGTTAATTATTCTGCAACATAAACAAGAAAACCAGTTGCCCAAAATTTTAGTTTTGAGCAACGAGCAGAGACTGTACAAAAATTGTTAGAAATTAGTTTTTTAGTAGCTTATTTTTTTTTTTTTTAACTTTACCACAAGAAAAAAAAATTGACCAAGACACGCTTTTATCAGCAAATTGTGCCAAATACAAAATAAATAAAAACAAAAAGAGCGGCAGTCAGAAGCAGAAAATAGCTTCAAGCAAAGACAGCATGCATAAATTTCAAAATTATTGTAATTTATTTGAGTTTCTCATACACACAGTAAACAACAGAACCGCTCTGAGACTCAGTCAGAGGTGCACAATGGGGCGTCTGGAGAGTAAATAGTCGGGAGAGTTCAACTGAGCGTAATGAGTGTGTGAGCGAATAAACGAGCAATGAACGCACGCTGTTGAGTCGCTCTAACGCCAGCACGTGTTTCAACTCATTAGAACTCGATTACTTTGGACTACTTGACAAGAATAATAATAAAAACAGCAAGATAAACAACAACAAGCGACTAATTGTTGACTGTGCACATGTCATGAATATGTTTAGGCAACAACAACAACAACCAAATGTATTTGTTGCTAAGTGCCCCAGAAAAAATGCAAAAAATGCACAGAAAATTTGTTGTGGGTAACGGCTGCCTAATATATCGTAATGAAAAAAAGTAACGATTACGTATACGCACAGTCTGCGTCTGATATGCAGGTGAAACTTGCGAATATTATTTAATAAGCGCTTTATGTTACGTTAAGTTTGTCTGCCTACTTATCAGCATTTCGATTTGTGTCGGGCGTTAAATACAAGACACGTTAGTCAGCTTCCTTAGAGCGATAACAGACTTCATGATATGCATTGGAATGAAGAATGTTGAGTTTATTTATTTATTTAATTATTATATCTTTTTTTCTGGATTTTTTTTTTTTTCTTTTATCTAAACTCGTTAGTAATATAAACAAAATTATGATTATGATAAGCTTAGTTAATGAGAAATACTCTTAGTTGTTGTAATTGCTTGCAAGTATCCGCAGTCGGCTGCTGACAAGCTTTTGACTTTACATTGCCGCTGTCAAACCGGTCATTGGTAGAACTGTGCACGACTACTCCGGTGGGTCTGACATTTAGTTTGCTTGTGAAATAATTGCAAGTAATGCTACGTTACGTTACGTTATGTTACGTTACGTTACGTTAATTTACTTACCTTAACTTTACCTTATGCCATATTGGCAACGACTATTTAGTTTTTTACAGCTTTCGGTGGCGTTTGGACACGCGCGAACTACTTTGAGTGCGGCAGTATTTTGTTTTCTTGTAGTTTTTCATTACAATTGTAATACTTCATAGTTCCTGCGAAAAAACGTACAGCTGCACTTCTAAATAAAAACAATATTTTATAAAGCCATACAATGTAAATCATTGTAAACTTTTTATTTTTGTAAAATATTTTGCTTAATTTCTTAAATGCAACTGTGTGTAAGTTTAAAAAATATTTATATCTATATTTAAAATAATTGGCAAATGGCATGAATTTTTATTTTTCACTTTACTCGTTGAGTGAGAAGACATTTGCTTGTCATTTTGTATAGAGAAGTGACTAATTAAAAACCCAGAAATTCTATTTTTTGCAACGCTTTATTCCTTTATAGGTAATTTTTTAATTACGGATGTTGATTACCTGCCTGTCTTAATGATTAACCACATGATTGCGAGTTCAAAACATTTTCCTTCATTTCTTAAAATGCCACAATAATTTTTAACCAAAATAAAAGTCTTAGGTTTACCTGCAGATGAGCTGAAATGTTTAAAAATGATTTTAAGATAAACAATTTCAAGTTCTAAAAGAGCAGCAAATTATTTAAACTGAATGTTTTCCGGCAAACGTGCCACAAGCAAACATCGTTAGTGCTTTGGGCTGCCTACACTACACGCCAAAGATCTCCTGGCGTAGGCGACCTACATTAAAGAAATAATAAAAACAAAAAAAAAAAAAAAAAAATAATATTTACTTGCGAAAATAAACATGAATATATTTCGGATATGCTGCCGATTTATTAAGTGAAAGTCAATTTTTGTTAACATTTCACAGCAACGCAAAAAAAAAAAAATATTATTTATTTTGATTGTTTTCTTAATTTCAATTTATTTATTTAATAAGTCAACACAATACATAGAATTTCAGGAAGACCTTTAAGATATGACCACTACTGCGCCTTAATAATAAATAAGCTGCTGGATTTATTTAAAAATAAGAAGACTTTAAAATAGCAAAAATCAAATGAAAATAAACAAAATAGCACAAATGCCCCACATTGCTGGCGTGGGTACCCTTTATCTTGTTGATGCTGTTTGATTTGATTTTTATATTTATTTTTAAAAATTATTTTTTTTTTTTGGGTAATTTTTTTGGTCTCAAACAATGAACTTTGTTTGTTGTTATTCAAAAAACGTTGTGGCATATTTCTTTGTTTCAACTGTGCAGAGCCGTGTAAGATTTATACATGCGTATGTTCGTGTGTTAATGCTCATACTATATGTACACACGTACATACATATGCGTTTGTTGTTTTTGAAAAAGAAAAAAATAAAAAAACAGAATAACAACAGCACTGTGAGTTATGTGCGACAGGCTACTGTCTGCATAATTATTATCTTATCATCAATAACTAATTTAAATAAACCGTTTGCCTTTGTTTTCTATTATTAACAGCGAAAAGGAAAAACAAGTAATATAACAAAAACAACAATAAATGAATATATCAAAATTGTTTGCTTTGCATTTTGTGATAATTGTGCAGCTTTGCTGCTAATGAGTGGGGCACAGCCGACCCAATCGTTTTGAAGTCTGGTGTGACATGTGTCAACGTGCACATGGCTTATATTATTTGTTTTGCAGTTGAATCACAAGAAAGATCATGCTTATAGTTCACACTTTACCGATGAACGGTACAAGTAATTATTTTCTGTCATTTTTAAGCTAATCTATCAATGCAAACAAATGCTAAAAGCCCGAACTGGATCTGCCTGAATGAACTGCGAATTAAAAATAAAACATTGAGTAATAATTGAGTAATTGGACAGCAGCTGGGATATTGGGAATTTCTCACTTTTTACTGAAATTTTATAAATTACGTTATCAATAATATTTTTTTCAAACTTATTGTTCTTCAAACATTAATTTGTAATTTCTTGAACGATCTACACAAACAACTAATGAACATTAAAACTTCTTGTATTTCAGTAGAACAACTTGAAAGTTTAAACGCATAAATACACGTGATCCACACTGCCGTTTTGAATCTAACAGCTCCTTCGGCTGAAGACAATAAATACAAATCTCGTGAAATTGCTGCGACAGGATCTATGGCGATACTGAAGAGCAACACGAACAACGTTAGACTATACGTTAACCCATAAGCTACACAGCTGCAGCATACAACATCACCTCTGGCTTCCCTAAGATCCCATATACAGCCAAAAATAAAAAAATAAAAAAATCCCGCACAAAAAGTGAAGTCTAACACCGCCAGACTATAACCAAAAATAATAAATAATATAGAAATAAATTAAAAAACTGAATAATAAGTACAAAAATTAAATCCACAACAAGAAAACGTGACTGTTCTGATCTAGAGGTACATAACTAGCAACTAGTAGAGTCCAACCATACCAAAATCAAAGAATATTTTAGTAAAAGAAGATTTAAATAGAAAAAAATAAAAAGAAGAAGAAGAAAATGGATTTCGATCAGATATTGTCCAGATGTGGCGATTTCAACCGATATCAGTTTATGATACTCGCGCTCTTTGGCTTTATCAATATCATCGTATCGATGCACTATTTTACCCAGACTGTGATAAGTTTTGTGCCCGATCATTGGTGCTATCATGAAGGCTTAGTTAATAAGACATACGACGAGATCGGTGAGATCTACAAACAGTTTCCGAATCCCTCATGTACGCGTTTGGAGAGCATTAACGGACCGAATGTAACCGTAAGCAAGGAGAAGTGTGAACGTTGGATATACAAATACGATTATGGCTATAGAAGTATGAATACCGAGGTGAGTACAGTGTATACAATAACGAAAAAGTAACCGATAATGAATGCCATATTCACTTACAGTTGAACTGGGTCTGCGATTCTGCGTATAAGGCACGCATTGGACAATCCTTGTTCTTCATTGGTTCCGTGGTGGGAACATTATTCTATGGCCTGCTCTCCGATAAAATTGGACGTGTGCCTGCATTGATCTTGTCGAATTTCAGCGGTTTCATCGGCGATTTCTCAACAATATTCACAAAGAGTGTTACAACATTTACGCTATGTCGATTTATTTCCGGCTTGGCGGCTGATACAAACTTTTACCTCATGTACATAATTGGTTAGTAATCGAGTAGCATATACATCGTTATTTTGTAACGGTTTGCGTTTGAATCGTTACTTAGTAAAGACCACTTTTTTTGTCAGTTGCAAAGTAATCAAACTGTATTTCTAACTCGTTACTTATGAATTTGTATTCTTCACAGTGCTCGAATACATCCGTCCCTCTATGCGCACCCTGGGTCTCAATATGGCCGTGGGCCTCTTTTATTGTCTCGGCCTTGTCTTTACGCCCTGGCTGGCAGTCCTGGCTGGCCACTGGCAACGATACTTAGCCTGCACCTCCATACCTATACTCCTGGTGACGCTCTTCTACTTCGTTGTCCAGGAGAGCGCGCAATGGCTGGTCACCCGCAATGACATTGACGGCGCCATTAAGCGACTAAAACGCGTGGCCAACTTCAATGGCCGCAAAGTGACACAAATGGAATTCGATGAGTTCCGCAAACATTGTGAGATTCAACGCGAGAAGCAGGGTGGCGACGACATGCATCACGCAACGCTGCTCGACATGTTCAGAACGCCACGCATGCGTAAGAATACGCTTATCCTCTTCTTCAAATCGTAAGTCAGCGTATACACAGCACTCTGCCCAGAGTGTTCTGGAACCCAAAATGTAAACGTCTTTTATTGCCTATTCCAGCATGGTCATCACACTCTGTTACGATGCTGTCTCGCGTAATGTCGAGGGCATGGGCATCTCACCATTCGTCATGTTCTCGCTCAGCGCATTGGCCGTCTTGCCCTCGAGTATTCTGCTGGTGCTGCTGCAGGACCGCATTGGCCGCAAGGGCATGGCATCGGGCTCACTGCTAGTCGGTGGCTTCTTTACAGCAGCGGCTGGCATCGCTATTGCCTATCAGCAGCATAATCACAATGCAATCCTGCTCGCGTGCTTGACGATTGCGGCGCGTTTTGGAGTTGCCATTTCGTATGAGTCCGGCTCACAATATGCCACCGAGTTGATACCCACATGCGTGCGTGGTCAGGGCGTGGCGGCGGTGCATGTGGCCGGCTTTGCAGCCTCCTTCCTAGCGCCCTACATACTTTGGCTAGGCACATTCTTCAAGGCAGCTCCATCGATCATCTTGGGTGTGCTGTTCTTTGCCGGTTCGTTTGTGTGCCTGCTGTTGCCCGAAACGCTCAATAGGTGTGTAGTATTAAATTATATATTATTTTTAACCATATATAATGTATGTTTTGGCATGTGTTCTTCTATTAATAGAACATTACCCAAGACCATTGAGGAGGGTGAGGTCTTTGGCATGGGCGAGCGCATGTTTGATTTCCCTTGCCTGCAACATCATTCCGATGATGGCGAATCCGATTCGGAAATGGAAATTGGCAAGCGCAAACAATCTCTCATCACACCCGAAATGAACGAAGCGGAACAATACAAACGCAAACAGTCTCTAATTGAGGCAGATCGCGAGGAGCAGGCGCTCAAGGATGCCAACTCCAATAGCTTCGCGTAAAACCCAAGACAAGGAGCGGTCTTGGTTTTATACTGTAATTAATTATACTAGGCATTAAGTTAAGGCAACTCAGCTCTTAGGGATTCAAACACTTAAAAAATTTAATTAAATATACTTAATATTTAATTACGATAATAATAATTCAGAAAGAAGGAAGTACATAAATTGACACGCAATGGGAGCAAGCGCTCATGCACGAGGGATGCAGCTGATGCAGATGTTTGTTGGATTGGTCGGCTGCATGCTCGCGCGTGGGCATCACCAGGTCCGGAACTATTGCGTATGCTCAGTAACAAGACGCCTTTTTCAATATCTTATAAATAAATCATTATGTGAGAAACCTAAACAAGAAAAAACAAAAAAAAAAAACAATATGAATAAATTTATATTTAGGGAACCCATTTATACGTACAACGTAGCTACTTACAACGTATATGCCTACTTATATATATAATTACTTAGAATATTTCTAACAATTACATCATAACCCAACAAAACAAAAACAAAAAATAAAACAATTTATTTTTTCCAAAAAGTCCTAAACGGCATAAAAAAGTTAACATTTAAGCGGCACAATTTCACTTAACTTAAAAATCGAAATTTATAAAAAAAAAATCCTTAGATGCTACAAAAATTATTTAAAAGAAATTGAAAAAAGATTGAAAAATATATATAAAAAATACTATTGTAATAATAAAACAATATAGTTTAAATTTGTAATAATTTGTGTATGCTTTGTTTTTTTTTTTTTTATTTATTACTTAAGTTTTAAATAAACCAACGGAATTATTTAGTTGTAATTATTTATAGCTTACAGAATGCATTACACATGTGTATAAAATAATTTGATGTTAATTCTAGAACAGTGCTTTATTTATATTTGGCTATGATTATCAGACCTTTGAGTTACAGTTGCCAGTTTAAATTTTGAGTTCAGCTAAGATCGCGTTTACAACAGCGTCAGATGGTGGTCAATGCAGGCAAACTCAGCCCACTTGTGCTATTATATGCATATATTGGCTAACACTCCTCAGCTTAGGCCTATGCCTCAGCCGGGTTGCTGCCATGTGCACGGACATTCGCTAGCGTAAACGCGTCTTACAAAATTAATTCATCGAATAACATATAAAAAATATTTTTTGCCCATTTTGTGGACAAATCAGGTTGCTTTAGTGTTCAGTGCTGTTAGAGTTCAATTTCAGTTCCATATGTCAAGCGTTCAGGTTCAGTTCCTTAAGAAATTATTTCAGGGAATTAATTCATTTTTCATTTTGTGTCAGACTCTCGCGACGTTTGTCTAAACATGGGAAGTAATTCCAACGTTCATGCATGCCAAAACGTTCGCCATCAGACAAAGTTTCCGGCAGTTTCCTGTTTTGAGCAATTCATCAAAATAAATACAATACAATTTATGTTACTTATAGAAAACTCACTTATGCAGGGTCTCCGGCAAAGTTAGACAGAGTGCGGCGCCAATGAACATCAAGCAGCTGATGAAAATCGATGGCAACGGCTTATAGAAGTTCCCCAGATAGATAATATAAAAGCAAAGCGAACTGGAAGCCAAGCCGACCACGTGCACATTGGACACGCCGCGGCCACGCACGCTTGTCGGTATGATCTCAGCCGCATACTGGCATTCGGCATCGTAGGCCACCGTGGCGCCATAGCGTCCGAGAAAGACCATGAAAGCCAGCAGCATGGCGTGATTTGGAATATCGAGTGTGGCTATGAGGAAGCCTGTTGTGGCGGTGATGACGCCACCCACAAGCAACGAAGTGCAGGCCATGCCCTTGCGTCCAATGATGTTCTGCAGCAAAAGTATGGTAAAGCCCGCAGGCAGGTAAGCCACCGACGTGTACGAGAACAGTTTAAACGGTGAAGTGCCCAGGCCCTCCATATTGCGATTGACCGTATCATAGGAGAGAGTAATGATGACGCTGTGGATGGTCAGCATAAACACAAAGTGAGTAAATAGATCATGTGTCTTTGGTTGGGATTGAAAGCACACTCACGACTTCAATAGCAAGGTAATGGTGAACTTGCGCAAACGCGGCGTGCGGAACATGCCCAAGAAGGTGTCCTGCCTATTGCCCAGCTTCTCTTCGGTGGCCATTTTTTCCTCGTAATACTTTACAAATTCATCGAAGACCGCATCGTCTACTTGGCGCCTATTGAAGGCAGCCACACGCTTCAGGCAATTGACCGCGCGCCGATAGTCCTTGCGTGTCAGCAGCCACTGTGCGCTCTCGCAGATGAACACCGGATAGAGCAGCACGCCCAGTGCGGGCAGCGAAGCAATGTAGAGATATTGGCGCCAAGTGCCCACCCACAAGGCCAGCCAGGGCGACACGATGAGGCCGGTGCAATAGAAGAGTGCCAAAATAATATTCAAACCGAAGGTGCGCCGCTTCGGACTTAGATATTCGAAGACTGCAGAGCCAAGATTTAGCAAATGTTCGATTGACAGTTGGGACAAGGGCTTACCCATTATGTACATTAGATAGTACAGCGTATCTGTAGACAGGCCGGATATGAAGCGGGTCACCGAAAACCAAGGCAACGTGTGCACAAAGGAGGTGAGAAAGTCGCCTGTGGCACCGGACAAGGTGGTCATAACTAAAGCAGGCAGGCGGCCAATTTTGTCGGCTAGGAAACCGAATAAAATTGTGCCCACAACGGAGCCCAAGAAGAAGAAAGACTGACCAACGGCTGGTTGATAGGATTTCTCGCAAACCCATTTCAGCTGCGAAGGGTGAAAAGACAACAATGTTTTTGTTGCACTGTGGATTCTGTTGGCCAAGACACTTACCTCGGTTGTGACACTCTCGTAGCCACTCTCGCGCTCGAAAATCCACTCATGACATTGCCCATACTCGGCAGCCTTCCCCGTGCCGTTGACAACATCATCGAGCAGCGTGCATGACGGTTGAGCACTCCCCGTGTATATCTCACGTAACTGTATGGCGCTAAGATTCGATAGCTTGGGATGATCACACCTGTGCAATGCAATAAAAGTCACATGGCTGTCTCACATCGGACTAACTAACAAAGATAGAACAAAAAGCGAAAACTTACCAATGCTCTGGCGTAAAACTGATGAGGGTCTGTGAGAAATAATGCAACGAGGATAACAGATTGGTGTAACCATAGAGCAGCAGCAGCACGAACTGATAACGTCCGAAGTTGCCGCACTTCTCCAGCACACGATCGAAATCCATACTGTCCCTAGTCTAGTTACTATACTATGTGTACTCAATACTAATTTATGCTATAGCGTCTGCACAGTTCTTTACTTCTACTGGGAAATCGTAAATCGGGCGTTAACTTGAATTGAATTCACTAATTTGAGAGCACAACGGTTGCCTGCCTACATGCTTTGCGTTAGACTGGCCCAAAAATATTCCAAAGTGACGCCCAATGCGCTTTAGCAGCGTTATATATAGTATAATTCAAAGATTAATATGTGTAATTAGAAACGGCCTATCTGGATACAGACTTTCTTTCGCGCCATTAAGCCTGAGCCATAAGCAAACAATGATTTAGTTGAGCAACGCGGCAGCACTGCGCTTCATATATTATATGTAGATATGTATACTATATGGATAAGGCGAGTATAACTCTATACTATATATCATTTTTGTTTATGTTCTTGCTTTTCGGCACAAACAATCTGCTAAATTAGCCAAATTAGCCGAAACAGCCAAATCAGCCAAGTCAAGTTGTATGCGCACACAGCCAAACAGTCGCGCAGCCAAGCTGCCCAGTTGGCATCTGAGCATATTACGCATCCCGCACAGCATCATATAGCGCGAGCACTGCCTGGAGCCAACGTGGGCGCAACACAGTTGCCAGGTACACAGGAGCAATAACACGACACGAGTGCCAAAGCATTCGGCGAATTCGCAATTTGGCTGCTTATCAGGCAAATGCCTCTTTCCAGCTTATTTCGCACTTCACAATGTCACTGACAGCTGAAATCCACTTTCGTTGCCTGTTGTTGCTTATTCTTATTGTTATTGCTGTTTTTGTCATTGTTGTTGTGCTTTTAAAGCTCTTTATAAATATTTAGTTGGTCTTAGTTTTATGATGCTGCGAATAAATTTTCGCGGCTGCTTCTGTAAGTCACGCCTTTACGTGCGCAACATTTATATGCCTAATTCTTCTTCTTCGTGTTTTTATTTGCTCTTTTATTTTACTTTTTATTTTTTTTTGTTTGAGTCATTTGAGTGCAAAGCTTTTTATTGCTTTTAGGTCTTTATGGCGGCTATTGTACTAGTTCTGGAGATGCTGCTGCTGGTGCCGCTGCTGCTGCTTCTGCTGTTGTTGCTAAATTAGTGACGCCAACATTCTCGCATAGTTATTGTCAGCAACTTGCACGTCGATCGCATGACATTCGTCTGCAACGTGTAAGGCACACCGATTTTCGTTAATGCTCTAACCAACTTGGGTTTTATCAAGGCTGCAGTTTGTTGCTATTTAGATTTCTTATTTGTCAGTTTGTTTGGAGATTTGCAATTATAATATTTGGTGAATGCAAGTGCTGCAGTTTCCGTTTTAGTGCAGTCAGCACGCTTTATGATCGTGTTGATCTTATTGCTGTAAACTTTTTGTCATCTACGAGTTTACTGTTTACTGTTGCTTATCAGTTACAGTCTAACTGCATTCTAGAAATCTGAAGCTGTAAAAGGTAAATCCAATTTTGCAACCAAGCTACACGTGCCAAATACGTCAATGGCCAAGCGGAGGGTATTATAGTAGGCAAAAAGCGACTGCCTGTGGCAACTATGTAAGGCGGCAATGCAGCCACTAAAGACAATAAGCTCCATAATAAATGTCGAAGCCCCCAAGCAACCTGCCTTCGTCAAAATACGGTTCCATAAAAATCAAATGCATTTTATCGTGCACTCATATAGCAAAAGTCCATATGCGAATTTCATTATTAAATAAGAGAATGTTTATTATTATATTTAAGTACAATGGCATATACAGGCTAATGCCCGACACTATATACATTTAGATATGTCTGCATATAGGTGGTTAATTTCCTTAAAACTAAGCAATGACATAGTCACTATGTGCCTTCGAATGCCTTGAGATCTTTTTTTGGCTTGCGACTAGTGCAGGGGAAGAAATACCATTTCTCGCCGATACTGAATTGTTCGCCGTCTGCTAGCGTTTCGGGTAGTTTTCTGTGTATAATAAATATTCAGATAATGTAACAATTGCAATACCAACAACAACAACAACAACAACAATTGCACTTACTTGTGTAAAGTCTCTGGCAGAGTGAGACACAAAACCGCTCCCACAAACATCAGCAGACTGATGAAGAGCGAAGGCAGCGGCTTATAGTAGTTGCCCAAGTATATCACATAAGCACTAAGGAAACTAAATGCATAGCCCACCACGTGTATATTGGCCAGGCCACGCCCCCGCACGCTTGTCGGTATAATCTCGGCGGCGTACTGTGCCTCGGCATCGTAGGCCACGATAATGCCATAACGGCCCAAGCCCACCATCATTGCCAGCAGTAGAGCATTCTCCTTGGGATCGTAAAAGGAGATGAGGAAGCCGGTGATGCCGGTGATGATGCCACCAACAAGCAGCGAGGCACAAGCCATGCCCTTGCGGCCGATCATGTTCTGGAAGAGTATGATCGTTAAGCCACCGGGCACATACGTGATGGCAGTGTAGGAGAACAGCCTGAATGGCGACGTGCCCAGACCCTCCATATTGCGACTGATGATGTCGAAGGAGAGTGTGATGATCATGCTGTGAACAGTAGAAGTTTAGCGATGATGATCTCTGCTGATTATGCACAATTCAGAGCAGACTCACGATTTCAAGAGCAAGGCTATGGTGAACTTGCGCAAACGCGGCGTGCGGAACATGCCCAAGAATGTGTCCTTTTTGTCGCGTAGCTTGTCGTTGTTGGCCATCTTTTGTTCGTAGTACTTGACGAACTCATCGTAGACGGACTCGTCCACTTTGCGCCCATTGAAGGCAGCCACACGTTTCAGGCAGGCAACAGCGCGGTCGTTTTTCTTCTTCGTGAGCAGCCATTGTGCACTCTCACAGATGAACAGTGGGTAGATGAGCACACCCAAAGCAGGCAGTGAGGCAATCCACAGATAATGCCGCCAGTTGCCCACCCAAATGGCCAGCCACGGCGACAACATCAGCCCAGCGCAGTAGAAGACCGATACGACAATATTGAGACCAAATGTGCGGCGCTTCGGACTTAGATACTCGAAGACTGTAACAGTGAAACATTAAAGTAAGACAAGTCTTCAAAATGCCAAATACTCCTACTACGTACCCATGATGTACATTAGATAGTATAGCGTGTCTGTGGACAAACCGGATATGAAACGCGCCACCGCAAACCAAGGCAACGAATGCACAAAGGATGTAAGAAAATCGCCTGTAGCGCCAGTCAGCGTAGTTGCTATTAAAGCCGGCAGCCGTCCGACTTTGTCCGCAAGGAAACCAAAGAATATCGTGCCTAGCACGGAGCCCACGAAGAACATTGACTGTCCAACGGCGCTTTTATACGCATTATCGCAGACCCAATTCAACTGTGCACATTAATTTAGACGTGACTGTTAGCGTGCTTACAAATATTTCAGAATATGGCATTGCATGCTTTTGGGCTACTCTAAGCCAATGTGGTCATGCTTGCCTGCAAAGCGGAACTGTTACACACTTACCTCTGTTGTGATGCTCTGGTAGCCATCCTCAAGTTCATAGTACCAAGAGTGGCAACGGCCGTGCGGGGAGACCAGAGCCGTTTCATTTACATAGTCCGAGAGCAAAGTGCAGCCCGGCCTTGGGACTTCTGCATAAATGTCGCGTAGTTCTTCGGTGGAAAAGTTCCCTAATTTCGGATGCTGACACCTTTTGTGAATAATATTGCGAATGATATTTTAATATAAAATGTTTATATATTTCTTGTTTATGCATGCGTGGGTGGTTTGAAAAGTTTTTGTCTTTTTAAAATATATTCGAAAGTTCCCGAAACTTCTTTCTTTAGCTAAGTGTTGCTGTTCGACATTAAAAGTGATCGTGTCTGCATGAAAATATGCAAATATCTGTGATATTTATTTTTTAAATTATCTAAACTAATTTTTATTTCCGTAATATATCCCGCCGAGTTCGCACAGTTACTTGTTTTGTGTGTTGATTTTATTTCCTGTTTGTCGCCAAATCCTCATACCCTCTTTAGATTTTACGTTGGATAGGATCACACATTATTAGCATAAACTTTTCAAATCACTGGCATACGCTTTTCGATGTCCTTAGACTTACCAATGCTCCGGCGTGAAACTGATCAGCGTCTGTGTAAAGTAATGAAACGAAGACAGCAGATTCGTATAGCCATAAAGGATCAACAGTACGAACTGAAAGCGTCCAAAGTTACCGCATTTTTCTAGCACCTGATCGAAATCCATCGTTGCTTGTCTGCTTGAGTACGTTCGTTCACCCAAAATCACAAGTGACGAAATATTATGGCAAAGACGAAAAAAGATGTGCTGATCTGCTGTCTATAGTATCTCACATGCGGACAAGCGCGTGTTGCTGTCGCCTGAATGCCCCGAACACGAATGCTGCCAGAAAATTTGCATCGACGACAATGTTGACAACGACGAGACCAACCAAAAAGACGACAAGAGAAGAACGATCGAAAAGACGTCTGTGGGTATGGCTGTGGATGTTGTGTACTGCTCGGTCTTTGAGATACAACTGTCGTGCTTGTTGTCTATCTTACAGATTAAAAATGTGCAATTAGAAACCGGGCACCCCGAAGTACGCTACAACATAAGCATGAGGGCATGTCTGTGGTGATTCGCACTCTGTCGCTATGACGCTGTGATCAGGCAATGGGGATGATCAAGGCTGTTGAGATGCGAAGCATAGCTGCAACTGTGTGTGCTCGGCATTTATTGCGGATCATGTTGATTTTCCCACGCTCAGTGAGGGTCGGTTTGGTGCTCTTCGTGCTGTTATCTGACATGTAGGGCATAAGAAGCGCAAACATGACGCCACCAGCGCTGATGGCTCTCATCATCGTTTTAGTTCACTTCTTGCTTTCTCTGTCTGGCTTGCTTTCATTGCCGCTGCTTGATTTCGTCAATCGCATATTAATGAATTTTCAATACGTTTTATTGATTTCTGAATTTATAAATTGTTCCTCACAACTTCGAACTGGCACGCTCCGCTCGTTCATTCGTTCACAGCGCAGCGGTATAAGGCCTAAGCAATCGACGTTGTCGCACTTGAGCAAACAAAATCAGGTTTACACGCTTATTTGATTGTATTGGATCGTTTCGCACCATATTGTTTAGCTTAGAAGCATTAGCTCTGCCATTGGGATCAACTCATATGACTGCCGCACATTTTTTGCCAACTTGAAAGCCAAATATTTGGTTAACCCTAAACATCTTTATGTGATAAGCGAAACTATTCTAGCTGGCAGCAATGTTCCTAGAATGTATCTAATACTAATTTAGATAACTGCGAAATCTCTTAATTGCCATGTTCGACACGTGACGTAAGGACTCATGCCCGCGAACACTTAGCAACACTGCGGCTTTTCTAAAGTGTTCTCTAGTTGGCATGTACGATCAGATTTCATTACTAAATACATAACATTACATTGCATGTAATGATCAGCATAGGCTACCTTAGGCGCCATTAGACAGAAACCAAGTCGCTTAGCTTTTGCTGTTTTGACTTCACTTATGGCATTTGTTTGCTAAAAAACTGTAGTCTGCTTAATCACAGCCCGAATATTGTCAGCGTATTGGTATAAAACAAATTAATTGTTTTATTGAGTCGAACGCAGTTTGTACCCATCAATGACTAATCAATATTGATTGTTTACTGAAAAAGACTAAGCTTGAATAAAATATATATGTGTGTATGTGTTGTTTCTAAAATATTAAACATTAGTTTATTTTATTTTTTTTCACAGTCGAAAAAGCCCCATTAATCCCGATTTGTTTATTGTGCCTTTTTTGCCGTGCTACGCATTTGTTTTAAGAAATCAGCAAAGATCAACTTGAAGTTCAGGTTTATTTGCTATACGTTTGTAATTTAATCAAAAAAGCAATATAAAAAACACAAACTTAGTTTTATTCTTTTTTCAATGAAAAAATACACTGTTCAAATTTATTTATAAAAATAAAATAGCCTATTCGAAAATTTTTAATTTGTTTATTAATTGCCCAAATTATCCATAGTCTAAGATGGACACAAAAATTAAAAGCACAACACTCGATTACCTCGATTACCGCAGGTGTTTGACATTTTAGTGAAAATCATCGTTGCATGCTAGACAAATACTCGATATAGTTTCCGGTCACTCGGAAGTAACATTTTCTCGCGTGTTCTATGAGTCTCGTCATTCCGTGCCAGTAATGTCAATTGAGTCAACTTGGCGTATTTTACTGTACATAGTTTGTAGGCTCTTTTTTTTTATATAAATTTTGCGCTTATCTGTTAAATGAGTTTATGTTGTTTGAAGTCATAAAGGGCTCGCGCCAAACCAAAGCTCTTGACTAATGCTGGGTCTATTTGCCACTAATGAAAATTATAGTCATGACACCTTAAGCTATTTTAATGCTCTTTAATGCTTGGCGCTTAGTCCATGCACAAAGAACTGGGAGTGTGAGCTAAATAATAAAATGTTAAATTTGCAGCTTGCCGAAATGTGCATAAGAAAAAGTTAAATACGCAGATGACTCAACAGTTTATTGAAATAAATTATTTGGATTATCAGATTTGCGTATTCGGTAGTTCTTGTTCCAATTAAAATCAGACCACACTGTCACATGAGCATACAATAAAAAATTATTTTATATTTCTTTGTTTAAAGTGAATGTACCAAAAAAATAAAAAAAAACGCTACACAAAAAAAAAGGTTTATATATATATATATATATATATCAACTGATTAAATTTATTGAAAATATATACAGACAGTTAAATATGTGAAGCTTCTATTAATTACTTCTATTCTGTTATGACTATTACAGCGCGAGCTGAGACTTAACGAGAGCCGCGATAGCTTTCATATCAACATCAATTATTAATTTATTATATGGAATCTATGTTGGAATTTAACTATCAGGCCACCCAAATACTCGTAGATACATATGTAAATATCATATGCAAATGGCACAACTGTTTAGCCATTTTGTAGCCAAGGGAGCACGTGAGCGCCATAAAACCGCTTAGATATGCTGATTGCCAACCGAATTGCTGCGCAAATGCTTGATTATTTACAGACGTAATCCACTTAATGAAATAATTATATTTACACAAAGTTTCATTGTCTATGCTGACACGTTGTTGCTTCTTGATGGCCATAAAAGTCAAGGCCATAGTATATAGTGTAATAACTTTTGGCCCAAGAAGAAGTGGGCCATGTTCTAATGCGTAAGAATGATTTACACAGCATAAGTCAAGCGTTATCGCAATTACAATACATTAGCTTAACAGAACTACGTTTGTGTAGTTTCGCAATGCTGTTGTCATTTGTTTTACAAATCTATATAAAAAAAAAAAATATTTTAATATTCCGGTGTTTAAACTACAAAGTTGTCGTGCATGCAGCTGAGGTTTTCATTTCGCTTTAATCAGTGCAATGATCATTTGATTTTGATACGCAACTCAATTAAAGTTAATTTATTTATTTTCTTCAATACGACGTGCGTCCCATACTCAAGAGTCAATTATTATTACTATTGTCATCTCGAGATCAGGCATTTTTTTGTTGTGCTCCGCTGTTTTGTGGTGTTGTGTACAAATTGTGTCTTGTTCCTGGAAAATTACAAGCGAGTTAAATAAAACAAAAACAAAACATCACAAAACACATTAATAAAACAATTCATTGTTTGCACAAAATTATTTAAAAAAAAAAAAGATTAAAGACATATGATAAATTGGAAAATTACAAAACAGTTGTTATACTATATTATTATTAATATTTAACTTGTTGCCAAGCAAATAAAAAAGAAAAAAACATAAATAAATTAAATACGAAAAAAAAAATAGGAATTTAAATAAAAAGAAAAAACTACAACAGCATCAAATAACCAACAATGAAAGTCGTCGTCATGAATGCAAAGTATTTGTGCAACTGTTCATTAAGTGAAAGTGAATTCTATTTTGGTTCTCATCTAAGACAAACACACATTCGTAATTGTACAAAGCCAGCGACGAATTTTTAAAACATACAACATGCACCCAGCGTATGATGACATCTTCGCTTACTATATATATACTATATACCGTGCCTATATGTTTGTTGTACACATATGTAGGCACTTCACCTTCTGCAGTCACAAGCCACGCAGCTTTATCAATAGAAAACCCGAGCAAATCGCGCCTCGGCTATGGCAGCAAAGTTGATAGGCTTTTGATTAATACTGGAATTTTGTGGATTTGGCGTATGTTTCATTGTTCGAAATGAAATTAAAATCAAATAAATGAAATAAATGAATAAAATTTCCGCTTTTAGTAAGATTTGGAGGCTGTTCTTGTTATCACACGATTTGAAATCAATCGGTTTCAATTCGGTGGTATCGGCAACCTTTGTGGTACGCAGTTATATTGGAACATAATTTATGAGGCTAGTAACCGCATGATTTGAAACATGCGGATTTAATTTGGTTTCAAATTTGCTGTTCTGAATTCCACATGATTTTTTTATCGATATTTATTATTTTCATTTAGCTGATTATGTTTTTCATTTACTGTCCAAATCATATACAATCACCAAATTTTTGGAATTTTTTAAGGGCTCCACGAAAAGGTACTAACAGACAGACAAAAAAAATTCATAATTAATAATATGATACTTCATAATGAAGAAAACATGAATGAAAAATACAAAAATAATTTGCGATGCAAAGCATGAATGAAAAATACAAAAATAATTTGCGATGCAAAGTAATTGGAAATTGAATCGATATTTGCGTTCGGTTTCAATTCAAAAACTTGAAAGTATATAATTTCAAATCACAAAATTTCTTGTGAATTTGAATACCCGAACACCAAATCTTACGTTTTAGAATCGAATTTTTTGTAATTTTTAATAAAGTTCTAATTGCCAAATAAAAGAAGAAAATCAATAATTAAAAACAAAAATTAAATAAAAGAAATAAATAAATAATAATTATTAAATACATAAAAATAAATAAATAAATATTTAGAGACCAAAAAAAGAAAGTAAGAAACAAACAATAATAAAAATATTCCACCAGCAAGCATTGCACCCGACAAATTCGTTCACCCCAGCCACTCTAAGCTTTGCATCACAATGATTGATGTGGGCATGATTTACTGAGTCAGTCCGCAGCAGTTTAGTTATAACATATCAAAGAAAATTCAAACAGACACCATGATTCAGTAATAGAGTCTTGAATTCTGATATATGATGTATATGTAGACCGTGTTCAACTCTGGCACAGTACATAAAAAAACACTGGTTTGTTTTTTCAATTAAGCTTATCTTCTCAATGTTTTTATACAAATCTGATTATCCTTAACAGTTATATGGATATTTTTTCTCAATCGAGTCACTTATTAGGAAGATGTTTATATTTTTTTTTTTTTTTTTTTTTTTTGACAAAAAGAGCTTTGCAATTAAGCCACTTTGTAGATGATGACCCAATAATCGAAATAAATGCAGTCCACCCAATTTCTTTTGTTGCTAGGTGAAATTTCAAATTATTGTGATATGGTCAGTAAAAAAAATAATTAAAATGTGAAACTTCGCAAAACGTTCAAAATGACTACATTAAAATAAACTTAAAACATGAATGAAAAATACAAAAAATAGTTTGCGATGAAGACGAAAACATGCAATTTCACATGGAAAATATGAATGCGATATGCGAGAATTAGCCCCATAGATCAATTTTGTTTAAACCTTGGCACACGACTGTTATGGCATTCCAGTCGCCCTAAACTAGCAGAAATATGTGTCATAATTTGCAACTGACAATTATTGGCTATACAATTAAGGTTTAATTATGAGGGTATTACAAGAAATGCCGTAACTAGTAATAAATCGCATAGTTATAATCAATTTAAAGAGTCAACATTTCCTTTTAAAAATTGGTATGTGTCATTTCGCTGAAGTGTAGTGAACCAAGTTTCATGTCAAACCTAAGAGAAGCTCGCTGAAATCTTGGCGAGCGACTCAACAAACGATATCACACCGTCTCAAGGCCATGGGGAAATTACCGTTTGATTATTGAACTTTAAACCTGTCAGGTTTGGCTGTTAGTGCATGCAACTGAGTATTTGGCAAATATAAAAAATTAAAAGAAACAAAAAACAATAATAGAAATAAAAATACTTATCGCATGCATGCAACGGTTAGGCGTAACAAATATATACAAATAATATAAATGCCTTTATCAAATAAATTACAAATAAACAAAGAGTCTGTTAAAAAACAGAACAAAAAATAAAGACATTAAAAATAAAAATCAAAAAATCAAAACAAAACGTGATGATACGCGCGCCGAATGTCATTGCCATTGTCGTGAGTTATCGTGCATGCAAATCTTATAGCATGACATATACATAAATACACTGACACACACACACACATATGCATATGCACTTGCATGTCTGACGTCAAATTTGCGTACATACTTACAGAGATTCATGTCTGCGTGGTCTGGAACATCGTTATAGGTTTAGACATGCAATTGGCAAAAATAAAAATTGCATGCAGCTTTTTTTTTTTTGTTTTTTTTTTTGCTTTTTATTTTTTTAGCAGCTAATATATGTCATCAGCGCAATTTGTGCGACGTTATGCGAGCGTTTGCCTAGAACTGTTTCGTGTAGCGGTACTTCGATCTGAAATAAAAATTAAACACAACGCAGTCGAATGCAACGCCAAAGTGAACTTGACTTGCATGCGCACAAGTCGGGATAAGCCTCTTAGGCAAATAGACAGCAAAAAATACAAAAAACAATAATTTAAAAAAATCAATAAAATTCCATCCAAATATATCTTGGCTAATCGCGTTTCATTACAGTTTACTCGTACGTATCCTTGCAGTGTTTGGTTCGCTTTGTTTCTTTGGTTTGCTTTGTTGGTTTAGTGCGGCAGCAGCCGAGAACGCGCGACGACTGTTTCCGTGTGTTGTGTGCTGAACGCATGAAACTTGTGTGCTTTGTGCTTGGAAATCGCTTTTTCTTGATTTTCATATGTTGTTGCGTATTTGCAGCTCCTCTCTGCATGTGTATTAAATAGCGACGTTGCTCACCTGTTTTCCTCGCTTTGTGAATGCTTTTGTTTTTTTTTTTTTTTTGTCTGCCTTGTTTTTTTTTTTTTTTTTTGTCTACTTAACGGCGGCAACTGGCAATTTGCAATAAATTGAGTTTTTCGTATTGTGCGGCTGTAAATAGTCCAAGACCGATATTTGCACGAGTAAGTTCCGCTGCAAATTGCATTTTGTTGCAGCTAAGCTGCTGATTAATTGATGTTTAGGTGTGTAAAGTATACCAAGCCACGTGATTGTTTTTTATTTTATTTTTTTTTTGTGTTTTTTGTGAGATTTGATGACTATGACAAATCTGCATGACAAAGAAAGTGACAAAAACGAAAAGAAAGTTTGCATGCATTTAAGTGCAAAATTAAAAAAACAAAACAAGTTGTTTTGACAACTAATGTAAAAAAACAAAAAGATAAACAAAAATAAATTAAAAACAAAAAAACATATTAAATCTGTTAAAAATAATAAAAAAAATATATTATATCAAGAGAACTGTGTACCGTCGTGCCTGATTATTGAATTTCGTGCTTTAACATAATTACAATAAAATACAAACTTATTTGTTATTCAAAAAAAAAAAAAAAAAAAGTAAATAGAAAACAAATTAAAGAAAAAAAAAAAAATATACTGTAGCTATTTTTAACTTGCTAATAAAACTGCGTGGGTCTTTCAAAATATTAATGAACAACTACAAAATTTTAAAACAAAGGATATATGTAAACAAAAAATATGTTTTATCGCGCAAACAGCACAACATGGAAGGCATGTGCTGGCATTTACAAAAGAATTCACAAATAAAGTTGTTCAAATAAAACGGCTACGATACGCGCCAGCTTAATGCTAAAAAAAATATAATAAAAACAAAAAAAAAAATAAATAAATAAATAAAGGAAATTTGGCAACTTGATTATCTCTCTGTCTAACATGCTCCGGCAGGCAGTCTGCAGCATAGCCAACATTGTGCGCAACAGTTAGTTTCAGTTTCACTCACCTTCGGCCTGCAAGTAATTTGAGCCGTGCGCGCTTGTTTTCTCATCAGTGACGCATAGCGAATACCAAACGCACAAGCAACAGCAGTCCTCTCTTTTCAGCAGCTGTTTTTGCCCAGGCATTTTGCATGGCCTTCAGTGGTGCTTCTTCGCTGCTATTGTTGTTGTTGTTGCTATTAATTGTAAGTTGTGAGAGAGTATGCGAGTATGCTGCATTGCATGCATGCAAGCCGACTGTCAACTGCGTGTGTGTGGCCCTGCGTCTGGCAACGCTTGGCATTCTGCAAAACAAAACTGTTTTGCTTGCAAGACGCATGCGGAGGCCTGACTCAGCTCAGTTGGAATTCGGTGTTGCCTAGTGCAGACCGTCAAACAGCAGCAAAGGCAGCAGCAGAGGCATCGGCTAAGTCTGTGCCACAGCCACGAATTGCACTTTGCTTATTGTTTATCCTACGTTGCAGGCGTGTCAAGAATATTTCCGTAGAGAAATTCAAATCTGTCATAATTAATTAAGCTGCAGCAAAGAACAAGCGTGTCTGAATGTTGCTGCTAAGCATCTGATGGACAATTATGAAGCTGACAGCAATTAAGCAAATCAAGCGAATGCACAATGAGGCAATTTAGAAAAGGAGAATAAACAAAAAAGAAAAACTTAGTTTTGAAGGGAAAACGAAAGCACAGAAAAAGCGAGCAAATAATTAAATAAACAGCCAGCAAATATTATTATAAAATTTCTTGCAGCAGTGAATGTGCGGCAGTGAATGCCGAGGTGGTCAAGTAAAACGAACCTAATGCTGGAAATTGAGAAGATATTGCAGCAATGCGGCGACTTTCATCGCCTGCAGCTGCTTATGCTGGCAATCTTTTGTTTCATCAATTTGATGTCGTCGATGCATTACTATTCGCAGACGATAATCAGCTTGGTGCCCAACTATTGGTGAGTATGCCAGTTGCTGTGTGTCTTTTGTGGACTTCTTGCAATATCACGCATACGCACAGGTGCGCCATTGAACCCACAGCAAATGCCACGCTGGTGAAGCCAACGACATCCTCTTGCCTGCCCCTGGCGAATGATACCTCCGGGCAGTGCGACAAATACGAATACGATTTGTATATGGGCTATGAGAGCATCACCAGCGAATTGAATTGGATCTGCGCAGACGCCTGGCGCCTCTCGCTGGGCCAGTCGATGTTCTTCGTGGGCTCTGTCATTGGCACACTGGTCTTTGGCTATCTGGCGGACATTGTTGGTACGTATATCGTTTTGATTTGTTTTGATTTGATGGGCCTGACTGAACGCAGGTCGCTTGCCCATATTGATCGCATCGAACATGATTGCCATGATTGGCGGCTTGTTGACCATCTTTGGCACTACGCTGCCGCTCTTCTCGTTCTTCCGTTTCGTCTCGGGCTTGGCAACGGACAGTAACTTCGTCATGATGTACATACTGGGTAAGTTGGACATGGCGCTTAACTGCTTTTGTGTTATGTCTTGAGTTATGTGAGCTCGTGCGCTTACAGTCATGGAGTACATGCGTCCCTCGCTGCGCACCGTTAGCCTCAGCCTGTGCATTGGCTGCTTCTATTGTCTCGGCTCGATGGCTGCGCCTTGGATTGCGGTGCTCACGGGCACCTGGCGCGGCTTTCTGCTTGCGACCTCGCTGCCGTTTGTACTCGTGCCGCTTTGCTACTTCGTTGTGCCCGAGAGTGTGCAATGGCTGATAGCCAGACAAAAGTACGAGCGCGCCGTGAGCTGTCTGCAGCGCGTGGCCAAGTTCAACAAGCGGCAGGTGGACGAGGCCGTCTTCAAAGAGTTTGTCGACGGCTGCCAACGCAGTCAGCAGCATATCAAGAAGCATGCCAACATGTTGGACCTGCTCAAGACGCCGCGTCTCAGGCGGCACACGCTCATACTCTGCTTCAAATCGTAAGTCCACCGGCAGGGCATATGGGTTTATGATCCCTTAACCTCATACATATGCTTATCTGCAGCATGGTCATCACGCTCTGCTATGATGCCGTCTCTCGCAATGTGCAGGGCCTCGGCATCTCGCCGTTCATCATGTTTACACTAAGCGCCACCGCGATATTCCCCGCTTGCTTGCTGCTGATTGCACAAGACCGCATCGGACGCAAGGCCATGGCCTCCATGTCGCTGCTGATGAGTGGCATCTTCATATCCGTCACGGGTGGCATACTCTACAGATATGCGAACGCCACAAAGGACAGTGAGTAGACTTGCGGTGTTCATTAGCCGACTTACCCTAACCAACCTCCTTCTCCATCCTGTCTATAATGCAGATGTGGCTCTGATTGTCGTTTTATCGGTGATCGGCCGCTTTGGCGTGACCGTTGCTTATAACTCCAGCGCGCAGTACGCCACCGAGCTGATACCGACATGTGTGCGCGGCCAGGCGGTCGCCGCTGTGCATGTCATGGGCTATGCCTTCACCTTCTTCAGTCCTTACATACTGAACACACGCGCCTTATTTGCGCCGACGCCGGAATTGATCTTGGGCGTGCTGTCGCTGCTGGGCGCTGGTCTGTGCCTGATGCTGCCCGAGACACTCAATCGCACGCTGCCCAGTTCGCTGGAGGATGGCGAGAACTTCGGCAAGAACGATCGTTGGTACATTTTCAGTTTCCTCGAGCAACGCACACAATCTGTGGTGACTTTGTCGCCGACAACGCTGAAGTCGAATGCCTTTGAAGGCTCAGGTTATTTTTAAGTGTTGCTCTAAGGATACGCACTACATATGCATGTTATATGTACGTGTGAACTGTACTCGACATTCAGTATTTGCACGTTTTTAATACATAATTAATTTTTAATTATTTTTTAACTACAGGTTGTTTTTAGATTTACTTAATATTACACATACATAAATTTATACAGTTTTTAAAAAGTAAAACTAGTTCACGCTGAATACGATTGTTTTAATAATTTTAAAAATGGCGCAATTATCGGTATACTTGACTTTAAGCCGAAGCATACTTTCAGGGTATATGCGTCTGCTATTCAAGGCCTTACTGTGGGCTTTTATGTGACTGCAATTAGACAAAAAATAAAAGGACATGCCACTTTATCAAAAAAGAAATATAAAATGACAAATATGTTTTTTATCGTACGATTGCAATAGAGAGCTTATACAAGTATTATAAAAAAAGCGAACAAATTACTCATTAAGCCCTACTCTTGTTGTTCATTTCACATATGGCTGCATTTATTTCATAAATGTTCAAGGTTTCTTATTTAAATAATTTCACACATGTTAATTTATACTTTAAAGATAATTTACTTAAGTGGGAAACCAAGACGAACTCTGGACTAGATTTACGAGTGTTTACTTTTTAACAATTATCAGCAGATTTCTAATGACAGTTTTATGACGGTCTGCTGACATAGACACGACATGTACATATGCAAATCCGCTGTAGGGTAACAAAGTGATAAGTATTGAAGAATGTGACAATCACTTTATGACGGTCGCCGTTATCAGCATGTGGTGTGTGTGTGTTTAGGTAAGCAATTCAATTAGATGCGGTCATACAATGTCTTACACGCATGTATCTACACATGTTCTCATACTTTGAATTTTCCAGTAGAATTAAAAACCAAACCCCCCAAAGAAGAAATATATCAACAACCATATGAAATTCTCTATCCGCCTGATCACCAAAGGTGACGACTAGAAAGTGGGCATTTTTTATGAAAATTCAACTCGGAGTTTCTAGCTTAGAACACATTTGTATTTTGTAGCGCTCAAAAGTATGCATAGTTTTTTGACAAGTACTATTCAAGCGAGTTGCTTCTACATTCCGTCAGATGGCGCCACCATGCAGCTTAAATTTAAACGGCTTTCGTGTAAAGACGATAGATGGCGCTTAAGACATTTTCCGTTAAATTTCTTGCCAAATAATGGCAAAACAAATGTATTAACAATTAATGCAAGTACCGTAACATCTCAGTGTTGCAAAAGCTTCACAATATTTTAGTAAAATTATATGGCTTTTCTTTTTTGGTTTCATTGAAACTACATACATATGTTGGCGTACTTATTATGACGCATTCTACGCTGGCAATTTGACATCCAACAAGACTTCACCGCAGCATATTGTGCGCTGCTAGCATTTTACCTATTAAAAACGGATATTGCTGGCGGATTTGGCTGTCAGCTAAATTGCACGCTCATTACGACTTAGCAGGCAACCGAGCAACACCTGCGGGCAGGCCTTGCCTTGCCTGTGAACGCTAACGCAATCAATAACGCAGACGCGTTGCCTGTGCCGCATGAAAGTAGGCAACACAGAACGTCTCAAAACAATCATACGCCCCGTGGATAGTAAAAAGAATTTATCACTTGTAGACACAACAGGTGCCAAATGAAAAAAAGAAAAAAAAAACACACGCATATACACACACACACACAGAGCGAACAGCAGCGTTATTGAGGTGCAGCGAAAAAATCTAAGACAACATGCGCAAAGGAAGAAGACGGCCAGCGTCGCAGCCTTTTACTGATAAACGATTTAACTCATTGGCCTACTCAACTGGCACAACAGCAGGCGCAACATCAGCAGCAGCGTGTACATAAACAACAATAAAAAAACACGACACGTACAGATATCGTGACACTAGCGTCGCCGTCAGCGCAAACACACATTCACACTTGGCTCGCATTCACCCTGCAGAGGTGCATCGGGCATCGGGCAACTGGCAAAGAGCAACGGTTGCATAATTGGCTACTGCTGCTTCACGCTCACTTAACGCCGGCAATGGCCCACAGGCACTGGTAGCCAGACTCAAGGTGGCCAGCGCAGGTGCACAGCCACAAACTCACTCAGTCGCTATGCCCCGCCATTTGACTCAATAGTCGTGAGTGTTTTCGTTTTGTGCCTGTCTTTGTTTGCTCACTTTAATTTCTCTTCGCATGTAAATTGCATGCGAAAATCCGGTCAGATTATTTGCTATTCACTTGTTTGTGTTGTTTCATTTGGCCGCCAATGCCAAAATGCAAATTTAATGCTTCACCTTATCCTGTTGCAGTGTTCAATAAACAATGCTTTGTTGCTTTTTTTTATATGCGACGTTTTTGCATTGTATTTTAATAAATTTTAAATTAAATGTTGGATTATTCAAAACGCTCAGGGCAGCCTGCCGCTTTGTTCCGACTCTGCGCAGCAGACTTTGCAATATTAACGTCATTTATTACACTGAGCCAAACGACATCGCTTTCGCATTGTGTTGGCAGGCAAAGTAACTTAGAATTGTCAGGCGGATGACTTGGCCAATCAATTTGCTTACCTAGACAGCATCCTGAGTATATTACGCTGTTGGGTTTCTATATTTCTGATGCAATATAGCATAAAAATATAGCAAAACCGATAATATATGAAATAAAGCCACTTATGTTCAGTTTATATTATCATTTAAACTGTGTATGTTTCTGTTTATCTCTTTTATATTGACATGTTCTCGCATTTAAAATTCATCACTAAGCAAATTCCTTACGAACTTAACTGACTGCGAGTTCACAAAACTGCATGACGCTAAAATAAATCTCAGACATAAGCGCAAAGCTTAGCTAATCGCCAATTTTGTCAATACAGTAAAGCCAAACGGAACTGTCGCTTGTCGCACAGCAAACGATATAAAAGAACAAAAATCACACACACACACACACACAAGGATATGAAAAATAATAAAAAGAAACACTACATATCACACATCAAACCCAGTGAACTAGCAGCACAGTGACATCCGTTGACTTCCTGTGACACATGCTCGCATAAGCAACAATTCACTTGTCTGATTACGACGTGCGAAATAACGCGCGAAAGGACACAACTCAACTCAATTCAACTCAACTCAACTCAACTCAGCTGAACTGAACTCAATTCAACACAACACAACTCAACTCAGCTCAAATGGTTTTTCACTCAATTTGAGTCGGTGCTGCGTTACTTCACATGCGCTCAAATTTCAACAGACCGAAAGAAAGTTGAAACGTTATGGCGCACTTCATTCAGTCCGTCCTCAGCCAGCGCAGGCCACAGACGCAAAAAGTCGGTAGCACAGCAAACCAAAGCGAGTCAACACGAGAACAACAACAAACTAACTAAACTAACAACGTAGAACCGCCGTCGATGGTGTTGCAGTTTGGTAGCAACAAGCAAAGTTTACTTACAACAACAACAGCAACAACAACACACAAGAAGAAGAAGAAGAAGCAGAACGTTTGGCATAAAACTAGCCAAACACAAGTCAAGTCGCAAAGCCAATGACAATAAACGTTGTGAAACAACAACAACAACAACAATAGCGACACTAGCAACACTAGCAACAACAATAGCCACAAAAATAACAACAACAGCACTTTACACTCCAGCATTGAGTAGTTTCGCATGTTACGTGCGCATTTAGTCCTTGCGACACAGTCGCACAGTCGAGTCCTTTCAAGACGGCAACAGCAGCAGTGCGGCATTCAGTTGCTTACAGTAAACTTTACTTAATATATTTAAGATGTTACGTAGTGTAATACGTTAAAACAACTACAACAACAACAACAATAACAACAGCAATAACTTAAACAACTAGAACAGTAAATGTAATAGCATAAAGCAACAACAAAAACAACAACAAACAACAATAAAAGGAATAACCAAAAACAAAAACATGCTTAACGTTTTGTGTCTGTGATTTGTGTGTTGTGTAATCATTTTCATAAGCAGCAGCAGCAAGCAAAAAAAGAAAGTAAAAGGAAAAAAATAAGGCGAGAAATAAATTGAAAATAAATATAAAAAAGAAGCAAATAGAAATTATAATTAAATGCATTTGCCGTGTACGTATGTGCTTGGCTTGCTGCTTTGATCGATCCTTTGAAGTGCGCCAGCCAGACAGTCACAGTCACAGTCACAGTCGCAGTGACAGTCTGAGAATTAGTTATTCGTCAGCCTTGGCGTTAGTGACATACTTTGGGTGCGCGTGTCACGAGAACTTTCGGTACAACAACAACAACAACCGCAGCAGCAACAATAATAATAATAATACAATAGTAAACACAACGCCAATCACTATTTTAACGTCCTTGATGTCCTCGCACTGTCTTCTGCCTGCTCGCTAGCCCCCTTTCAGGCATTAAAGCAAAAAAAAAAACAAAAACAAACGAAAAAAATTCAACTCTATAGCGTAGCAAGAGCACAAAACAAAACAAAAAAATTAAAAAAACTAAAACCAAAAATAAAATATAAGTAAATAAATTTGTATTAAAAAATAAGAAGAAAGCAGCAACCAGCAGCAGCCGGAGTAAGCGATAAAAGTGAAAGCTGTCATGTGCCGAAAAGTTCTACGCAAAAATATGCAAAGTATCTTACATGAGCATAAATAATCGCATATACTGTGCTTAGTCAGTGTGCACACTTGTGGGCATAAGTAATCGTCCCACTTAAGGCTTTAAACATACGCAGCAGACACATATCCTTGCCAAGAAGTCGCTGCGCGCACTCGAATTGCTTACTAAAATAAAAATTAATTCGCGCGTGCTTTTTTTCCATTCCTGCTATTGTAGCAATACGCAATAAAAAAAAGAAAATAAAAACAAACATATATAAATAAAGCAAACAATAAGAAACGAAAAAATAGTCAAAAGTAAACAGTTGGATAATTTAACATATTAATGATTAAAGCAACTTCATTGTACACGTCCGTGCTTACGCTGTCATCGACTGCTTAACCTTTGATTTATTAACGCAACTCAACTCGACTCAACTCAACGCGACGCTCGTCCTGCCTGCAGCCAACTCAACTCTACTCTACTCTAGGCAACCGCTGCGGCTTTGCTTAACTGTCTGTGCTCATAGCGCTCTTTAACTGGTGCGTAAATAATTTCAGGTTTACGTCATGTTTCTGTTCATGTCCTCGTCCTCGTCCACGTCCACGTCCAAGTCCTCGTCCTCGCTGTTGTCGTCGTCGTCGTTCATGTCCATGTTCATGCTCATAGCGGTGTTGTGAGTTTTTGTTAAGCTACAGTTCCGCCTGCTGTTTCGTTATTTTCTTTTTTTTTTTTTGTTTTGTTTGTATGGTTTTTTATTTCTCTATTCTCTTACTCTTTTTTTTGTGTTTTACTCTTTTGGTCTTTCTGGTTTCTGGCTTAACTTTAAAATGTCTTGCATAAAGTTTTTATAACTTAGAGTAAGCCGGATATGCTTGGCATTGCGTGCAACTTAACCTTTGCACCTTGTTAAAATTCAATTATTAAATACGCAAGTAGACAAAGGGATAACACTGAAATCCTTTCAATTGCATTAAATAGAAAACGGCTTCATTTTCTATGTATTCGTATTGAATTTCAAAAATTTCAAAGTCGTGACATTTGCATAATACACTTATTCACACATACACACATACACATGAGCACTTGTAAACATGAAAATGCAACATGCGTACATATTTATATGCTTTACACACATACATATACATATACACATTTATTCACAGCTCGGGTATACACGAGTCTTTTGTTCTATTTAGCGTCAAATGCAAATAACAAATTTTATGGCTTGTTGCATTTTTGATTGCGATTTTAATTGGTCTGCAAACTGCAATTTATTATGATTTTCATTTTTATGCAATGTGGCATATTTAAAAATTTATATTTATTATGCTGTTAACATTTTATTTAATTAAATTACATTTTTGCATAACCTTTTTATTAACATTAGCATGCAAAGTGCAAAGTTTAGCCTTGAGCATTGGCATTTAAATTAAGTTTTCATTGAAGCTGAAATCAATTACGAAAATGCCATTTGACAGATTTATGATATTTAACTTGCAGTTTTTTTTTTGTTGTTACTTGTATACTTTTTATGCCCTGTACCAAAAAATGGTAAAGAGTATATAAAAGTTGTGCAAATGTGTGTAACGGACAGAAGGAAGCGTGGCAGACCCCATAAAGTATATATATTCTTGATCAGCATCGAAAGGCGAGTCAATCTAGCCATGTCCGTCTGTCCGTCTGTATGAACTATCGGATTTCGGAAACGGTAAGACCTACAACCAACAAATTTTGCACGAAGACTCTCCCCCTATACATAGTCATAACGAGTTTATTTTTTTCCGATATTCGACCTATTTCATATAGCTGCCATAGGAACGATCGGGTGAAAATCCACATTTAGTAACAAAAACCCTTTTGTTTTTCAAGATATCTTCACCAAATTTAGGATTTAACAGTTTTAGCTAATATCCAATTACATATCTCAATATTATATATATCGGTTTACTACATCATATAGCTGTCATAGCTACGATCGGCCGAAAAACAACATTTACTAGGAAAAACTTTTTTGTTTATTAAGATATCGTTACAAAATTTTAGATGTGATGATTTTAAGTAATATCAAATCATATTCCCGAATATTATAAATATCGGTTTACTATAACATAAAGATGCTATTGGATCGATCGGACGGAAAATGGCTTTTACAAAAAAAAAAATTTTTTTTTCTTGAGATATCCTTACATAATGAATACAAAATATAAAAGCAACATAAAAATATATTCAGTTTTGGCTTCGGTACAGGGTTTTCTATAGTCGGTTACGCCTTTCTAGTTCTTACTTAGCTTAGTTAACGTTGAAATAGCGCAATCTCTCATTTGATGGCTATACCTTATATAGGCAATTTTATAAATAAAAAGCAGATGTTTAATAATGTTTTCAAGCAATATGCGAACTTAATAAATTAAATGGTGACTACTCAGATGTACATATGTATATAATCATAGGTTGCATTATAGGTTTGTGAAAAATGTCAAAATGTATTAAAATACAACTTTGCCATAAAAGAACGCAGAGTAAAGTTTCCATTCAATTTTGCCTTTTGTTCGTTTAAAGAATTTTTAAAGCACAATTTTATTTCGTTTCATTTCTCCTTACACAAACACTTTGTAAATTGAAGTCACTTCGCATGAAAAACCTCTTGAAATGTTACATATTTCAAATGCTTCGCGTGTTGGCCCCCAGCAGCCCGCAGCCAAATAACATTTGCCAGAAAACTTTAATCAAATATTTATATCTGCAAAGTTAAGGCAATCGTCAACAAAAAAAAAAAAAAAGAAAGAAAAAAAAATACAAAATAAAAAAAACAAAAAAATGTATATATATAAATAAATAAGAAATCAACCACAATATTTGCTTCAAAATGAAATACAAAAGAATTTTTTTTGCTTTTTTTTTGTTATCCTTTTTATCAGAGCAGCAAAAGTAAACTTTTATATGAAGTTCTAAATTGCAATAAACTGCAGATCATTTTCAGTTTGAGTAAACATTGGTCGCAAGTTTTTTTGTCCAAAGGCAAGCAAAGCGCGTTCACATGTTGTTAGAGTGCCCTGTCAGTCCATCAGTCTGTCAGTCAGCATGTGGTCCGCCGAAACGCCAACGTATGGCAAACAACTCATTACGCGCTTGAGGGCATCCATCCACTCTCATGGCACAGCACCAGGAAAAAAACACTCGAGTCATAATAAATCCGTGAGAGTATGTCAATCGAAGAGGCTTTGCTGTGCTGTGCATATGGCCATGAGTAGCAGCACGAGTGCTCTTACTTAGCAAGCCCACAACGGCAACGACAACGACGATCAACTCTGATGCTTGCAGAGACGAGTCAGCGGCGCTTCGTGGCTTTCACTTGCAGCTACCGTTTTCACTTTTGTGCCGAGAAGTCAACAAACGAATGTCATATATTTCACAATTTCGAATCTTGTTGTCATATTTAATGTGCTTGGCATGCGAACACATACACACACACAAGCGCGGAGGCAGCGCAGTGGCAGCGCACAACATGTCGTATGAGTAATAACAAACATGGGTAATGTGAAATGTTATGCCTGCGACACGCATACGCCGCGTTGTGTAGCGCTGCATGGCAATTCCTGGAAGCTCAAGCGACGCGTATGACATACTTTAGCACGCCTTTTCAAATCAAATTTCATTTATTCAGTTGCTTCTGCGTGGCAGTTGTTGTTGTCGTTGTTTCTATTCGTTGTTTTAGTTTGTTGCTGGTAGCCACTTGAATGGCATTTCAGTTCGTTTTTTTGTGCTTTTCTTTTTATTTTTACCCTAGCTGTGGGTTTTCCCGTTATTTCGGTGGGTGTGTGTGTATGTGTGTGCTATGTTGTGGCTGCAGCTGACAACAAAAAAGTAATTAGTTATATTTTTAATTTACTTCGCATGTCATGCATATGAACTTGAAGTTAAATGAATTAAATTGCATCCTCTGTCTTTTCTTTTCATTTCACTGGAATTTTTCGCAAGCATTTCCACAGCGCAAGCTTTTCAAATTTTATTTGCAAGCACACTTCGCAATTTCATGCTTAATTAAATCGCACAAGTGTTCAGAGTGGAAATCAATTGAAGTGCCCGCCTGCATTTGCACAGCCATTCGCTGAGTGCCGAATACAAAGGAAGGAACAAATAAAATAAATAAGTGCATGACTAAATAACCGTTCTTGCGCTGCTGCTGCTGCTGCTGCTGGTGTTCCTGCCATTGACTGTAACTCAAATAATTCGTTCTGACATACAAATGGGCGACTGAGTGCAAATTTATATGTGTGTGTGTGTGTGTGTGTGTGAGTGCATTTGGCATTTTCATATTTTTTTATGCATGTACCTGCATGTGATGCAACTGCCAGAAAAATCTATACTCTGACATGCGGCATGACTAGCGACTAGCAGCGGCGACATCAGCAGCAGCTATCGCTGGCAACGTCAATGGCGCCTTCACCTTGCCTGTATGTCTGTCAATATGCAGCTTCGAGCTACACGAATATGGTTTTGACGTTTGCATTCGCTCGCCTTGGTTTTAGTTTTCGTTTTCGTTTTCGCTTTCATATTATCCTGTTGTTTATCGCAAAAAGCTGCTGCAGTGGCGTACTTAAGTCTAAGTTTGCAGCTTTATTGAAATTTTAATAGCATAATATAGCATGAATGGCAGATCAGCCAATGCCATTCTATTTTCAATGTGCTAACGAAGCAGCTGCTCCTCATTATATTGTTTGAGTGTTGTCTAAATTTATCTGATGATTGCATTGTTATAGAAATCGTTTGCTGATAAAAATCATATCTATAAAACTGCTCCTAGGCTTTGTCACATGTGACAATAGAAATATTCCAAAAATAGACTTAATATTTTTCTTCACCCTTTCATGCTGACAACTCTAGTAGCCACAATGAGTGTAATTGACTTTTCCTCTAATTAGTTTTTTATGACTTTTCTAATAAATCCACCACCTTCAGCGTAAAACTAACAAAGCGCCACAACGTCAAAGCGTCAAAACGCACGCAATGCCCAACGCCGGCACGCCACTGTCTGCGCGTAGTGTCGAAGTGAGTGCGAAGGGGCAATGGAGTGTCAGCGTGTAGTCATGTTTATTGTGCGGCTCTGCTTCTATGGCGTGACATGTTCAAGAGTTTTCGCGCATTTTGTTGTTATTCTTTAAAACGGCTTTCGTTCGCTTTCATTGTAAAAAGTCATGCATATGCGATAACGCTGCGCTGCACGCGCCCACACATGCCCATTGACGCCTACTTCACATGCGCGCTCGAATTTTCATTTGCATGCGTTGTCGGCCCAAATGTCGCCTTATGTCAGCCCAAACTCCAAC
The DNA here is from genome assembly GCA_037044495.1 of Stegana nigrithorax. NCBI lineage: Eukaryota > Metazoa > Arthropoda > Insecta > Diptera > Drosophilidae > Stegana > Stegana nigrithorax. Next base: position 110,321 of record JBAMBQ010003091.1, on the reverse strand, counting down.
GCATAGCAGCGCATATGCCTTAAACTATATAAACACTATGAATTGTTATCGTTGTTGTTGTTATTGTTGCTGTTGTTGTTGTAGTTCCTGCTGTGTCATTTCACCTTTCAACACGTTTACTTTGCTATCGTTAACTTTTCGTATGCGTCAATACCTTTATTTAATAGTCAGAGCGAGACAGACAATGTGACGCACTGTGTAAGCGAGGCAGGGAGCATAGGAAAGTTGCAGTTTTTGACTTTGATGCTTTTGTCTTTGTTAGCAAAAAGAAAAGAGAGCAGCCACAGCACACTCTTGCTCGCTTTTGTTACACACGTTGCCACACACATATAAACACGCACACACACACTTATATGTATGTACGTGAGTATGTAAGTGTTGGCCTTGTGCCGCATTTGTTGGCATATGAAATTCAAATAAGCATAACAAAAATAAAAAAAAAACAAAATGTTTTCATTTTTATTGTCATTGTTATTGTGCCTACTTATTGTGTTTGTTGTTGTTATTGCTATTATTATTATTGTAACGGTGCTGCCTTTTGTTTGCATTTGTGGCCCGTCTTGCTATGGTCGACATACATAAATTCATTTAGTTGTGTACATTTTGTTTTGTGTGTGTTTCGTGGTTGTCACTTTAACAAAGTTTCCTGTGCCGCTGAAGTGCAACTCGGCCACAAGCTGCGCCCAGTACATGCACGCGAGCAGAACTGCCACCCATATGAGTATACACTTGCTGACATTTTCATTATACTGTGTACGAGTTCTGTTCCACTTATGAAATGTGGCAACTGGCATGTGTAGTTGGATCATTGTTCACAAATATATATAATTTTCCCCCAATGGGAAGTGTGCGTCTTATCTGTTTATATAAATCAATTTATACATGGTTAATATTTATTGAATTTATTGCACATACACATGCTTCCCCACTTGCCAATAAAAATACGAAGCGACTGTTGCATACTTTCAGGGGTCACCTCACATGCTTAGTACACGAGCACCGTGCAAAAATGCACAGTAATAGGTAGGAAAGTTTTCATAAATTTCAAATAACAAAAAATGGCATCAGATAATAAAGGCGCATATAATTTATGCTTTTAGGCGAATTCCCGCTTATTGTGATGAATTTCTGCATAATTTCTTTGCATGATTTATGACAGCCATGCTGTTACATGACAACAACAATGGCGACCGACAATACAATAAAAGCAATCATTACAATAAAGCAAAGAGGCTTACACACACAATCAAACCGCTAACATGGCCGCACAGTCTAGCTGGCAGTGGCGCAAAGTCCGCTCAAAATATAACTAGAAAAAAAAATGTTAAAAAAACCAAAAAAAGCAAAGCCGGAAATCTGCTCGAAAATGGCAAAAATATGAGATACACGGCATGCAAATAAATAAAGGAAAAAAATAAAGAAAAGAAAAAAAGCATAGCACAGTAAAACTAATGAAAAGCATAAACGAAGTAGTCACTCAGCTGCTCAGTCGGTCTCACCCAGCGACGTCATTAGGCCAACCTCGCAGTGTGCTGGCAAATGTGCAAACAAACGAAAAATAAAGTAATAAAAAATAAAAAACATAAAAAAGAGCACACAAACAAGAGAATAAATAAATGCACACACAAACAAACAAACAAATAAAGTAGCACACATTTGGCCAAGTCGCAGTTGACGCCACCCTTGGCATTTGCTTAATTTGAAAATAAGCGCACATGAATTCCTATTTCTACTTTTCATTATGCAAAGTGTGGCATGGCATGTTTGCATACACACACACACACTCACCCATACATTCAGGTACAATGTGTACTTCTTCATAATACACTCGAAAGTAAAATGCTTACTTGCAGCTCAATTAAGCTACTTTTAAATAAACACACACACACACACACACACACACATGCATATATACAGACATGCTCGCAGAATGTCTTTTAATGAATAGCAATTTGCCAAGTGGCAAGGCAATCTAGGGCCAAGTTCCTGAGACTTGTGCGACATTATGCAGGTCTCATGCTCGCTCGCACAAATAAATAATAAAATCATTTTCATTACTCATTATTTATGTGCAAAACAATTTTACTGAAACGCCAACAACATCTTGTACGAATGAATAATTTGCAACAGTTTATTTATTATTTTTCCTGTTATTTTTTTTTTTTTTTTGCTGCCTGTGCAATAAAACTTTTTGCGATTTGTTTAACGACTTCATTTATACATTTGAACTTTGCGGTTGCTCAAACTTTCCTTGTGAAAACTTGTTTACAACAAAATGTTACAGAGGCCGGAGTATTCTCGCCATTATATCCGATAGGCACGTGGCAACTTGGACGAAACCAGTTGCTGATATCACAGTGCAAGAGCCGCACAAGGCCAAATCGCAAAGTCAAGTCAAGCTCTGTGAAGATTTTGTTTCGAAATTAATTAAATACACAAAAATATAACATTTTCAAATAAACCAGGTAATTCACCTGAGCAGCAAGGCCACAGCAAAGCGTAGAAGAGCTCTGCAGGTGAAGCATAATCGCCTGGAGCGGATTTCCTACTTTTGCTATTATGCAGCAGCTAGAAGGAAATTCATCGTGTTAGCAAAAGTTTTCTAAACTCCACTAAAAACTACTCAATTAATAAAATAAAAAAATTGAAAAAAAAAAGAAAACCAAAAAAAATTAAAAAAAGAGAGAGAGAGAAAATGCCTATGTAGCGCACCCAGAAGTGAGTTACTGCTGTATAATGGCCATGTTTCTTTAGAAAAACATGCCTTATGGTATTCAGTATCATCGTCTGACGTGCTGTTCTATGCTCCTCTAATGCCCATTAGAATGGAAGATGTACTTTGCCAAGCTGAGTTTACACATAGTATATCTTTGCTGTAAAAGAGTCTTTTTGCATTAATACTGAACTTTGTTTGCTATAAAGCTAAAAACTGCCAGCGAAGTGAAGCCTAACAGTGGCCAGTTACTCAACATCAGCAGGGGTAATGGTGTGTGCCGACATGTTCATGTTGTCAACATGCTGAGCTTATTTGGCAACAGCTAAGCTGCCTCCAGCAACAGAGCCACACAAACGCAATTCAAGGTCGGTTATTTTGGAAAAATTTCACCGACGCTACTTCGCGGCGCACATTAAGTGAATTGTAAATCTTTGTGTGTGCGTAAATCTCTATGCGAAGCAACAAAGCAAATGTGTAACAAAGTCGCGTACGTGTGAATACGAAAATAAAAGAAATAAATGATTGGCTCCTGCAGAAGTTGGCCCACGTAGCTGGCGCGCTGTCTGATGCGGTTTATTATTTTTATTATGAAGACATTGATTAATGAAAGTTTAGCAATTTCCTTTAGAACTTAAGACCCAATCACTTAAGACCTTGGCAATAAATATTGAACGTTTTTGGCCAAATTTAATATACGTGTAAATACTTGGACGCATTCATTTGGCACGTTTATGCTGCTTAATGAAGCAGCTTTGACACAGATTTGGCCAAGCTTCTCTATGCTGCATATTGATTTGTATAACAAAAGTTTGGCGCACACACGTTGGCTTGGGTCAGATGACTATGCAATATGGCTCAGAGCTAAGCCAAATTAGCATATCTACAAACTTAACAAAAGACACACCACAATTATGACAACTTTCTTCAGCATCATTAATGAATAGATCTTACGGTCGGAAGTGTGGTTTTGTATATGGTTTGCTGCTTTGTCTACGGCCATCCTGGCTTTTCTAAGCCATATGCACACTTTGAGTTCGCAATGTCGCCACATGCACAGACAACCACATAAATGTTGTCATTATGGCAGCCATCCCTTATCAAATGTAGCTCAAATTTGTCAACTGGCAAACTTCATGCCATGCAAATTTTATGCATTAAATTAACAAAAATCATGCTCAGCAGAAAATTTAAAGCTATTTGTCCCGTTGCTTAGAAATTTCTGCTCCATTTAAAATAAAACTTTACTTAACAATAAAAGCACTTTGGCACACACACACACACACACACACACACACACAGTTGAGACAATTCAATACTGCTTTTGCACTGCGTAAATAAAAAAGTAAAGCAACCAATGTTAGAGAAGTCATTGAGCAGCAAAAGTTGCGCATCAGCGTAACTCGAAACAATAGAACGACACCGCCCTGATAAATTGTGCCATTCAAGCAACACTCAAATGTGTCTCAGTCGGTACAAGCAGCGCAGCAGTGCGACTGCAATAAAGCGCAGTAAAGTAAAACAAAAGTTAAAGTGCCTGGCATTAATACACACAAGTGAGTGCATCTGAGATGCGACGCCGAGTGAAAGTTCTGTGTTCAAGAACATCTGCACAAGGACGAATCGTTTAAATTGCAATAGTTGCTAAACTTGTTATGCAATGCATGCAAGAGTCGAACAAAAAACGCACAAAAATAAACAATTATCTCATGCGCATGCAACGACAGCCAAAGCTGCATATACGTGTTATGCAAGCAATATTACTCATACGCCGTGCTATGCAGCAAGTCTTCAATATTTATAGCAGAGTAATTAAAGCCGCAAAATTCACAAACAAAAATTATATTTCATTTTTTTCCTTTTTCTTTGTTTTTGCAAATTAGCAATTAGCAATCCAAATAGATTTTTATAGCAATGGCAGAACACAAAGGCACACACACACAAAATGACTTTCCCAGCTGGCGAATGCTGTGCACGCATTCAAAATTTAATTAGCGCACATTAATTGCAGCAATTCATTGCCAAATGCTCACAATGTGGAAATTATTAATTTAAATCTAATTACACGCATAATATTGGCAAACTGGCTGCGGATTTGATTTAATTAATTTAAAACATATTCCGTGTTTGCTACGAGTATTTTTTGGTGCTGTTAACAAAGTCAAATGTGCAACGAATTTAAGCAAATATTTGCTTTGTGCTAAATAAATATTGAATGTAAATATGAAAGCCGTTCGCTCATGTATCGATTCGCAGCAAAATTGTGTCATATGACACATACTGACACATATGTGATATGTATGCACATATACATATATCAGCTATGTCATGCGCAAATAAATGAGCAGGCAGCAGGCATTACACATACGCCACGTTGTGCCATTTGTAAACATAAATTGAAGTTCGACTCTGCCACGTATTTGCGTTGCTTAAACAGCTACAGCACACTACTCCGACTCGAGCACTCGTTTGTCATTCTGCTGACATTTAAAAGACAAATGCCAAAAGGCTTTCAGCAAACACTCGATGCTCCCCACTTGCCGAAATTTAAATGTGCTGTGCTGCTTGCCAATAGTCGTGCAATTTTGTGCCTTGCGTGTCTGCCACTATGAATTGTTTTAATTTTATTGCTCGGCTTGTCTAGCTTATTTGCATTTTTTTCCTTTTTCCTTTTTTTGGCGCTGATTGCGTATTACAAACAATTAGTGGCTGCGATTTGACTTCGTTTTTGTTGTTTATCATTTAACCAAATTGTTTTTATGACACACTTGAGTTAATCTTCATAAAATCAATGCGATTATCTCTTTGACTCTTTGATTTTGTTTTTTGCATTTGCCCTTTTACTTGTGCGAAATTGTAGAGTTTTGCTTTTGTTGTTGTTATCAAAACAAATGCTTGCTCATAACTTTGTGTCATGGCATTCAGTTGGAGCATAAATGCTAAAACGCTGTGGCTTGGATATCAAATAAATGTGCGTTCATATTTTGCTGTCCTCTTTTGCATACAACGTCATTAATAATTCACGCAGTTATGGCGCAAAGAGCTGCGCATTACAAGCAAATCTCAAAGAGTTGAAATTCTTGATAGACTGTATAACTATTAACTATGCACAAGCAATCCACGCGCAGACGGCCAAAGCGGATTTAAGCACGCTGTAAAAGTGGCTGACAATCGTTTATTTTTTATGGTATTAGCGTCTATCTGCTTTAAATCAATTTAAACTTGAACAAATAATATATGAAATTTTTTTGCAAATATCAGCAGCAAAGAAAAACTTTGATTGCGTTTTTATCAATAAGAAAAAACTTTGAATTGCATTTGCAACTTAAATTTCTACTATTGGTGTAAAATATTACGACATGGCGCAACATGCTGTAGTTTTTTAGAACTTTCTATCTACTTCATAAGTAAGAAGAGCAGCAGAAAACAATGCGAGCAAACGTTGATACAAATGCGCATCGAAAAAGTTTACCCAAGCCGTGCGATTGAAACAATGCAGAGCCGAAAAATAATGAACTCCATGTGTTTTCACACCGAAAATACAATTTTCGTATTGTTCGAGCGACACTCACCGCCACAAAATTATCAGCAGTAATCGGCACGCCGTACACGCAAACTAAAGGGGATTAGCAGCCCCCAGCTTACAGCATTAGCAGCAGAATAGTAATTATCTAAAAACCGCACAATTGACGTCAGATATTAATTATTTAAGTTTGTGGCGCAGTTGCTGCATTAATTAATAAAAGTAATTAACTGCTTTGCCTCGGGCATTGTGTTACAATAAATATGCGAGCATAAAGGCTCTGAGCATAGACAAATTTTAATTAAAGCATAAATAAGCAACACTTAACTGACAATTAAAATGGCAAAAAGTTAATGAAAAATAGCATGCCTAAGTGCTCAAGAGCAAACAAAGGCGAAAACGAATCAATGGCAATGTCAAAGCTTATGCCAAAGTCGAAAAGCAGAACAATTTACCCATTTGTATTTTGCATAGAAATTTGAATTTGCGTAGCAATTGGCTCGTTTACTCGTTTGTTGATTTGCCCAGGCGTCGAACACAGCGCAGTGTGCGAGCGAGAGCCAAAGACAAAAGCAATTTTGCTGCGCAGTCTATTGTGAACACGTTTTTCTTTTCAACTCAGTCATATGCCAAAGCTGTCTCTGTCCCACTTGCGCTCACTCCGCTTGGCTGACTGTTGAGTTGCTCGCCTGACTGCCTGCCTGCCCGACTGCTTGACTGCTTGACTGGCTGTCTGCCTGAGTGTCGGTCTGACTATGTGTCTGTCACTGTCACACATGCGAGCGTCGCCAATGTTATTCGAGAGTATGCAAATCGTTTGCCATTTATACGTGCTATAAGCAACAATTTATGATAACAACAAAACCGTTTGTTTTAATGCTCATCGATAAAGATATACACGAACATACACACAGATGCCCAAGTACAAAGCGATGTAGAGTGCGAGTGTATGCATGAACACGCATGTGTGCCAACGTTTTGCCGACGCAGAACAATGAGGTGCCAATGATTTTAACTTAATTTATGCATTGTTTCCGACATATTGACTTGTCTTTTCTGAAAGGAAAATAAAATTTAAAATAAATTGCGTACGTATTTACACTGCATATGTTTTTATTATTATTGAAAACAATGCATAAATTATAATTTGTATGCAAATTTTTTTTTATTTGTTTTTTTTTCCATACATTATGTTAATCCATTTTTTAAAGTTATTAATTACAATTTAATGTTAATGTCGTGTGCACTTAAATCAACTTCACCCAAGTGTGATTAATTGTTAAACAGTTTAAAAAAGTGTAGCAGGCGCATTCCATGCTGTAAGCGTATTGAAACTGTCTGTCGGTCTGCCAAGTTGAAATTTATTGCTGTCTGCGTTACGTTACGTATACGTTATGTAGATTTGCGGCACTTCAGCTTGGCGGAATCGAGCTTACTTGGCTCACTTGGCTTGCCTGGGATTGTCTTGCCTTTGCCTCAGTGCCAACGTAAGCTGCTTATGTGATTTATATTTTATGTGATTTGCTGCCCAAGTCAACTGAAAAATTGCCTGTTTGTTAAAGTATTGGCAGAACAAATAACTAACGAACGTTTGAGTGTCTTTGCGAAACCGTTTTATGCGATGTTTTATATAAAAATGTTTTGTATTTAAGTAAGTGCTCAGCACGTTTAAAAACACATAAACCAGTATGACACTCAAAACTGCTTAGGGACCTTGTGTGTGGGCTGTTATGTGTTTTAAATGTGTTGTTCGATTATGGTCTCACTCGTGCGTGAGTAAAGTGCAGCGTAAGCACAAGCAAGCAAGAAACTTGCGCAATATCAACTAGGTTAAGATTATCCGAAGATTGCTTTGGGGCTTTTTAATTAGGCGCACTGCTGCACTGCAATTTAGCTCTACACAATTAGCTGCTAATTAACAAAAGCTTTTAACCAACATGAAAAATGCATGCGCAGCAATCTTGCAGGCTTTAAGTGCCAACTAAGTGTATTTCACTTAAATAAGTTCATAAATTTTCCCAAGTCACACAAATTGCTGTTGCCATAATATTATAACAACTTATATAAACAAACATACTTGGCCACAAAGCATGACTCATGATAGTGACACACAAACCCAAACACACACACACAAAATGACAACAAAGCATTTGAAGAGGCGTTCATTAAACATGCAAAGCCTTCATTATTAAGAGGCCTTACCTTAAATTTAAAACACTCAGAAACTGTCGCTGCCGTCATTTAAGGCTGAGAAGTCCTTTAAGGCACTTAAGTGTTTACCTGGCAATTATTTTCAGCACGCACTCGGGCCAGCCCAGGCCACAGGCTCAATTTACATTGCAGGCAAATAATATGGAATTAAATTTCAGCCATAACAGCATCAACGACATCATGAACCCAAAGTAGTTTACCACTTAAGTTCTAGTGACACACAAAACAAAAAAGTAAAGCAAAGCAAAGTAAAGCGAAGCAACAGCAACAAGAAAAATGAAAGGAAAATAAATAGAAAATAAAATTGTGCCAACAAACAGGCGAGAGTGACTGAGTGGCCTCGTATAGACGCAATCCCTTATTGGCACATTCCCCACACAGCCGACATGCGCGGCTGCCTAGAGCACGCAGCACAGGCAGTGACTACTTGCAACATTGCAAATGGCAGCTGGGCGGAGTGAAGAAGCGAAAGCACAAAAAATCATAATAAAAGCAAAAGAATAAACTGTGCGAATTTAATAGAAAAACAATATGCCATACTCGCTTATGGGTGGGTGATCATTTGACTTGACGTTTTGCTTGCACGATAAAGACGACAAAGCCGTCATTGGGGCCAGACGCACATAAAAGAATCTCGCAGCAAACGCACAAACGCACAGTGGCGCCACTGGCCATATTACATGATTGCCAGCCGCAATCCTGAAACCACAATCCACAAGCCAAGCAAGCCACGCCACAGCAAAGTTACGCAAAGCAAATATTGTCTCATAAATTTTTGGTATTGACCAAATGCCAAAGCATTGACATCATTGACTGTAGTGTGGCAAAGTGAATGTGTGGCAAAGTCAAAGGAGTCAAGTGCCATACTCAACTATGCCCCAGTGTTGGGGCTGCTCAGCTGCTTTCGAAATTGTTGCTGGCAAGCAAAGTAATCTAACGGCAGCCAGTTTTGCAGCAGCAATGATGTGCATTGCTTAAGCGTAGCATACATTAAAGTTGCAAGTTGCCGGTTACTGGCTGCCAACTGCCAATTGCAGCTGCCCACGTAACAAATCCTGCTGAGAACATTACACACAGAGTCAGGCACATGGCATAATGTAACAGATTGCAGGCACACGTAAGGCATCAACAACAATTGCGCTACGTGATTTGTAAATGTGTATAAAAGCTAAGAAAATGTTGAGAAAAAAAAAGCATACAAATTGTAGCCTACTTCTAGGCGACAGCAGACTTTGCTTTTACACCAAACAACAGGAACAGGAACAAGACGCTGCTAATGCTGCTGATTTAGATGATGATGTCATTGTTGCTCTTGCTGCTCCTGCTTCAGCTCCTGCTGTTGCTGTAGGCGTACAATTTCCTTTAAGGTTCACTGCGGCGACATTGTTTGAATACGTAATTGAGTTTCCTTGAACTGCTGCGCAGCTTTCATAGCAACTTTTGTCGTCTGCAGTTTCTGCTGTGCTATACGCTTTCCTGCTGATGTGTTGCCAGTGCCACGGAGCAGGCAACCAAGCAACCAAGCAGCAAGGCAGACAGGCAAGCAGTCAGATTGGCAATTGTGTTGATCGTAGCTTTATGCATTCCTAATGAGGTTACGAAACTTATAATGTAGATTTATTTCTACCTTTGTGATCTTTTCTTTGTTAGTATTGTAGTATTTTGTATTTATGTCATGTTTTTGCTTGCCTTTTTTCACGCTGCATTTGTTTTCGATTTACACAATTTTATGCAACTGTTTGCGCAACAAGGCAAACAACAACAACAACAAATATGATCACAGCAGCGTATGCCTTTAAAAATGGTTACGTTGCGCTTTCTCAGCATAAAGTTGAAACATTTTACATTAAAACGCGCGCATTGTGCTCCTTTGTGCAGACAATTTGCGGTCGTCTGTTGCACGAGTAACCCACATATGAGGCAGCACTGTTGCTGCTGACAGCAGTTCATTGGCAATGTGCCATACGCGTTTATGGCAATTTAAGAAACTAGTCACGCTTAACAAAAGCTACAAAATGTTAAATTCAGCCTTGTGAGTGAGCATACACTGCGCAGAATTATTTTGCATGACGGCTTGCTTCTCGCTTCATGCGTATGGAACGGATGATTTGCGAGATCACCTGATGTTCAATGCATCCTAACTATGGCCTTACTTGGCAGGTTTGTATTTGAGTTAGTCAACGCATGCATGAAGTACACTTCAGCTGCATTGCAAATCACTCAGCTTAGCTTGAGCACATCTGTCAATGTGTAGAAACGTACTCAAGGCTGCACTTATGCTGCAAGAACTGCATGCTGCTGAAAAAATACAAAAAATATAAAATAACATTACACAAACAACAAACAAAGCATACATAGTTACAGTTGCAGCATCCAACAAACTTGGCTCGAACACAAAGTTCTTGCAAATAACTTTGCTGCATAATATGAACTCATGACCTTCTAGCCAGTAACTTCGTCAAGTGCGGCCAACGTACTTAAACAGAAATCAAATGAATTTGTGCCATTCAAACTGAAATGAAGTTATGCATATGCATTTTGTATGACACACGTACTTATGGCCACACTCTGGCAGTTGCATACAAATCAGAAAGCAGCAGAATAGCAGAGAGCAGAGCAAGGCAGGGCGCAGCAGAGCAGAGCAGAGCAGCAACAAAGTTATAAACACAATTGCATGACCTTGAAATAATAAACTATTTTGGCTAGAGCATTCAAATGGCAACAGTAAGATAACACACACACATACACACACATACTCACAGCAAATTAAGTATACGCCATGAGTGCCAACATACAAATGAAATAGCAAAAATCGTCAGAGACGTGCAAAAACTATAAAGAAAACAGACACAATAGTCACATCCTGGTGGAAGTGGCGACAAAATGGCGTCAGACATAAAAGAATAAAAACTGTGCATTTAAAAATACAACAAAAAACAATGCCACGCACTGACTGTGCTGGCAGAAAATTATGTTGAGGTCAACAGAAATGCATTGTTCCAGCAAAAGCGAAATGAAAATCGAAATGAAATGCGCAATGAAAAACGAAAATACTAAAGTGACAATAAACTAAAAAAAAAAATACAAAAAACAAAAACAGGGAAACAGAATGACTAGGCGTTTTGATTTATGTTGCTGTGCGATGCTTGCAGCCGACGATAATCATTTATTTTTAATTTTATTTTTTATCTCTTCTTCATGCGTTGCAGTACAAACAGAATTTATGTCTAAGTATAACTGGCAGCTCAACTTAAGCGACATCTGCGCCGCATATGCATTTAATTATGCCATAAAGAAAAACAAAGCATTAAACTCAACTCGAGAATTGTTGCTTAATGCACTGAAGCATCATTTGTCGAGTTTCATGTTGCCTGTGAGCCGTTTGGCCTTTTCGCCTAACATTTACTGCAGCCAGTTATGTTAGTCATTTTATATTTTAATATGAGGTTATTATTTTCTCCCTTTTGTTGTTGTTGTTGTTCTCTTTGCGTAAAGTCGTAAGTGAAGCCAACATTGTGCATTTTGGCCAAAATTGCAATGCAGCACACTCATTATACGATATGTATATGAAACGTTTGGCTTTTCGTTGCTTTTTGTTTTGTTTTGTATTTGCTCCAATCCCGCCGCCAGCTTTCTACCAAATTAACGGTTTATCATTACAATATTGCTTGTTGCTGTTGCTGTTGCTGTTGCCGTTACTGTTGCTTTGTGGCCGACATTTTAGCAAAGCAGGTCATTAATTTTGCTTTTAATGCGTTGGCTTATGAATGGTTTCATATTAAGGCGGAATTTATTTGTTGGCTTGTGCGCACATAGTGCCACAAAGTGCGGGCTTTAATGTGTATAAACACATTTAAATTTTATTTAAGAGAAAACCTCATTTGCATTTAATTGAAGAAAATTCCTAAGAAATTTTAATTAAAGCGCAAATTAACATTTAATAAAAGCTAATGCAGTAAAATTTCTAAAAACGTAGAGTCTCCTTAACCGGACAGATCTCATAATCGTAGAAATTTAGCAAGCTTTTTATACATTTTTTTTATACAAAATGCATTCCCATAACCGGACAGTTGCCATAACCGAACAAAAACTTCGCGACCATCGGTGTCCGATTATGAGAGATTTTAATGTTTACACAGATGTGTAAAAAATATGATATGTTGATGATGATGATTTTTTAGCAGCTCAATGTCCTTTGCATAAAAAACAGGTAACAATTATTTCAATAGAATAGCCATTTCAGAAATTTTGTATTCAATCAACAGTATTGCATTGCAATCATTGCTCATGTAAACTAAACTCATATTCTAAACAAATTAAAAATCGTGCCAGACTTGCAGAACTACTGCTAGATGCTAAAAAAAAATTATCAGCTGCAGCAGATTTGAATTCCACTTTAGCAATAGCAATTGTTTAAAGTTGAAATGCTTTAACATCAGGCAATGACGCATATGGGGCGCATATTTAACTACACCATGTCAGACCTTCATCCAATGACTAATTAGTTAAATAACAAGTAAAAAATGTAGTTCATAAATCACAAAATGGCAGCTGCGCTGGAAAGTCAAATGTCCCAGCTGGTCGAATTTATTTTATCGCACCGAAGGTGGCTGCCATTAAATTTTTGGCAACTATATGGTAAACAATAGCATAGTGAAAAATAAAGTTTGAAACTATGTAATTGCCATACAGTTTAAAACAAATTTAGCTGGCCGAGCAACTGGCAAAAAATATTGTTTATATTATTGTGAAACTGCCAGGCTTTAAAAAAAATTAAATACATTAAAAAATGTTTATGGGCGAAAAAAACTAATAAAACAAACAAAACTTGCAGCAGGAAGCAGTCAAAATAAATAAATAAAAATAATGCAAAATACGAGTATAGGAAAATGTTCAAAACTTTTTTGTGTACTTCACTGCGAGGCGATGCACACAAGCTCAAACGGAAGCAAGTGCGCTGAAAATAGCCAAACTAAAAAAACTCAAACAGCAGCAACAAAACAAAAACATAAAAACAACAAAAGCATCTGCGCGAAAACTGCACTGAAGCCGCATTCAAGTAGCCTGAACAAAAACAGAAAACAAAAACAAAAAAACAAGTCTGAAATTTTCTAAAGCGCAAATAAAACGCTTAATACGCGCGAGTACACACGACTTGAGCAGAACTGAGAAACTGCAATAGCGGCGGCTCAGCTGCAAAGCACACACGCGAAACGCGCATCGGTTCAGCACTAAGCGCGCAAAGCGTTTCCTTTTCCTTCTTCGCTTCGCCTTTAGAATGAGTGCTGCATAAAATGTACGCCGCCAGAACATGCATGCATGAATATGCCGTTACGCACAGTGAAGCTTTGGCTTGAGTCGCTGCCTGAAAATTGCCTGCAAAAGACATTACTCGCATTTTCTCGCTTCCCTTGGGCCAGATAATTGCAAGCCAAATGTGTTGCTATAAAGCAACAGCAACAGCAACAGCGAAAAGCGCAGTCCAACAGCCTTTTGAGTGGCGGCAGTGGCGTCAGTGGCGTCGGTGTGGGATTGTTGCGTCTGGGGACTGCCTGAGGTGCGACGCGTAATGAAGTGTCATTTTAATTACACGCCATAAACAGCTCAGCTGCCAAAAGCACTTTGCGCTACTTGCTTACGTGCTTGCCTTTGCATGCACCGACTCTCTCCGTCTGTTGCTCTCTCTGGCCCACTCTCTGCACTCTTTATGACTCGTTTCTGTGCTCTCTGCAGTGCCACAACTCATTGTGTTGTTTCTGCATTGCCTGCGGCTTTGCTCGCACGGTAATTGGTGTCAAGGCATTAACAAATGAAATGCATTTACTGAAGACTTCGGTTAAATCCAACGGATTGTGTTGTTAAAATTTTATTAAGCCATTTCCCTGTTAAAATTATTTTTTTATTATTTTCAAACGGAAAAAATATTTTAATTAAGTTTATAATTAATTAGTATCGTGGTGATTGTGATTTTTATAAGGTAATCAGGAAGCTGGCTTTAAAATAACTGAATCTACCTATCAGAGAGAGAAATGCAGCAACTAGTAGCTAGTAAAAATTAAAAAAATATAAATACAATAAAATGTGTTCCAGCATAAATTGCTGCTGGCAACTGCTTTTTGTTGTCCATACTCTCATGTGCCATGTCGAGAGCACTTCAAAGCACAAGCAACAGACAGACGCAGAGCACTGGGCCGCAGACTATAGCACGCACCGCAGCACGTGTTTTGTTGTTATTTGTTTTGATTATTTGTTCACACTAGGTACAGTTGTTGGTTATTGTTGTTGTTGTTGCTGTTTCTGCTGTTTATATATTCACAACTGCTATGGTCTTATGCAAGTACATCCGTGCATGCCAGCAAGAGCCAGCAAATAAAAGAAGCACACAAACACACACACACACACATACATATCTACTGAAAAGTTTCACACTTGCATTATACTGACCCACATTGCACCCCATGCACACACGATGCATAAACAAACAACAAACAACATGCAACTTATAATTGCATTGAGTTAGTCCTCTGCCTCACTCTCACTATGCCATTCACTTTGATTTAGATGCTCTCAGCGAGTAAAGTGCTTTGGCAAATTTCATATAAAACTTTATAATCATGTGTTTCGGCTTGACTGTGCCAAAGGCGGCACTGAGCAGGCAGCTTTAATTACTTATACGACATGTGTGCTGTGCGGTGATAAAAGTTTGCTACGTAATGCGTATGCAAATGTTCCGACGTGGAAGCATGTTTCGATCGCATTTATTCTAATTAATGCATAATTAATGCCAGTAGAAAAAACACATTGCAGAGTTACGAGTTTTGTTAATTAGTGCCAGCCATTTGCCATTTGCCATGTGGCTGCAATAAACTTTGGGCTCATTTAGCGCTTATTGGCCGCAGTTTTGTTATCGTTCTTGTCTTGACGTGAAGGCGTTGAGGCATTGAGACGCTGTGCCATTGTAGTTCATTAAATATGTATTCGATTAATGTTACACATACGATACGTGTGCCATGTGCAGCTCCAACGCCTGCGACACTGCCACGAACCTTTTCAGTTTTATTTTCTTTTCGGAATTTAGCTAAAATATCTCTTGTGGCCAATAGTAACAATTTTATTGGCCACGTTTTGCTGTGTTACATGTAATTTGAGGCATTAATCATACGCCACGTAGGTATAAATGTGAAATTAGTTGAAAGTTTTCTAAAAGAAAATTAGTTACGTGTTCAACTTTGAAATACACATATGTATGTGCTTAATGCCATGTGAATAATACCATATGAATTTTTTTACTTGTGCTATTCAAATTTATTATGCATTACAGTCATAAGTGATATTCCCACTTCGATATAAGTTTATTTAATATGTTTTCAGTTTTTCCATGTGATGTAATGATGACATGCTAGAAAATGGCTGAAGAATGTATTCTTTCGTAAGCAAAATTCGCTAAAACTGAATTACAGAGTATTCAAACTTGCTGAAAACATATAATAACGCTTGCAGAAACTTCAACCCAATTGCATATACCATGCAATATAATATTCAGTTACTATTCTAGGATCCCTTCTATTCACACACATCCTTTTGCAGCATGTTTACTCGCAAAGTCATAGGAACAAATTTTGCAGGCTGCCTTTTGTAAGCACAACAGGCACTGGGCTAAAATGAAACAAAAAATATAAGCATAAAAGTCTTTTTACGTTAGCTGACTCATCTAATCGTAAAAGACTGTTGCACAAAGAGAAAACTTGCTCACAGACATGAAAAAATTTAATTCCAAAACAATTTTCAGCACTTTTTCATAGTTTTAACGCTCAGGGCCAGGCAGCTGGCAGATGTCCCTTTAATTTACTTGTCTTAAAGTTTTATCAGCATGCCTAGAGGTGGCTTTCAGCGTTAACAGCAAATCTGAGCCATAAACACACAAACTCTGCAAACAAACCAAACGACAAAGCAGCCAAGCAGCAAAGCCCACATTGGCACATGCAACTTGCTTTAAAAATTACACATGCCAATGACGTCGTGTGTGCAGAGAAAGCCAATATGTACTTTAAAAAACGAAAACCAAAAGAACAACTACAGCTCATACTAATAAAAATTGAAATCTATAAAAGTTTTTTTTTTTTAAATTTAGTTACTTACAACAAAGTTGGTGGTGATCTGACACCATGCGGTAAGCCAGAAATAAAAGAGAAAACAACTGCCAAGTTGTTAAACAAAACGGAAAATACTCGTATAAATACAAAAGGCAACCGCTAAGCCTGCAGCTATGCCGGTCAGCACGGTCTACCCACAGGCTACAAAAATTTTAATACAATGCGCTAAGAATTTTACACAAATAAAGTAATCCAACAAAGAAGAACGCAGATTTTTCGCCACCGGCAAACTTTCCCCCTTTTGGCATTTGGAAAACAATCTGTGCACTTTGACCACAGCAACCGGAAAGGTATAAAAGTGCCCTCGACCACAAGGATGGCATGGCCAAGAGCGCAAAACACTCGGACGCACAGCTGCACCGGCGGAGGATAAGCAAACAAACAAACAAACAAACGAATGAACGAATGACCGAACTGCTGCTGTGTGCTTCGAATGCATACAAAGCGTACTCAAGTTGGATGTCATACAAGCTGCTATTCGCAGCAGTGGGCCCATGTGGCAACTCTACCACGTTTCGTTTCAATTCTGGACAGCTTCGCTACGCCGCTACTTTGCCACATTGGCATTGGCCTGAGTGAACATTGAGCACTTGTCCCAGCATACAGACAAAAGCTTAATTACAAAAACAAATTAAATTCCTGTCTGATGCCTCTCTCTCTGTCTCTGTCTCTGGCTTTGCTCAATGCAAATGCAGTACACCATTATATGCCTTCTCTGCTTCTGCTGCTGGTTCAATGCTGGCTGCGAGTGGCTGCACATGGACTCATGTTAAATTCATCATGCTGTGGTTAGTTACACATTGACTGGATATGCCAATCTGGCACAGTACAGCGGCTGTTTAGCATTGCTAGGGGCCGCTAGCTAGCAGCGGTTTGGCACAATTGAATTTAATCAAATTTTTGGCACAAATTGTGCGTAAAATGTTCTGCTTAAATAATTTAGTTACCCATGGGTGCCGTGTATCTTTGTTTTTTTTTTTTTTTTAGCATAGTGTAAAATAGAACAAAGAAAATGACAACAAAATTGAAGAGGTATTTTACGGACTTCATCTTGTTGTTGTTATGGTTATATATGCCAAATGGTTCAAAGGTGAACAACGATTTGTATACACTGAAAGCAGGAATAAATATTAGGTAAAATAAAAATATTTTTTTATAAAAAACTTGAGCATACCTGAATTACCATTTTCTAACTGAGGTTTGTAGTTCGACGGTAGTCGAGTCATACTTCTCTAACAACAAGATTTCAGATTGGATTCGCTGCGATTTTTTTTTTTTTGGTTTTAAAACTATTTTCAGTGCACTAAGATACAAAGTTTATTATATGCATCAAACAAAAACAAATATTTGAAAAAAAACAAGATTTCATAATCCTCCATTTTACACATGTACATATTAGTAAGTAACTAAGTAGCATTTAAATACACCTAATTTTTGCATGAATGTTTTTTCTAATCAAATAACGGCATATGTTGCTTGCACTTAGCTTTAAAAAAATACTAACAATTACCGTTAGAAAATCACCAACTTTAAATTTCTACTTTTACCTCACTCTGTCTCTATTGCCAACTATATACAACAAATCTTTCTCTTTCCTTCTTTTTTTAGCGCTTCAAACTAGCAAAAAAAAAAAAAAGCAAAACGCTGAAGTAGCTAAACAAATTAAAAATTCGAAAAAATACGCAAGCATATAAAAAAATGACATGAACTGTAAAATTGCTTTAAAAAAAATATAAAAAAAAATACTACACACTAAACGAAAACATATGCAAAAAGCAACAACAACCGCATAGCAACGTTTCCAAGCAACACTTTTAAATTAAACCAAACAAACAAACAAATGCAAAAGTAGTTGGCAACACCAAAAACAAATCAAATCAAAAAGCAAAGCACCTACCAATAATTCTAAATAAAAAAAAAAAAACAAAAAGTAAAAGCAAAAAGCGTTGAACCCAAAGAATAAATCGCTAAAATCGCGAGCGCGTGCATAATCAATTATTTTCTCTTATTTTCTGTACTTTTATTATTTAGTGAAGCAATTTATTTACGCATATTAGTCAAATTGCTGCTTCTTAATTGTACAAAAGCACAAAAGCAAGCAAATTAACAAAAAAAAAAAACAAAGAAATAAACAAATACACATAAAACTAACAACAATAACCATTGCCGCAATAACGACAGCAATAATTGCTAGCAAACAGCAACAAAACTCAGCAAAAATTAAATCGACAAGAGCAACAACATCGAATATCAATACGAATATGAATTTGAACAAAATCAAAAAGCGCGACACCGACTTATGACTCGTAAGAACAAAAAGCGTCGTCGGCGTCGGCGTCGGCAGCAGCGGTAGTCGCTACAAGGTGACCGCTCGCTGTGTACCGGAAGTCAGCATAACATCGCCGACAAATGGCCATTATGCGCATCAACAACACAATCTACAACAAAATCATCATCATCACCATATCCATCATCAGCAACATGAAACACCAACATTACAACTCCAACAGTATCATCCACCGCAACAACAACTACAACAACAACAACAACAACATAACAGTAAACATTATCTGCTACGCAGCAAACAGTCTAACAGCATTTTCTCATCAGGCGCCACCTTAGTCGAGGAGGAGGACTTTAACGAACTGACCGCGGTACCAACAACAACCATTGTGATAGCAACAAATACAACAAATGCGCGAAAGATACTACCGCCGCTGAAGCTGACATCAGCTGCAACAACAACAACAGCAGCAGCAGCAGCAGCGGCACCACCACAACCACTACCACCACCACCACCACCACCAGCACAACAATACACAAACATCATAACGTCACCGTCTCCTTTACCGTCTCCGTCTCCGACTCCGACTCCGTTACCGTCACCGTCACCAATTGCGGAGACAAGAGCCGCCAATGGCGCGGCAAAAACAACAGCAACGACAACAACAACAACAGCAACAACAAAAGCAATTGGTGCTACGACGAAGAATGTGCTACAACGTCAGAAGGCGACGACGCAACAGCAGGCGCCAACAGACCCAACAACACCAATAACAACAACGAACACAACCACACAAACAAGTGACGACGAACACAGCAACGAACCAAACGAACTCACACCATTGGTCGCGTCCGTTGACATTATCGAGCAACACGAGCCACACGCGCACCACGAGCACCCCGAGCAACTCGACCTGACCGTTGTCAACGGTGTCGCTGCTGGTGTCGGTGTTGGAAATCATCCCGCCGCCGTCGCCACCGCCGCCGACGTCAACAACGTCAATGCCAACGGCAACGGCGAAGACGCCGACAACGACCACGAGAACGACAAGCAGAAGAAGGAGGCATCAGCCCATGCAGCAGCAGCAACAGCCACAGCAGGAACAAACAAAGTCCTCTCGCCTGTAGTTATTACAGCAGTCAAATTTCAGCCAGTAGCTGCCAAAGCTGCCAATGCCATCGATGCTGTTGCGCCGCAACGCACGACAACCACATACAGTCAAAATTCGAAGACTACACGTTCCTGGCCGGTGATCTACCGGAATCCTAATCATTATGATTACGAGGCGCTCTTCGCGCAGCCAACGGCGACGTCGACGAATCAGCATCCTGTGCAGCAGCTTATGGCACCGTTTCAGCAGAATTGCTACTCGAATCAGTTCAAGCAGTCAATTGTCTATTCCTCAAGCAATGAGGAGCTAAATGCGAGCAATGAAGACGCTGTTGGCGGCGACGCTGCGTGTGCGAATGCGATCGGCAGCGGGGGCGGCGGCGGCGGTGGTGGCAGCGGCAATAAATATCTTAACTATAATAATAATAATAACAATATTAATAATGCAGCATCAACATCAAAACAGGCGCGACTACAATTACAATTACAACAACAACAACAGCAACAGCAGCAGCAACAGCAACCAAAGCAGACAACCTGCTACTATTTCGCACCCAGCCGACACAACAGCATTTATGAGCATCCCTCTTCGGTGGTCGGCAGCTCCCTGCAATTCGATCCGACAGCAGCAGCCACATCAGCCGCAGCCGCTGCCGCAGTCGAGAGTCTGAGACGCAGCAACAGCATACTGCTGCGTAAGAACAGCTGCGCCAAAGTCTTGCAACGCGGACACTCGAGCGGCGGCAGCGTTGCCCTCGACTCGCCCACCTCGCTCAACTCGAACATGGAAGGCGGCAGTGCGGCGGGCGCCACCGCGTGCTGCTCCAACTGTTGCATGGGTCCACCGCCGGTCTTGTTTCTCTTTGTTACCTTGCTAATGACCACCAGCGCCACCGCGATGTTATGCGCGGCCATTATGACTGATCACTGGGAGCACGTGACGTGGGATCGTACGAATTTGGATCGCTATACGAATCGCACTGGCATACAGCTGGAATGGATGCTCAACGAAAAGGTTGCAATGCTGAAACCGGATCGAAAAGGTATGTTAGCCATTTAGGTGCACAAGTTGAAACATCCTTAAAGCTTCTGTCACTTTTCACCACAGCCGATCATCGTTTTCGTCGCGACAGTGTGTTTCTCGTGCCCATGCATGGCGGCATTTGGACACTGTGCATCGATCTGCCAATGCAGGAACTGCAAGAGCTGCGACGCAATCCGAAATTTCCGCGCAACGCGCCGCCTTGTGTCAACTACTTGGCCGGCTCGATGGAGAATGCCCGCGGCGAAGAGCAGCGTAACGATTGGCAACATAGTGAGTCACAGACGACGCTGCAGCCGCATCTGAGTACGTATGGTACAATCTATGTGTTGTAGCTGTTTTCTTGTTGATTTCCTTTTCATTTGGTTTCTGTACCGTTTCCGTTTCCAACCACATATCGAACACCACGTTGCGCACCAGAAAATAAGCACCGCACCCCGCTGCGACCGTTGGCACCGAAGCACGCGCGTTTGCTTAGGGAATGTTTACAACTTCAGTTAGGTGGGCAATCATGCGGTTGCATAAGTACTTGATTGAAAGTCCTTTTTGTACACCCCCACCTACATATCTTCTTCTCCATAAACATGTCTGACCCGCAAACACTCAAGAAATAACTGTGCATGAGCATATTCACAGTTTCTCATGCTCCGGGGAATATATATTATCTAATTAATAATTTGCGTGTTTTTCGAAGTAGGCAATCGTTTAACTTTTATTTATAAAATACAACTCTTTGCTTAAGAACTACTCGTGTCTGATATCAAAAACGACGTGTTTTAAAACAGAAAACGTAAAAAAGGCAACGCATTCGCTGTATTCGGGCTTCATAAACGTGCGCGCAAAAATAAACATAAAAAAATGAATAATATATAAGTTGTACAAAAAACGGATGCAAGAAATGCGGAGGAGTATGAGTCTGTCGGTTTGGATGCACAACAATTAACGCTGGCTTAAAATATGTTGTATAACTATTTTGTATGTATGTATGTATGCATGTTGATTAAGTTGTAGCGTAGCTCGTGAACTTGTATTGTCGTGTGTACGTACGTTTACCCCCTAGTGGGACGCTTAAGATGGAAACAAAGCGTTTGGAATGTGCCACGCACACACACGTGTGCTTACACAGCAGCACGCTTGGCCGGCGAGCATACGGCCTCAGCCTCTGAGTTCGGCTCCTCGGGCTTCTTGCGTTTAATGAGATGCGTGATGTCTTTTGGCTTGGACGATGAGCTAATAGCCGATGTTGAGGATGTTGAAGATGCGGCAGCAGTGCCATTCGCTACTGCTGCTGTACTCGAAGATGATGGACCAGCACCATCTGAACTTGTCCCACCGTCAGCTCCACCAGTCATCGGTTTTATGTAGCTGTCGAGTGCAGCGCGCACTTCGGCAATCGTTTGCGCTTGCATTTCCTCGATTTCCGTAATTTTTGCCCATATCTCTTGCTTTGTTTCCTCCAAATCTTGTATGACATTCTTATCTTTTTCGCTGGCGTCTTCCTTCTCCTTAATCGTCTCGATTTCTTCCTCAATCAATCTGCAAGCGCTTTTAAGCGAGGCGGCGCCCTCCTTATTCAGCTGCTGCATCAAAAATGTCAGACCAATCTTGTAGTGTATCTCAGCCATGGCGCGTCGATAGTTTGTGGGCAGATCGGCATACAGCTTGAGTGCTTTTTCTAGAAAGATTTATATGCACATGTATGCAAATGCTGCCAGACTTATGACCATCGGATATTAAGCACTTACCATAGTCATCGCGCGCCGCGTCCAAAATGCTATTCTCGAATTCAATGTTAGCCAACTCCGTTTGAACCTCAGCCAAGTTGGCCAGACCGCTCAAGCCTTGACGCATGAAAATTTTGGCAGCCAGTTCGAGTATTTCCCAAGCCAATTGCAAACTGGAAGCCTGCACGAAAATGAAGTGTGTTTGTTATGTGTTCACTGTGTATCACGTTGGTTGGGTGTTTGCAAATGATTTACGCTTGTTGCCTTCAATTTAAGTGAGTATTTATTTTACGCCATTTTGTAAACTTACCGCCTCATTATCTTCTTCCTCCTCGTCGACGTTCTGCTCGCCGCTGTTGCTGCCAGTCGCTTCGCCATTTGATGTGCTCGGTTTCTCATCATCAGCAATGGCTTTGGTTGCTACAGCTGCCCCGGCTGCCACGGCTGCTGTGGCTGCCACCGCTGACGCTTCGCCATTCTTCTCATCATCATTTGCGCCGCTGCTGCTAACCTCAGCCACGCACAATGCTGCTTTCGCATTGGTCTTCTGTTTTTGCGGTGTCTCAGCATCACCCGAAGAATCGGCTTCATCACCATTCTCCTTAATGGTAGATAATTTTTTAACACTGCCATTAGCAGCAGCAGCTGCACTGGACGATGAACTGGCGGCACCATTTGCCTCAGATTCAACTGCAGCTTCATCATCTCCGTCATCATCATCATCATCTTCGTCGTCCTCGGCATCCGGCACATCGATTACTTTATTCTCATCCAAAGCCAGCGCAATCAAGGATTTAGCATATCTATAAGTGCAGTAAAAGGAACTTAGTTGTAGATTGTAGGTATTGTAGCAGCAAATGCACACTCACAGCAAATAAGGCATACCAAGCTCATCGGACAACTCGCCATAGAGTTCCTCGTAGAGTGTGCAAACCTGACTCAGGTCATCCGCTGCCTCGGCATAACTCTTGACGAGAAAATTACGCGAACCCTGACTGTAGAGCTCCTTAGCTTTGAGTATCTTCTCCGAACGTTCGACCTCAGTCTGTGCCGTGTCTTTTGTTGCCGGCGCGTCTGTGGGCGTGACAATCTGTTCTTCGGCGGACATCGTTCACGTGTGCTGCAAGCATAAGAGAGACACATCGAATATAAGTTTAAATTTGCTGACGCGCGTGTCTTCCTCAACAGTCGCAGTGATACCTTGCAGTGCGCACATATTGTATTAAATTATTTTTATTTTTTTTTTTTGACAACATTTCGTTAGAGTTTATTTTTGATATTTTTATTATTTTTTAACTAATAATTGGTTTGCGTAAAAATGTGATAAATCGTTGGACCCCACGTCCACGTAGGTTGTGCCCTAGACGTCACTTGGTGTCGTATGTAGCTGAAGTTCTTCTACTTCTATCTAACAACTTTTTTGTAACGCTTGGCTTAAAAGCTCATCCTGCTGCCGTTAATTGCTTTTAATCCTTAGCCACTAACTGCTCACTAAATAGCCCAGCACAATTGCCGCACTAATGCTATTGCCTGGCACTGAAACGCACACTTCACGCATCATTATCTGCATGAATCCATACTCATGGCAGTATGCCAGCGTAGTACAAGGGTTTAATGGACGCTGGTGTTGTGCGCATATAGTGCATAGTCAACACTTATAGCTGTTTTATTGTAGAGCTTGTTCGGGCAACGGATTTGCTTGCTCTGCCCGCTTGCTTACACGAGCCACTTGTACACCCAGCAATCACAATCACAATCGCCGTTGGAACTCAACGGTCATTACTAAGCATTACAACAACTACAACAACAGCCATTAGAGTAACTACAATTGGCCAAATGACCTTGTTGAGTTGCCATTTTCCGTCGTTGGCCTGCGGTGACATACTTTCAACCACGATCCTCAAACCAATCCCGACCAAACCAAACGCAAACAAAAAGAAAGGAAGGAAAAAAAAAACAAAAAAACCCACTCAGGCCGACACATGCAGAGTGTAGTGTGCACAAACAAAACACATGAGACATGAGACATGACAAACACTCACGCCCACTTGTAATTACAGTAGTTGCTCTCACACTCGGTTTGCCAGTACGTTTATTCGTCTGTCTGTCTGACTGTCTGCCGGTCGGTCGGTACGTCTGTCCACGAAAAAAGTAATCAATGTTTTGCTTGTTTGGCCGATTCGGTTTTCATAAATCAGTTACGAACGGATATGTTTGATTTTTTTTTATGTTTGTTGCTGTTGGCCGCCTGGTTTGGGCGTAAAATAGTTTTGTGGTGCGCCTGCGGTTCTTTAGTTACGATTTAAGCGTAATTAAAGCAGTAATGCGGCTTTAGATAGGCACATAAAGCGGTTACTGATTGTTGCCCACTTGTGCACGACTTAACTAAAATGGCAGAAAGAAAAAAAAAAGGAAAAATAAAGTCTCCGGATTATCAACTATTTGTCTCTAGTGTAATCCTTAAATACCCTGCAGCCTGCAACAAACGTAAGGATTAATTTCTACACACGTTGCAGCTAAATGGCACAATTTGTAATTAAAAAGCCTAAGCAGAAATTCAATATTCCCGCGGCGTCATTGTGATTGTGCAAACTTACTTTAAACTCATTGCCAAGAGGATTCAAGAAAAGACATAGTAAAAAAATAGTATCAGCTGAAACCATATTACATTATGTTAAAACACGCCTGGCGCATGCAACATTTACAAAATAATCAAACTTCGCCAATTACACTTGCCGCATACTTTGCTAAGCTTTTTCGCGTTACCCATTTCAAATATTTCCACAGCTCACTACTTTCATCTGCTTTGACACTTCTTAAACTAATGTAAATATTCGCTACTGCAAAAGTAAAGCACACACTACTAACACAAAAAAATAAATGCACAAAATTACTAACTTGAGTTTGTTGTATTTTAAACTAACCTCCCTCCGTTTGTAAAATATATTGCATAATTTGTTGATGTTGATAATTTGCGGAAAACTTGAACAAACCTTTAATTTAATAATTTGTATTTATGCAAAAAAAAAAAATAAATAAATAGGAATGCAAAACCTATCAATTTCCTGTTCGCTCGTCTGCCTTATCATACTCGGCAGTGCAGCGCTAGTGGGCGCTTTCGGTGTATGCCAACGGCAAATAAGCGCCATACTGATAACAGGTGTCATGTATCTGCTGGCAGGTAAGTGGCACAATGAACTTTTACATTCTCTTCTGGCTGCAACTTACTCCTGCTCTATTTGCAGCTCTCTTCGCGCTCTTCACGCTCATGATCATTCACTTCAAACGTCAACAGGGCCGACCAATGCTGGACAGCGACTACGATGGCACCGTTGACGGCATTGTGGCACGTCCTGGCGGCGTTGCCATCATGGCTAAACCATTATTGGGCGCACGCATATTTCTAACATCGTGGAGCTTGGATCTGGGCTGGGGCGGTGTGGCACTGTGCGCCATCACATCGATACTGTGGATACTATTATCGAAAATCATGCGCTATAATCCATTCACTGCGCTAATGATTTAACTAAGCGCTATGCCGTATGTCAATATAACCACGGCAATGAATGGCGGCGCGACGACATGCGGCAAGTGGAACAAATTAAAGGGAAATACATATTATAAGTAAAACAAAAACAAAACGTCAACATATGTATAAGCAAACCAAATTCATCAAGATTAGGCAACTTCAGTCAAAACAAAAAAAAAAAGAAAAAGAAGTGCAACATAAACTTAAAAACACAAATAAGAAATACAGAAAACCAGAAACATATTTCCAAGCTTAAGTATGCAGTGTTTTAAAAAATTTGTTTACCAAAACAACAAAAACCAAATTAATAAATATTACAAATAGTTTAATGATAGCAAAGAATAAATAGAAAGAATATACAATAGCAAGAATTATAAACTAAATATTTATGTAGATGTGCTTGCTGAAAAAAAAAACCAAAACAAATAAACGTAACCTAATTTATAAAACAGTTGTCCTACACTGAACAAAACAAAAACAAGAATATTTTGATAAAAGAAAACCAAACAAAATTCACTTTTGAACTTAAGTCGTTTTGGCATTATTTGTTGTACAACCTTTAAAAAAAGTTTAAAACAAATAATGCGTTTACTAAATATTCAAAACTGAACCAAAAAACTAAGTTAATTTAAAAAATAAACTTCGGTTAAACCGAATACACTTTATATAAACCGAACTAAAACAAGAAAAATAAATAAACAGTAAAATGCAAACAATGCTCAGCAATATCCAAACAATTTAAGCCAAAGAAAAGATGTGAAAACAAAGTTATATCAGATTCCATGAGACCAGTATTACACAAAATCGCCTAATTCAAAAAAAAAAAAAAAAAAGAAATTGGCCCACTACATGGAACTCACATCGCAATGAGACCACAAATCGTTTTTAAAATGTTAGTCGTTTCTATTAAATTTATGTGTTAATCTCTGTAATTTGCTACAAATTCAATAATGACGACACATGATTGATCAGGTCTAACAGAGCCCGGCTTAGATTAACGGTGGATTTTGCCATACGCGACGGCTTTATTTTGAAGTGTATAAGTTAAATAAACAAACAATTGCCTTGTTATATATAATCATATTTTATATTATTATAAATAATATATATGTGTATTTAAATTGTTATCATTATACCTAAAATATGCCTCTAACAATTTAATTATTGTGCAGTAAATCCAATTTACGCCTTAAAGGCTTATGACTTATGATCTTTTTTGTTCAAAGTTTGAAACAATTTACGTTTAATACTATACACCTTTTTTATTCCAAATATATCTCACACCTGCTAACCATATGGGGTTAGTCTAGTTTAACGCTAGTTCATCATTTACGCTTTTGCTACTACAAAATAAAGGGCGCGGACAAGCTTGAAAACATTAATTAAATCTAACTTTATGCGAAAAACATAAAAAAAATAAAACATATAAAAACTATGAATGAAGGCAGATTAACTTAAAGCTAAAAGGTTTTCTTCATCTTAGAAGATAAGAGCTGAATTGCAGAGAGAAAATCGCAAAAGAATAAAATAAAACAAATTTCCGAAAATTGAATAGGCAACTGCATACTTAGATTTACAAGGAAAAAAATTTGTCAGAAATTTACTTTTGTTGATAAAAGTAATTAAAAACACAAATATAATAATATCATAAACAGGGTGACACCAGCAAATGGGCTTCAGTTATACATTTTAAAAAGAAAACCTGCAAAACATTTGAAATACGAACTTTTTCTTAATTTCAGATTATTTCTATACAGATTATTCATTTGTTGAATAATTTTGGCAATGTTTCTCTATTCTGTTAACTTTTGTCACCCTGGAAACTTAAACATAAAGTGTATTTTTTATGTGAGCTTGCCTTAACTTATTTACAAAAACATAAATAAAAATATTTCTTTAAAAAATCCGCATGTCGCTCTTTTTATCATTATTAATGGATATAAATGAATAACTAAATGTGACAAACCATCGAGTTAATAATGGCTTTTGATTAATATTCTACTAACACAGTACATTTCTTAAGTTGATTAAATTAACTTATTTTTTAAAAAAACAACAAATCATACCACCCAAAGAACAAAAAACATTTTTAATAAAGTTAACAACTCAATGAATCATATTGACGTTTGAAGCTTCTCGTACCTGTGAGACACATTTTTAATATGAAAAAAATTAAAAACCAAGATAAAAGCAAAGCATATACAAGTACGTATACGAAGTGTTTGCATTGTCACAGGGGTTCAATAACATTTAATGCAAACTCAATGTGAACTCAAGAACATGTGCGACATGATTTATTTAAATTTAAGCTAATGACAATAACAACAACCACGACTGTGATGGGATAAAAAAAGACAGGCCAATTGCCAGTTTGGCATGCTAGCGTTTGCAACGCGTTTTTAAACGCAGCAATGACACGACGCTGTTTTAAACAATGCGCGCCAATTTGCAGCCAACAACAACGCAGACAATTGAGTGTGCAATACGAGAAAAGTAAACAAACAAACGCCAACGATAACAATAGCAAAAAAGCGGGACACGGAAAAGACCATACGAAACAAAGTGTTACAAAATAAGTGTTGTGCCCCAGTAACAACAACTACAATAAACACAACAACGATAGTGACGCGCAAGATTACAAAACATAAAACGCAAAACAGTTCATTCACCTGCTTGACGCGCTCGTAACCAAATAACCAAATACCAACGCCGCCACCACCATTTCTAATACTAACCAAAGCAAATGAAATATTAACTTTAAACAGCGGTAAAAATGCAGCTGCCCTGTGCTACTTTTTTTAATCACTTTTTCTTAATTGACTGCGACTGATGACGAAGACGCGGTTTTGTCACCGCTTTTTTTAACTCGCATCAACCTTTTGTCTGTATATACGCACCTTCTACTTTTGTTTCTAGTTTAAAATGTCTGCACAGAGATGTTAAATTGTTTAGGTTAATTTTGGTTTCAGCACTTTTACACAAATTCAATTACTAAGCAAATAAAACTCGCCGCTTCACTTTCCTTGCTTTGTGGCTTTGTTTTACTTTGCGACGTTGTGTCGGAATGTGCATTTGCACAGCATTACCATGTCACATGTCGGTTTTTTCTCGCGGTGTTCGTCGACAACTATAGCTATCTCACTCTAACGAGCGCTGGCATGCCGATATGCATATTCACAATGACGTTAGACACGATTGAAGCAAGTATGGTTGCCAGACTGCGCGTTGCATTCCAGAACTGCTGATGATTTTTATTAATAAAATTTTTTATGAGGAAAAGGAAGAAGGAAGAAAAAATAATTCCTATCATATTATTTATAATAAACCCAAAATCAAATTTCTACCTTGTGTTTTCAAAACAGTCTTATTTGTAAAACGCAGTATTACAGAAGGCATGGATTGTGCTTCAGGGAATTCAAGAAGTAATCTAAAATGAATCAAAATCCCTTTGGAACATTTAAAAACAAAAGGTTATTTATAAAAAAACAAAAGCCAAACGATAAACCAGGTGACAGATTCTCAATCTTCGTGTTTGCACTGTCATAAAGGTTCAATAACACTTCTTTGCATGTTTGAACTCGAATACTTTTTGAAATTTAAGCTACATTAGCTTACTAATTACTGATTACAACAACCTAGGCGACGAGAAATATGTGTACAACTACTGTTAATAATAGCCAGAACTGTTAATTTGGTTTTCACGCGTTTGAAACGCATTTTGAAAAAAATCAACGAAAGCGGCATTAAATGTCGTTGCATTAGGATTTCTACCAAACAACCCAAATGAAATAAAAATTTAAATAACGCTAAACCTTAAAAATTAAACATATAACGAGCTAGAAAAAATCAACAAGAGAGTTGAAAAAAATATTACGTTACAAATCCAACAAAAACAAGAATGAGGAGGGGAAGATTACAAACATTGCGAAAAAGTTCATTCACCTGCTTACGACGACAAGGTAATTTGCGTGCCAAACCAACTGCTCAACAATGCCGAAAAATAAACATAAGTTACAAAATTCGGGAACTTAAAAAATGAAAGCAACTTAATAAATATTTTCCGGTAATTGTTAAATTTAGTTGCCACAGCAAAATATTTGAATTGGAGTTTTCTTTTATTATTTCAGTTCAGGTTATTTCTAATGAAATAGTTTGCCGCCGCTTTTCCCTAAGTTTGAAATTTCGGCAATAAATACGCAACTTACCTATTTGTTTTGATTAGAAGTGCCTTAGTAAGAAATTTTTGAATACCGATTGCTTGATTTTAATAATTTACACTTCGCAAGTTGATCACTTTTGTAGCAACAAATACAATTTGTTTACCGTTTCACTTTTCTTCTTCTTGCTGTGGGAGATGCGAAGAAGAGTGAGTGAGAGAGGCATCGAATTGTTGTTATTACAGCCGCAATATGTGTGAGAGTGAGATAGAACGATTTCGTGCTCTGCAAACTCTAATAGAGTGCTAAGGTTGTCGCACATCAAACCTAAATGTTTCGCCATTGGCACAATATGTAAAATTTGGAAATTAGACCAAACAGCGATTTACTGATTACGTCGTCTCTCTAATGAGAACGTCACATAACTGTTAAACCTTGGCACCACCTTCTTTTCTTATACCAAGAATATTATGTCTGTTGAATTTGAATCACAGGCTACCAGGGCCTTATATTTTTTTGTCTGTCGAGCGTCCGTGCAAAATTGTCGTGCGGTCTGGAAAGTCCAAAAAAATGCATCCCTAAGATCGCAGCATTTGAACTACTACTACTGATTTTGTAGTGTTAAAAAGTGAAGCTGGAGATTCCAAGTTTGCTGAAATTTTGTCTGCCTGCCTGTCTCCGGCACGACTTCGCCGAGTTGACACGCAACGAGAGCGAAAGAAAATGAGGTAGTGAGAGAGGGAGAAGAAAATCCTTCTACCATGTGATATCGGCAATTCCTCGTCAACTAACGGATGATTCCTCTTTATGCTCCTTGTCCGAGAGCGTGCTGCCCACTCGGCGACTTTCTGGTTTCTTTTTTAGCCACAAACTTCCATTCCTTGCTTTGCTCAAATGCTGATGTTGTTGTTGTATTTAGCCAGTTCAACATAGTATAGATAGTATAGATTTGGATTGCGTCGACATGGATGTGCTGCCATAATTATACGGTGCCCGCAAGTTGAGTCAAATATGGCCGGCCAAAAATGCCGTTGAAAATTGAGAATATTAAAAACTTACTATGATTTATCTAAAATATAAATGAATATAGTCAACTTTAGAATGATTTCTCGATTAAATTTCAAGAAAAATTCTCATTATTTTTGTAAACGATTTTTCGTCGATTTTTCACTTTCATTTGCCTCTTTTTAGCCACTTTTTTGCCCCCTTATAGCCACTTTTGCTCAGTGAGTTTGGCATCACTGCTCTCACCTTGGGTGAGCGTTGTGTTTTGTTGTCTATTCTACACTCCAATCAGAAATTGAGCGAACCTTCAGCGCGGTGGTCACGTTCGCGCGCGTATCTAAGAAAATTATTAGATATATTTTTTGATAAATTCCGATTTTAGTAACAAATTCATTTGCGTTGCAGTGTAATACAAAAAGAAGAAGAAAAGACTTTTAAGTGCAGTTAGTGTATGTTATATGTGCGAATTAAACTACTGAACAACAAAAAACTAATTACAGTATCAAGCGTAAATAGCCGCGGACAGCAACAACCTTCGGCAAAAGTTCCCGCAGCACAAGCTACCATACAACAATATCAACAAAAACAAATCTGCCATTATTATCAACACATGCCTATAGACATATGAGAAAAAATGTAAGTAATTTACATAATTTTGTGACGTTATTGTTTTATGTTAGCAATTTCATTATCGATTTTCTGTTGTGCTGCTGCTGTTATGCTGCTGCAATTGTTTTTGTAATTCCTTTGGTCGTGTGTTATTGTTTTGAAAACACTGCTGTTGTTGTTGTTGTTGCAATAAGTTTGTTTGTCCAGTTGTTGACCTGTCAGGTCAGTCGTCAACGTGTCAGTGCTATTGTCGTTGTTTTTATTTTTCGTTTGCTTTCTACTCCACTGCTCCACTTTATTTCTCATACCTACAACAAAAGCAAATAATACATAAACAAAAGGCATAAACATACTAACAACAGCAACAACAAGACACCGTTTATATGTAAATACATAGTGTATGTAGTTGTGGGCTGCAGGCACCATGTCTAATTCCTTTTCAAGTTATGTTCAGCTTTTGTTTGTTAGCTTTCAACTTGGCCAAGTTTGTTGCACATTTCTTGGTATTAAGGCAAGACAGCAAAAAACAAAAAACACATATACATATACACGTGTGAAGAAAGCCAACGTGAGAGCAGAAAAAATAAAAACCAAGGCATGGTCAGTGGCATTGCTTGGTTAAGTTGATTTTGCTGTGCGTTGTTTGTTTGCTTCTTCCCGTCTTCTTTTTGTTAGGTTGTTGTTGTTATTGTCATTCGCTCAACATTTGCATTTTGTTTTGCAAACTTCTTTTGTTTACAACACATACAACTTTTGCATCTTCACTGTTGTTGTTATTGTTGCTGCTGTTGTATTATTAATATTTTTTTATTTTCTTCGTTCATCGCTGATTCACCTGCTACGCAGCAGCTGCACGCTTGTGCAAAGCAAAACAAGCAAAAACAATAACAACGTCCCACGAAGGTAGTGGCGACGTAGACGTCAAAGACGACAACGAATAACATGACGAAAGCAACAACAATGTTAACAATTATAATAACAACAACAACCTCAAGCAAGCCACTCTTTTATAAATAATGTGCTAATGAAAACCGGTTAGGTATAAATTAAAAAAAAAAATAATAAATAATAAATTGTACATGTGAAATGTTTTAAATTGTTATTAGTTAAAGATTGTTAATTATTGTCTTGTCGTTGTTGTTGTTTTTATTATTTAGTACTTGTTAATTACGTGAAAAGCAATGTACAATATATAACTGGCGCGGAAAATGCGCTCATAATTTCTAACTTAATTAGCAGGTAGATCAGTTTATTTGTTCATTGTATTTCTTTGCATTGCTCATACGCCGAGTAATTCACGGCGTGTGCATTGGCTGTGATTAGAAACCCGTTAATTAAATTTAGGGTAACACGAGCAGCACAAAATTCGCTTAAAATTTAAATGCATTTTGGGCATCAGTCGTATGGCGGAACTTAGCCTATTGCCAATCTATGAAATGATACATCGTGAGCCATTGTCACGTAGATAATTTTCTTACTGTTTGGTAACTTCTCATCTCATAGTTTATTAGTAAAGAAGCAAAAGTGTAATATATCATTTGTTAAAGCATTTGAGCGTAGAAGTTTTAACATCCCATGGGTATGAAAAAAAATTTCAACAGCCTGGCTGCCCATTGTGAACATGTGTACATGTGCCAAAAGCAAAGGCAACATTTGGCCAGACTGCGTTTTTCCAACGGAGAGAAACTGTAGCATAAATAATATTGCCACAGCAAAATAAATAACATTTTTTTAAACATTTAAATTGTTGGCTTGCTTTCACTGTGCCAGAGCTGCGCTGTCATGCTTCATGTAAAATCTTATCAATGCTGTGACCGCTTACAAGAACCCACATCCACGCATATCTCGACATTTTCATCTGCATGTGTGCATACCACACACACACACACACTCAGTGACACAATCAGAAAGTAATTAAGCTATCAGTAAATGCTCGCCTCATGCCACACTGCCGCCACACTACACTGAGAAAAAGGCTTAGATACGACATACATAAAAAAAATCACTCAAGTCAAGCAAGTGCAAATAAGCTGTTAACTCTTAAATCTAAGCTTACAATTTGATAGAGACTTAAGCCATTAAAGAAAGCGGCAACAATACAAACGAGAAAACAAGGTAGAAATTAAACTATTCAAAAAAATAGTTAGTCAGGTAGAGAAAAATATTAAAAAAGAAAAACTGTGTAGCGAGTGAAATAAAACTGAAAACAGAAACTTTTTATTTTTTAACAAGCCACAGCAGACTTGAAAAGAACGAACTTTTTCAGAGCATTAAAAACTTTGTCTGACAAATACAATAATAATAACAACAACAACAACAATAACAATCAAAACTCCAGCAAAATTGCGGCATATTTGCACTATAGCAACTTTTTCATGTGCAATGGCCGAAGGGATCAACTGCACAACAACAGCAACAACAACAGCATAGTGACGCATTGTTCCCTGCAGTAAAAAAAAAAAATAAATCAACTGCAAACTTTGCTGATAGACGACATTTACAGACGTGCATTGTATGATATAACGTTTGGCATATTGGAAAAAGACGCACATAGGCAAAGTAAGCTGCCAAGCACAGCCCACAGTCGAACGGGCAACGTGTATCCTTGAAATATTTAAAATAAAAGCGCAGAAACACAAAACAACAGAATCAAAAACATTTACGTATACTCGCATATAGAATAAAAAGCAAAGCACAAGCAATCGATAAATGTCAGGCCGGAAATAAGCATTGCATGCGCGCATGTCCACCCACTTGGTGGCGACACACCACTACAAGGACACCACACCAAAGCCTGCAAACACCGGCAGGATGAGCTGGAGCAGCAGCAGCAGCGGCAGCCGCACTCGTTACTGACTGGAAATGCCAATAGGAAAATAACAGGAAACTCGCAGCAAATTGCATAAATTTCTACATGGCAAAGACATTTCACGGTTTTGTGTTGCAAAATTTTTTGTTTACTTTTTATTTTACCTCCCCGGTAATGTCTTAAGTGGCGCCAACGTAAAACAATTCGCTGCGCTTTCGCTTGGCAAGTGAGAACTTTGCCGCCATCACCGCTGTGCGCTAAGGACGCAAATAGAAGATTGTCTGCAAGCACTTCAGCTGCTAACAGCAACAACAACAACACTTTACTGGCCGTGAGTAGAGACTGTAACTGAAGCTGAGCTGAAGCTCTTCGCTGTTAGCTGTTAGCCGAAGCCCAAGTCACGTTGTGGCAGCCACCACCCGCATTGCAACCACCCGAGCCAGCTGACGTGCCACAGCGTACCTAGCACGCAAAGTGGCATCCCTTGTTTGTACGTGTGTGTGTGTGTGTGTATGTGTGTGTGCGACATGCAGCATGTGGAGCATGTCTGGCTGCTGACAGCTGGCAGCCAGCAGCTCTTTGTTGTCTCGCAGCCAACGCAGACAATTTTTTGCCTGCGTTCAATATACATTTAATGCCAAGGAACCGACCCGAGTCAAGCCAAGCCAACGGATGAAGTTGTGTGTAAACTAAACTTAACTTTTTCATGCACTCTGCGCTGAGACGAGTGATTTCGTTATGGCATTGAGTTCATTCGCAATGCATTAGCTTTATTTGATTTGATTAGTTTGCGACGTCGCATCGTTTCCACTAACTTTTATCATATTAAATTTCTTTATTTAGTTTGCGCTTGAGAGTTGTATCCTCTGCTGCGCACTTTGCTGCTGCGCACATGAGTCATCCCGCCAAGTGTTTGACTGTGCTGAGTGCCGTTTAATGTTATTGCAACTTCATTGAAGTTTGTTTTACGTGTTAGCGAAGTATCTCGTTCACTTTGACTATTTTTTAATGCGCAGGACTGTGTAGTGTGCATGTGAAATTTTATATTTTATTTTTAAGATGATATCAAATGAATTGGCTGCCAAAGCCTTTGATGAGCAGTTGGTTCGTAGAGATCATTGAGGCATAAATCAATATCTAGACTAGACCCTAGAACATGGCAGCCGTTATTAGAGTTGGTGCAAAGCTAATAATTTGCTTAAAATATTTTAAATTAAATTAAAAATAAATCAATACAGATTGGCAATTGGCAGCATCCACAGTGGGACGTATACTTGCAGTCCTTCCGCATATATGTAACTAGACATGAAGCAGTCGTCAATAGCCAAGAGATAAAATGTTTTGTCGCCAAGCTGCACAGCAGACGAGGCATGCAAATAAATTCATGAATTAATCAAATAACAAAACTCACGAGTCCGCATTGCCGACAAAGTGGTGTGTAATGTGAGCGTGCAGCGCATATAAATGAGTTTAAATTTACAGAAACTCAGCAGACGAGCAAGCGCCGGCAATGAACCTGACGATATGCCGTAGCGAGGCATCGCTCGCCATATGGAAAACGAGTCAATAGACGCCAATGCAGGACAGACAGACAGACGGACTGACTGGCATGCAGACAAGCACATAGCCAGCCAGTCAGTCTGGCAAAGAGTGGGGACAGACGCGTGTGACGACGTAATAAAATATCAAATTAAATGTTAATAATGCCAGAGACAACGCAAGTGGCAAAACAAAAAAAAAATAACAAAATAACAAAAAAAAAAAAAAAACAACAACAAAAAAACAAAAAGAAGTTTCTGCAGCTCAGTTCAGCATGTCAAAGGTTAAAAAAGAAGTATTTAAACAGCTTTGTGCACACAAAGAAGACAAAGTCAAGAGCCTTTGAGACACACAGCAAAACAGACACTAAACGCAGTAGCAGAACAAAGGCCCATGCTTAACAACAACAATAAAAATAATAACAACAACAACATTGGCAAGCACAATAACGAAATGTCATAAAAACAACAACAACAACAATAAAAATAAAAAAATAATAACGAGAATCTAACACCCAACACACACGACTGCTAGCAAAAGAAGGAAACCCACAAGAGGCGACCACGACAATTACTGCCCCTAGAGTCGGGCGCACGGAAACCAATGTCGCCGCCAGCGCTTGAGGTTCGCTTGGTGTATGGACAGGCGGGAAGGCAGGCAGGTAAACGTTGTTACCAATTGCCGGTGTCAAATGGCGTTCACCGCAGACACTCACGCGCACACACTGCGTTGGCCAGCCTGAGCACAGGCAGCCAGCAGCAGTTAGCCACAAACTGACATGACATGGCCAACAGCTTTTACTTGCCACGGCACGGTATGGCATGGCATGGTATGCTCTACTCTGCTCTTGCTTTGCCCGTGGCTCGTTTCAGTTTAAATAGGCGACGACGACCTTCCTGTTTTATTCGAGTTTCGATTAAGCAGACCTGTGCCACAGCCAAGAGGGGGTGGGGGGGAGGCCGCATCGGACGCCAACTTTGGGAAGTGATATGCATGTTTACGTTTTAATTTGAATTTTGTGGGTGGTTTATGCGTTGCATGTGTCGTTGACTTACTCATACTCGTAGTAAGAAGTAGAAGAAAAAAAAATGTATTAAAATACGAAATTGGTTAGAAGCTTGGCTATTGCTGTTGTTGCTTTTGCTGACTAAGCGGCTTGTATTGGATTTGTTTTTTTTTTTTTTCTTATACGAATTCAGTGAACTTTTTTATTTGTTTATTTTGTTTTTTTTTTTTAGGTTTATGTATATTGTTTGCAGCTTAATTTGAAAAACGCAGCTTGACTCAGTTTGGATTTGAAATTGATAGATCGTTAACATGCGCCAGCGGCAGTGTCCTTTTACGTCGTTTTTATATAGCACGTTAAATTGAATTTAGCTAAAGCAAGCAAATCTATTGGAAAGACTTAATAGGAGGGATTTGCTATTTTTACTTTTAATTGACTGTTGGCAGTGTAAATTGCTTTGCCTAACCCGATGTGGATAAGTCCATAGCGTGCGCGAATATTTCTGTGCTCTTCGCGAATTTCAGTGCTATGTTCGAAGGTCGTTCTGCGATAATCAACAGACTGCTTGGTACTGGCAGGCATAGACTTTGTATTCTATGACTTTAATTCCTGTGAATGTCATTGCCTGCATTTAACTCAATTTTTCCCAATTTTTATAGCATAAGTAGGTCCAGTAACGACACCAAGGAAGAGACAAAACATATGCGTTTCGTTGTCATTGCTAATGTTTATTCTATACTTTCCCCATTTTTTTCTGCTGATCATTGTCTAAGGCATCTTTACGAAGATGGCAGGGAAAACGCAAAGTTTTACGTGAACTTTCCAAAGATTCTGGTAGCTCTTTACGCTGTTTCTATAGTATGCCAAATGTAACAAGTTGAAGTTATAGTAATTTGAGTAGTTGCCTAATGGCGCAGAACTTAAAGTGAAACAGTTTTCTTTGACTGACTTAA
This sequence comes from Stegana nigrithorax, assembly GCA_037044495.1. Classification (NCBI taxonomy): domain Eukaryota; kingdom Metazoa; phylum Arthropoda; class Insecta; order Diptera; family Drosophilidae; genus Stegana; species Stegana nigrithorax. Next base: position 71,954 of record JBAMBQ010003091.1, on the reverse strand, counting down.
AGCTGCAGGGCGAAGTTAAAGCACCGCATGTTGAGTTTGATTCCACCCCAATTCAATGTAATGCGTCAGCGCAACCCTTAGCTGTGAATCAATCATAATTCTTAATGGGGGTTGGAGCCGTTTTTAATGCAGAGGCAACAACGTCTGTGGCGCATTTCTATTCATTTCCTTACAGTTTCACTTTTAACCCCGTTTTAGCAACAATTTGCGGCAGCTAACAGCGCCGACATTTGGCCAACTCCCCGCCAGCAGCACAAACGGGCCATAAATCAACAGTTGCAACGTCACAAAGAGACGTGTCAAATGGCAAAAGCAACGCCCATGGCATGCTAGCCAAACAGGGAATCTATGCATATGAGTTGTTGCCATGAATAGAAACACTTGAGAAAACGCTTACAGGCTCATTAAATGCAATAATTAAAATTTAATATGTGCATAGCTGCATGTGACAAACCGTTGAATGGCAAACAGACGACAGACACGAGTCGACAGCATTTGGCAGTTGACAGGCTGCACAGCATTTTTTTCATAAACGCAGAGCAAATAGTAAATGCAAAATAAAGCAAAAAAAAAAAAAAAAAACCAAATTGTAAATGAAAATGGAAATGTGAAATGAAAATGAGTTCTTTCAACTCGTCTGGCATTGCGTGCATTCGATTGGGAATTCTTTTTTTCTTTTGCTACAACGCATTTACACACAAATTACTTTGTAATTGCTTAGCTACGCAGTGGCAGGCGCGGGCGTGCGCCAAACATGATTGCATGGAGGTGTTCCGGCTGTTGGCTCCCATGGCAAACGCAGCGCACATGTGAAATGCGCCCCAGTAATCACAACATGCCGCTCTATACACATGCCAACTTTAGTATGCGAGTTTGTGTTTGTTGTTGTTGTTGCTGTTTACTGTTTGTAATTCGCCACTTTTCCCCAATGCACAACAGCAAATGCTAAACTAGAAACCGAAAGTACATAAAAGTACGCAGTGCTGACGCCTCAACTCAACTCAACTCAAATCAAATCAACGCAATGGGCAAATGCATTGCATGAAAAATTGCTGCAGCTAAGTAGGAAATGCGCTACGCTTTATTATTATTATTTATTATTTTCTTGGGTTTTTTTATTTTTTGTTATGCTTTTGCAATTTTTAATGGCAAAATTGCCGTTTTACATGCAAATGAGTTTCGTACATTTCTTGTTTGTATTTTGCTTGCATTTCCACGTATCCTGCCTCTGCTGTGAACCCGCAACTAAGAAACTTTCATCTACTTGGTAGCACACTTGGCATTTTCTTTTGCAACTGAGCCCTTTCTCTTTCATGTTTTTGCTTTGTTTTAAAGCCTAAACGCCCCTACATGGCAACTGTACAGGGCACACTTCCGCTTTGCGTGTGCGATTTTCAACGTTTTCAGGTCACGTCAAAACTACTTGGCCTGGTTTTTATGGTTTGACGTTGTTTTTTAACTGACACACAGCACAACAACCAATACTCAAACAGCAGACATACATACATATTTATATGTAGGTCAACATATCGTGTCAGTTTTCCCAATAGCGCAAACATAAAACGTAATGAGTTTCCAGAAATGATAACTTTAAATGCCAAACGATTGGCAAGTCAATGTCCAAATGTATAATATGCTGCACAGTGGTGCAAATGCCTAAATTACACTTCATATTAAGCCGATTTATTAAGGACTTAAGCTTAAATTTTATATTATCACCGACGTGCCAAAGTATTTTTGTGCAAAAAATGTCAGTTTCTAATCGAACATACACAACTTTGACTAGAAAGCATTCAGCTAGAAATTGTGGAACAGATGTTTTCACTTTTTACACATGCAAAAAAGCCTTCAAAATGGCAACCAACAACACAAAACCAACTGCCAGAGGCTAACAGAGGCTGTGGCCCACACGCAGCTGCCACATGAAGAAGAAAACGAAGTAAACGCCATGGCCAGCACCTTGAAAAGTTCATTTAATCATGGAACAAAAAAACCACATAATCTTTCATCAGCGGTACACGTTTTCTTTTTTCGTTTCTGCTCCCTTTCAGGCTGTCATTCATTCATTTCATATTTCAAGTGCAGCAGCAGATGTGCTGGCATCACTTCAAGCGTTGTTTGATGTTTTATGTCAACAAAGCCAAAAAAAAAAAAAATAAAAGAAAAAGTAAAAAATATTAAAAAACAAAAACTGAAAAGTTTATGTAGCATAAAAGCAACAAAGTTGGTTTACATTATGTACACACACACACACACACACACACACACACACACACACACACACACACACACACACACACACACATACAGCACACGTCTCAACGCTTTCAACCGTATCAGAACGTTTCAGTTGACACGACTCTGAATAAACACAATTTAATATGCAATTCATAGCTTCTGAACAGCTACGAATAAAAGAAAAGAAGCTGAAAAAAAGAACACGTCATAGACAACATAATTTATGGCACGAGGTTTCCTGAATACGCAAAGGTGTAACCATTCGACTATGTGCAGCTATGCACTTCTTGCTACTGTCTTGCATAAGCGCTGTCTGTCCGCCGGTCGCTGACGTACTCTGAGTTGCGACACAAAAGCAACATAGACCTTGAGCTGGGATTTATCGCAGTAAGTAATATGATGCCTGAGTGCATGTGACACTCCATTAAGATGCCTTTAGCCGCATGCTCGGCTGCTGCAGTGCAAGTGAGAGTAAATGGTGTTTAAGATGAAACCGTACGGAAACGCAATCAGCTACACAATAAACCGTCTTAGACGTCTACCTTAGCTAAACTTATGAGCAACGCAGACTCCCGATAAGCAAGCAACGCTCTGCAGGTAAGCTGCTAAAAGATAAGGTCATATCTGACACAAGTTGAGCGTGGTGTATCGTATCGTGAGTATTCCGGTTTACAAGGCGGAATATATGCTTCTACTGCACAGTTTTCTGATACGGTAACAAACAGAAAGTTCCATGCAATTAATTTTCGATGAATATTTATAAATTTTTAACTTTAAATTTAAACAAATTTCGTGGAATATCACTTGACTGACGCATAATACAGTCAACAACGTTTACATAAAAAACTTGAAGTAAAAATGAATCACTAAATCATATATGGGAATCCGACTCAAAACTAATTTCTTTAAATATTATTAACAAAAAAAAAAAACAAGAAAAAAATCACAACACGCAACATTTGAACAAACGCCCTCAATATGCTTAAATCTTATTAAAATCTATTAAAAGCAGCTGTTGAACTCCCATAGAAAATAAAAAAGGAAAGACGCAACAAATGTCTGCAAGTTGAACAAAATTTTCATCGCTAATCACTAACAGCCAGCCAAGCAACTTATCAACACTCAGACCTATGCTTAGGTGGGTATTTTCCAACTTCATGATAATAGCTCTAATACATATGTATACGCATGATGATAGTCTAATAAATTCCGCTACTTCTTACGCACACACGTTGGACAAACCAGAGGAGGCCATCAATCACGGCTAATGACACGACAGTGAGCTGAACAAACTGTGCCACACCTATGAAAAACTTACGCGGGAAGAACCTAAACACGAAAAAGAAAAAAATAACCAAAAAATATATATAACGGAAAATGTATTATATCAATCGACAAGGCAATTGACGCGTCTCAGTTTATAAAATGAAAATGCACAGTTTCCGTAAGAAAAACAATTTGCAAGCAAATGAAAATTTTCAACGCCGCAAACTAATCAAGCGGAAAAACGCGTCGAAGTGCGGAGAAAACGAAACAAATGAAAACTCAAACAAAAAAGCAAAAGCAAAAGTACTCGAGCATTTATTTGGTGAAACAATATGCTAAAATGTAAGCAAATAAATAATTTTGGCAAGAGGTGGGCAGTGACCGGCCGGGGTGTACTCATTTGTAGCGAACATGAGTTTCATGAACACGCACATTGGCTATCAACGCCTTGGCGCACTTGGCGCACTCGGCGCGCCATGAGGGTTGTGGCCATTTAAGCAATTTTCGTTTACTTTTGAGGCCTATAAATTTTCTTTTGTGCCTGTGCCGGAATTTTTTCTTTCTTTCGTTTTAATTTTAATTTTTTTTTTGTTTGGAAATTTACTGCAACGAAATTATTCGAAGGGTTTTATTGGCTTATGCCTAACTATCTATAAATAACCTTTGAATGTATTTGCATAGCAGGGTATTGCATTTATTTTTATTTACTTGGAGTGTAGGTGTCTGGCATCATGGTTTGTTTTTCAACGCCGAATGTCTATAGAACCGAAACACACATACGCACACACACACACACATGTATATGCATATACAAAGATACATGTGTTTGCAACACGAGTTACAGCGTTCAAAACAGATGCATTGTATTTATTTATTTATTTTTGATTTTCTTTCTTTTGTTTTTTGTTTTTTGGAATTACTTTGTTGCGTTCTCATAAAAGATTTGTGTACAAATAAACAATGGCACATAAAAACTACATAGTAAAATATTTAGTGATTGAAAACGGCGCGTGTGCGGTTTCAGAACACTCAAGGGGGAGGAAGTGAAATGTGGACAGCCAGTTTGGGAGACACACTTATTCGGGTAGAGTTTTAATTGTTTGCGAAATATTTTTTAGATCTTAAAATTTACTAACTAAACGTGAAATGTCTAATAGACACAACAAAATCTTAAAAGCCAAGCGCTACACAGTGAACTCTCTGTCCTATCTACGTCAGCGTTACCGACTTCTTGCTTTGAGGTTTTTTTTTTATTTGTTGTTGTTGTCGTTAAGTTAACAAGATGAATTTCAAAACCGAAAGTAAATCATTTTCGTTAACAATTGATTTAAATCACACAAGCAACCCTGAACTTATCAGCACCAATTGATTTGATAGAAATAAAAATTGAATGGGCATTAATTAAAATTCAAATCAAATACACTGCTGCGCACAACAATTGCAAGCAACACCACACAAACGCCTATGTCAAAGACAAGTGTGAATTCCTTAAATAATTAACAATGAAACATGACCACAAGATAAAAAGTATAACCGTCATTAACATATGTAACATGTATGGTTATTAAACTGATTTTATTTAAATTAAAAATGCTCTGAAGTATCAGCCAAATATTTTTGCATTCGCTTAGATAAAACGGATTTCATTTTGTGCTTGTAATCAGTTACACAGACAGCTGCGTATTACTTACGAATTTTTCTTGGAAGTCTACACTTCTAAGCATTTGTAAATGCATGCAAATATTTTGCACAACATTGTGCCGCAACACAGCAACAGCAGGAAAAGCAAAATTATTTCCACACTTGAGCATGCATATACTGCCCACATTTGCTGCCTATATGCATGCATAGGACCCGCTATATGTACATATAATATAATGTATGAGGAGTACCGTCACATAACTCTTGTCAGCTACTGCAAGTTTTTCTAAGGTAAAATTGGCTCAGCTGACATCTACAAATTTATGCAGACATTTGTCGCACTGCGCAGCTCATGTGCGAGTGGGCTGCCTGCCGTGTTGGCTGACTGGCTGGCAGCTCATTTCATATGCCAGAAATAATCATGCGTTATTTCTAACCAGCTGCAGATGCACCTACATGCGTTTCAGGCATAAATTGCAGCATTGCAATGGAAAGGCATTTTCATTTGCATAATTGTCGCAGTACGAAAATAGAGCACTTGATTGTGCAACTAGTAAATGCCGAGACATGCCATGCGAAGCCATGCCACGCCACGCCCAGCAGGACCGCCGCATGCATTAAAATTGCATTAACCCAAATTTAAGATGAGGGCATAAGACGATGAGGGCACAACTGCCATCAGTCAAGCGTCAAAGCAATTGAAAAAAATCACGAATGCAATTATAGCCGACTTCAACGCGAGCCCAGGCGGAAGTGGAACATGCAAAGGGAGTTTGGGTGTGTCAATGGCTGTGCTTGTGTTGGCAGTGCCAGAGTGCAGCAGCAGCAAAGCCAAACCTAGGCAAAGGCAGTCGTGCATATGCATCTTGATATGCATTACAATTGAAATAAATTCATTATTGCGGCTAGATAATGCGATCAGGCGGCAGTATGCAATACATCAAACATATCAATCAGCTTATAAATCAATTTATTAATGTGCTCTACGTCCTAATGAAATTGCCATTGCTGTGAACTGGGGTAAGTTGCTCAGCTCAGACCACAAAGGCGGCTGACTAACGACGACGTCAATGCCAAGGCAAGCGCGGGGGAATGCTTTCCTTGCACAGTTAAGTGCTCAAGTGCAGCAATGTGCGGTGGCATACCGCAAAGGTAAATACTTAGGCACAGTGTTGTGCATATGATTAAGGTCAACTATTTTTTTTTTTTCCTTTTATGATCTACAAGCGTGTGCTAATTAATTAAGTTTGCTGCAATAATTGTTTAAATTGCCTTGAATTGTTTTTTTAATTGTTAATGCAAAAATATAATTTTCTGCATTGAGGGAAAAAGCTATGTAAGCCGAGAAAGCATATGAAATACAGTGCTGACTCTAGTCATGTGCACCTGGTTAGCTCGTGTTGTTGTTGTCTTGAAGACGTCAATCAGAAACATATTGCACAAGTACGTGTTCATGCACAAGATGAGTAGCAGAAGCAACGGCAACAGCAAACGCAGCTGGAGTCCCCCCAAATCCCCTGTGCGCCAGCCATTCGCCACTTGCCACGCAAGAAAATCCGCTTATGTTGACAAAAGAAAACGCGCAGCGGCGCACCGAAGTCGTCAGCGTCGGCATCGGGAATTATTGTGCTCATTACACAATTTCATCAGCTCCGTAGGCATATACTCGCAGCTTGTGGCTTGCAGCTTGTCGCATTTATCAGCTTTTATTTATTTAATTCGCATTGTGCTATTCTCATGCAATCAGTGCCTGGGAAATTTGTTTATATTTTTTTTTTAGTGAGTATTTTTATATGTCGCGCATACGCCGCGTGTTTTTCTTTTATTATTATTGCATTGTTTTCTTGCTGTTGTTGTTGCTGTTGTTATTGTTATTAGTGCCGCATAAAGTTTTTTCTTATTGCTGTCAACTGACAGTCTGTGCAACACTTGCGCATTTATTACTACCCGGGAGTACGCTTCTGCTCTTTATTTCTGTGTTTTTTTTCGGATTTACTTTTTTTTTTATTATTTTTTGTTGGTCGTGTGGCTCGTGTCGCACGCGTTTCGGTTCTGTATTTATTGTTATTACCTAATGGCCTACTTGAGCGCTAATTTTGGCAAACGTATTTCAATTTTTTTCTGTTTTTTTTTAATTTAAATTAATTTTTTGTTATTTGTGCTTTCATCATTTTATCTTGTTGTGTAAATAAGCTGACAAAGCGCAGTTAATCGTTCTTGACAACTTAAGTGCCAACGCTAATTTATTATTACAAAAATGTATTTGACGCTTTTTAAGTTTATCTCTTTATGATGACCTTTTTTTGAACTTGTAATGCTCATATGTAGGCTCTTATGATCGGGTGAGCAGAAGCGGTTTCCTTTGATTAGCAGCTATTTACATTATATAAGTAATGCTATATCAACATATACAAGATTAGAGAAACGTTATTTTGAGTCCGCTTTGTAATTGCAAATAAGACATCACTTTGGTTTAAGACTTACATGATTTAAAATTAATGCGCCTTTGCCGCAGCTGTAGCTCCTTAATAGTCAGGGAATTGTTTTTATTAAAACGTATCCCAACTTGTTTATCAATCGCTTCCAACTTCCGCTTACACATAGAAAAGAAAAACGATTGGACAACCCAAATAGGGTTTTCAAGGTAAAAGGACTAATATTTCATGGTTGAAGGCTTAAAGACCCAAGCAGCACACAACATTTGCATAAACTAGCAGGAATGAAAAAATAACATACAAACAGCAGATAGACCGGCAGTCAGGCAGACAGAGAGACAGACAGAACGGCAGAGACAATGCTTAAAATATGAAATGAGTCGTAGCCTTTCATCGTACCTACGTATGTATGTTATATACTCCTACTACAGTATTGTATGTTCCTATATGTGTATATGTATGTGTGTGCATGGTACATATGTATGTATGTATGTATGTATAAACGACAATATCAACGGCTCATTATAATGAATGTCTCGACTGTTTGTTTGCTTGCTTTGTTGCTGGTTTTGTGTTTTTACGTCGCTAAAAAGCACATCCTGTCATTAGCAGACAAACGGACAAACGGCGAACACAAAATCAGGCAGACAATTTATTTTTTTTTTTTTTTTCAATCTTCTTTTTTCGCATTATTCCGACTGTGGGAGCATTGAAATCTTTGCTTTTGTGGTTTGGCTTTTGTTTTGCGTTTTCGCGCTATGGGGGTATTACCTTCTATTAAAAAGGAATCCCACTGCTGCTGCTTAGAAGTTGCGGCAAACTCATCGACTGCACTCCATGGGCTTTAATTATTGCACTCAATGACTTAATTGCATAATTGTTAAATTGATTTAATCAAACTGAAATTAATTTTGTTTTTGTTTTCTCTCTTTTGTACTTGTTCGTTGCAGAACCCGGAACCATAGCGAATCGCACGCCCGATGAACTTAATTACACTTTTTACGAACTCGAGTTCAATAAACGTGCATTAAATTATTTTATGAAAAAAGAAAACCAAAAAAAAAAACAATAAGAAGAAAAACACATCATAAATAAAACCGGCTTCAATAATAATAATAATAATAATTACTGATGATGCAGACAATGCGGATAGTGTCTAATATGTTCTGAAGCTTGTGCAACGGTGCCATAGGTCAGAAAGAGAAAACACTAGCGACTGCAACAGCGCGTGAGAAAAAGAGCAATAACTCTGCTAAAGAATTCTGATGCGGGAGAGCTAAGCGAACTTTGGCAATTAAAAAACTTTGCCATCGTCGTCAGCGACTCGTTGTGGTCGTCATCATCGTGCGAACATCAACCAAACGCATTAGAGTAACATACAGATCAACTGATCTCATTGGAGTGCAGAACGACCGTCGCGTCGAGAGCATAAATCTAGCAACAGCATCAGCAGCAAAAGTCAACTTTCGTTGGAACGATGCCATCGCTACGTCAAAAGGTCACCACATATTTTCGACAATTGAGTTTTATCGCTGAGCCACGTGAAGGCGGCCATAGGGGCGTAGCGCGCAGGCGTGCGGAGGAGGACGACGATGATGGCAATTTTATAACGAAATATTTAGCTGGGTAAGTGGCGTTGCATGCAGATTTCATGGGAATTATGAGTTGATGCAAGCCGTCATCTGAAGTTGGCATTTCAGGAAATCCGGATTTAGCAGTTGCAAAAGTGCATCGCTTAAATGGGTAAACGTTGCTAATGGGGCAGAAGACGTTAGGGTTCATTTACACGCCATTTAAAATAGAAAGAAGTTAGTCGTTGCCTTGAACTCCTGTAGGTATAACAAATGGGTACAGTCATACCTTGTATAGGCGCCAAAAGCAAAGCAAGTGATTTTAAACAGTTAAGAAGTAAAGCCATAAGTGGAAAGGATATCTTCTGCTTGATTTTAGCAAACTGTACTCAGATTATAAAGATTAGTAACGGCCTGCAATTGCCTTTGAAGCTGCTGTCCCTAGGGCACAAGTTAAAAAATTTTAATTTTCCAATTATTACACACACTTACATTCAATTATACAATTCTTCCTTACAGTCGCATGGAACGTCAATTCGTGCCCGGCCCAGAGATACAAAATGGACAAAATCCCACAGATTTGCCGGAATTGAAAATCGGCACATACGCCACCGGTCCACAGACGATAACTGCCGCCTGCACCGGACCCGATGAGGGTCTGACGGGCATTAAACGCTCAAAATTGCATTTAAGCGCAAGTTTCGCTGATGATATCGATTTCATAGACACCAATCAGGATGAGGAAGAAGAGCACAATTGCTATGAAGTGCGCAAGAGCAGCACTGTGGTCAACAATGCTGCGTCCAATCGGCCAGCGAGCAAATTCGGACGTGGTCTGAACGGCGCGCGACGACTGAGCAACTCAAGTGGCAATGCAACAACAACCGCCAACGCGGCCAGCGATCAGAATGCAAATCGAAGTACAAGTGGCGGCGGCATGCGCTCGCGCAAGAATTCCAAAACGGGCATAGTCAACCTCAGCAAGGAAGTGAGCGCCGGCAACACTGCGAAAAACCAAAAAAGCAGCGAGACCAATGCAAATAAATCGACAACAATTGTCGTCAGCATGGTGAGCAGCAGCAACACCCGAACGGCGGATGCGGATACGGAAGCGGCAGCCAATGATCAGAATAATAAGAATCTATTGAATGCAAAGACTGAACTTAAGCCGGCCACGGCGAAGAAGCACGGCACAGAAGGCGGTAACAGTGGCAGCGGCAGCGGGAGCAGCAGCAGCAGCGCACAAACCAAAGACGCACAAAACGCCACCGAGGAGGCGCACAAACTGCTGGAGAGCGCCACGGAGCGTCTGCTGCGCGAGGCAGTCTCCAATCGGGATGGCAATAGCACGACTAAGAGCAGAAATGACGACAGCGGCGCGGGTGAGCACCTGACGGACAATGCCATTGCCGGCGTCAGCGACTGGCGCATGGAGTGCGAGTATGCGTACGGCATATCGGTGTCCCTGTACGAGAACAATATGCTAACCAAAGAACCCATGGGCAATCCCATTGCCGACTGCTACGGCATGGTTGTGCGAGGCGATGCGGCAGCCATGGCGCTGGCCGATGGCGTCAATTGGGGTAAGTGTGTGGCAATCTTCTCATAGAATCCAACTAATCTAATCTTCAACACTTGACTGGCGTATAGGTGATGGAGCACGACTTGCGGCACGCTCTGCCGTACACGGCTGTCTCGACTATTTGGATCGTGCCATATTCGGTGTGGCGAAGGAGTGCATGGCCACTACGACACAGGAGGTGTTTGTCAGTCTGTTGCGCAGTTTGTGGGAAGGGCATGGCTGCATACTTGAAGTGGGCGGCGCTTTGTCGACGCTCACGATTGCTGTTGTGCTGCCACTGATTGCCAGCGATGATGCTGCTGATGATGTGCACCAGAAATATGTGATCTGTGCCTGCAATGTGGGCGATTCACTTGGCTATGTCTACTCGAAGAAGCATGGCGTGCGTGAATTCACGCAAGCCTCACACGACATACAATCGATGCGTGATATGCGCGATGCGCTTGGCGCGCTTGGCCCAGCCGACGGCAATAAGCCGGAGCTGAGTAATCTAACGTTCTCGATGACCTGCATTGAGCGCGGTGATATCGTATTCCTAACCTCGGATGGCATTAGCGACAACTTCGATCCAGTTGTAGGCAAATTCGCTGAAGCTTGGACGCCGGATGTGAAGCTGCAAGCAACGTCGCAAGCATCATCGGGGTATGGCATTGCAACAAAGCGTCAGAATAAAAGTGCCTCAGCGATATACGCGCGTCTGCATCGTAATGACGCGAGCATACCCACGCGGCCACCACGCACAAAGAAGTCAGGACATGGAGGCGCAACGTCGCCAACAACTGCGACACAACAACAACAGCAACAGCCGACAAGCGGCGCGCCTAGTCGTCCAAAGTATATGCGCTCGCAGACAGTTATCGAACCCAGGCGACTCTCTGCTGGCGGTGCTCCAAATGCAGTCAATCTTGAGACCGTCACGCATGCTGCGCCTCAACGCATACTGAAATCTGCAGCGGGCTTGCCATTGGTCACTGGGCCACAACGTCACGCACTAACACTCTACCGACTGGAGGATTTGCTTAGTTACGGCATCAACGGCACCTTCTCGCCGTGCGTGTCTGCGCGTCGTCTCTGCCATTTATTGATCGACTTTGTGCGTATGATCACTTCAGCGCGTCGCAAAACGCTCGAACAGCGTGAACTCTTCTACAAGTTGGCCACCGGCCCGGATGGCGTTAAACGGGAGGTGGAGCTAAACCGCATGCAGCATCGCGCTGCACGCAAGCGCATTGTCGATAGCAGCGCTTTTACGGCACTGCCGGGCAAACTCGATCATGCCACTGTAATGGCCTACATTGTGGGTGGCGGCCAGACACCGTCGGCGGCAACATCGGCGACAAGTGCTGTGACAGCTCTGCAAGCGCAAGAGTTTAAAGAGACTAATTTTTGAATTAAGTTGGTGTAGGCATTTTTGGCTTATCTACACTCGTTGGATCTAGACAAACAGGTAAAGGGCAGTAGCAGCCGCAATTTGGAATTGACTGTGCAAACGCAAGGACTTGCAAGTGTCTATACGCTAATTATACACCATATGCAATACTATGTACACTTATACGTATATACATAAATATAGATATATATATATATAGCATAAGGGTTTTCGAGAACGTTTAGCTTGTATTTAATTTGAATTCGCATTTTTGATGTATTTTTATTGCTTTTGTTATTATTTTTATGGAAGCCATATTTTAGTTTAAGGTTTTAAGCGTTTTTGGTCGCCTTCGCAGCGATCTCAGCGAAAGTTGCCTGCAGCAAAGCAAGCAACAACAATTCTAATAAATTGCCTCAAATGTTTTAAACTACCAAATATTTTTACACACGCCTACACACATCTTATACATCAAAGCATACCTACTATTCATATATATATATTGAAATCAATACACGTCTAAATATACGCATATCATGTGCGTTTTTAAAACATCAAACTGAAAAACGCGTTTAATTTTTTGGTCGCACCTAAATCGCCAGCAAACCGCCTGAATCGCAACGAAAGCCGCTAGTTGTTTAACGGTTCAGTTATCACCCACAAGGTAAGAGTACCAGGAACTGATTTTATCTTGACATTTAGCCACAGGCCACGCCACAGCAGGTTTCACTGTGTGCTGCATTTCAAACTTAAGGCGAGCAATGGCAGCAATTGCGACAACCGACTGCAACCACTTGAACCAATGTCAAAGACACTTTCACTTTCGTTGGCCTCTTCTTTGGACTATTCTAGCATGTATTTATTGTTTTTATTATACAATCCATAACTTAGCCCAGTTCGCCCCCCAACAAGCCCGAAAGCGTTGCGGCATAAGAGTGCTACGTGGCGTTCGTTATGACAATAGCACAGTAGCGCTTTGTCTATGAAATATTTTATCTATTTTCTGACATCATTGGAAAACAATTGGCCAAGCAAACAGCCAACGTATAAGCGAGACGCAGTCACAGGCATAGGCACAAAAGTGCAGAAGTGTCGACCGTTCTAACGATTTTTACGGCGATGCACATTCAGTGCATGCTGCGGACGCTAACGAAGCACCACGTACACGATGGCTTTGCAATTGCAAATCGAAAAACTTAAAGGTCTGGACAATTACAAGGCATGGTCAATGACAGTGCGCGCATACCTGGAAGCGGAAGACTTGTGGTCAGTGGTTGAGCACGGGCCGGAGAATAATGAAGAGGTATGAGCGCGACTCACCACGACTGTAGGAATTGCCATGTTAAGATTTCGTTGTTTTTTGTTTTTAGTCGTTGCTGAAGGACAAACGTGCCAAATTCATTATACTCTGCCTGATTGAGACAAAACTGTGCCAGTTTATGGTCAGCATTCGCACCGCGCGTGACTTGTGGAACTATTTGCGTACGCAACATTCCTTGCGTTGAACACAACTACACTACGAGGCGAACACAAAGCTTAAAAATCCAATACAATAGAAAACGAAAATCTTTGTAGTTATTGATTAAATAGAATTTTATTTGTTAACAAAATTAAGCCTACCAAACGGGTGGTAGCTACTCCTGCTCAAGCACCACGACGGGCTTTTCCTCAGGATCCTCATCCAGCAGCCCATCGAACTGCCAATTCATATGCTTACGTAGCTGCTTCATCAGCCGATCTGCGCTGACGCACAAACCACACGCATACAAATTCACAAGCAGACTACGTACATCCTTATAGACGGTGTTACGTTCACTAGCCACCATTAGTTCCTCGGGCAGTTGAGGCAATTGCAGCGCCAACACCTCGCTGTACTTCATATATAATAATTTATACTTGTTAACAGCTGTCTCAGAGTGAGCGAGCAGTCCTAGAAATTTACGCCATTGCGCCAAAGATTCCACAGAGTAGCCGACTAAGAAGAACACAAAAGCCAGTTGCACTTCTTCGATAAGCGCGTCGACTGAATTATCAAAACTGTGCATTATTTCCTCTACCGCTGCAATGCAGTCCATTGCATGTCTAGAGATGTCAGCTGCCTGAGCTGCTCGCGGTACTCGTTCGGGTAATGTAGAAAATCTCGGCGCTGTACCCTCCACAGGCTTCAGTTGTGGCAGCAAATCATTTTCATCTGTGTGGAGTTTGCTAATTTGGGCGGGAAGACTTTTATATGAACTGCATGTGTCACTGCCTTTAACACCACGCGGACGTTCCGCATCTGTGCAAGACTGCAGTTCGATGTTGGTGCGTATTGTGCCTAGAGCGGGCCGGCAGCGTGCTACGCCCGCTTCTGTCACACTGTCAATCATGTGTTTCCATTCGCCAACATAACGATAATCGTACGGCGCCAAAAGTGGTTCCAACTGTGGTAGACTGTTGCGTATGCGCCTTATTTCCAACTCGGGATCATCAATTTGACGTGCACGCAATTCTTCCGTGTCATGGTCCCATTCACGCACGACAATTTCGTTTGTCTTAAAATAGTGTATAAAGCCAACTCGTGGAGCTGCATCACCCATTGGTCCTTGAGATGCGCACCAAACAAAATGCGGACCAGGCGGTATCATTTTTACACCCCGAAATTTTTCGCCAATTGTGTAGGCACACAAATCAATACCAAATTCTGTGCGGATGGGAACACCCGCAATGACCAACACAGCACCCTTCGCGAACAGCTCATTCGCCAAACTGGGATCCATATGCATGGGAGTGTTATCCTTATTCATTTTGGTATATTAATCAAGAAGTTCATTTGTTGCTTAACGTCAGCCAATAAAATCCTTTATTAGAAAATTACAATTGATCAAATAACACCATCGACGGCGGTCGGTCAACGTTTCGCTTTGTTTATGTTTGTTACTTTCACAAACCCATAAAACAGCTGCTGCCAGTTCTCTCTCCTATCTACCTATCTCGCTCACTCTCGAAGATTTTCACAATATAAATCCAATGTGGCCGAAACGTTTTTACAACAACCACAAATGATTCTTGTTCGTGTTGACAACATATTGGATCGGGAACGGGTGTGTCCATTTTTTGTAACAATTGTATTTATATTTTTGCCGTCAAGGGTTGCCACTTTCTATGAACTATGGTAACTTTGCTTGTATTTTCGAATTTACACTGCATATGGCAACGTTTATGGCGTGAATATCATTAGTACGTCTAACAAAGTTTGGTGAATCACAATATCGGGTCGAGATGTCTTTGAAATTTGAAATCGTTAAATTACAAGGAAGCGTGAACTACAATGAATGGTCGCTGAAGGTGCGCACTTATTTAGAGGCAGAAGATTTGTGGTCAGTCGTAGAAGAGAGGCCAAAAAATTATCAGAAAGAGGTGAGCTCTGAACATGGTGTAATAATTAGAAGTTAACGCCAAATTAGCCTTTTTCTCTCTCGAAATCAGAACACTCTTGGGTGATAACGTAGTCAGTAATTCAGAGTACTCAGCTGGTACTTTTAAGAGCCTTTTTGTATACTTAAATTATATATGAATTTAAATTTGAGTTTTTTAACGTACGTTGGTGTAGTGTTGTGTAAAAATTTAGAAATTAAACTAAAGAGCAATTTACTGATTACGTTATCAGGCTATAGAATCCTCTCTCTAATAATAACACATAACTCTAAAACCTTGGCGCTACCATCTTTTCTTATACCATGGCTCGGAGTATTTTTCATATCCTTTAACCTCACTTTTCATTTGCAGTGGAAACTGAAAGATAAACGTGCCAAATTCATTATAATCTGTTTAATAGAGTCATTTTTTTTAAAAGATTGTGTTAATATTCAATTCAATACTTACGCAAAAGAAGTATGGGACATGGTCTACAATAAATGCAAAATGTATTAGAAAAAAAAACTACAGATCCATTTAAGATTTTCATTACAAGAATTTAATTTAAGTATAAAATACATTAGAAATAAATGGAAAACGCTTTAGTACTGCAAACTTCGCTTCGTACCTATATCGTCTAATATTTGACGCAGCTCCTCATCCTCAAAACGACCCTCAAGAGATGGAATCAAAGCCTTTGCTTCCTCCGGCGCCTCAGGACATAGATTGCCCAAAGCAGCTAGCTCAAATTTATGGAGTTTTTTTTGCATAAGCAGACTGTATAAATACAATAACATAAAAGACATTAATGATTATCAGACACCACACAACAGAGCAAAACATTGAGCAACCTGCGCACTGCCATTATAGTCTCTTTATTCTTGAACTTGCGAAAACTGTCCGTGTAGGCATATGTCTTCATGAAGACTTCCGAGAATTCCTGCTCCTCATCGGCCGATTCATTCTGGCGCTTGCGATGATCAAGAAGCATGTGCACCTCCGAGATAAGCAAAGTTTCAGCATTTTCGAATTCTGTTTGAAACGTATAGAAAACAAAACCAATTAGTCATGTTACACCAATACGACTGCAATTAATTTACAAGTGAAATAAGCTGATGTTTACAACAAAGTACGCCTTTTCTAAAACAAACTGAAAATTGTAATTATCATTATGACGACGGTTTATTTATATAACCCTGTTCAATAAGAAAATCATAAATCTGACGCGTCTTATTAACATCAATCTTAATCAGACGACGTGCATCGGCCAATCGAAGGTTGCCAACTTTTGCATTCTCGGCAATCAGTACGTTCTTGTAGTCCAGATAAGCCTGCGGGACAATGCGTGCCACACTGCAGAGTTTGCGTTCACCATCGTTAAGATTGACAAAACCAGGCAAGCCTGAAAGACGGATAAGAATATTAATAAGCAATGCTGACTTTATCTTTGTTTTTGCTATCAACCTACCGATTATTTCAATGGGTGCTGCCTTCTTACGCGAAGTCGGCGTGTGCACTGTTTGCAACTGCGCATTGGACTGCGAGATAAGCTTACGCCAATCGTTTTGCGTATGTTGCTTTTCCTTAGCATGCTCACGCTGCGTGAGTTGACGTAGCCGTTTCAACTTAAAATAATACTGGCCGCTGCTTAGAGTTACCACGCCCTTCTGTCGCAGTTCGTATAGACTAGTAATAAGAGTGAATTAACTCAAAGATTGTGATAAGAAAATCATCCTTACCGAAAGAGCGACTTTTGCAAGTCATGATAGTATTTCATGGACTCCATTACCAAATCGAATTTCGTTGGTTCACAAAGCTGCATAAAGGCGAGGAAACGCGTACAACTAGTCTCGGTGCGAAAAGCCGCTGCATACTTGGACATCCAGCTCATGGTACGATTAGTTAGGATTAAGCCATGGTCTCGCATAATGCGGTAGCGGCGTTTACGTTCACTGGCATAGATAAAAACCAGAATTAGTTTATAAGCGAATAAATTTTGTGAACGATTAAGATAAAAACTCACGCCAGACGATGATTATAGGCGCGCACCAGTGCACATTGTAGCTCAACTTGTAGCGCGTGAGGTACCTCATTAAATTCTGGCAAACCCTCCGCGACATCAGCTTGTTGTAGCATAATGCTCAGCAATCCCTCTGCGGAGGCATCGTACGGTGTGTCGAAATCTCCGCGCGCAAATCGATAGCCCGCATGCATGTCAAATTGCACCGACGTAATATCATCATGACGCGGCGGATCCAGCGAGCGCATCTTAAAGACGTATGGCATGCGCTCCGGTAGATACGTTTGAGACTGATGCGTCAGGCCTAACAAGCGCTCAAAGATACCGCCAAAATAATTATCATGATAATGTTGACGGCACTCTTCCAGTGTGTGTCGTTGATTCAATGCACGGGACACCGCTGACCAGTTGCCATAACCTTGCATGCGTAGTGTTTCCAGCAAAATGCGTTCATCACGTGCAGTCCAGCCACCCGCAAAAACTTGTATGTCATCACGTACTATCGCGTATGCATGGTTATTGCGATGTTCGGCCGCTTCACGACCACGTGCAAAGCATGGCAAGCAGAGTAGAGTGCACGGCGTGCAGTCAGCACATTTGATGTACGGTTCCTCGAGCACGCTGCCGCATGTTAGGCATTTTGCTGCCGTTGTGTCGCTGGTATTCGTCTGACTGGCATTTTCTGCAGCGGCATTTGCAGCTTGTGCCAGCTTTTCGTCAAGTATGTGTGCATTGTAACCATGTGTAGCATATACTGTAAGCTGTGTACTTCTAGCTATCGAAATGTTACTTTTTGTGTGCTTAGCCTCAGAAGACGTACATTCCTCTGCAAAGGAGCCAAAAGTGTTTGTTGTTGTGGAGGCAATGTCGCTTACTCGTAACATTTGATTTCACTTGTAAAAAATTGCAAGCGTACGCGGTGCAACATACGCAGATAAAAACTAATGAAAACTAATTTCGATGACTTACCTTTTGGAAATTGCAGATCAGCGGCGTCCTCTTCGACCATGTCAACTGGATTCATGAACGACATTTTACACTTTTATTTTTTGGTTATAAACACTTAGGAAATTATTTATATAAAAGGGCACTTTGTCTTAACTGTGTTTCGCTATAGTTTTTATAATATACTGTTTACGAAACTTGTAAAATAAAAAGCAAATTTACACAACAAGAAGAAGCAGAGAAAAACAAACCGCTTCCTTAAACCGACTTTTCGTGTGCTGCAGTGCTTCTTCTTAGTTTTTAGCCAATCCGGCGAAATGTACGGCAACCAATGCTTCCTCTTTTATTTGAGAGTTTTCTTTTTGAATCAGCTTAGATGCCGCCATTTTCTCGAAAATCAAAGTCCAGGTAGCCACAAAATTAAGATTAGGACTTATGATTTTTGCCGCAACTTCTTTTTTGATTCACCGCCGTTTCGAGGGGGGAAAAACGCATTTTTTCCTCACTGACACACCCTGTGCATTTCGGCAAAGAAGAAGCATGTCAACAAAAGCAGGTGACTGCGGTTGTTGTTGTTCTGAAGCAAATTTCGTTTATTTTAAGCAATTATTTTAATAAATAAAATAAGTAAGAATAAAAAGCAAGAAGTTTAAAAGTAATGTGCAGTGCACCAACAATTGAAGAGACCACAGACAACGAAACTTTTCCAAAGTACTGTGATTATCACAAGTTTCTGCTTGTGGAGGAATTAGCATTGGAAACGGACTTTCGCACTTTGCATTACGGCAAATGCTCCGTAATCGGTAGACTTCGCTTAGACGCAAATCCTCATGTTATACTCGAGAATGTGAGCCTGAAGAGTTTGCCTATGTAAGTATTCATATATCTTAGTTATCAAATATGTGCGTAATTAACTTTAACTTTGTAGAGAATACGTACTACCAGAGGGATCTGTCGAAATTCGTTTGCTTTACTTCAAAAGTAGCGGTGATGTACTGAAACATGGCTGCTATTATCAAATATACGGTGAAGTTGTATTACTCGATTTAAACAAACCGCAGAATAATCATCTTCCCAAAACGACGTGTGGTGTGCACCAAGATTTGAACCGTTTGCCAAACGACGCCACACGTGAAACTTGGCTCAAAGAGCTGCATGCCACGCACAAACCAGCGGTGAATGCTTGGTATGTAAATGAAATCGATTGCGCCGAGGAATTGATTGAAAAAAATTTACAAATTAGAAACTTAAACAAGTTTAACAAGTCCTAGGAATTCAATAAGAAAAGATAACTTAGTATGGACGTCGATTCTGATACCGTTTATATCGAATCGGACAGTGTGCAACCGCAGTTTTATTTTATAAGTAACATCTTTAATTACGTTGCTAACGTAAGCGAAATTAGTGCGCTCTTAGAGTGCTTTACAGACGACTGGCAGGAGCTGCAACATACTAGTTGGCAAAAGTTTTGGGCACAAGAAGGCTACGAGATACTGCAACAGGATTGGCACAAAAAGCATCCGGCTTATGCAAACGAAACGCATATGACGGAGGAACATATCGAAGCTTGGCAGCAATTGTGGAAAGCTCACGTACTGGATGTTTGCAACAAGCAGTGGACATTCTTTGAAAGCGTTTTTTACAATTACCACAACAGGGTGAAGAAGTCGCTGACGGATGTTATAAGTACCAGCGTTTACGAAACTACTGCTGACGAGGAGGAGCCCGACGTGAACGACGTCACATTAGATGAAATTAATCAAGAGCTAAATCAGCTGAAACTATTTGGCTTGCCAGAGGCCTTTGGTAAAAAAGTGTACAGCAGTAGCAGCAGAATTTGCAATAAAGACGACATAATTAACAAGAAAATAGACCTAGCAGAGGAAGAGGCGGTCTTATCGTCGTATTCATCAGCATCGTCTTCATCATCGTCATCATCCAGCAATAACGACATGGACATCAACGAGCCTGGCAGCAGTGGTAGCCTGCATGCCGTGCAAAATAAAACTATTGCCAAGCAACGAAAAGCCAAGAATTTAAACCGCAAGCTGCGTCATTTACCCGAGTTCATGCGTGAGGATAAGTCCCTGCTTAAATATTGGCGTAAGCGTTTCTCGCTCTTCGCACGCTTCGATGAAGGCATACGTCTGGATCGAGAGAGTTGGTTCTCTGTTTCACCGGAAAAAATTGCTCACCACCTGGCCGTACGCTTAGCCTGTGATGTGGTAGTTGATGGATTTTGCGGTTGTGGCGGCAACACCATACAGTTTGCCAAAACTTGCCGTAAGGTGATCGCCATCGACATCGATGCTGAGAAGCTGGCCATGGCTAAGCATAATGCACGCATTTACGGTGTAGCGCATAAAATCGAATTCATTTTGGGTGATTTTCTGCAAATATGCGCAAATGGCCGACTAAAAGCGGATTGTGTATTCCTAAGTCCACCCTGGGGTGGCCCACAATACAAGAAGAAAGTTGATTATAATATTGAAAATTTCCTGCAGCCTGTGGGCGCCACACAACTGGTTGAATTGGCACGCAATGTTAGTACCAACATTGCCTTCTTTTTGCCACGCAACTCCAATATGCAGCAGGTAATCAAATTGGCTGGCGTGGGCAACAAATGTGAAGTGGAGCACAATTACTTGGACACGCGATTGGTGGCGATCACGGCATTTTATGGCGAACAAACTTTTATCAGTTCATAGCCTAAGTTTATATTTGTAGTTTATATCAATGGCATTTGAATACTATGACTATATTAAATACTTTTTCGAATTTTTGCCCAAATCAGAAACTATATGCGGGCATATTAGATAGTAATACAAGAAGTTAGCGGTCGATTTGTTGTTAATAAAGTTCTTCAGCGATCTATTTAGCATTTTAAGTCTACAACATAGGTTACCAACCTCCCTAGTCAGACATACCGTCAAGTCAACTCATCAATAACGAAGTGTATGTCTGTCACAAGGTTTCTGGCATATTGTTTGAACTATATTAGAAATGAAACACGTGCAACGGATTTCAGGTTCAAGTGTGTAATATAAACGGTTTGCTTCATGTCAACAAATGCACGTCGCATACCCTCTGGTCGCGGCTTAATGTCCTTTTATTTTATCAACTCACATCCTGCCATTACCGATTTGTTACGCTTCTGCATATTGAACGTACGGTATCTGATGTGCTTAGCTAATCTGGCTCATGTTATGCATTCACAATTTGTTGTTGTGTACAACATTGACTTTCAGCTTACGTACAAGTTTGAGGTTATGCATGGATTTTTCTTAACACTAGCAACAGTAACCAAGCTCAGACTTAAAACGTTCAAAGCTGCGCACAAAACACAACGAAAATCACTTTATCCAATTTAGCCAGCTTAAAAGTGTTTAACTTGCTGACCAGTGTCCACATACATCCACCCATTGACACATGCTCATACTCGCTCTGAACTTAATTAAGGACCAAGCACTCAGCTGCATTCGTTTGTTTGCAGTTCTTTCAATTAAAAAGTAACAAAACATTTTTAATAACTTTGTTAACAGCGTTCAAAACGAAGCGACTTATCAAACACTTGAAACTGTCAAACGAACGTCCACGCACAGCAACTAATCTACGGCCCCACCCAAGCCAACGGTTCTCAGCCCACAACACACAACTGAGGCAAAAGCCAAGCCAACTGCTCGTCGTGGCAATTAACATGTCACAAAGTTGGTTATAAATCCTAAAATCCTTTGGCAGTCGGTTGCTGTGCATAGCATGTGGCTTAAGTTGTGTGCATGCATATTCTTGGCATTGTTGTTGTTCATGGTACTGCTGATATTCTGGTTGTTGTTGTTTTTTGTCCTTGTTAACCCTTCTCAAGCGTAACGACTCACTTACTTAGCAATGCCGAAATTAAGCGCCATGCCTTGTGCGTTTTATGTCGGTTGCTGCTGCTTTGGCATTTGTAGCATTTCTACCTTGAATGCTGTTGGTTATTTTTGGCATTTACAACATCATCATTTGTAATTAGTTGGCTTAAATTATTGGCTAATAAGTTAGTTAATTTCATTGTGCTAATTTTCGCTTGATTTGCAGTTAATGTCTAGTGAAGCCAGCAGCCAGACGGGGAAATTCTTGTAAGTAAACATTTGTAAAGCATACTTTTGTGCTGATTTAGATAGCACGGCCGGCGGAATGACCTGCAGAAGTTCGCAGTTTGCTACAAATGTGTGCAAATGTTGGCGTTAATTAGATGTGTGAGAACTAAAGTACCTTAGCTAAACAAACAAAATGCAACACAGGCGCTGCTTGATTTATAAAAAAGAAGGGATTAGGCACCTCTAAGCTCATTTCACCCTAAACAGATTTTTTTTTGCACATTTTATATTTTTATTTACCGCATAAGCTTTCTAATTGGCTAAAGCGCACCTTAGTTAACTTTGTGAAAAAATAAGATTAGGAAAAAGAGAAATAGTGGCTCCTGCCATTTGTGGCCACAAAGCGATTGACGCTGCTGCGCATCTAGTCATAAATCAGCTTATAATTTTTAGCAAAGCAAAGAGAATTATGCATGCCTAATTAATTACACGCCGCTGAGCGTTGCACCTGCACCGAGTGAAACCAAAAGTCACCGACTGCACGACTAAATCGCTGTGGCGTACAACAAACAAATAAACCACCCCCAGGATTAGCCAAGGACATCAATTGTCGCGCACAAGTGGAACAAATTAAATTGACAAACATATTGTTACCGCTCTGCCGGCGGGGGTTGCATAGCAAAGCCATTGGTGGCAGCAGCAGTCCCGCGTGCAGGCTACATCGCTTATCTGTCATCAAAGACAAGGGCAGAGGCAATTCCCAAAAGCAAGGGCAGCAGGCATTGATAATGTGATGACGCTTCAAATGTTGACAATATTAGAAAATTAAATACCATAATAAAAGGGTGACTTAATTTGTTTGCTGGCGCGTGTACCCAGCAAACACGCGCTATCACTATCTTACTCTTATAAGCGCGATCTCTCTCTCGCGCCGGCTGCATTCTGCCTTCTCAAGTGTAACGTGCTGCGAACACGTGTTTCGCTTGGCCGCTTTACATCTTCTACTCCTCCGCCATGCTTTCGTTTCTGTAATAAATATTTTCGTATTTAGGTTTTTTTATTGCATCGAGTAGCTGCTCGCAGCTTCAGCGAAAAGCTGTAAAAAGGCAATTAACATGTTGTCAGATATTAAGCAGGATAAACGATAAAGCGAACTGACGCGTGACATAACGTTTAAGTTTATCTTTGTTTTTTCATTCCGATTTATTTAAAACACAATTAAAAGCGGCTGCTAGGCTCGTCGCTGTTTTTATCGTTTTTTAATATGTCATAATAAGTGAATAAGTGCCGTAGGTAAACGCACTTGATTACATTCCTTTTGCGCAACAAAATGGCCGCGCTGTGCAGTTATTTGCACACAGAACGTTTCAATAAAAAAAAAGAATATATATGTACGTATATAAAGAGAAAAGCAAGAAATTAATAAATATTTTCGTCTTTTAGTTTATTGGCATTTATTTTATGTATTTACGCTTGTCATCCACAGAAGCAATGGCAAAGGACGTCAAGGATGCTGCGGATGCTGATGATAATGGCGAGAATAATAATGTAATGCAACAATGGCAGCAAAAACAACAATAACACGCACAAGAATACACGACACGTACTCAATAAAACCACAACAATAACGTGAACAGCAACTACAACAACAAGCAGAGCAATAAAGACACAAAAAAAAAAGTTCAACAAAAAATATACACAAGGCAAAGCTTTAGGTTCGGTTAATGCGAAGTTTCTATGCGCTTGCGTTGCTGTTCTGTTGCATCGCACTTATTTATTTCGGTCCAAAGCAAAGTTCATAATTAAAAAAACTAAATATGTATTTTCTGTTACTTGGAAAAAACCAAACTGCATCATTTTGGATGTAATATGCAATGAAGGGCAGAAAACTTTCAGCTTATCTGACACTCCTAAGGCTGTAGCTACTGCGGACGCTAGGCATTAAAGCTCGCATCTTAGAGTAATATATTGTATATAGATAATATTCTGTTTGGACCAAGACAAATGAAATATGCAATTTACAAATGCATAAAGTTGCAAATCAACTCGCATAGTCCGCGCAACAAACAGCACCATGCACCCAACGGATGTGTAGGGTGTGGGAATGCAAGTTAAGCCTAAAATAAGCGCAATAATATTTAATAAATACGCAAACAATTTATTTCGTTCGTTGGTGGTTGAATGCGCAAGTCGAAAAAATTGAAATAAAAAAGAAAATAAAGCATAAATATGAAACCATGCGCACGGCTATAGACACCGCAAAAGGATAAAGGATATACTCGTACAATATGCCTGGCACGTTATTTGGTTGGTTGGTTAGTTGCTTCGTTGGTTCGCTGTTTTGTTGCTTCTTTGTTTGTGTGGTCGGTTCGTTGGTGGGTGAGCGACATCGCAGCTACTAGACACGTACGCTTACCTACATACTCATACATGCACACACACATTCATACATACAAAGGTGGGTAGTTAGCGCCGCATTGTTGCTGTTGTTGTTGTTATTACTATTATGTTTGCTGTCGTTGCTGTTTGTTGTTGCTGTTATTGTGCCGCATCACATTTTTTGCTACCGTATTTTTATATATTAAAGAATGCTTTTGATCTTTACAAGCGAATGATTTTTTAATATGATTTTTGCTTTTTTATCTTTTCTATTTATGATTTTGCTCAAAGAGGGGGCAAACATTTTTTAATGTTCATATAAGGATGTATATTTATTTTTGGTTTCGTTGTTTCTTTTTTTTACGGTCGCTTTCAGCGCATTTTATAAAGTGAGCAAAAGTCAATTGTCGGCAATATGCTGTTGTTTTGCTTTATTTAATATTTTGTAGATCTTTCTTTTTTTTATGCATATATGGACCCTTGTACGGATATGTACATATGTATGTATAGTATGTTCTGAATGTATCTAAGCATATAGCATTAGTATATAAAATGATAATTTCCCCAAGCAAAGCTTAATTAGCAAATTAAAGTAAATGCTTATGTAATAAACAAAGTCCACACCAGGCGTAGTTGCGCCTAAAATGCGCCTACAACAACAACAATGCCATCGACAACACCACCGACTACAACAACAACAACAACAACAAAAACAATGTTAACTGCTCTATGCTTGCCAAAATTATGCGCAATTCTCATTGTAGTTGTTGTTGTTGTTGCTGCTGCTGCTGTCGTTGCTTTGTTGTACGTAATGATGGTAATTTTAGGTTTTCAAAAGAGCAACGGCATTTGCGGAATTTCAATTAATTTCCATAATTTCTTCTGTTTATGAGCCGAAGCGAATGCGTAAGGTGGTGCCTGCCGCCTTAGTTAGCCTGTAAGTGTGCGTGGCGTCCATGTGTATGTGTGCGTGTGTGTGTTTGTGTGTGTGGATTTGGGCTCACTAGCTTGCCGTATATTGTTGTGTTATAGGGGGTTGATTTTATTTTTTTTTTCATTGGATTTTTAGATTTTCATAGCATGCAACTAATTTACACGGCACTTGTTTAATAAGGATTTCGAAAATCTGGAGATCATGCAAAAAAAACTTAAATTAATTATCGGATGTTGCGGAAGAGAAACAATTTGAACACTATTATATTTATATTTTTTTTTTTGTTTGCAAATTATTCTGTGACGTTTTCTTTGTCTAAATGAAATTCCAAAATGTTGTTGCTGTCGAAATATGTCAAATTTCAATCATTTCTGTGATGACCTTTGCTTGATGTGGTCAATTAATGGCAAACAGAAAGTTTACGTTGCTGACAATTTAAGATATAATGAAATTGGCATTTTTAGAATATTAAGTGTACATAAAAAAAAAGTTTCAAATTTATTCAAATACACATTAAATATTCAATGTATTTTTCAAATAAATGTAGAATGTCGTACTTTTATTCAAAGAAAATAAGTATTTCGTAATTGCTACATCCTCAAAATTTACGTAGAGCCCGGTTTTCATTGCGAGCAAGAACCGAGAGACTAATGTATTTTGTTTTTGTAATGCTTTAATTTTTATTTACTTACAGTCTGCGTAAAAAAGCTTAATTCTCTGCTGCAACTGACAAACGAGAGAACGAAAAATGTTAATATTTAAAACACATTCACAAGCAGCTGCCATTGAAAAATTCTGCTGAATATCTATAAAAGTTAATTTAAATTATTAATTTTTGCTTGTTGTTAACTAAATTCTGCTACTATAAATATATAATACATTTTTCATTTCATATTTGCGTCAACAACAAAAACCAGAAAAAAGACATTTTTAATTAAACAACAATTTCGAGCAATACACGCGCATAATTGAATTTGAGTATGCGCATAGTCATCAACATATGAAAACGTTTTCAAAAACCAAATAAATTTCTAATTAAAACTATTTATTGCATGAGTTTTTGTTACGAAATGCGCGCGCAAAAGACCAAATTGCTAGCAAAATTTTAAAATTGCACATTACATTTTTGAAAATTAAAAAAAAAAAACAAACAAAAAAAAAACAGCAAACAAAAAGCAACTACGACTTTGGATTACCAAAATGCATTTTGGCTGGACTAAAGTGGCTAAATTAATTTGTGAAAACGGCATGGAACGCGTCACGGCAACGGGTCACGGCACCACTAACGAGCACCGGCCAAGCTCATGGCTCATGGTTGAATACAAACTTTTCAGTTCCATTTGCGTAGAAATTTTTGTTTTGTAAAGCAAAATTAGATGAGTGTGCTTCAGCGCGAATGTTATTGCAACTCATTGCTATTAGCTGTCATTTGTGTTCTTGTTCCTGTTGTTGTTGTTGTTTTTACTGTTGCAGGCCAAAACACGTTTTAATTAAATTCGCTGCCGCACAAGTGCGCGCCGCTGTGTATGCAACACTTTTTTCCCGTTTCTACTACTTCATGCTTTTTGTTTTGAGCAATGGTGGCTTCGACGGCGGTGGCGGCAAACATTTTGCAAAAATCTAAATTGCGCTCATTATAATGATATTTTACGTTAGATTTGCAAATAATTTTGGTATTTCTGAGTGCTTATTTCGGTGTAATTAGTTTTTCAAGTAGCGTAAAATGAGTTTTTGCTGACGTCGTGCGTTTTGAATTGATTTGCGTGTAGTGTGCGAATGCAGTTGCATTTGCTGTGTTGGCTTTGGCACTGTAAATGTTGAACTACCAACGATTCTGTAATTGTTATTGTAGCCGTTCCTTTCAAAATTAATTTAAATTGCAAAACTGCGATACAATGGGTTTTGAAAATGAATTTTCATGGCATAATGGTAATATTTGAGTATGATGTGCAAGCGACGGTGGACCTCAATCATCTAATTATGAGTTCACTGTGCGAGGCATTCATGCGATTCCTTATATTTTTTTCAGCATGATTAAACAACATTCCTCACAGTTTGTCGAAAATGTGCAATAGAGTAAATAAAGAAAACTAAATTAAAAATATGAAATCTTAAAGGCTTGGCAGAAACCAAGTTACAAAATGAATCAATATAATAAATTGAACATTTTCAGGGCTGTCCGAAATTTTAATAATAAAATTTTACTTTTTAAACAAAAACAAAATTATATTTCCATGCTTTTCACTTACAATATACCATTTAATTATTGTATTTTCCTTATATTATTTTCAGACACATTGAGCTATTCTAGTTTCAATCGAATAGCTAGAAATATTTTAATATATTTCTTGCCCAAATGCAAAAACAAAAAACACAAAAAGGAATTCTGACCTCAAACACAAAAATATTTAACTAGCTATTGGCATTTTTTGTTCAAAAAATAAAAGTAAAATATTTAAATAAACGCCACATCCATACAGGAACGCCAGCTTTGGTACACACCAATGTACATACAAGATACGTACGCACACACAGCCACTCACAAAATCACACACACACAGAAGTATGCAAAATGTAGCTAATAAAATACTTTTGAAGCCCATTAAAAGAGATTAAAGAGCTATTTAAGCTCCCCAGGCCAGCAACGCAGTGCCGCCTTCACAAATTATTAAAAAAATACATCAAAAGCAAGCGTATGCAAAAAAAAAGAAATAATACATATGTATATATGTATATATATATATATATATATATATATATATATGGGTATATATTTGTACTTACGCATACACAACTGCTACAAGCAGAAGAACAACAGCAATAGGAGCGGCGAAAAAAAATCGACATTATAAACAACATTATTAAAAACATACCACAAATGTTTGTTGCTACGCTCGCATATTTGAGTCCATTTTGCTGCCTTGCGCCAGTCAACAGCAACAACAACAACAAAGATAAAAATAAAAATCACAACAGCAACACAATAATAATAGCGTGCCTACTGTTGCCTCCCTGGCACCACTGTGCGAGTAGCACAGCAACAGCAAAGCGCTCTTTCTCTCTCCTTCTCTATCGCTCTTCATGCTGCATGTAATAATAATGACGTTTTTGCTGCTAATGATGTTTCCATAGCCGATGTTACTCCTACTGGAGCAGAGGATCCTATTAAAATTAAGCGTTCAAGTTCGGTATGAGCGCCGACATGCTTAATTTGTGCACTTTTGTAGGCTGCCAGGACACCCATTGCGTGCTTTAGTCTGAGCATGCCGTTGGCTTATGTGAGCGCACAAAAGTATGTTTCGACCAACATCAACTGGCTCAATAATAAAAAAATATATTTTCATTAAATAATGTAGAGACGCAAGCGGAGCCAAAGCCAAAGCCAACGCCATAACAAACTTATGCAAGTGCGCACAACAAGTTAAGAAATATATTTATAGGTAGACGTGTTTTTTGTTCAACAACTTCAAGTGCACAGGAGCGTAAAGTTTCCGAAGCAAGGTGGACCAATATTCGTGTATGATACCTTGCAGTAAGCAGAAAATATTCAACTCTAATATCAAATCAGGTTGTGTTCTACACAGTTGTGCAATCCATAGTACAGTAGTAATTCGATAATCCGACTACCCGCTGATCCAAAAATCTAGTAATCCGAAATGTTACTTTCATAGTATTGAGTATTCTGTAATCCGAAAGGAAATGACGATATTATTAACAGCGAAAACATATGCAACAGCAAAGCCAACAAAAAAAAATACGATGGTTAAATTAAAATTTTAGATGGATTAAAAAAAGGAAAACTAAGTAAGGAACTAGCCAACCAATTCGGAGTATTAAAAAAAATCCTAATGAGTTTATAAAATTTCTCAGCGATACACTTACAATTGACAATAAAACAATCCAATAAACCGAATGTTTCGATATTCCGATTAGGGCCTGCAATTACCAAATTGGATTATTGTATTACTCCTGTACATCATCTCATCGTTTGCTATTGTGTCGATTATGGTATGCTAAGGTAATGTAACTCAGCCATAATGGTTTGCCTAATATTACATGGCATATAAGAAAACTTGCTAAAGAACCGGAAAAGCATACAATTTATCTTTACGAAATTATTGCTACCTTATCGTACATCTGTTGATCAGGGCATAAAACGGAAATCATTATATTCAATAACCGTAAAAGCAAAGTTGCTAAAACTGAAAATATTATTCAAAAAATTTATATGTGGTTTTCAGATGACGAATGACAATATTTAGTGTTGGAAGAAATTAAGAGCCAAAATTAAATTCAATTTAAAAGCAAAAATAACCATGACAACGTAACGCAGTCTTCTCTAATTAGGCTCACGAGCCAGCCCTGTACAGCAACTGTGCTTAAAGTGTAGTTTTATTTTTATTTTATTTTATGCTATATGCCACAACTTTTCAATATAACCTTTTTCGCTTTCTTTTCCAGCACAATAATTCCGTAAACCATAATTCATAATGAAAAAACTTTATAATCGCTTATAAAATGTCTGCTGCCTGCCTGCCTGCCAGCTTCTGTTGTGCTACTTTTATTTTATTGCTATTTATTTAAAATATTTATGAATCACAGGCAAAAATAAGGTTGAGTAACAACAAAGTAAGCAACAGTAACAGCAAAAGCAACAAAAAGTTGTGCCACAACGACGAAGTTTATAAAAGAGCACAACGTAGCACAGCAGAGGCAACAGCAGCCCATGGCATGGCAAGGCAGAAGCCCAAAATCAAGAAGCAACAACAGAACAAAAATAAAAAAAAAGCACAACAATGGCGGCTAAGCTCAGCATAGTGGCAGCATACACAAACATACAAACACCTACACATGCGCACAGCGGAGTACTAGAACACACACACACACACACATACACAATAACATGCTCTAACGCACGCACACAGGCACACACACAGAGAGACAACCAGCGGCAGCCAGCCAATGTGTATGTATGAAATTTTTTACCCTTAATGGCTGCGGTGGCTACAATAACAACAACAACAAACAATGCTACTGAGAAAAATATTAAAATTGTGGTAAATGAACAAAAACTGAGCAGAAAAAGAGCAAGACGGGAACACATGTTTTTTATGTCTATAAATATACATATATATACACAAATATAAGTACACATACAAAAGAATATACATACACATAGACACGCATATGCGGTATGTGGAACACAATATGTTGCTAATTTAATAGAGATTTTTGCAAACTCTTGCTCGCACTTAACCGACACTTGCTCTCGGCAATTGTACACTTTCGCAGCACTTTTCGGCTCAATTGAGAGCCACCAAGTGAATAACGTCGCAGGCATTATCATCGACACAGACGACGGCGTCGTCATCGTCGTCAACGCCATTGCCATTATCGTTATCGTCATTAGCCGGGCCAAGCAGCCCCTAATTCTTGTGGGTATATTAGCACTAATGATGATTGAAACGGAAAACGTGACGACAGACGCGGGCGCTCACGCAACAATCAACGAAAATTCTTTGTCGATTCTGATTTTAAACTTGTCGCGCTCTCTCTGTTGGCACTCGCTGCCTCTCACGCTCGCCCGGCGACTGTCTCTGTCGCTTTAAACATTTCAACGAGTTCGTTAGTTTTACAAATGGCGTATGAGCAACTTTAAATTTGGTTTATTGTTTTTGCTTGAAATTGTTTCGCCTTTGTAGGTGGTTTGGCGCCGATTTAGCTGACTTTTGATTAACTGCATTTGGGCTTCGGCTAATTTGCGGTTTTGTGGCCTATGGCTAATTACATTTGTTATTTTAAGGTATGTAGCATATTCTGCAAAATATGTATGATCTAGCATTGGAGTTCTAAGGAAATATTTATTATAAAAATTATTCCATAATATTAATTTAAAATTAGCTAAACTCGCTAATTGACTGTTTGGGATCACCGGGAAATTGTGTTGGAAACAACTTCATAGGCTGGTTTGAAACACAAAAGATTTTCATATATAAGTAAGTGAAAAGTGTAAATGAAACATCTGATAAGCTTTCGGATTCGTGACCCTTTATATCTCAAAATATTACTATACTCAGTTGGTAACAAGAATTACTATTCAAACTTTATCTGTTGATAAGTAAACAGTACTTACCATAAAAATGTATAATGTAGTTTTAGACCATAGTGGAAGTTCTTGAAACTATATGATGACTTTCATCACTATCATTGGTTGTTTAACCAGCCTCTGCGATTGTGTGCCTTATATAAAAAATGAACACTTCATCATAATTTCGTTAATAATCCGCCGCCATGTTTGTTTGCCTTTACACAATTTCTTTTATTTTTATTCACAGGACTTTTTCCAACTACTCATATGCATGCTTAAACATTAAATGAGCATCCTTGTGCATACTTCGCTGTGTGTGTGCCGGTGGGTGTGCCAAAGGAGGGATGCTGGTGAGATGCGGTGCGTTGGTTGGGCGTTCGAATCATACACTTGTTGTTGTTGGTCGTGGTGGTGGTGGGTGTTGCACATTTTTTCTCCTTTTTTGTGTAACTAATTGTACGCGTCGGTGGTGACGTCGGTGGTGGTGATGCTGCTGATGATGATGACGTTGTTATACTGCAGATATGCATGGTTTGAGCAAAATTATATGAGAAAAATCACGATGCTGTTGTGTCGGCTGCCGTTGGCATTCCTGCTGCCTTTGCAACACCATCGAACAGACATTGTAACAATTTTTTGACTCGAAAGTTCAGCTCAGCTCAGTTGAGTTTAATATTCCCAAGCGTAAGGATGTGCACGCACGAACCTGAAAAATCGTAAACGAGCTTGTCTATGTTACAATGAAATTCTACATTTCTCCGTCGGTGTGTTGAACTCGCATAATTATATGTTTCATGCATATTGATATGCTGAAAGCTTTGTGCAAACATCTAGTAAACAAAATTAAACAAAGATTATTTAACAATAAGTTCGAAAGTGTTCAATTTTCAACTCACAATAAACACAAACTTGGATAAAGCGCTAACTGCTGATTTTAAAACCATATAATTAATCAAAAGAGGTAAAAATTATCATGTCACCAATGCAACATAGTCACGTTTGATATTCCGACATTTCGACAATGCGACAGTGCAAGTAAAAATATCAAAATTATAAAACTTACTGAATTAGTTAAATCCCGACGGGCAAGCATCCTTTCTTTTTTATTTCGTTTGCTCGGTAATATGTAAATTTATTTTAAAAGGCAAATATCCTCCAGATATATGCTTATTCTTAGTTCAGATTTTGTTTTCATTCGGACAACGGTAACGGAAAAGAATTTATGTTTCAAAATAGAAATATAAATGAGAGAGCAATTTTTTACTCCAGCTAAAATTTCCAAAATTCCAAAGAATTAATTATTGCAACTTTCTAATTTTAATGTGAATCAGACAGACTGATGTTTAATTATATTGTATCTAAGTTGATACTCTATTCTGTCTCCCTCTTTGTTCTATTAAACAGAAAAGGCCTATTTTCCTTTAACAAAGCGCTCATTGCTTATTTGAGCATTTAAATTAACTATCACAAAAAAGAAATATGCTAAATAGGATTTTTTCTTATAATCTCACTAGTAACGACATTGTGTTTATGGCAAATATGGAACATCTACCTAACAGGGACTACCTGTAGCATTATGGGATCAACTAACAGCATAGAACTACTAACAATCAACGAAAGTAAAACAATGGTTCACTGAATAAGCAATTTTAATATGGAACCACTTCACATAAATTGTGACAGCAGATTGCCTATCTATCTGTCTGGCGACACGAGAACGACAGTTTGTCTTCTTTTTCCATTTAACAATATTCTTCATGTGCTCAAATCTGAAAAATTTGTGGCAGATTTCAATACTAGGACACCGCTAAATATAATACCCACATGACCTACAAATCCAATAGAAAACTAATAAACCGAAACGATTTCAAAGTCTAACCTATAATTATGCCTATCAAATGCAACTTTATTTAGTCGACATCGACATATGCAGCAGAAGCCAAAGGTAGGCAGGCAGATAAATTCAAGACTGAATTGTTGCCAAAATAAGCCACACTTGCCCAAGTGCGAGTGTCCGACACTTTGCACAATATACAACTACTCACGTACATAGTTCAGTGTGTGCCAGAGGTATTTGCACTGTCGCCAGATGCTGAAATGCATGTACACACACGTAGCACTGCTCGTGAGTGCAAGACAGCACAAGCGCTCAAAAGCACGTCTGGAATTAAGTGACAAAGTCTCAATGAAGTATCGCCTTACCTGGAGTGGACAATTAGTGCTGCTTAACAATGGCAGTTGCGGTTAGCATAAACCTTCCTCAAACTCAAGCCAACTCAGTTTTAGTTGGCATACGAGCATGTAAAGGCATATGCATAGGTACATAGAAGGGGGGCAGACAAAGTTCGTGTACAAACTGGATGGTCATGGCTGCAAAAGTTTAATTACCTTTGCCTTGGTAACATTAGTGAATTAAACCTGGTTTTTGAAGATTTAATATGGATAAAATAGTAAATAGTAGCAAGAGAGAATTCATTTGGACCACCAATTATTAAAATGAGTTCTACAAAATTTAGAAAAACCAACAATAAATTTGAAAAGACAGCCAAAGTTCTGGCATCCAGTGCTCTTTCTTCTACCAAGTTAGCTATAGTTTCGATAACCTTTTTGACTTTAATAATAATAAATACTGTTGTCCTTCTATAACTCGAACATTTTTCAGTGCATAATGGAACTTCGATTTAATGAAGTTGCACTGTATATAGAATAAGACACGGACCAAGCTTCTTAAAAGAGTATTCGCACCTTTTCATGTGCCTTCCCAACTGCTAAGAAATGCGTTTAATGTACATATCCAGCTGGTTTCATAAACAGCACATAAGCTCCTTACTATTTTGCATCATATTCATCAACTTTCATTCATTACCTGGTTGTGTCTGTCTGCTTTGGTTTCACGCATTCAGCATTTCCTTAAGCGAACATTAAGTTACGTTACGCCTGGTTTACTTTAACTTAATTGTCGCACACACAGCAATTGTCCGCAGCAGAGTTTAAAGTATCAAATGTTGCACCATTGTTTCGCCCAAAAAAAAAAAACAAACAAAAAAAAACCTTACAAGTCGCTGACATTTCTTCTTTGCTCATTTCTCCATTTACCAACAGGTACGTTGACCGGAGCTAAGCAATTGGCGCAAAGCACAACACGCAAACGCTAGCCAACCACGCAGCTGGCAACAAGCATCTCAGTTTGTGTTCCAAATCGAAAAAGTTAAAAAGAACACAGTGCGTAAAAATTGCAGGCAACATGTTACAGAATCCTTCGAAATATCATACAAATCCTTTGTCGCACTTCTTGGCATTGCATAACACGCAAGCCACACACAATGGCAGCGTTGGCGTAGCTGGTGTTGCCGGTGTACAACCGCATGCAGCAGCAGCAGCTGCGGCAACCGTCGCGGCGGCAGCGGCAGCAGCAGCCGCTGCGGCAACGGGCCAAAGTGCATATCACAGCACAGTGGCAAATCAGCAACAACTGCAACAACAGCACCAACACGCGAATCACGCACAACAAACACAACATGCGAACAACCACCACCAGCAGCAGCAACAACAACAACAACAACAGCAGCAACAACAACATATGCACCACCTACAAACTCAACCGAATGCGCAACTCATCGACGCCGCGCATACCACCCTCGATGTGGGCAAATCCTTCACAATTGCCGCCATTTTGGGTTT
This sequence comes from Stegana nigrithorax, assembly GCA_037044495.1. Taxonomy (NCBI): domain Eukaryota; kingdom Metazoa; phylum Arthropoda; class Insecta; order Diptera; family Drosophilidae; genus Stegana; species Stegana nigrithorax. Next base: position 36,330 of record JBAMBQ010003091.1, on the reverse strand, counting down.
GCAGAAGAGCGCCATCGAGAATCAACGCAAGGAATACAACAACGCAATCAATTTGTCACTCAACGGTGGTGGCGGTAGCAGTGGCGCCAGCAGCGATGATGAAATTAAGACACAACATTTCAATAATAATAACAACAACAACAACAACAACGAAAACACTGGCAACAACAATTGTCATGCGAAAAGCTACACGAGCAACACATATGCGAACAACGTAAATCATTTTAACTGTGATAGCAGTCTGAGCGGCATTGGCGGTGGCGTCGTTGGAGGAGTTGGTGGCGGTGGGGTTACTTTAATGAATCGTTACTTGCCCACCGCAAATATCTCGCATAATAGCTTTGTGGCACATCACCAGCAACAGCAACAACAGCAACAGCAGCAGCAGCAGCATCCACAACAGCAAAGTGTGCGCGTCAACACATTTTCCGCAGCGGCAGCAGTTGCTGCAGCAGCAGCCGCAAATGCACCATCCGCACTGCAGAGTCTGCAACAATTGCATCAACAACACGCGCAACAGGCGACGCTGAACTTTCAACGTGAAAAGCTTAAGGCAGGTAAGTGCTGCCTATGTGCCCCCATTCTTCACCTCAAAACGTAAGTATGATTTGTTAATAAATATTCCAAACACGCAGAAAACTGCAAGAAGAACTCACTCAAGAATAAACGTGTACGCACCATTTTTACGCCGGAGCAATTGGAACGCCTCGAGGCCGAATTCGAACGTCAACAGTACATGGTCGGACCGGAACGTTTATATCTGGCGCATACGCTGCAATTGACCGAAGCCCAAGTGAAGGTCTGGTTTCAGAATCGTCGCATCAAATGGCGCAAACATCATCTGGAACTGACACAGCAACGTCTGGCGCTTATACGGCAAAGCCAACTGCCATCAGCAGCGTCAACGGGCGTCGCCATGAGCAGCACTGGCGTCGTAACTGGAGCTGCATCCGAGCCCTTGCATACAACGACAACGGCGAGTAATTCGCTTAATGGCGCCTCCACACCCAGCGTTGATGACAACGAGAACGACGATAGCAAACACGACATCGAACTGCGTCCACTCAGCGCTGCCTGCTCCGAGTCAGATCTCTCGATTTGTAACGATTCCATGGATGCTGAGAGTTTACTTGATGACGTTGGCGTCGACGAGGAAACGTAAAGCACTGACGGCAGCTTTAAGCACTTGTATATAAAAAAAGCAACAAAGCAAGTAAGCAATTTGCCAAATGGGTCCACTTATCCCACTTAAGCTGGTCGGCTCATAGCCAAGGCTCTACTTAAACTATAAGCACTCTTCCTGTATTAATTCATACTCATTCAGCAGAGCGAAGATTTGCAACAGTGAACACAATTTGTTGGTAGCCAAAACGGCATGCAATACTATTATCTGTCACTGAATGTTAAATTTTTTAATTAATTTGAATTCAGGCCCTAGAGTGCTAATGCGTTGTTGTAACTTAAAAAAATACTAAAAGTACTTCGCATATAGGTAGTGAAGTTATAAGCAAAAATTAAATAAATGTAAATATTTAAATAAATTATTGTTAATTCTACAAGCATAAATTAAAGCAAATGCATTATATGAGCTATTTCGTAACATTACTGGGCCGAAGGGCTCTCCTGGAGTACAAACTTTCAAAGATTCAAGCTTGTGCTACATATATTTTACTGTTATTTTATTAGAAAAAATACAATTTCTTAAGCTGTTACATGTAAACGCTTAGATCACGGCTTTTGTTCATATCAAATACTCTTAAGGCGAGTTAAGTTAGTTTTGGAAAAAAGTAACTATCTGCTAGGAATTTTAGTTGCGTGATGAGGACTGCGCCCTACGATCATGACACGACAGATGTACCACCTGACCATCAGGATATCGCACAAAGGCACTTTGATTCGCAAAACGTTTTTTACAATCCGGACATACGCTAAACTCGGTTAACTCGAAACACTTTTTCTCCTCCTCGCGTATTTGCGCTTGCAGACGCAATTTCTCAGCAGATAGCAAACCATGCATTATCTTTTTATGATGACTCTCCGCGATCTTCATGCGCAGCACCTTATCCAGATATTCGTGAATGCGATAAAAAGGTAAATCATCGGGAAAGTACTATAAATATGCATTAGTTAATAAAAATCAGTAAGCTTTTATAGCGCAAAGAACTCACCGGAAAGATTTTACTTGGTTCAATCTTGACAGCATATTTCTTCAGAAGTTCCAAAGCCATTTCAATATTTGGTTTGCAAAAATCGGGATGTGTAGGTGCATCTTGGTATGGTGGCTGTTCTCGCGGCCGGAATAAAATCTTTAGCAAAATCAAAAATATATCTTTTTCGTTTTCGTAGTTCTCCTCACAGTAGCTAGTCGCTTTGTCAATATCGCCGAGTATCTGTATGTAGATTGCCAATACTTTTTCATGTTTTTTGAGGCGTCCCAAAACGAGCGCACGTTCTTCGAGTAAAATATGAGTGGGAAAGTCTTTAAGTACTGCATCTGGCGAATAGTTGACGGAATGCTTAAGTAGATCGTAAAGTTTTTGTCGGTATTCTTTCAGCTCGGCTGACGGTTCGCTGTAAATTTTCAAATGCTTTAAATTTTTCATTAGTTTTGTTTACATATCAGAGACTCACGAAACCCCAGCTGGCGCTTGTTGCATAAGCTGTTGCACCTTTTCGCGATACTGCTTCACAAGTACATTGTGCAAGAGTGAATTCGTTTCACCCCAGACGTTGATCACATGCTCCAGATATGGTATGACCAAATTTTTGTGCTTGGCAACCAAGAAGTCCAGCACATTTGCACGTGGCAAGTTTTCCACCTCAATGAAGTTATCTGTAAATATGCGTAGACCGTCCTGTGGATGTGCGGTCAGCACCCAGTCGGCGAACTCACAAATCAAGTTAAGATGCACTGCGCCCAGTTGCTGCAGGTAGCGTATGGTGCGCTCATGACCAAATAGACTTGAACCCTCAATCGTCGCTTGGGTTTGCAACAGCTGCAATGCCTTCTTATGCTTGCCATTGTTCTGATATAGTATGATCAGTTCGGATATTTTGTCATGTTTCTTCAACGTCTTCTCCGACTCTTCTAGGTGGCACTGATTGAGACGCAAAAGCGGCGCTATTAGTGAATCATTTGTCTGCAGATAGCATTTAAGCAAAGTTGTATCAATTATGGACAACAGTGATTTCGATGTGCTCTTCGTGTCACGGAGCTTGACAACTTCTTTTTGCCTGGCTTTTGCGAGAAAGGCAATCAACGCCAATATCGCATTTTCAAGATCTTTATCCTCGAGTTGTGGCGCAACGACATATGGCACGGTGTTGTCTTCACTAGTTGGTTTCTGTTCTTGTAGCAAATTGGGAAACAAACGTATAACATCATAGGGATCCGCTGAAGCCTTTTCAAATTCTGACATTGCATCAGAAAATTGTTTATTATTGAAGAGCTGACGCGCAAAACGCATGTGGATCTGGCGCTCGGTCTCGGCCTGTACCTCAGAGGGTTCATCTGATACTTGCTGTGTGGATTTTTTATGTTTGCCATTAATAAAAAATTTATTTGCTTGTCAATTTGCACTCACCGTTAGTTCAATCGCCAATTGAAATTTCTTTTGCTGTAGCAACTGCTGCCGCTGGGTCGGAATATCCACCAAACGTATACACCACAGTTCTGAGGTGGCCGCCGCGAAAATGATGCCCTTGTCGGCGCGCACGAGAAATTTAGTCTTCGCCAGTTCGGGTATGGACTGCACAAAGGTATCCTTGTTAAGACCATTACCCTCAAGGCTACGCACCTCGATAGCATTGGAAATACGCCCAATTGCATAAGGGTCATCCCAGACTGTTAATGAAAAACTGCAGTTTCATAGTGGAAAAATGAACATATACAAAAGCAACTTACCCAACCCCAAAAGTGGACTTGACCATGGCAATGGCTTAAGTGTATACTTTGTATCATTTTGAGCTGCTGCTGCGGCCTGCATATCCGTTTGTGTAATGTTTTGCGTGTCCTTGCGTTTGACGTACTGACTCGGATCTATTGCAACAAGATATTCGTCTTTAGATACGCCCAGAATATTATTGCGAATTAAACAAATACACGGGTCCATGCTATACGATGAAGACGTAACAATAAGCTCGTGTTTCTGTGATGTATTAGACGATATCTGGAAGAACGAAGAGCATTAATCTTTGCACAGAATTAAGTTTTTCATTTATACCCACATCAAAAATAACATACTCATCCTTGTACCCCACGCAGATAGTATCACCCACCCAGCAAAGCGCCTTGGGCACATCCTTGAGGTCGATACTAAACTTTGCTGACTTTAGATAATTATCTTTCCAGTAAAAGAATTCCAAACGGCGCTTAATTGCACAGCAAAGACATATAACTGTCAACGTCTCGCCTTTTGTGGATTTGGACGTTTTTACGTCCTTCGTAAACAAACTACAGCCTTTTGTTTCCGCTGAACTGGTTATGAAGGCGAAACTGCTTTCGATAAGGCTTATATCACAGACGTGTATCATGGCATCCGTGAGCACGTACAACAAATTCTCCACTGGTACCACCTCCAATTGCGTGATGGCCTTCTTGCTGAAGTTCTTATTAAACATGATCATATCAACGGCTGCATTCTCATCCACCGAGTACATAATTAACTGACCGCTGCGCGTGCCAAGTATGACATGATTCCCTACACGAATGAGCCAGGACCGGGTTACGTTGTATGACTTGATGTTTAAAGTGTTTGTACTAACCATAAGCTGCAATGGACTCTATGTGCACGCCCTGCTTTAAAATCGAATGCACATTATAAGCCTTGTGCATTTTGCTCAGTTGCTGCGCCTCGCTGGGTTCACTCATATTTAAATGTTGTGTCTATGGAAATTTATGTAAAATATGCTTCACCGCGCCGCATCAAAACAAAGGCACATAATGCAATTGAAACAGCTGTGGGGCGTTGCCAGATGGCAGATTATTTGTAACAAAGTAGGTGCAGTATAATTGGATTTTATGAAGCAATTAAAAGAAAGTTGTCTACGATTAACTTGAAATAAAGTACTAAACTGTCTATATAAGTGCATATTACCAACGCACATAGGGCTCCATATGATCAACTACGGGAAGACTGCAAGCAGTGCAACAGCTGATTCAATTGTTTACGTTCAGACAATGGCGGTGCACAAAATGAAGCGAAGCAATAACAAAATACTCATTTATGCATAGCTTAGAGCAACGCCACTGTGCGTGAATTTGGCTTACAAACTAATCAGTCTGCAACATAGACTCCTACTCACGATTCAACAGAATTTTCCGTCACTTTTGTTTATCAGCGTCCATTGTTTTCAACAAAATACAACAAATGTGCAACAGTACGACAGACAAAAAGTGAAAAGTAAAGCAGCACCCCGCTGCCGTTCGTTTGTTATATGCTTATCACACCAGCATTCACGCTTAATTAAATTGAAAAAAACAATAGCAACAAAAATAACAAAAGCGAAATTCAATACTCATTAATACACACACACACACACTAACACACCAAGTGCCCATTTAGAAGTTTAAAGTCGAAGTAGTAGGAAGCCAGTGTATAATGAACTGCGTATGAGATTGGAGCACGGACAACAACAACAACAGCATGTAAGCATAATGACGGAAACTGCGGTGCAAGAATATTTGGAAGTGCTTAACGCAACGGAGCAGACACTATTCAAGGTAGGCGTCACTTTTCATGTTGCGGGCGTTTCTTGCTATTTCACAATAGAATTTGTTTGCAGAACTTACTGCAATGCTTGGACGGCAACGGCACCATACAAAGCTATTACGAAGCATTGCAACGTTTGCTTGTATCCAAACCGTATCCCACATTGCAGTTATTAACTTTGATTTCTGATAAATCCAAATACTATATCGGACGCATCATAGCCGCTGCTTTGCATGAACTAGTGCAGACAAATGATGACATCAGCTACACGCCGCGCTTCATCAACTTTCTGGCTAATCTGCCACTGCAAGTCTTAGAGGCGGCTACATTGCAACAGAAACTTTTCGCACGTCTGACACAAACGCCGCATGATGAGAACATGCAATTGGCATTGTTGGCGCACAAAGATGCCAAACTGCTGCAGTCGTATCGTGCACAGTTGCAAGAGACATGGCAAACATGCAGGTCGTCTTTGCCCAGTAAAGAGTTTGTGCTGCATCAGGCCTTGCAGCATGGCCAGCATTTTGTGCCGCTTGTATTTCAACAACTAAAGGATTTCAATTGCATCAAGGATGTGGGAATACGCAATAATTTGCTTATACTAAAGCTAGCCACCGAATTCTCACAGAGCTCACAGCCGTTGGTTGATGTTGCGCACTTAAATTCGTCATTGGCCGCCTTTGACTTAGCCAATACGCCGCAGGATTTGCGCGAAATACAGCAGTACTTCTATGCAGACTTCCAACGACTCAACGTCATACTGGACTTTCTACGGCAGCACGGAGAGGCCTATCGCAGCATAAAAGTCGAGAACTTGCTTAAGGTCACGGGAGTGCTGATGCTACTCTACGAGCATAACATCGACGCAAGCTACGACGATGTCCACCGTTTGATCGAAGCTACATATCGCTGGCAAACTCAAGCGCCCGCCTTATGTTGCATACGTGAGCAGGAACTGGAAACTTTGCACTACTACACCGCGCTCACACTTGTATTCGAGGTCCTAGAAGCAAACGATAGCGCAGGCGCCTCGTCGCGCAAACTGCAGCAATTGACTGCGCTATTGCGGCAAATACGCGCCATGAATACGCTGTGTGCTTTACTTGAGGACATCTTTCGCATGATATTTCTGCGCTGGGAACAGCTGCAACCGCAGCATAGCAGCAATGAGTCGCTAAAAGCCAAACGCAATAAATGCACGCGCAAACGCAGCAGTTTCGATGATGATGCCGACGGTAACTACTATGATGATGATGATGATGAGCTGGAGCCGCCACAAGCGGCAGCAGTCTCCGGCGTGCAAACAAATAGGCGGCATGGTTTTATTTGCCGTGGTCCCGCGCTGCAGCTCATATTTACATGCCTTAAGCAGTACGTCACCAGGAAACTGCACTCGGAGGATTACAGGTACGCGACGGAACATACGCAACTACGCTTCCAACGCATTGTTGACGTAATCAACGAAGCACTGTGGAAGTACGGTGTGTTCGAGAAGATCGACGATGCCATGCGGCAGGCAAATGGCGCACGGCGACAGCAACCGCAAATACTCGAACCTGAGGAACTGCTGCAGTTGGTGCAAACGCATGCAGATGCCTTCGACAAGACTTCGAGCGATGATGACAGTCGCGAACGACTTAACTATGCCAGTTTGACACGTCGCAAAGCCAAGGTGAAAAGGCGGCGTGCCACCTTTTGTGGCTCTATTATGACGCAAAACGAACTGCAAGCACGCATGATTAGCAGCGCCAACGATAAGTGCCGCCTACACGCCGTTGAACACTTGCGAGCTCAAAATTTAGTTATGCGCTTCACTGATCGCTCGATCATACCAAAGATGCTTGGCACTCCAGAGAACTTGGCCATTATGGCGCTGGCGCTAAAGAATTTTAGCGATGTCAAGTATATTATTGAGGTAAGTTAAATAGCTGAAAAATTGGTTAACTTTTGGCCATACATCCTGTTTTTCCGCTCGCTTGCAGACATTTCATCTGCAGAACACTGCACTCAATGCCGAACTCCACTTTGTGGAGCAACAGCAGCAGGTCAAGCTTAAATTACGGCAAATCTTTGCAAACTATCTACAACAGTTAGCAAAGAACAGTCAACAGAGCAATGCCAATGAGCCACTGGCGACAGTGGAGCAAATCAAAAACGTCGCTGCTTTGGGCTTTGAAACATCGAAAATCATTAGCATCGTGCATAATTTTGCGCAGGCACACAAGATTTCACAGACGGAGGAGCTGAAGCAGGTGCTACAACAAAAGTACAACAATCACGATGGACAATACGAATTCCTGCATGTGTTCGATGAATCCAACCTGAATGCCATCATTATAATGGATCTGGTTATTAATCTGCCATTCAATCGGGAAATCACCGCACAGCTGCTGAATATTATGCGACGGCAGCAGCAAATGAGCGGCAGCCAAGCAACGCAAACGGCCAAGAACAGCTCAGCGGGCAAGCCACAGCTGCAACGTTTGCATTCCCAGTTGCCGCGTGAGATCGGTCCCATGATGTTGCTGGAGCAGCTGCACGAGTGCATGCAAGTGCTGGATGCTCGCGAGCAAAAGAAAACCTTAAGCGAGTTGCTTAGTGCCAACTACTATTCCTTGAAACCGCAACAACTGGAGGCGCAACTTAATCGGGAAGTGATCTTCAAGCGTATCTACAACGTGCGCACAACGGAGCTGACCAGCAGTGCACAGCTAAAAAAGTATGCATGCGAATTCCAGCCGCTGCACACGCGGATCAATTACTATGCGCGCTTCTGTGCCTATGTGGCGCAGCTGGAACAGCTCATGAAATTGCGTGAGCCTAATGTGACGCATCATACGAATGAACTGCTGCAGCATGATGTCTACCGCGTGATCGGTGAGCTGATCTACGAGTGTGACATGACTCCGCTCGAGATCGAGGATGTCAGCGCATTGCACTTGAATCTGGTGCATGTGATCGCTTTGAACATATGCGGCGAGGTGGCGGGAGAAGCACATCTAATGCAGCCGCGCAAGCAGCGACAAGTGACAACGCAAAAGCAGTCGATGATTTACAATTATATAGCACAGCATAACCAGCTGCTGGCCTATCTGCTGCGTTGCATACACCAGGCCGGCATTATCGCCGACGACGCACTGTACGTCGACTGCATGCAGCGTCTGTTGGCGTTGCCAGAGCTGGACACGCTGGCAGCGCTGTACCGTGGCCAAAAAATGATTGCAGCACTGTGCGAGGAACAGATCAGCATGCATGCGATTGAGTCGCTGCAGGATAAGCGCCTGCAGTTAAATATTTTACTTTTACAAGTGGGTAAACGGGGCGGTAAGTAGGCACTGACTCCTTTTTATTATTACTAATGGGAATTATTTGCTTGCAGGTATGCGGGCTAAACGGAAGCAATGCATCGATCGCCTGATAGCCGAATTAATTGCGGAGGACAGCCGGAACATTACACTTGCTGCCCACATAAGTGACGTCAGTTTGCGCGCACGTCTGCTGTATGAAAACTTCACCAAATTGGCCACAACACGCGAGGCCAAGGAATTGATTGAGTGCACGCTGCAGCATAAGCACGGCATGCGCATACCGGTGCAGCTACGTGCCAATCTGGAGCACACATTGGCCGACATAACTGTCTATGCGCGTGTCTCCGAGGTACTGCAATTCGAGACGTGGCCACAGGTGTATGACTTCGGACGCAAAACGCCCAATGCGATCTTTGAGAAGTTGCTGCAGTCACAAAACTATAAGCTCTGCTATGAATGGTGTGTCGTGGTCAATCTGGCGACGGCATTTGCCGCTCAACAGAGCATGCTGATGGCAACATTGTTGAGCACATTGCTTGAGCTAACAGATCATCCCGCTGATGCTGAGGATGGCTTTGAAATGGAGTCCACGCTGGATCCATATCTAATCAGAATACTTGAACTGTTTCCATTGCCGGCACGTGTTGATTTTCTCGATAAGCATAAGGATAAGTTCTGTACGCTAAGTTTGCTACAATATGCCGTGGATTTCCTTTTAAAGCATGCGCCGGAGCCGTTGCTTTATAAAAACTACAAAGTATCGGTGGCCATATGTCAGAAGTTAACATTGAAGGAGCGTCGCAGCTTTTGGCCGCTGTTGAGTTACCCGCTGCTGATCGTGGAGCAGGTGATCATGAATGCCAAATTTGAGGTTCTCGCAAAAGTGTTAAGCGCTGCACGGGCTGCGCTTAGAAGTGTTGAGCATAAACCAGAGCTGTTGTGCGCCTTTTGCTATGATAAGCATGGACACATCTACGATATACACAGCAAGGGTGCACATGCGAAACCGCAGTTTCTGCTGGGCCAACAGTCAGCAGTCGCTGGCACTGCTTTTATTCTGCTGAATTTTAATCTATACCAGAAAAACCATTTCATCACCAACGAGTGCATTGATCTGCTGCTGCGCATATACGCCACGAAGGCATTGGATTATCACATTGCCGATCTGAACTCGTCGTCATCGGAGCAGAACTCACAAACGACGGACATGCAGATGTCATTGGACTCGTTATGCGGTGCATTTCAGTTGCCAAGGCAAGCGCCGCGGCGGGAGGATTGGGTTCGCGACGAGGACGCCACGCACTGCATGTGCTGTCGACGTGCAGCTTTCACAATGCTTATGCGCCGCCATCATTGCCGACGTTGTGGACGTGTGGTGTGCTTTGCCTGCTCGACATATCGTATGCGCATACCAGAGCTGTACGAGGCGCTGGAAGTGCGTATTTGCAACGATTGCCACGAACGTTGCAAGTCTGAAGCTCCCGCTGGCGGGGATACTGGCGACCAAGAGCTCGAGCATGCTGTCAGTTCGCCTTCGAGTCGCCTGCCAAGGATTAGACAGCGCACCAGCGATGCCACATACAAGTGGCGCCTGAGTGGTAACATAACACATGATAAGCTGCTGCGTGAGGAATTCTGCTATGAGCATGCACCCAGCGTGGCACTCAGTTTGTCCATACTTGACTATCACTTAGGTCAGCAGAAATGCGTTGATTTGCTGCTGTATCATTGTCGCAAGCTGGAGAAGTTAATTGTGCCGAATCCAGAAGTAGACTACGAACTGATCGCAAAGATGATCAACTGTTTGGCATTGGCGGCCAAGGTACGTCGTGGGTGTCTAATAAAATGCCATCATCGTAGTAATAATTTACTTTTTCTGTTTAAAATGTGCAGGTGCGTGGCGCTCCCGCAGAAGTTGAGACTATACGCAAACACTCAGAGATCATAATGTCTGTAGTGCACAAAGGCTGCGAGGCGTTAATTCCTCCGGTTCCAATGAAAAATCATAGCCTACGCAAGTTAGCCGATTCACTTGTGCAGGCAGAGCACTGGTCACTGGTACTGAAGTGTGGTTTTGCCACGGCAGGCATCATGGCGGCACATGGTTTGGCTTGCTTGCGCGCAGGTTGCTACGACACAGGTTAGTCCATCAAGCACAAAACTCGGGGTGTATGCAAATCAAATGAAAAAATCAATTCTTGTCTTATCCAGCACGCGAGAAATTTTCACACTGCCTAACGCGTCTGACCAACGAGCACATCAACGGTCTGCTCTTTAGACTACTCTTTAGCCCTGGCACTATCCATGACAACAACGACAATCCATTGGGCAGCAATGAATTGCCGCATATTAAGCGTCCTCAACGCGGACCACCACTTCTGCAGGAAATACTGAAGCTAATCACAGCAATGCCCAATATTAAGCCACAGCCGGAGACACTGCAGCGTGCGTCTCTCATACGCAATTCGTCGCTGTTCTCACGTCGCAAGGAGCCCTACGTCGTGGTGACGCCATTGCATGAGCCGGCGCTTAATGTGCTCAACACTTTGGCCAACTTAAAGCACATTGCCAAGGGCAACTACGGCGAAGGCGTTATCCTCAACAGCCCCAACTGCAGCAACAGTAATGAAGGCACTGCCACCAGGCGCACGCTGACACGCAATTTTGAGGAAGCCATGCACTATGTGCTCACCTATGGCGCACATGCGGACATCTTGCAGTATCTTATGCATCAGCAGGAACTCATGGCCGCATTAAAGTATTATCTTGTACAGCATCTTGAAGTTGACTTATTTATACATCACATATTCCTGGCCAATCTGCGCATCGGACAATTAGAAAAGCTGATTGCCCACATGCAGCAACTCAACGACAGCCACTGCCAAACGGTTTGGCGTGCTGCATTGCTGCAGACGTGTGCCTATCTGGAAAAGCAACAACATCTCAATGCACTCTACCAGCTGCAACTGTTGCTCAAGGATCCAATACGCGCCAGCATGACCTGTGTGCGCTTCTATGCTATGAACTGTGAGAACTTCCAGCAACTGCATGCGAATGCACAGCATCTGCGTAATGCACATCTGCATCTGCAGACAGAATTGGAATTGTCTCAGTGGGAACATCTGCAGTTGGAGGCGCAGAAGCAGAGAAAGCATTCTTTCAGCACCAGTCGACGGCCGAGCAATGTGAGCACGGCCACAACATCGATTGGCGCCAGTTTGGCTATGCAATTGGATGCGCGTGCCTTGAATGGACACATCAACACAATATTAAGGCAACTGGATGTAGCAAAATTTCTGGCGGAGTGTGAACAACAAACAGGTGATGAGGAGCCAGCAAGGCACACAATACAGCTATTGAAGCAGGTATGTACGAGTTGGGAAAGATTTCCGCATGTTTTAAATTATTAAATTTATTTGTGTCAGATACGCGTTGACGCCAAACGTACCATGCTGCCGACGCTATTCGAAGGAGCACAGGATAAGATACAAATCTGCATACTGATTTTGCTTTGCGGTAAAAATATTGATCAGGGCTTTGGTTTGGCGTTTAGGTAAGTATACTGCCCTACTGCATTCTCAGGATGCTATTAGTTTAATGCTTAATTCGTTTTCGCACAGAATCATACAGGATTATAAGTTGACGCAAATGAAAGTTTACGGCGCCACAGCGAAAATCTTGGCGCGTAATCAACGTTTACCAGATGTGGAGAAGCTAATTAATTGCATTACCGGAAATAATGACACTAGTGTACGTGATCTCGATGAGTTACTGTCGATTGCCATTAATGCGGCGGTGCACACTCACGAGCCGGCGGTGAAGGCGACCTTAGATAATCTCGTGAAGCGCATAAATAATGTGGAACTGCGAATTACTTGTCACATATTCCTTGGGCAGCTGAAGTCGGCTTATCTCTTGGCCAACAAATATGAACGCCTGGCGGATGTACGCAAGATCCTGCGCCAGGCGGAGCTCATGAACCAATTACACATAAAAAAGCTCTGCGAGAAGAAATTGAATATAAATGCATCGCCAAATCTTGCAAATCTGTGATGTGAATGATCTGGCAAATATTAAACCCTTAAATATTATCTAAACAAAAAGTGCACTATTTACATATGTATGTTTATGCATGTAATAATTGTTTTTCGGATTATTCGTTCAAAATTATAGTATTTTTGCATATTTTTTTTTTCAACATCCTGTGCGATTGTGATAGTTTAATCATTTCAAATTGTTTATTCATAAATGTCATGTTATACTTATATTGTTAGTAAATAAAAATTTATATATGTTACGGATTATAGTTACTTTTTTTTTAATAATTGCATTTATTGCAGTTTTAATGAAAACAACTTGGCTTACCATTCATCAATCATTTCGTGAGCCAAAAATATATCACAAATTATGTGCTAAATTTAAAGTCATTAAAAACAATTATCAGTTTTAGCAACAGAAAGCCGCTCATCACTTTTTGTAAACACTTTCCATTTTTTAACATTTTACACAATAATTAAAGCAAGCGACCAATATTCGCTGCAATTACTTCATACATTACATTTGATTCAGGTTTGTGCTTTCTCAAAATAATACTAAATTTTAACGTTTTTTGCTGTAGTACTACCAACTTTTTCGAAGATTACATTTCGGCGCTGCCAACTAGCGACGTTGTTTATGGCTTCCGGATTTAGGAAACCAACAATATTTGAAAAGTGCATGTATTTTGTGATTGCGTTTGGTGAAGTGGAGGCAAGACTTAGAATAAAGTAGAAATTCCGTTGGATATTTCCGTGAACATTTCATTCATTAACTTGCGTTGACGATTAGAAGCATAAAATGAATTACGAAGGTTAGTTGTGAAATTCATTATTAGATGGAAAATTTATTTTAACATTTAACTATATACACAAAAACAACACAGATAATGCGGACGTCGTGCTCGAGTCAATCGAAGTCTTCATCAATCACATACTCTATGTGCGGGGTGTATATCCAAAGCAAATATTTAAAAAGCGACAAGTCTACAATGCGCCAATATTTGTATCCGTTTATCCACCATTGAATCAATATTTGTACAAAGTACTGCGAACCGCACGTGAACTGTTGCGCAGCAAGGACCTAGATCAGCTTGATTTGGTCATTTTTCGCAATGAACACGAAATTTTGGAACGATATTCATGTGAAATTAAATCGTATACGCAACCCAAGTCTGACAACGATCCCTATTGGCTGCTATTCGAGGAAGAACTGCGCACCTCTCTATATAAACTAGCGGAGCGCCTGAAAAGCCTAAAAACACTGCCCGAAGATGCAGAGTTTAAACTGATGCTGCATACTAGCCAAACCGCTTTCGTGCGTTTGACTAATGATTCCAATTTTCAGGATTCCCCATGGTTGCTGGCAAATCAACGCGATGAACCAGATACTCACGAAATTTCGCTCCTGCCACTGACCAACATTGAGGCCGTGGGCTTGAAGTGGCAAGCGGAGGTGTAACGAAAAAAGTAAACCAATGTTGTCTAGTTTTACTTTTGTATTTATTAAAATTATATGTAAAATCTAAACTTGCTAGAATTATTTAAAGCAAACCTTGCCGCTTCAAATCATCGAATGTCTTGCGATTGACAACATTGCCCAATGAATCCTCGAACTCCTCCTCTTGATCGGCTACCCAACGTTCGCTTTGCTTTTGCGATTTCAGTTTCTCCCACAAAGTAATGGCGTCCTCAATTTGGGTAACATTCGCAAAATGCGCCGTATTCGGTATACCTAGACAACGCATGCCGTGCGCATGTCGCCACTCAGCAAAATGCCGCTGAAACGCTTTAGGGCCTTTGTATGTAAAGTTACCGCAAATTTCGCAGTTATAGCTAATGTTCAGACCGTGCAATTTATATAGCCAGTATGGTATGGGTTTACCGTCCCAGCCGAGGGGCAGATTCTTGGGATTATACGGCACATCATCGGCATCCGGATCGTCATCATTGTCCGAATCGCTGGCTTCTACATCACTGTCATCACGTTCACCTCCTGTACGCGCCTGTTTGCGTTGCACATTCTCCTTAGTAGCGGCACGTTGTTCGGACAGAAGCTCCGCATATTTGTAAAGCAACGACTCAAGCTGTGCAATGTCTTTGTTGCGTTCGAGCTCACGCGTCTGTGCACTTGCGGTCTTAGTGGTCGGCTTTTTAGCCATTAGTGCCGGATCTAGTGTCTTTTTTCCCTTGGTGGAGAACAAACGCTGCGCGCGTTCCTCTAAAGTGCCACCACATTTTAATCCCAAAGCCATAAGCGCGCTCTTCAAACGATCCAAACCGAGTGAGGCCAATTCTTCCCAGCTGGAGAACGCCGACAGATCCAAATGCGCACCGGTGTTTGCCAAAGCCGACTCAGTTTCCTTGTTTACCCAGCCTGGAAACGTCCCTTGCAGCCATTGACGCTGAAATTCCAGCTCTGATTTAACCAATTCACCTTCCAGATCCAACAATGGCTGTATGCGCATTATGAAACTATGAAGATACTCATTCAGCGTTCCGATATACTTGCGATATTCGCGATTCTTTCGTTCACGTGGTATATCAAAGACATGATCGAATGTCATCAGATAGGTAATGTAATCTACCTTTTCAACGCCGCGCAAATTTAGATACAGTTCGAAACATTCATTCAAATCAAGGTAACGGCCACCACCCTCTTCGTCAGTGAACTCCACTAGCGCGTTCAAATCATCTGAATTGTTATAAATCTTAATCATCTCCTCAAACTCAATGGACAACGGTACGCTGACTTCCGCCGGGTGAGTCTTATAGAACTGCTTAATTTGCTTGAGGCGCGCGTAGAACTCGTTGAACTCATTTGGACCCGAAAGTGCAGCAATTTCCGTTTTACGCTCATTGTCTTTATCCTCGTAGAGTTCCTTGAGTTGTGTTGTTGAGTTGTTATGCATGTCCAGCAAATACTTCAGCCGATGCTCCGAGTGAATGCGTTCCTTCTCACCGGTTTTCTTTGTCGCGTATTCGTCTACCATCAATTTAATTAGTCGCTCACGTTCCTCATGATAGCGACGCTGTTGCTCCAGCAACGTTTCCATGTTATTATTTTACAAATATTATTTTATTTATTAAAATCGTAAACTAACGCCGGCCTACGTCAAAAGAGAAAAGCAAGTCTATGAGTAGGAAAGAACGATGTCCGCGAGCCTTGCAACTCTATTCCTCATATGGCTAGAGTTGTTGAAGCTCAGCTACCCTTCGAGGTGTGCCTGTTTCACTCACACGCATTGCTAAATCTTAAGCACATTACTAGTAATAGTTTTAATAGTAAAGTTCACAGCTTAATTACATTACATACATGGGCTGGCATATAATTATTTCCAATTGTGGCATGGCAAAGTCAGTTGATTTAATGCGAATACAAATTGTTTTGCATTTTATTAAGATTTCAGCTGTTAACAGTCGGATATCAGCAACTGCAAACACTATTTGGCTCTCATTCGCTGATACATTGGCTGGTGCACTTGCGAGAAGGAGAAAAGCATGGCTACAGCCTCTGTTAAGAAGTTTTCGTACAAGGCTAAATGAATAACAGAGCACTGGAGAAAAGTGCGAGTGTGTTCGTTGACAGAGCTTGTAAATTTTCGACTCTGTCAGTGTGTGGTTTCATGGACACTGACGGTGTGTTCTCTACAGTCAGCCTGTTTACAGTACTGTACACCCAGTGTGCAAAGCAACAACACAACTCAACTGTTGTTAACAGAATATAAAATCATATGATTGATTCCAACAGTCTTGCCTGCTGACTAAAAAATTTCAGACGGCTGCGGGTGCACACATCATCTACAAGTACTGCAAGTGACTTTTTTCATTTATAATACGAGTCTAATACAGTTATCACCAAAAATTATACAACATTTTACGAAGCTGCTGTGTTTTAATAGCAAACATTAACAATTTTAACTATTGCAGGCATTGTAGAACGTGATTTCCTACGGAAATATTGAATTTACTTTTTTTCGGTTTGTGCGTAGCAAGTGAAAAGAAAAATCTGTCAAGATGGCTCTAAGCGATGCTGATGTTCAGAAACAGGTAAGTCTTATTGGGGGTGGTTCAAAAGGTCAGCAAATCGGATCAAATCCTTGGTTTGCCATTAACAGATGCCCGATCTTATCAGAAAGTAACAAATAGCACACGAATGTCTGTTAAAAAATTGTTAAGATGGCGAAGTCATGAGACTCGTTGTCATGTGAATTGCTTATTTGCAAATGAACGCATTAGGAAACATTAGCGAATGGAGTTTTGTCAATTTGCTTTGGAGCTTTACGTAATGTGAGCGC
The DNA here is from genome assembly GCA_037044495.1 of Stegana nigrithorax. NCBI lineage: Eukaryota > Metazoa > Arthropoda > Insecta > Diptera > Drosophilidae > Stegana > Stegana nigrithorax. Next base: position 18,979 of record JBAMBQ010003091.1, on the reverse strand, counting down.
ATTTCTTTTTTTTTTTTGTTTTGAATGAGTTTTATGCATACAAATTGTATATATCCCTAGAAAATTATTAGCTTAGTAAAAATCGCATAAGAAAATGTTCATTCGTCATGTGACTCGTTGAAGGTTTTGAGCGTACGTTAGAAGGTGACAGCCAGTGTGTATGTTACGTTATATGTCATCTACAGCTGACTCTGTTATGCACTTATAATTCGAAAAAAATATTAAAAATCTTAAAACCAGAAAAACATTAAAAAAAAAATTAACAGAAATAGTTTGGTTTTAGCCGCAAGTGTCTTTTTTAGTCTTACAATCTTGTAGTGGCATTGCATTTTGGCCGGTTATGTACATTTTATCGACTGCTCATATTATGTATATAAAAACAAAAACCTGACATTTATCATGTGATGTGAGGCAAAATGAAGTGTTAGTAAGATTATGATTGTTGTTTGGTTTCATATGTAACAGCCTTACTTTCTGTCACCGTTTACCCGAAACACAAATGCGAAGCAACCTGCGGGGTCTTTTATTAATGCCTAGTCAGATCAACAGTAAAATCATTATTTATGTAATGAATATATTACTAATTGCTGTGCAGTTGACCGACTGTTTTTCGTTTATGAAGTGGTGCGCAAGTGAATTTACTTGCTCCATAGTAAAATGAGTTTATATGCATTCTACAAGACTTCTACACCAACTATTATGTGTTAACCTGTTGTGTTCTAGCATTAACAAAGGTTTGTTAGCTCAAGTGTTCCGATTGTATGTTTGTTGTTAACTGTGCTAATGTATTATTTTAAATAATAATATGCTCTTCAATAAATTTTAGATTAAGCATATGATGGCCTTCATTGAGCAGGAAGCCAATGAAAAAGCCGAAGAAATCGATGCCAAAGCTGAGGAAGAATTCAATATTGAGAAGGGACGTCTCGTACAGCAGCAACGTCTCAAGATCATGGAATACTATGAGAAGAAAGAGAAACAGGTTGAGCTGCAAAAGAAGATTCAATCCTCGAACATGCTCAATCAGGCGCGTTTGAAGGTAACCCGCCTCGCCTCTATTCCACACATACACTCGCTTAAAACATGCTGGTCTTTCCATTTGCCAGGTGTTGAAAGTGCGCGAAGACCATGTCAGCAATGTGCTCGATGAAGCCCGCCGTCGTTTGGGTGAGGTCACCAAGAATCCAGCCGAATACAAAGAGGTGCTTAGGAAACTGCTCGTTCAGGGCTTGTACCAGGTGATGGAATCAAAAGTACTACTGCGCTGCCGTGAAGCTGATGTTCCGCTCGTACGTGATGTTGTGCCAGCTGCTGTTAATGAATACAAAGATGCGCTCAAACTGGATGTGGATGTGGTTATCGCCGACAGTGACTATCTCGCTGCGGATACATGCGGTGGCATTGAGCTTTTGGCATTGAATGGACGAATTAAGGTACGTAAGCGAGTTAGCATAAATACTAATCCAAAGACGTTTTTACTTAAACGCTTTGCTCTATTTGCAGGTGCCTAACACGCTCGAGTCCAGATTAGAATTGATTTCACAACAACTTGTGCCAGAAATTCGTAATGCTTTGTTCGGTCGCAATGTCAATCGTAAATTTACCGATTAAATTGTTTAACATAAAAAAAATGCAAAAATAACTTATACATGCATACATATATATATAAAACAAAAAATAATTTAAAAAAATGTCAAAACAACTGAACAGTAGAAACAATAGCCAAATGCATGCGCCGCAAGTTGTTGCGCTGATTTGGGTCATGCCCATTTGCACACATTCTCACACAAATCACACACTCAAAGATAGCCAGACAGGAAAATGATCAGACGGCGTACTACAGTGTAGCAAAAAGTTTGTTAAAGTTTCTTTAGCTAAACAATAAGAAAAAGGCAGTTATATATGGTAAAAGTAACCTACTAAAATTACATACAAATATAAACAATCCTCAAATCACAAATAAATAAAAATCAATTAAAAAACTATTATATATATATAAACAAATATAAAAAAAAATTATATTGCATACATTCCTGTACAAAAGAAAAATCGCAAAAATTTATATAAGAAAATGTTGCGCTTGCGCTTTGTTTGCAACAACAAAAAATAATATTGATGCGCCAGCTTGCTTGTTAGCAAAACTAAATACTAATTTTAAAAATATTTGCCTAGTTTTTAAATTCCTCTAAGTTTTCATGCTTGATTTCCTTTTTTTGTGAGTACGCTGCCTTTTTTTTTATACACTACACGTTATTTTTTCTTTCCTTTTGTTTTTGAATTTGTTTAATTGTTGTTTAATGATAAGTTTTAATATCGAAGAGAAAATATTTGTAAACTTTTTAAGTTTTTGTGTTTGTCTGTTAGTTTTAATATAATAACAAATGTGTGCGCGTTTGCGATGTTGTCGTGTGTTGTGTTGGCTGCCTTTGATTGCGTTGAAAATGCGGAATTTTGTGCAACTCGCGCGCTGAGCACACGTTCATATACATTCAGCATCTGTTATATTTTAAACACTGAAATATTGTTAGGCATAAGCTACAACAACAATTTCACTGTGCAAAATATAGCAAGAACGCGTGTGTGCCCGAATTGCACATTTAAAAAGCTAAATAAGAAAGAAGGAATCTATACAATGTCTGTTGTTGAATACACGGTAAAAAAGAAAACGTTCTTCCCACACAGCTACACACTAATGATTTTATGTTAAAATGAAATATTGCCGAGTAGCAGCGCGTCTCGCTATCATTGCGCTTTAAGCTTTTCTTGTAAAATGCAAGTATAATGTAAAAAACATAAAATTTTATGAAAAAAAAAAAAAGTTGGAAGTTAGTTATAACAATTTTGCCGCAATGGCCACCATCGCTGCGAGTAAAAGAACACTCACCCGGCGTCAGCATGCGCACGCACTCTGCCACACAAAAACAACAGCTATCATAGAACATACCTTTTTAAATAAGTTTTTAAAAGTTCTCAATTAATCGAAAGTCCACACACAAGTTTGCACGTTGTTGGCATTGCATTAAAAATAAAGTGAAAAACAAAAATTTGGATGGTTTAAATAAAAATTTGCTAATTTTGCAACTCATTTAAGCCACAGGCATTATTGTTATTAATTATATGTATGTGTATATTGATGAACCACTAAAACAATAACAAAAACAATAGCATTAAAGTTTAAACAATTTACTATGTTGAATAAAAACAGTATTTCCAAAAAAAAAAAAAATTTTTTTTTTATTTTCTTTTCTTCGCACACTCACCACCTAGCCTACTAAAGAAATCCTTCATATCCTTAATAGTGCGTTCCACATTTTTTATTTATTTTAATTAACGATATCCGACTCTTGCTCGACGACGGTGTTCAATGTTTTAAAGTTAGAATTTGTTTGGTGTTCTTTATACAATATTAAATATGAAAAAATATATATAGAAATTAAAAAAAAAAAAACAAAATATTTAAGAACAAGAAATTAAATATTTTATGTATAAAAACTTGAGGAATCTTATCTGAAACAATAATACAAATAAAGGTTACATAAAAAATATGTACATGCGATAAATTAGTACAATTTATTCATATTTCTATAAATGTACGTTATATACATATATATTTAAATATATATAAAAAATTAAAAATATATATATAAAATAATTATGAATAATTATTCGAAATAAAGTATTCAAAGGAATTCGACCTTGGTTTTAGCCCATATTTTCTGCTTACATTTAAGACTAAGTAATTAAATTGGGTAACTCTGAACACCACAAGCCTACCGAATTCACAGCAGTGATGCCAATACTTAGTGAAGGTGAAAAATCGCCAGATTTGAGGATGTTTTACACGTTTTGTGGCAGCGTCCCTCCTTAAAAAAGGGACAGGATCTGTCTAAAAAAATCTTTAAATTGTCATCAATGATCCACAGTGAAGAAACAGTTTAATAATTTTATGTATGGTCATTCAGTTGCTGAACTATAAATAATAATCTCTATTCGTTAAATAGACAAACTTAGGGCACCATTCGCGTCAGAGTTTGATTTCCTAACATAATTAACCGTTTTAAAATTTGATCTCCCAACTAAAAAGATAAAGGTCTAAGAGATAATTTTTTCGAGTTAATATTAAAACATATATTTAAGATTGAGATTTCCACCACAGCAAAAAGTCGAAGAAATGCGATCTATAAAATTACTTATCCAAATTTCTGTTAGTTCCATTTATTAATATTCGATATTTTTAAGATGATGTTTCGTTAATCGCTTTTTTAGCGATGGTAATGGTGATTCCATTCCATTTGCTTGTCAAATATTTGAAACGACCTGTAATACTAATTAGCTTCGTCGTGTATAAGAAAAAGAAAATGCGACACACAACTTCAATTCCCATACACTTCAATAAGTTTATTTCTGTTCTTTATATATTCATATATATAATAGTTCCATTCATATTTCATTAAATTTACATATAATGTTGCAGCTATGTGTTTTCTTCTGATTTATATTTTAGTGTCGCTGTCATTTGGTTTTTACGTTAAAGTTGGTTTAGGTTTGTTTTTATTCTATTTGAAATATAATTAAAAATCGGGTTTTCATAGATTTAGACTTACGACGCACATTTTACTACATTATTTTTTTAATATGTATTGTAAATAATTTACATTTGTATGTATATAATTAATATTTTATTTGCATTGAGATATACAATAAAATCGACGTATGTTGAGTGTTAGTTGTTTTCTCAGTAACGATTTAAAATCAAACAATCTACATCAGCAGTTTAGCCTTTTACATTTTTTATTATTTAAACTTCATTCTTTTTTTTTTTTTTATATATAAATAATATATGTGGTTTGACAAAAATCAGTAAAAATTCATAATTAATTTTTTCGGTTTTAATTTGGCAATTTAATTAGTTTTAGTTGAAAGAAAATTATGGGAAAAATGTAGTCAAGGCATTAACAGAGAATTTCATTGTTTTACTTAAATGGATAATTTGCATTTTATTGTTTTTTTGCCTAATTAGAATTTTTTTTTGTTCATTTTATTTCTTACTTTTTTTTTTGTGTGTAGTGTGCTGGTGTGTATATAAATGTACGATGTTGGTGGTGTGTGTGGGTGTCGTAGGTTTATTTGCCCTAATAACAAACAATGCACGAAAGTTTTCAATGGGTATTGATTTCATCATTTCTTGATTCTAAGTTGAACGTTGACACAAACAGCATACATTTTGGTTTTTTATTTATTTATCTTTTGTTTCATATATATTTTTTTTTTGCCTTTAATGCCTTCTACTTTCATCTTGCACTCCTCCCCTACCAATTTTGTAGATCCTTTTCCCTAAAAGCCAGCTTGATATTGCATCCAAACCAACTACGGTTGACACTTTTTGTTTTATTTTTTTGTTTAATTTAAATATATTTAATTTTCTCTTGTTATTCGCCACCATTCTTTTGTTCGTCCTCGGATTCAGATTCTACGAATAAAAAAAAAAATTATTTATTTTTAAATGTTCAGAGAGGCATAGGAATGTTAATTTAGAATATTTTGAAAACAGTCGATTCAACTATTCGAACGATTATTGGCTGGTTACGCTTGGCATTAATAGCGAACTAGACACCCAAAAATTCTTTTGCTCTGGCACATGTTACATTAATTTATTGGCATTATTAACCAAAAACTTGATAAGAATATGCGCACACTGTTGATTGGTATAAATTTTAAATATAAGGCTTTGCTATCCGAACAATTATTGGCCGGCTAAATCTATGAGGAAGACAGCCGAACACCCAAATGTTCTTTTGCTCTGGGCAAGCGCGTAAAAGCTTTAGAGCAAAGTACGCAACAAAAGCTCAATTAAATTAACGAAACTTGCCCGCACTTACAGTATGCGCTTGAGCTATTATTACAATAGCATAATTCAATACAATAATAATTGTAATAGCATTGACCTTGGCAAAACTTTTTTGTGTGAATGTTGACAAGGCAAACAACATTTCGTTGTTCCAATTTTTATTATTCTTCGTTCAAAATTAAATGCCTCAAAGCATAAATGCAAAATTAAGAGAAAATTGCGTTGACAATTGAGCATAATATATGAGAAATATAATACAACTCACCTTCCTCCGCAGATTGTAACCATTCGACGAATTTGCGCATTTGCTCTACAAAATGCATCTTGCCCTTACTAGAATGAGTTTCCTTATACCAGCGCAAGATAATCTCCTCCGACACCACTTCAGCTGTTGATAAAACAATTAACATAAATTAGTTGGAGAAGGGCATTTAAGGGTGGCTGTAGCTAATTACGTACTTTTATAGAAGAGCAATATAATCTTTTGGAACGCTTTCATGAAATTCATATTTTCGTAACAGAACTCTTGCACCTTCAAGATCAAAGCTAACTCGCCCCGATCGGTAGAGGCAAACGACTTCAAAAGTGGGCAATAGCCCCTGAGATGACGTACAGCCTGATCGGTAACGAGCTCCTCCTTTTTGTTCCATTCGCCCAGCGACATGATAGTGGACCAAATCTACACATGAATATTGTTGATAAATATATACATAAGAGTCACAGCCGGTAGGTCTCGTGATGTTTTAACTTACGATGACAACAATTTCATGATCGGGAATGTTATTGCGTTGTGAAAACTCTTTTATATCCGCACTTATCTCGGTATACGGCTTCTCATCATTAATGTCATCTATGAGTGTTTGTTGCAGTTCACGCTTGGCCTCTTGGCTGGCCTGCGCCTTGTGCAACTTGTTGATCTCATTAAGTTCCTTGTCAACAAAAACTTGTTTAAAATATTCTTCAGTACGTTTGTTTGGTGGGAAAAAGTCCATTAGTCTGCATTGCGTAAGGAATTACAGGTTAGCAAATATTAACTGAAAACTCCATTTATGCTAATCTAGCTGCTTTTCACGTTTACTTACTTGCTTTCCAGTCCACCCTTTTTGAGCGCCTGTACTAGATATGCAATGCCTTTCTCTTGCTTAAAGGTGACAAATAACTCCAATAAAAATTCGAGTGCAATGCCATCCTTAATCAGATGCTCATTGTTTAGTACCAGTAAAACATTTGGCGGTACCGAGCCATTGACTGCAAAAGAATAAGGATAAATAAATTTATATCAAATATAATATATTTAGTTCGAAAGCAGCACTTGCAAATTACTACAATTATAAACTAAATTTTAAGTTTGCTGTAATTGGATTCGTGTCCTGCGCACGTGAGTGGTCATGCAGCAAGTCAGTACACCAAAATTATTTGCTTTGAGCCAAAATCTGTGCGCCTAGCTGCCTCTGAAAGGGCAAATAGGCTCAAGTACACATCTTTTGGCTTAATATGCTGCATAATATAAGGAAAAGATTTCCACTTACCCATCCAAAGCGCAGTCATGCGCGCAAGTTTTATGCGTTCACTTGGTGTAAATCCTTTGATGAAAACTAACACCTTCTTCATTTCCTCTTCAAACATCTTCTCCAAGTACTTATATCTACGCATAAGCTTGATGAAAACCTGTCAAAAAAAAAAAAAAAAATTTAAATACAATACCATGAATCCAAATTTCCCAACGAATCAGATCTTTTTTTTTTTTATTTGTCGCAACATTAGAAATCTTTAAAGTGCATATGGTCCAATAGTTTTCATTACACCGCAAAATTAAAGTCAAGTAGTGTGTTACGTTTACTTTGGCATACATTCGACACCGATTAGTGCATGGATTAAAATGGCAAATAACCGGCTCTAATTGTATGCGCTACGTTCTAGATTAATTTCCCACCTAGCATAAGTTATGCTAGGGTTATTACCTGCTCTTGGTTGCGCATTGCTTCCATGTCCTCAGGTGCATCAAATATGCAATAGTTTGTGCGTGGCTTTTCGCCATCTTGAGATATTGAACCGCCAGGCACTGCATATTAAGAAGAGACAATGTCAAGTCAACATGTAAACTGGCTTTAAGTTAAGTTTATAGTTACCGAGTAGACCACCAGCTATTAGTATGTCGAATAGCACTTCGCCGTAGCGACGATAATCTAGTTTGTTACCAGCGCTGTCTAGAAATTTAGAGATTTGTTCCAAGTCACCTTCAGTTTTTTCAAGTCCAGCAATGACCGCATCACGGAAGCCCGTTGGGTCATATTTCTCTCTTTCATCTGTAAGATATAGAACGCAAAAGTCAACGCAATGTTACCGGTTTTCGCGCATTTAATACAAACCTCTTTTTCTGGTCTTGATGCGCTGACCTGATAGTACTGGTCTTTCTATTTTTTGACTCATACAATAAATTGCTACAAAGAAATGAAGTTTTTTTTTTTATTTAACAAAAAGTGTTCAATTTTACTTTTTGAAAGTGTATTTCTGTATTTGTTAAATGAATGATTAGTCAAAGTTGACTAATATTACATTTGAAGTCAAAATTATATGTAGAAGGAAAAATAAAATGTGCATATCGAAAGTGCGCAGAAACGACGCTACATAACCTCAAAAACAATGTCAACCTCCTGGCCAATATACGATCGCTTGCTGACTCTCACAACACAACGTTGCTTTTGATATTAAAAAAAGAAAAGAGAGCGAGCATTGAGAGAAAACGCATGTGTGCGTGCAAAAAATTGGAATAAAAGATAAGGCGGGAGCGGGGCAACCGTCCAATGTACACGTAAAATTGCTCTCACAGCACAAGAATACGAGATCGGTGACAAAGTCTGCAACGATATTTCATTTTTTTAAGCAGTAAGAACAAAGTGAAATTTCTTCATTTTTTTTCTTTTAAATTACAAATTGGGCGGTAAAAAAAAAAAAAAAAGAAAACAAGGTCAACGTACACAAAAAATAAAAAAGTTCATAAACGGGCAGTCGTTGGCATTCTCATTTCTGTTATAATGATGATTGATTAGCAACTCGCTTGACATAGCAATTTTAACGGCATGTTCGTAAACTTCTCAACGATTTGAAAGACTTCTTGTTCTACTAGGGGCACTACCTGTTGCACAATTATACGTTAATTTATAATACTTACACTTTTACTTAACGGAAATAAAGTGCTTTAGCCTTTTTGTTTTATTATATGCTACGAGTTTCCGCGATTATCGCAATTCTTGACGTCCTTGTTTGTCGTCTTTCACTACACTCTTCCCTTTGCCACACTTGACTACTATCAGTGTCTAGTAGACCACCTCGCAGTTTTCACTCGCTGCTACGTTCGTCACGTATTTTATAAGAAATCAAATGTCAATTTATGTGCTTTCAACAATTTAACCTCGTTATGGTTGCTACTGTTGTTGTTTCGATGTCGTCGTCAACGTCGCAATCGCCACGCACACAAATATACAGCCAATAACAAAAAAAAATATTTCTTCTCGGGCTAGACTCGCTATTTTATATGCACTTAGTTTTATTGTTGTTATATATAAAAATAAAAAAAAAATAAAAATTCGACCGACACACACACACACACCCTACTTGATACGGCGGCTTTATAAAATTTTACTCTTTTTGCCGTTTGATTTTCTTTACACACGTCAAATTTATTTTTAGTTTAAATATAAAAAAGGTTTTTCTGGCTCGTTTACAACTATCACAATTTGTTACTTTTGTCTTAAACTTATATAGTAATCTTTATTTGAAAGTATCTTTTAATAAAATATTGAACTTAAAACAAAAAAACGAAAGAAAAAGTTTGTTCAAATGAGCAATTATGGAAATGCGCGCGCTCTCTACTTTTGCCGAATATTAAAACTTGAATGACGTACAAGTTCGAAAAATTAATAGCGACGACATGTGGTTGGTGAGCAAATTCGAAGTAGGAAATGCTGCGGCGCCATTTTCGAAAATGGCAGCAAGCGCAGTGTTGCTCACAATGTGTACATGTGACTGTCAATGTGTGCAGCGAGATGTGTGGGAAATATGCGTGAGCCCACAATTTGTTGAAAATTTCCAGATCTTGCTTTACTTCGCATTCAATTTCAATTTTTCTATAGACTTTTAAAACTGCGTAAAATTTGTGAAATCCTGGATGAAGTTATCGACTGAAACAATTTTCTGCTTTCACCATGTAATCTACACACCTATGACAAATTTACACCTTTCACTTAATGACGCATCACAAACAACAATTGTATAATCTAATTAGTTAAGCCCACATAAATAACAACTTTATCAATGAGTCACATTTCCAGACAAAGCAATTACGACTAAGTTCTTTGTTATGAAGGAATCCTAATTTATAGACAATTCCACTGATAACAAAGATGCTGCTTATCGTTGCAATTTCACAGCAGTTTTTTCTTTTTTCACATGCAGTCAAATTTCCGCTTCAAACTAACAAAGTTTAACAACTTACTCAAACACAGATACACGATGTCACTATTTTAGTAAAAAATACTAATTTTTATTATACTTACGGTTAAAACAAAAAAATCTGTTTTGCGCAGAAAATTAATTAACTTTGTGAATGTGCACCGTGTGAAGTGTCGACGCGTTATGTTCGAAATCTGGAAGTCAGGTCGACCATTTTAAGCGAATCCTAGTGTTCCAATACGGAGTATACAGAGTTGTATTCTCAGTTGCAGTGTTTCTGGTTTTTACAACACTATTAACAAATCAGCTGTGGCCGCAAAAATTGTTTTTGATATTGAACTAAAGAAATATTGAAAACACAAAAATTATTACTAAAAGTTTGATATGGCGACGTTATTAAAAGCAGCAACAACTAGTCTACGCAATACCATTTGGCCAGTACGCAGTATTTGTTCAACAACACCGCTTCTGATCAAGGAAAGTATGTAGTATTGTTTCATAACACAGTTACCTTGTTTTGACAATAGAAGTTCAAATGAATTAAACGCGTTTCAGTACAAGAAAAACGCGAGAAAGATGAACTGGTCTTTGATGGCGTAATTGTGGAGTCGCCTCGCGCTGCCAAGTTATTAACCGCCGTTGGTCAAAAGAATTTCTGCCCGGAGTGCACACTCGGTTTGAATGTTAAACATACAGATGTGCTGATATTATCTCAATATGTGCGCTCTGACGGATGCATGCTTCCTCGGCGCGTAACGGGTCTATGTCGGCGACAGCAGAAGAAGATCGGCACTATGGTGACAATGGCGCAAAAGGCGGGTCTGATGCCAAATTTGACGCCGGCATGGAGCAAAAAGGACCCAAAAAAACGGTTCGGCTGGAAGAAATACAACAAATATTTCGACGAGTCAACAATTAAATATTAACGAATGTTAGTCTTTGCTGTGTTTAAAATATATTGTAGAAATGATTTTTATAAATCTTGTCAGAGAAAATGGAGAATTGCTTTTCTATTACCATATAATTTGGGTAGCTGCCTCGAATACTTTGCAATTCGTTTAGTTAAAAACGAAGTTGATGATTTGGTGTTTTTCCTCTGATAAACAATTTCTGGAACCGGGAAAAGGCGGTGTATAAATGTAGTCTGTTTAAAAAAAAATTCGCAAAACCGTAAATGACTTATTATTTGTTATTTTTACTTTATGCTTTAAAATATTAATGTTCAAAATTACATTTGTATATGAATTCATCACAGGAAAAAGAGGCATCAAAATGCAAATGTATAGCAAGACAGTCATAATTATTATTTTTAATAAATTTTAATTTACTTTAATAACGCAATATTACATATTGAATTGTGTTTGTTAATTATAGTATTCATAGGAAAATGGTCATAATGATTTGAGCGCTGTTTTTTAAAATTATCTGCAGGTGGCGCTTTGTTCAAATTAGTTACAAATTGAATTGCGCAGCCCTGGAAAACATAGATTCGATTTGTTGTGTATCATATTTTAGCGGCATCAGGAATTGTTTTAAAACATTAGTTTTTGTGCATCAGAAAATGGGTCTTTTAAGTGAGAAAAACACAGTACACGTGGAAATATGTCTCAAGCAAAGCGAGCAGTGAGTAGTAAATTCTTTTCTTGTTTTATGAACTTTTATTAAAGAGCAAAAAACTGCATTAAAATTTGATAGTCGAATTGAGCATTTGACTGAAACTCTTGAGGTGTTGATGCGTGAATACCTGAAGCAACAGGAACCGCTGAAGCATAACGTCTCGCACAAGATACATGGCGAAGCGGCAACTGGGACAGATCTCAAGTATGTCGAAAGTTTCCTCCTAGAACGTGATGTTATTGAGGCTGCCGCTAACCAATACCAAATGAGCCAGAGCAGCAAGGGTCAGTACCATTTGCGCTTCTACTTGCCGCAACGGCATCAGGCCGAGCTGGAAATGCTAGAGGAAGTTGGTTCCGGAGGAGATAGTGAAGGGCTGCCAGCCTCCAAGCACTGGCTGTTGCCTTCGAGCGAGATTGTTGGTCTTTGGGAGAATCTGATCTACGAGCAGGGTTTGAAGGAAAAGGTGAGTGGCCGGCATGCTGTGAAGACAAAATAAGTAAGAATTTTTAAAATTCCACTACTCAGCTGCTGAAATTCGCGCTTTCGGCGCTGAGTCTGTCACAGCACAATGTAAATAACAACATCATTGCGTGTAATCGTCTGCTGCTGCTGCATGGTCCACCTGGAACTGGTAAAACCAGTCTTTGCCACGCTTTGGCGCAGAAGTTGGCAATACGTGCGCGAACTGTCTATCGACATGCGCATCTCATTGAAATCAACAGCCACAGCCTCTTTTCAAAGTGGTTTTCCGAAAGCGGTAAACTAGTGATGCGTCTTTTTGCCAAGATACACGAGATAGTTGCGGATCAGAACAATCTGGTCTGCGTGCTCATCGATGAGGTGGAGTCTTTGGCCTACGCGCGCAGCGCCATGTCTGGTCAAGAACCGCAAGACGCTTTACGTGTTGTGAACGCGCTGCTTACGCAACTCGATGGTATTAAGTCGTATCCAAATGTGCTTATCTTAGCTACTTCGAATCTGGCGGATGTAATTGATCTGGCATTTCTGGATCGTGCTGATATTAGGCAATATATAGGACTGCCAACCGTGCCGGCGATCAAGAGTATTTATGAGTCCATGTTCTTGGAGCTTATGCGTGTCGGCATATTGAAAAGGGAGTCGCTGGAGATGGAGGATGCCACGGAGGGTCTGCTAACCGCATTGGCCAAACAAAGCTTTGGCTTGAGTGGCCGCACATTGCGCAAGTTGCCCTTCTTGGCACATGCTCTGTATACGTCGAGTGATTACTTTGAAGCAAATGAGAAAATAAATTTAAGTGATTTCCTGGATTCGATGCTGTTGGCACTTGAGAAACACAACGAAGATCAGCGCGCAATCCAACAAAAAGTTGAATGTAATTAAGTGGTCTCCCTATGATTTTTTACTACTTTTTTGGAATGTATTTAATAAAATGTAATTTAAAGAATTTATTTTGTGCATCGGTCTTTTAGTGTGAAAAATCCAGTGTACATTTAGCTGCTTCTGCCATAACTCGAATTATTTTTTTTTCACTCTAGGATGTCACATATTTCTGTAAGGCAGAGTTCCGGTTTGCGATTATTTTCAAATATCAGCAACTTATGAAGTGGCCTTGCAATGCATGTGCATCACAAATACATACATATATGTATGTAAGTCCACTCAACAATGCCAATTTGCCATAAGGAAAATGGACAAAAACTAAAAATTGCTCAATAATGCTTGAGTTCTACCTAACATCCACACTGCCTTCAGTACACCGATGACAGCAACAACAACAGGATGCAGTTCGCTTGGCTGCAACGTCATATTGACTTCTTTTCGTGTCAGCAGCTGTTCCAGATTATTTATGCGCCACTGCTTCTTTGTCGTTTGATTTTCGATATCTGCTGCAATTAAATTTTCAAAAAGAAAGTTGTACCTACAGTGTATTTGTATAAATGCAAATATAAATTTAAAGTAAAAAATATAATATATTAACTGCACTTTTATTATCAATTTCTTTTATTATTATGAAATATACAGTAAAAATTTAAAATTCTCATCTCAATTGCCCACAGACTTTTTATGGCCGTTTTTCGAGCATCTAAAGTCATGCGGACGTGGCTTGAAGTTGCAACTGCCTTTCATATTGAGTTTCATTGAGAACTCTGATTTCTTAAAAGTCAACAGATTCGTCTCAAACATGCGACGCTCGGCAATGCGTTGCTCCCGCTGCGCTGCCTTAAGCGTAACGGCGTCCTTCGACGGGGAACAATACATTAAAGGATTAAACTTTATAGTCTCGACAAGAGCTTTCGCATGTAGGCCACCATTTATGTTGGCTGCCTGCTTATTATTTTCCTTGCTCCTCTTTCTTTGTTCCCCATTGGCGGCATGATGATATTTTGAGAATATCCTGCACCTGGGTGTGCTTTGCGGATGGTCTTTTTTGTGATCTGCTGCTGCATTACTAGCCGCTATTTTTGTTGTGGAACTGCCGTTTCTTTGCGGCTGCTTCAAAGCAGGTTTGAACACCTCGCCCGCACTGTGTCCGTTGCACTCATCACGTTTATACTTTTGTATGAGTTCATCGTAGTTCGTCGCTTTCGAAGCATTCAGCACAAATGGCTCGCTCCAAGCGGCGGGCGGGGTCTCGGCGGTGTTGTCCATTAGACAATACTGCTTTTTGGTATCTGGGCATGGAGTTTCCTTAGTCTCGGCGGCCGCTTCGCTCTGGCCGTTCGTGTACCTGTCGCTTGCCATGGCCTTCAACATGTTCAGTCGCACATAAGACTTGTTTAGATAAAGACAAACGGCCTTTGAACATTTATTGCTTAATTTGCCTTTATGATGTTCACTAATAGTTTTCGCTAGATGCATAGTGAATTTCTTGGGGACTTCAGTTGCGGCGAACTCTTGCAGTTTGTTTGTCAAATCAGAGGATTGCAAATAACGTGAGTACTTGGCATGCAACGCCTGGCTGTCAACAGCGCAAAGCTCGAAGCCTTGTAGAATCTCTATAACGGCCGTTTTGAACTTATCTTGCTGTAAAATGTTCTCAATTTCATCGCGTATTAGTGCGCGCAGTTGCAACTCCATGGTAGAGGAATTGAGTTCCGAGTTAACCGCTGGGTCACTAGAGTTCGACATGTTTGCTTTTTTTTTATGTAAAATTTTTTATTACCTACAATTTTTGAATTAAAACTATTCGAGTTTTGAAATAAAAATGACACATGCACAGTATGTGCTTTGTCTACTATTTGCTCTTTTCAAGAGTTCGGCCTTTGGGTCAATAAAGTGTTTATCTAACGCATCAAGTTTTCATGTTGACCATTAAACATTTTTATCAATCTTAAATCAGTTTACGCTCACACATGCTCTGATCCGTGCCAGAGGTGCTTTTTGCGCTTTGATTTTTCAACACCTAAGTCATATGCTGGCAACTTCCGTTTGAGGTATTAGCTATGTACGTAGCACAACAACAATAACAACAACAACAAAGATAATAACAAATACAACAACGACAGCAGCAGCAGCAGTTACTCAACTTCCTGCATAACTCACTTAGGTGTGTGTGCATGTGGGTGTGCACCTACGTGTCCAATGATGTGCTCGTCTATCTGCTGTTCTTCATGTGCAATATACGAGTATATTTTTTTTATTGTCCTTGCAGCTATCTGACATAATTCGTGCGCATTATTTGTCTATTTTATTGTGTTGTGTACCTGTTTATCTCGTTTCCTACGCTTTTCTTGCGTATTTCTTTTTTTCCTCATTTTTTGTTTTCTATTATTGCGTTGGCTATTGGAATTTGGTCTGGTCTGCTTTGCTCTGCTGGGCGGTTATAAAATCTGCTTTATTTATATTTTTATTTATTTTGTTTTTGTTTTGTTTATTTATTTGGTTCTATCATAAAACTCAAGTCGTATAAATTTGTATCTGTGTCTATGCTGTACGATGGCTTATATATTGTGATGCCTCTTTTCCTTGGCGTACGTGATTTGATTAAGTTGGGTGTTGAGCAGCTCATATGCGCCCAATCGTAGTTTGTGTGTGGCATGATTGAACAAGTTTTGAAACTATGTCCTGTTTAAATTTGATGCATATGCTAAAAATCAGTTAAACAAAGCTGTACTCCTTGAAGTGTGTTATGAACATTGGAATTAGTCAGCTCGCTGCTGTTTAGTCGCAAAATTTTATATTAATTAACATTGCACTTTCAAAAAAGTCAATCTGCAGTTGACTTTTTAAAGTAATGAGTTGCGATTAACCGATGTGATAAAAAAAAAAAGAAATAAAAAGAATAAATTTGTATTTATTGTCTAATTATCTTCAGGAAATCAACTGCTGAGAAAAAAAAAAAAAATTAGTTGATACATATTTTTTTTGTTGAAGTTTGTGTATCATGTGTTTAGGCATAAATATTGAAACGGACGGATTGACACTGCTGAGTCGGAGTGAACGTTAGCGAGTATGTCGGAACGAACTGTTGATGTTCACCAATGTGCACTAAGCAGAAAGCAGCCGGAGCAGAAGGCCATAAAACCGATGAGTGAGGACCCTCGCTTCTCCATACGTCCGTTACAGCAAATGGCATCTGCGTGCGCGGGTGCCATGATCACGGCCTGCTTCATGACACCGCTGGACGTGGTCAAGACGCGCATGCAGGCACAGCAGACTGCTGCGAATAAATGCTTTCTCTATTGCAATGGCCTGATGGATCATTTGTGTCCTTGCGGCAAGGAGGTACGCAACGAACCGCCCAAGCGCTTCAAGGGCACAGTGGATGCCTGCCTCAAAATCAGTCGCCAGGAGGGACTCGGCGCACTTTGGTCCGGCCTGAGTCCAACGCTGATCTCCGCATTGCCGTCAACTGTTATTTATTTTGTGGCTTATGAGCAGTTCAAGGCGCATCTGCTCAGGCTGCACTACAAGCATGTGGCCAAAGTGCAGGGCAAACCGCATCCAGGTCAGATTCCATTCGCTGTGCCGTTGGTTGCCGGCGTCACGGCGCGCCTGTGCGCTGTCACTTTGGTGAGTCCGATCGAGCTGATACGCACAAAGATGCAATCAGAGAAAATGACCTATGCGCAGATCAGCGCATCTGTGCATAATGTGATCAAAACGTCGGGTCTGTGGGGTCTGTGGCGCGGCCTGTTGCCGACCATACTGCGCGATATGCCCTTTTCGGGCATCTACTGGCCCACTTACGAGTTTCTGAAGAATCGTTTCAATGTGGTCGAGCCCACGTTTGGCTTCAGTTTTTTGGCGGGTGCCATCTCTGGTGCCGTGGCCGCCACGCTGACCACGCCCTTTGATGTGGTAAAGACCTTTGAGCAAATTCAACTTGGAGAGCAAGTGATTTTCGCCAAGGGCCCACCCAAGGCCGTAGGCTCGGGTTCGGTGCTCACGCATTTGCTCAGCATCTATCGCATGAATGGCATACGTGGTCTGTTTGCCGGACTGGGACCGCGGCTCTTTAGAGTGCCAGCAGCATGTGCCATTATGATATCGACCTTTGAGTATAGTAAGTCCTTTTTTTACCGTTACAATATACAACGGCATAACCAGGCGCTGCTCATAAGCAACCCAAAGTCGGAACTATCCAAAAATGCTGCAGATAAAAAATAGCTGCGTGGATTTCCATGATGGAGAGTCAGCTTAGCGAATGTTTTGTGAGTATGCAGAAAGCAATAAACATTTGTCAAGAAATTAAATTGAAACAAACAAAAGTCAACATGTGAAAATATTTGTTTAACAAAATGTTAATACTCAATATGCTTTTATATGGGTTCATATATTTTAATTGTTTTGAATAATTGGCGCATTTAATAAATTTCTCGTGAGTCTTTTGTGAGTTTATTCAATTCAATCATAAACAAGCGCATATGTGCCACGCAAGCCAATTTATTTCTCAATAATATTTACCAACGTATTGCATTTTTCTATAGGCGATTAATAACAATAATAATAATAAAAAAAAAAAAAAAATTAACAAAGGAAGGCTTAATGTAGCGTATAAGGCAATCAACAAGAAAATAAGTCAACAACAAAAGCGGAACCTCATCAATGCAAATTGTAGCACAATAAGTTGTTTTCAGTGTTGCCTTTCTTTGCTTGCCATTATGCAAACGCGTACACATATGTACGTATGTGTACTGCATACTGTGCGGCTGTGCACATGAAATCAAAGCATCGATTGCTTGCCAGTGACTTGACTAAACATTTGTACATTTATTTTGCAATTTATGCCGGCTCAAAGCGCAACAACGTGGCCCGAGTAGACAATGTGCATGCTGGATGTGCTTGCTCTCATTGGTTGTTGTTGTTGTTTTTTGTCGTCGGTGTAGTTGCATTTGGCATTACCCTGGCCACCCTGGCCATAGACGTTGCCGCGTATTCGATGCTGAAATATTACGCATACGTACTGTGTTAAAGCGCAAACACATAGCATATAATATTTTATAGCAATGGGGCCACGTTTGCCTTCGTTTTGGCCTTATGTATGTGTTTTTCTGTGTTATTGTTATTTTTGTTTTTTATTTTTGCTATTGGCAATCGCGCACATGCGAGAAGCGGAGCAGCGTGTAGGTGCTGCAGTCATTGCGAGGAAAATATATAAAATCGACGAGTATAATAGCAGTGAGAAGACTAAAGAAAAGCATATCAAAGAAGAAGCAACAGAAACTGTAAACAGTCGTAAACAAGCAAATAAATAATAATAACACAAAAAATCGACTGCATGCCTTTGAGAATAATGGCTGAATTGCTCCTGCTGCCAGGCATTTGCCACAGCAACAACTGTTCATGTTGTTTTTGCCATAGTGGTTGCCTGCCGCTGTTGCCTGGTGTTATTTGTAGTTTTGCTACTGCTATTGTTGTTGTTATTATTGTGTTCGCTACCGAGAGAAATTGCAACAATTGTCGAATGTCCATGCATAAATTGATGCAGCATTCGATTGGCTGCTCTGCGCGCTTGGGCCCATGGATGTGCTGTTGGCCTCTGTGTGGGTGGCAAGTGGCATGCGGCCGTACAAGTTCCACAATTGTTGCACATATAAAGCCACAGAAAACGTTACATATATTCGTTTGCTCACA